>JAQPZY010001285.1:385000-997500 GCA_029931535.1 Margaritifera margaritifera
ATCGCTGTATGATATCTCATCTCTGTAAGACACACTCTTATGTTGGCTTTGGTGACCAAAGAAAAACATAAAATTTATGCAAATAATTCAAAATAACATTTTCTTACCCTGTTGAGACAAATGTGAAAAATGTCACAATGATCCAGTAATTATATAAATAAGAGATGTTTCATAAAAATGCACCAAGAGAATGCCAGTGTGCTGAAGATGGAAAATGATTAAAACCTAGACTGCATATGGGTAACACATATAATTTACACTGATGCATTAATTCAATCCCAAATTACAGCATGTGCCAGGGTTTGTGGCCACCCATTTAAGATGTGTGATTTCCTTCTGGTTCTTTGATTTCCTTCATTTTGAGAGTCAAACAATGATCTCTTTTTAATACCTTTCACAGTTGCCATGACAGAGTACTGTTTTATTGGAAATGCTGCCTTACACTGGGGAAAATCATAAATGTTGCTTGGTGATAATGGAGTTGTTTTTAAGTCCAACTGCAAACAACACAGATCCTTATCTGGTTTTGTTTAATGCACTGGAAGATTAGGCTCATTGTTTGTTCTACTGATTAGTCCTAATGAACTGCACAGACCCAGATCTGATGGTGCATTATGCAACAGCAGATCTGGGTCTGTGCAGTTTGCAGTTGGACATGACTTATAAGTGAGTATATACGGTACATTGCATGCAAAAGCACATTACATCTTAGTTTATTTTATGCAAAGTCACATGATAATAAGTTAAAATCAACAACAGACTAGATTTAAGTGAAATAAGTTGAGTAGCAATTTCACAAATAAAATTTATTAAATATAATGGGATCAATAATGATATTAGTTTTATAAAAGAGAATGTTTTATTCTGAGGACCTTGATAGTGAGAAGCAACTGTATTTTCACCAGCATCTTGGCCATTAAGAGTACTTGTTGTTGGAATTTTGTTGTTTGAACAATGTAAAAGAAACTAGAGCTATTAGTGATGGGTGCATTGCAAAGGGTCCCCGCTCACTAGAATTTGTTTGGTAGGATTTTAAACAGAGGAACTTCTGTTGATAAACAAAGTCAACAAAATTAGTATGCAGGGGCCATAACTCATCTAAATGATGAAACAGAATGTTGAAAATCCAACTCAATCAGATCTCATCAGTATAAAGCTTCATGTCAAATCTGGCTGAAATCAAACATTTCTTGTTCTCATCAATATGAAGCCATGAACCAAATTTAATAAAACTTTGTAAAATTATGTCATGGAAACCAAAGTAAGAAGGGCAGGCAATCAGGGGGCATAACTTCTGTAAATGATCCTGTGGAAAGTGGAACACTGAACTCCTTCAATGTCTTGACAATAAATTGTTGCATGCCAAATTTGGCTGAAATGCAACACACCTTGGTAAAGTTATGCTGTGGAAAGCAAAGTCAGTAGGGCAGTCAATCAGAGGAAATAACTCCTGTACATGAAGTTGTGCTATGTTGGAAATTGAAATCATTCAAGGTCTCATGAATATTTAGCCACATACCAAATTTGGTTGAAATCCATCAATCCTTGGTAAAGTTAAGATGTAAAAACAAAAGTTAGTACCGATAATCTGAGGGCCATAACTCCTCTAAATGACATAGGAGGCTGGAGATTAAACTTTTTCAAGGTGACATCAATATAAAAATGCATACAAAAATTGGTTAATATTCAACAATTCCCAGTAAAGTTATCTTGCAAAAAGCAAACTTTTGATAGACTGACATAATTTAGGGCTTCGCTAACTTCATCAAGCAAGGCCCCAATTAAGTCATATTACTTTCAATTCTAATTAAAAAAAAGGGTATGTACTGATGAACATATTTATATCTACCTCTGCAGTTTTATATAAAATATGTGCAATACAAGCATCATAATCATGTTAACTTAATAACCCTGTAATTTTCGATGTAAGATAATTGTGCTTATTGTAGAATAAATTTCATGTCATTTCATTTCTCACAAAAAGTATACATACATACACACATAAATACATTCATGTATACATACAAGTACATACACATTAAAAGATTCATGCACCTTTACATATATAAATTGACACACATACACACACACATGCATGGCATCCATCTATTCATTCATTCATCAATGTATGCATTTATGCATGCATATTTCAACCAATGAAATAATTGTGTAAATAATACATGTATAAAAATATCATCATACATAAATGTATATAATTATCTGTAACTTCTGAATCATGCTAAAACAAGAGGCCCATGTGGGTCTGATAGTGCTCACCTGACTTATATAACCTAAAAGTTGACCATTTAACTAAGCAGACTTCTGCAGGGTTGCATCTAGAATTTGGTAAATGTGGGCACTTGACCCCTCTGAATCTGAAAAAAGGGGGGCCAGAACAATGATAAGGGGGGCCTCCCAGTATTTTGTAAAAAAAAAACAAAAAAAAAACTTCAACAGACTCAAACAGAGCAATAGCAAGTATAATAAGTATATTAAATGCATATCATGTGTTCTGTATATTACAGTATAACACTTAATGCATATCATGTGTTCTGTATATTACAATATAACACTAAATGCATATCATGTGTTCTATATATTACAGTATAACACTTAATGCATATCATGTGTTCTGTATATTACAGTATAACACTAAATGCATATCATGTGTTCCATATATTTCAGTATAACACTTAATGCATATCATGTGTTCTATATATTACAGTATAACACTTAATGCATATCATGTGTTCTATATATTACAGTATAACACTAAATGCATATCATGTGTTCCATATATTTCAGTATAACACTAAATGCATATCATGTGTTCCATATATTACAGTATAACACTTAATGCATATCATGTGTTCCATATATTTCAGTATAACACTAAATGCATATCATGTGTTCCATATATTTCAGTATAACACTAAATGCATCTCATGTGTTCCATTTCAGTATAACACTAAATGCATATCATGTGTTCCATATATTTCAGTATAACACTAAATGCATATCATGTGTTCCATATATTACAGTATAACACTTAATGCAAATCATGTATTCTGTATATTACAGTATAAGGCCAAAAAAAAATTATGTGTGGTTCAGGTTAGGGTACGTCGGTAGGCTTTTTTTTTTTTTTAAATACATGAATACATGTATATGTATTATAATTAAGGTTCACTGTGAGTAAACGTTCTGCCTAAGAAGCGTCTTTATGTATTTATATACCCTTAGCAGCAAGTTTTGCTGATGGAAGAAGACCCCAGGCACTCTTCAGTCCATTTTCAAGAGTAGAACCATGAACCTCCTGCAAACAAATGGCAATTTTCTCACAAACAGGCTCAAGTGGATTTGGACCTCTGTAGTTTATGATGACAACTCACAAACAACACCATTATCTGTTTCATACGTTTTAATTTGCTGACTATTTGTTTTATTGTATACAATTAGCATAGAAAAACAAATCTATGTCTGAAAATGAGCATGATGAATTTAGCTTGCTTAATACCATCTACATGTCTGTCAGGCTTGAGTTATGCTAGAGACATTTTTAACTTTGTATCCATCCTTGTCTGCAGCTGTCAGCAAAACTGAACAGAGCATCCAGTCTTCTTTGGGGCTGAAGACTGAGTGTTTTGATTGAAACAGGTCCATGAATGTCTAATCATGATTCACTGACAATAAATAATTACCACCATTGCCATGATGGCAGTTATTAGGCTTCACAGTGAGTAGAGTAGAAAAGATGCTTCTTCCACATGCCATGTTGTTTATTGTTCATCACTGCGCATGTCCGTTTTACAAGCAAACAAGTGAATAAAACCGAGTATTCCGATTGCTACTTTGGAATGTCTAATTCGGTACAAATTATCATCGTGACAAATGGGGTTGGTGACTCCGTGAATTTTTGTTGTTGTTTTTTTGTTTTGTTTTAGCAAAAAAAATGGTAGGGTCGGAGGCTAAACACTAGGGTCGGTTGGATAACCTGAACCAACCATATTTTTTCTTTTGGCCTAACACTAAATACATAATACATATCATGTAATCTGTATATTACAGTATAACACTTAATACATATCATGTGTTCTAAATATTACAGTATAACACTAAATACATATCATGTATTCTGTATATTACAGTTTAACACTAAATACATATCATGTGTTCTGTATATTACAGTATAACACTTAAAACTGAAATCAAAATCTTGTGTTTCCTAATGAGAGTATTTTCTCTACACACTTACCATTAAAGAATCAAACCATGGGGCTGCAAATCATGTCACTCATATGTCCATTCTTATATCTAAAAAAACTCATGTATTTACTGTGTGTCACATGATAGCTGTCATGCATATAGTTTTAAGATTTTCACTTAGTTTCAAATTCTGAATCGCCTGTTTGTGAGCATTTTTTTCATTCGTTTCCAGACATGGTCGATTTTTTTCCAGTTTGAATTGAAAGAGTACTTTTTTTTCTTGATGTTGGATGGACCCTCAGTTTCAGTGCAGGCATCTTTAGGCACATCATCACTGGCACTATCTGATACATTATTAGCATGAGGATATGTTTGTTCACTGTCACTGTACCTATTAACAGAAACATCTGCACTCTGATTGTTATCAGAAGTATGAGTGCTAAAATAATGAAAAAGTGTCCGAGTTTTAACTGGTTTTGCCATTTAACACAATTTCCCGCCAAGCTAGCCTCGGCATCAAACATGTTCTCTCCTGACCTTTCTTAGTAACCAATCAGAACTGAGCTGATGACACACCGAAAATACATGACATGATTCACAACCACACAAGGACAACATATCCTCTGAGAGTGACAACTGGGATTTTTACATTAAAAAAAAATTTTAAAAAATAGTGCATTCTTCACAAAAAAGTACGCACAATTCTTATTTTCTGTGCAACTCTGCCCACATAGAATTGAAAATTGTTCAGGAAATCTTACATTTTGTGGGGATTTTCATGATTGTGCATTCTAGATGCAACCCTGCTTCTGTAATACTGTAAAAACACAACCTATGTAAACTATCTTGCAAACCTTAAATTATGTTGATTTTACCTATTTTGCTATAATCTGATAACAATTATTTCCGAAGATAAAGGCAAAATTAATATGTTCATATTGAAGTTATCCAAAATCTTTAAAACTTAAGTTTAAAGATGAAGCTTCAATTTGTGGTCAACAGAGTTACATGGCTATCACAAAACTTTAAATTATAATAAACAGTTTTTTGATTTTTTTAAGGCCATGGTTTTCTTTACTCTTGGTAATTCAATTTTGAAGTGTTTCAGTAGAAAAGCATTTTGGGAGTATTTTTTTATATATGAATTTCAAATAATCCACGAGAAATGGAACTGAAAAATATGTGAAGTATCATAAGATAATGCACAAAACATGTGATAACATATAAATGACAAATGTTTCAGGCACTTTAATATGGCAATACTGACAACTGTTCAACTCTATTTCACCAATCTTATCAAAGTGGCTTCAAATATTTAAAAAATTCAAATGTAGTAAAGATTTGAGAAATAATTCTCTGCAAATAAATGTATAAACTTAGAAATGGTTTTTACAACACATATGTTCTTATTGGAGTAAAATAAATATTAGAAAAAAAGCAACCACCGGCAAACATGAATCTATAACTGTAAAGAAATTCTCATTCATAATTACAACACTGGACATAGCTTATGCTAACCTTCAATTGTAAATTGTATCTAACATCAGTGCAACTAATCAAACATTTTTTGTCCACTCACAACATATCATTATAATACTGTCTCAAGATTGTAATGATTCATCAGTTTTAGAGCCAGCTATTTTCTATGCTTGAAGTGTTACTTGTTATATTTATATTTTATACTTTTTCTTCAATTATAAATAACACATTATTTATTTTTGTCCCTAAGGTGTATTACTTTCCTCTATAAATGGTTCTATTGTGTTCAAAAAAAACTTTTTTAAATTCGGTTTGCATTGGCTCAGCCTATCAGATGCAATATCACCTGATCAAAATGTATAATTGTACCCATCTAAGATCAAAATGAATTAAGTCTTTTCACCAAGTTTATTCAAAATCAGATCAGAAGTAGTCTCTAAAGTGGTAGCAAGTTCAACCAATGAGAGCAAGATCACTTCATTAATATGCCTGGATCTTTCTCATTACTGAACTCACCAGAGATATAAGCCCATATTCCAAGTTTGATCAAAACTGGATCAAAAATATGGATTTCAAAATGGAATCAAGGTCAGCCAATCCAATAATAGGTCATCTCATAAGTAATGCATGTATCTTGCTCATTACTGAACTCGTCCAAGATCTTGCTGATATAAGCATATATTCCAAGCTTGATCAAAATCAGATCAGAAATATGGTCTCCAGAGTGGTAACAGGGTCAGCCAATCAGATGCAACTCACTTCATTAATATGCTTGGATCTCGCTCATTATTGAACTTGTCAGAGGAATCTGATGATATAAGGTCATATTCCAAGTTTGATCAAAATGGGATCAGAAATATGGACTCGAGAGTGGTAACAAGCAATTGTTAACATGCAGACAACATATGATGCATGACTGATGCAGGGTCATGTGAGATAAAAACATCATACTCATAAACAGATAAAACTAGATCTGTCAGTAAGCAAGTACTTACAGAATACCTTCCCCCTGTAAAAGTAATCATCAGACAAAGCCCCTACGTATTGCAATATAAATTCATGCTATGATACAAGATGCATGCCAAGTTTTATGAAGATATTTCAAATGGTTTGGAAGATATTAATTGTTAAACGTGTGATGGAGCCACTGATGGATTCCATTTAACAACCCCTCCCCCAAAATGGGAATAACTTACTAGATACATTGTCTAGTCATGATACAACAGCATACCAAGTTTCATGAAGATACAGAATTTTCAGACCATGGGAGATAACTCTAAAAGTACTACTCTGACAAAGACAAATCTTATATGGGACACAAAGTCTTGTCATGATACAAATGCATAACAAGTATCATGAAATAGTTCAGGAGATATTAACCAGATGGACCGATACAATTGTAATAATACAAATAGGAACAACTTTTAAAATGCTGATCAAACAGACTCCATTCTTTACAGGACACAATGTCTAGTCAATATACTAAAGTATTTCAAGTTTCATGAAGATATCTTAAGGGGGTTCAGGTGATATTAAGTAAATAAAAGTGTGACAAAAGGACAAGTTGACTCCAGTTTACTATACCTTCCCATCCCCTACTCCCCAAACTTTGTTTGCGGTGGGTATAAAAACAGACCTTGATATTGCAATTTTTTTCTTCGTCCATTTTCTGCCAAATCTCTATAAAAATAAGGCTCTTATGAAAGTTGACACTATTCAAGTTCCAGTCTAGGATCAATAAGGACTTGATGACTCTAATAATTAACCAGTCTAGGGTATGGCCATTTTATCAAAGTCAGACAATTAGTTCATCATCAGTACCTTGTGTTTTCATTTAGTTTCATAAAACGATGTTGTCGCAAATGATCCATAATATCCTCTTCCTTTGGCTCAGCCAGGCTATGTCTGGAATAAAGAAACTTACTTTTTAGTACACAGGAACATGTCTAAAATGGTCCTTGAGCATTTGAAGATACAGTAACATATTTGGATCCATGACATGGCAGCCAAAAAATCTTTATTCTTTGTAAACTTTCAATGATGGGTTTGTTACTGAATATTTCAGCTCACAACTTGTTATTAAGCCTTAATTCTTTATCCCTTTCCCTGCCAGATGACACAGCTTTCACTCTAGTTTTAAAACTGTATTAATAAGCATACTCTTATACCATATCATAAAGGGATGACTAAGAATCATTTGGTAGATTCTATTTAGTAGATGTTGAAATGTGTAACACTGCCAATTACAGATTAAATTTTTCTTTATGTACTCACAAATTCAAGTGGCAGTAACAAGGTTTCATTAAGTTGCTTTCTTTAAAAAAAAACCAAATACCCCAAATGTCAAATGTTGAAAATATCTGGTAAGATTTCAGAAGCTTATTTTCAAGAACATTTTTTTAAAAAAAGTATTGTATTTTCTAGTGCCTTGCAGCAATAAAGAATTTTGAGTTGCCTCCCTTTCCTGTTTCGATGACAGCTGTGTTTTTACATTGTAAACAAAACTTGGACAGTAAATGGTAGTCAGATTGAGGTCACTCTGTAGGCAATTTATCCAAAATTGTTTGGTTAATTTGAGGGTCACATAATTATACACGAAGTATGTTTGATTTATGACTTCATTCACTTGCATATACATTAAGTTGTTCCTAGTTGGTACAATGAAAGTTAGCCTGCAAAATAAACCTCCTTTACAAAGCCCAAAATCTGTATCTTCCAAGAGGAGCTGTACAACAAATCGAAGTTAAAAGTTGTGAAATATTTTCAAGATATAAAATTTTAAAATGTTACAAATGGGTGAGTAAATCAGCCAATCATTTCAACGCTACAGAGACCAATTTCTGACTACTTCTATTTTTAACTTTGCATCTTTCAGTATATACAGTGACTGGGAATATTTAAAAATTTAATAAAATACATGTCATTTAAGATCTGTTTTGTTGTTGTCTGTATGTACAATAAGTGCAATCATATATAGCATCATATTTTCAATATTTTAGGGTATATAAAAGTGTATGCATGATACATTTTCTCTGTCAAAGTTAAGTAAACTTCTGCTCATGCCTACAGCTAGAAAATAAGAGTAGTGTTCTCTCCTCTCTGATGAAAAGTCACATGTAAATTATCACAAATGTCAGCACCACATATATGCACAAAATTATAAATATACATTAAAATTAAGCATTATTTTCTTACTTGTATTATATCATACAAATTCTGTATATGTACTTATTTTTGATACAAGATGCTGGCACCATTTTCATTCAGTACAAACAAGACATTGAAAGAAGTCTCCTGGTGAAAACTCCATGACCATCCATTGAGGAGAAGAAGCAATAACAATATTTCCAAGTTGGCTGCTATGGTGGTCATATTGGACTTCAGATTGGCACCATTTTCATTTAGGTCCAACTAGACATCATAGGAAGTCTTCTGGTGAAAACCCCATGTCAATGTAACTTTCCATGCAGGAGGAGTAGTATTAACAAGATTTTCAAGATGACTGCAGTAGTGGCCATATTGGATGTCAGATCAGCACCATTTTCATTTAGGACCAACCAGACATCATAAGCCTTTTTATGAAAATCTCAGGTTGATATGACCATCCATTCAGGAGGAGTAGCAATAACAAGATTTACAAGCTGGCCATTTTACCAGCAATGATGGATGTCCAAGCACCATGATTTTCATTTAGGATCATACAAACCATTGGATGAATATGTGTGTAAAGTTTCATGGCAATCCTCCACATAGTTTAGGAGGAGTAGAGATAACAAATTTGTGCTAATGGATGGATATTAGATGATGGATGACAGACTGACAACAGACAACAGACCATCATATATGCTTTCCTGATCTATAACCAATAGAGCTAAAAAAAACTAGCACAAAAAAGTTGGTCTAGGCAATTAATGTAGTGAAGAACCCTGCAGAACAACTAAATTACATTTCACAAATTGCCACTGTGGCCACCATACTGGGGATCAGATTGGTACCATTTTCATTTATGACCAACTAGACGTCATAAGAAGTCTTTCAGTGAAAATCCCAAGCTGATATAACCATTCATTCAGGAGAAGTAGCGATAACAGGATTTTCAAGATTGCCACTGTGACTGCCATATTGAACGTCTGAGTGGCACCAAGTTTATTTAAGACCAACCAGACATCATCATAAGTCTTTTAGTGAAAACTCATGTTGATATGACAACCCATTCAGGAGGAGTAGCAATAACAAGATTCTCAAGATAGCCACTCTGAGTTCAACGATACTATATACTACAAACTGCTAGACCTGGAAATAAAATAAGATCTCTTATGTTAGTATAAGTTAAAAATATGTTTTTTAATTTTTTTAAAAATGTCTATGAATTATAGCTATTATAACCGCTCTTTGGAATTGCATTCCATCTTTAAATTGAATATCTAAACAATTATTAAAGACAGTTTTGAGATTTAAGAACATAGTCTGATGCATGGTCAGCAAGTGATATACCTGAACATATCATGGACAGTCATAGTGTACAACATTGCTGAAGTGGATCCACTTCTAGTTTGTCTGTGGGATGCAAGCTTCAATTTGTCCCACTTCATTATGAAATTCTGTGGAGGAAAGAATAATATAAAATGCAAAATAAGTTTGGCAACACCAGAATAAATTACCACAAATTTGGCACTTTATGTCGAATATACCCTGAAAAGTAGCTCAGTGTGACCCAGTTTTGGTGAGCAAGATGCTTTATCTTAGATCTTCATCAGAAGATGCATTGCAAGTTTCCTCTCAGTAGGTGTAAGGAGATGAGTTACAACTTGAACTGGTAGGACTAATGGAAGACACAGACAGACAGATGAAGTGAAATCTATACACCTAATGCCTCTTAAACCTGGGTTATAAACGAGTCAATTGATACTCTCCACAACAGGATGAGGTTTTAATTCATTTACTGTTTTCTGGCTATCAAGGAAGTCAATTTTTACTTAACATGTATTAAATGAATGAAGTGTCAACATTATTTGCCTGGTTAGAACAGTATATTCCAAAATAAGCAATGCCATCCAGCATCAGTTTAATAATATTGAACAAGAGGGAAACAAATGAACATCTCCATTTAGATGCATGAACTAGAGTTTTGAGATTTATTTCTCTTTTGTAAGAAGCCATTGTAACTCATTTGGTAGAGCTCTGAACTCATAATCCAAGGATTGCAGGTTCAATACCTGCCTAGGCCAGCCACCTCTGCATGAGATAGCGAATATTGTGTTAAAAGTCTCGTTAAAAACCTACCAACCAACCATTTTCTGTTTTGTAAATTTTCATTATGCTTAACTGCACAAACTTTGAGAATATCTAATTCATGAAATCATTAAGATTTATTATTTTAGTTACATCCTGCTATTAAATGAATACACTTGAGTGGCCATCTACACTTATAGGGCTAAACCTTCCTCTGGAGTATAACATGTTCATATTAGCAAAGTTACATCAGTTTTATTAAACTGGTCAAGATACTCTGAATGTAAAGCTGCATTCACATAGCCCATGAAAAGTAAATGCAAATGGCTTTTAATCTGGTTCACTTTTTAAAATCCCATGTGTGCATAATTTGTAATGAGGATAATGACACAAGAAATTGATTGTTGACATAATTTGTAATGAGGATAACACTGACACAAGAAAATGATTGTTGACATAATTTGTAATGAGGATAATGACACAAGAAACTGGTTGCTGACATAATTTGTAATGAGGATAATGACACAAGAAACTGATTGTTGACATAATTTGTAATGAGGATAATGACACAAGAAACTGTTGACATAATTTGTAATGAGGACAATGACACAAGAAACCGATTGTTGACATAATTTGCAATGAGGATCATGACATGATAAACTGATTGCTGACATAAAACAACAGGATTAGAATTAAACATGAACTGTAGCAGGTCAAAAGTTTTTGCAACCCACTTTTTAATCTGGTAGTAAAATGGCTTACAACATGTCAAATTTATTTTAATCTAACATGTATTTGTCCTCTGCTGCTTTCAAAACTTTCTGATTCCATTATCTTGTGTTGTCACTCAATCATGTGCAGCATGTTGTCAACTATTACCATATGTACTCATGTATAAATCGGGTCAAAATGCAAACAACATAGACCCTGATCTGACACTGCATAATGTGCCGGCAGATCAGGGTCTATGTTGTTTGTTCTACTGATTAGTCCTTACAAACTGTATAGACCCAGATATGCCAGCACATTATGCCACGGCAGATCTGGGTCAATGCAGTTTGCAGTTGGTATTGGCTTAAACACGAGTATATACTGTACCTTTAGGAAGAAATGACACTGAACTGCACATGCATTCAATGGATCTATATCTTGTGGATGTATTTCAGAAAATTACTATTTTATTTATAACTAAATGCTCATCTTTATCATCATTGTTGGAACAGTCTAAGAATACTAAAAACACTGATCAACTTTCATTTGATGTACACATCAGCAATTTTGACCTTTATCCTCATCTGAAGAAATGTGTTGGAATAGCTCTTTTTGACCAGTAAAATTTAAACGTGTTACTGGTAAAGCTAGTTCCTTTGTTTCAAAATTCTTGGTAGCCACAAATTTTCAACTTGATTTGTCACCAAATAGAATAAACCATAAAAACAGGTAGCAAATTTGCTACTTGCTCCTGTGAATTTCGTACCCTGAAAACATGATGTCATAATATTTTTTCCATTTGTTTGCATGTGAGATGTAACAACTGGTGAAAAAAAGTATCAAAACAGAAGAAATGTTAAATAAATCACTTTCGTAGGTCTGTCATAATCTGCAAACAAAGATGATTTCATCCCTAAGGACCTTTCAACTTGGGGTAGTACATTTCCAGGATGTTGCACAAATTTTCATGGAGACAACATTTGTGTTGCATCACTTTGTGTTCACATGTCACAAGTAAGTGCAACTGGTGTTTACAGCAGTTACTTCTGTTTTTGCAACATATCTCTACAACAGAGTACATTACTCTGGATGAACTTTATTTTCTGTGCATTCATTCATGTAAAATCTACTCTGATGTAATTTAAACCATAGTGACTATGGAGTTAGGGAACTTGGAATAATACTAGTACACAGTCTGACTTTAACTTACCTCCAAAATTAGAGCAGTGAAAAGATTAAGGACAATGACCACAGATAACAACCACCAGACAATGAAATAGATGTAGGACCATCTGAAATTATATTAAAATTAAATTAAATCAAATTGGTGTAAATATTTTAATAATATTCCTGTAAAATTTTAGTTTAACATTTCTTTTTCTTTATTCAATAAAAAGAAAGCAAAACATTAAAATAAATTTTGAATAAGAACACAAGTCAAATCCAATATATGTACACATTTTTTTGTACCAGGAACATATCATCCCTTTTTAGTTATGACAGTGATTGATCTTTCCACAGATGTACATAATTATTATTGCTGTATGGGTTATCTGTCAGGGCCCTGGTGAGGGAAACTAGCACACATAATGAACTCTTAAAAGGGAGATGACTCTCACTATATTGTAATGACTTGCATTCCAATCACATTAATGTATTTGGATATTTTACTAATTTGCAAATTTATACTAATTGCAATAAATTTTTTTGAAATAAGGCATATTTTCTGCTAGATAAGATACACACATACATACTGTTGTAATTTAGATAGGGTGCTGCCTTAATTGAGCAAAATGTTTACTATATACACTCTATTCACTATATACACTCTATTTACTATATACACTCTATCACTATATACTCTATTCACTATATACACTCTATTCACTATATACACTCTATTCACAAATTCAGTTTAAAAATTACTGAACATATGTCACTAAAATCTTTGACTTTATATATATATATATGCTGCAAAATACAATACTACAATCGAAAGCTTATGGGGAGTTCAGCCTGTCGTCGTCATGATTATGATGATGATGATGATGATGATGATGGCAGCATAACAAAGATATGTAGTTTACCAATTTTAAGACCATTCAATAATTCTGTCTTCTTTCTTTCTTCTACTTTTTATCCTTTGTTTATTTATTTTCCAATCATTGAAACATGTAGGAGTCAAGAGTTTCTCTTGGCTTGTGTGTTTAGTGTTTGTTTTGTGGATGTAAATTGTTTCTTTCCCTGACAAAGAGCTTGTTCAGCTGAAAGCATTTTAAAACTGTTTTATATTTGTGCCATTATCAATGTGTGTGTGTGTGTGTCTCTCTCTCTCTCTCTCTCTATAGATTAATGTACTGCATCTGATGTATGGGAGGAACATAGTCAACAGGTCCATGCTTAAGTATAAACAGTTCATGATTCTTGGTTCACAAATTATCTTTCATTTTGATAAAAACAATATCACTGTCTAATAAGTATGACATTCAACTTACTTTGAGGTAGCTTCTGAGTAAGCTTCCAAGAAGACATGCCAGTTATTTACAACCATGATATCCCACAGTACAACCAAAGCAGCCTGGGACAGGAAAATAAATCAAAGTAACTATTATTGTTCAATTTAAACAAGTAATATTTATACAAAATTAATACATGTATATTACCTTTTGTCTCACCTGCTTTAATTAATACATGTATATTACCTTTTGTCTCACCTGCTTTAACATAGATGAGACATAGGTACACTGTATCAATCATTCTGATGACAGTACGGTCAACACTGGTCAAGGTTTTGGTTAAAGTTTTTCTGTATGGTCATAATTCCCATATCATACTTTGATTGTAGAAGTGTGAAGCTCTGCTCTTTGATATGCATACACCCCTGCCCTCCCTCTGACCCTCAGGCAAGATAAAGGTCATTTGAAAATCTTGGTTACGTTTTCAGTTTTTAAGAAAAATGTCTGTATGGTCATAACTGTCAAACGATGGAAAGGAAAGCTATCTGACTTTAACAGTAGAGTCAGAGAGCTATGGTTTTCACATCCATGCACCCCTACCCTTTCTTCTGAACCACATGGAAGGTCAAGGTCATTTGAAAATGAGTCAGGGCTATGTTTTCAGTTAAAATTTGTCTGTACAGACATAAATTTTAAACCCTGGAAGGGGCAGGTATCATACTTAGATTTTAGAATCAGTAAGCACTGATCTTACAAATTCATGCAACCCATCAATCCCCCTGACAAACAGTCAATGTCAAAGTCATTTGAAGCTCTGGGTAAAGTTTCAATTCATGTTTTTCTGTATGGTCATAACAGTCATATTTAAACTTTAAATTAAGTAAGCACAATTCTTTCAAATTAATGCATCATTACCTCCCTCTGACTCTCGGGCAAGGTCAAGGTCTGAAAATCTGGTTTAGGTTTTCAGTTAAAGTTTTTCTGTGTGGTAAAAGGTCCCAAACCCTTGGAGGGAAAGCTATCTTATTTATACTGTAGAATTAATAAGCACTACCCTTCATATTTATGCACCCCTGCCCTCCCTCTGACCATCAGTCAAGGTCAAAGTCATTTGAGAGTGATTTCAGCTGAATCAGACAAGGGAGCAGGTACGACATAATTATTTTTATAATTCCTTGGAATTTCTTGTTATACATATACATCTCAAGAAGGATTCAATAATATAACATTCCCTAATTTAGACTACCTCCAACAATGGTTTATAAACCAAAATAAATATACTTTTGTTTCACATAATTTTGACCTTCTGCATCCTATCACATAATTTTGAACCAAATCTTGCACAGATGAAAATTTGATATTCAAAGACAACTCTAAATATTTAGATCCTTTTGTTTGTCTAATTGCTAACTATTCCATTTCCTTTGTTTCCAATCCCTGCCCCCACCCCACCTTTCACCCTGTGTCAATAGGTAGTTGGCAAAATTCTTTGAGTATGTTTATGTGTGTAAGGGGATCATACATAATTTTTTAAAACTAAACTTTGTGTGCAGAAACCATTATTTTCTTACTAGATTCAACATGACTTTGAACTTTAACCTTTAGCCTGCACAAACTATAGGTTTCTTTTTTACCCTAAGAGAAGAAGCCATTCAGAAAGTTTGGTCAAGGAACTTATTATAGAACAAAAATTATTGTGCAAACATTATTTCTTTACTCACAATGACCTTGACATGTGACATTTTGACCCCAAATCAATAGGCCTTTTCCATACCTTAAGTGATAGCCATCCACAAACTCTGGTTAAAGTATGTGGTCTCGAAGTACGGTTATTACACAAAAAACATTTTTCTCCTTTCAGTAACAGTGACTTTGGTCTTTGATCTTTTTTGAGCAAAAATTATATATACTTCTTCATTACCCAAGCCATCAACAAGTTTCTGATGTAGAACTAATATTATTGTGTCGAAGACATTTTTCTTCCTTTATTTACAGTGACCTTGAATTTTGGACCCCAAAATCAATAGTCTTCTTCTTTACCCCACAAGAAACCTATTTACAAAGTCTGGTAATGGCAGATGGTGGATAACTTGAGTTATTGTGTTGAAACAAAATGGGAAGCATATGGACGAGCAGATGTAACATACATACAGGTGGGCAGATGGCCGTATGATGGGCATATAAAAGAACTCAATCATTCCGCATGATATCTGCGATTTCTAAGGAATAAAGCATCTACCAGATGTTTGGAAGTTATTTATGTGAAATTACTCAGAATCTGAATTGTATTTTAACTGATACACAAATGAGAATACACAACAGTTACTGTGGATCAGATGAATTGAAAATCCCCTTTGTTTCTATTGCTCTAAGTAAAAAAACACATCTTATTTCTCTACTCAAAACATTTCTCACTTATGTGTGATTGGATAACATAACACAATTACATACATTTAGCCAATACACAAGAGATGCAGGATGCAGAGCCATTTGTTGTGTGTGCACCCCACAAGAAAACCGTAAGTATAACAACACACCTGGGCATCAATAAATTTGTGAAATCCAGTGCTAATACATGGATATGGCCACATTTATACACCTCATCCAAAACTGTGCATACATTTTCTGGTAAGAATATGTGATTGTGCCTGCAAGCATACATTTTCTTACTCTGTACATCTGTCCATCACTATCAATGGTAGTGGTGAGGGAAACATGGCTTCTACTTGCCTCGTGTTCTGTCTCAAATTTATTCACATTATATATCATGTTTAATTTTATGGCAATATAATGAAAACTTTGTATACCCAATGGATAAACTGTCAGAATAAATAACGTGCTACTTACTGCAAAATCATCAAAGTTATTGGCCCAATATTCCAACTGTGCATATGACCCACATTCAGGAGCACTAAAAGTAAAATAATCTTTGCCAAATGTATATAATCTACAATTAATCTGAAAAAATATTTTGAACTTAATTTATTACATTAAAATGAAAACAAGTAAAAAACAATTACATGATATTCAACTTATTTAGTTGCTGCAGTATAAAATATTAAGCATACTGTATATCATAATACACTGGTCCCTAGGTATTAGGCATACTGTATATCATAATACACTGGTCCCTAGGTATTAGGCATACTGTATATCATAATACACTGGTCCTTAGGTATTAGGCATACTGTATATCATAATACACTGGTCCCTAGGTATTAGGCATACTGTATATCATAATACATTGGTCCCTTGGTATTCAACATACTGTATATCATAATACATTGGTCCCTTGGTATTCAACATACTGTACATCATAATACACTGGTCCCTAGGTATTAGGCATACTGTATATCATAATACACTTGTCCCTTTGTATTAAGCATACTGTACATCATAATACACTGGTCCCTTGGTATTAAACATACTGTACATCATAATACACTGGTCCCTTGGTATTAAGCATACTGTATATAATACACTGGTAACTTGGTATTAAGCATATTGTATATCATAACACACTGGTCCCTTATTAAGCATACTGTATATCATAATACACTAGTCCCTTGGTATTAAGCATACTGTATATCAGAATACACTTGTCCTTGGTATTAAGCATACTATATATCATAATACACTGGTCCCTTGGTATTAAGCATACTGTATATAATACACTGGTCCCTTGGTATTAAGCATACTGTATATCATAATACACTGGTCCCTTGGTATGAAGCATACTGTATATCATAATACACTCATCACTTGGTATTAAACATACTATATATCATAATACACTCGTCCCTTGGTATTATGCATACTGTATATCATAATAATTTGTCCATTGCTATTAGGCACTTTAGTATAGCACAATCCCTCATATAACAAGATTATAGCCAAGGATCTCATTTTTGGCCTGAATCCAGTTTGACACTGAACCTACCTTAGTTTAAGGAGACCTTGTTATGATGCAGTGCACGTTTAAGGCTCCCATGACCAGCTTTGTGAAGAGGGATCAATGAGTTTTCAAATAACAACATTTTCACCAAGACTGCAAGGAATCTACTATATAGTGGGTCAATTTTGTGGTGGAGACATTTTACAGTTATTGTCAACTGGCATCATATATGGCTACTGGTGTTGCATCTAATAATACATTTCAACAAATTGCCTGATACTGGATCACGAGAGTTTCTTTTACATGGACTTCAATAATTTGTTGCACAACTTTGTTTCTCCATTAAAATGGACAATTTGCATTCCATTAACCCCTGAAAACTCAAGGAATTTGTATTATAAATTTTCAGCATCCAGGAATAGTGGCCAAAAGTTGGCATGACTCTGCTGGGGTGACCAACCTTAAATAATCATATACTGTTGTCATCTGTGTCACAATTTGCAATCATTATTTTTTTCTGCAATAACAAATAAAAGATCTTTTAGGAGTAAGGAAAACAGTTTATAAAACTAAATAAAATGTTCCAGACAAATTACTGAAATAGTTATTGACCAGAAGTCATGTTGGAGCCTGCACACCCCTGTATGGAACAATCATCTGACAACATGTTGGCAGTTTTATGATTTCAAAGGCCCTGACCCTCTGATGTTTATTTTAATGCATACTTCTATGTTTAATGGGTGAAAATGGTATGAAATTATTACAGTCAGTGTAAAATGAACTCCATTTATCCATTATTCAGGCAATTTGCATTAACACACTTTTAGATGAAGCACCTGGTACCATTCATGATGCTGTTTGAAACTTTAGTGGTTTAGAAGTCTCTGATAAAGATCATGAAAATAAACCCAATCAAAATTTTTTATCTAGTATAATACTAAAATAAATTTGATAAAAATATTATAATCACTTCACAGTCTTTGTTTTCAACATACAGGGCAACAGAGACTCAACAATGGCAACAGACAAAGTTATTTAAGTGGCATTATTCAAGCTATTCTTCAGATATATCCACAAAATGGGTATAATAAAAATCTATTCATACTTGTTTGTGTTATGATGTTCACAAATCAGTACAGCTAAAAAAGACCTTTGACATTAAAATCATTATCAGGGTGCTTACTATCATCTTGTTCAAATGAATGTAACCAAATACATAGTCTAGTCAAAATTCACTTGCTTATGTACAAGTCACTATGTACATAAGCTAAGAAGTACAAAAATGCAAGAAATGACTTTTAGCTCAACACCAATGTCTGTTAGGTCAGGTTTTGTTTA
This sequence comes from Margaritifera margaritifera, assembly GCA_029931535.1. Lineage (NCBI taxonomy): Eukaryota > Metazoa > Mollusca > Bivalvia > Unionida > Margaritiferidae > Margaritifera > Margaritifera margaritifera. The sequence continues at coordinate 404,318 of JAQPZY010001285.1, forward strand.
CTTGACCCCAATGTCAATTAAGTCTGGTTTTCAAAACTCATTCACAAAAGTGTGAGTGTGTTTGTGGTCAGATCTGCACCATTTTCATTCAGAACCGATTAAATAATTCAAGAAGTGTTTTAGTGAAAACCCCATGTCAATGGAACCATCCATGCAAAAAAAGTAGTGATAACAAGATTTTCAAGATGGCTGCTATGTTGCCATGGAGGTCAGATGAGCACCATTTTCATTCAGAAGCAGCTGCATTTTGCCATAATAGTGTTTTAGGGAAAAACCCATGCTGATAAAACCATCTGTTCAGAAAAATTCTGCTATGCAAAGAGTTTAAAGATGGCCATCAAGGCAGCCATTTTGGAAAGTTAGATCAGCATCATTTACTACAGGAATAACTATATATTACAAGAAAGAAGTGGAGTTTTTTGTTTCGGTATAGCCATTCATTTAGGAGAAGTAGCTATTACTTGATTTTTTAAATTCTGGGAGGTCACATTAGCATCATCTTCATTTAGGACCAACACTACATATATTAAAAAGTGTTCCAGTAAAATCCCCTATGTCAGTTAGGTCTGGTTTTCAAAACTCTTCCACAAAAGTGTGGGTATATTGGTGGTCTGATCTGCATCAGTTCAGAAGAAGTACCTATACCAAGAATTTCAACAGTGCTACCATGGTGGCCATACTGTAGGTATCATCAGCACCATTTTAATTTAGAACCAACTACATATCATAAGAAGTCTTCAACTGAAAACCCCATGTCATTAAAACATCAATTCTGTAAAATAGTGATTTAAAAGATGGCTACAATGGCCATGAAATTGAAGGTCTGATTAGCAACAGTTTTATTAAGGATTAAACAGACACCATAAGAAGTCTTTTAGTGAAAACCTAAAGTCTATACAATCATCCATTCAGGAGAAGTAGGGTTAACAAGATTTTCAAGATGGCTGCCATGGTGGCCATATTGGATGTCAGATTGGCGCCATTTTTTCTTTAAGGACCAACTAGACATTATAAGAAGTCTTTCAGTGAAAACCCTATGTTAATATGACCATCTGCTCAGAAGAAGTAGTGGTAACAATATATGGTGGCCATACTGGATGTCTAAGGGGCACCATTGTTTAATTCGACCAACTAGACATCATAAGAAGTCTATTCGTGAAAATAGGGGTCCCTGGTGGCCAAGTGGTCTAAGGTGCTTGCCTTACAGATCACTCACATCTCACCTCTGTCTGCATGGGTTCGAGTCTTGGCTTGACTCAGCCAATGTATGTATGTGAGAAAACTTGCTAGTAGTTTCCCATGGGTAAGTGGTTCTTCCCTGGGTTTTTCTGGGTTCTCCCTCCACCAAATATACTGGCAGCCATGTATATCCTATCATGTGCTGACAAATGGCATTAAACCCACAAAACCATACCTATTCATGAAAACCTCAAGTCCATAAGTCCATGCATTCAGAAGAAGTAGTGATAAAAAGATTTTCAAGATAGCCACCAAGGTGGCTATACTGGAAGTCAGAGCAGCACCATTTTCATTTAGGACCAACTAGACATCCTAAGAAGTCTTTTAAAGAAAACCCCATTTCAATTAGGACCATCCATTAAGGTGGAGTAGCAATAACAAGATTTTCAAGATGGTCACTGCAGTGGCCTTATTGGATGTCATATCATCATCTTGTTCATTTAGGACCAACCAGACATCATAAGAAGTATTTCAGTGAAAACCCGAGCTGATATGACAATCCATTCAGAAGGAGCAGCCACAACAAGATTTTCATGATGGCCACCATTGCAGCCATACTGGATGTCAGATAGGCACTATTTTCATTTATGGCCAACTAGACCTTGGAATAAATTTGTGTGCTAAGTTTCATGGCAATCCTCCAAGCAAGCTTGGCAGGAGAAGCAATAAACTTGTGCTAATGGACAGATGACAGATGACGGAAAACAGGCCATATCACAATGACCAGTAGAGCTAAAAACCTCCTTTTATCTGCAATCACAAAAGTATAACTCACCAAACTTTAAATCCTCTATCTGTAGACAAAATCGCTAAATTTAACATTTGCAAAAATAACTGCCTACATGGTATGTTCAGGCAAATACTGTGAATTCACTATTATTTTGATGGAGTTCCACATTTTGTGGACTGCATGGTTGCTACAAACCATAAATTAAGAACCAATGGACAATAATTCATCTATCAAAGAACTAATGGACAATAATTCATCAGTCAAAGAACCAATGGACAATAATTCATCTGTCAAAGAACCAATGGACAATCATTCATCTGTCAAAGACCCAATGGACAATAATTCATCCGTGAAAATAACAGGACCTCTACCCTGAATTAAAGAACCAATAGGCAACAATTCATCTCTGACAACAATAGGACCCCTACCTTGATTTAAAGAACCAATGCACAATAATTCATCTGTGAAAACAACAGGACCCCAACCCTGATCAACAAATTTAAGTACTGACTAAAATAGCATTTTCCTCAAGCAACAAAAATAAATGAATTCACTGTATATTATTCAAGTAAAAATATCGGTTATGCAATAAACAGAATCTTACATGTGTGCTCATGAAATTTATGAAACTTATTGAATAATTTCAATATTTTTGCTCATCAAGATCTGCGAAGATAGAGATTATTAGTCTCATATCATAAATTTCATTTTAAGTTAGCACTCATGTAAAATCCTTCATATGTGAAGAATATGCTAGATGTACAAAATTTGTGATAGTTTAGTTAACTTAAAACACACTGACAAGTTTTCACATAACAAACATTTGAACCTACAGAATTTTATAACAAGGAGAAACATCAATGTACTTACTCTGTGATGTTGGACTCTGTGATGTTGGTATTGTTTTGTTGCTTGTATTCAATTTTCCCAAAGAAAAGTTCTATTCCAAGAATGGCAAATGAATAGTAGATGACCTGAAAAAAATTATTGTCAAAGATCCTAAATACAAAATACAGTATTAATCCATGTAAAATACAGTATTAATCCATGTAAAATCTAGTAATAATCCAACTAAAATACAGTAATAATCCATGTATAACATATTATTTCCATGTAAAATACAGTATTAATCCATGTATATTACAATATTAATTCTTGTACAATACAGTATTAATCCATTTATAATACATAACACATGCAGTAAATTCATTTATTTTTGAGGGTATCAATTTGTGTGGTTTAGGGAAAAATACCATTTTTGTTTGTGTTTAAATTCATGGATTGATGACAATGTCCTATTGTTTGCACAGAAAACTCAGTATTCATTTGGTCCTTAAATTCATAGCCTGTAGCAACCATGAAATCCATTAAAATTAGAACTCAAAGAAAAATGATGAATTCACAGTATTTTGAACAGGGAAAACCAGCAATAATACTCACGAATCACCAAAAATATTTAATGTCCATACTAACACACATACAATTCTTTGAAAATTATTGTCCTTCTGTGCAGTTCTACAGAACAATCAGCTTCTTGACATGACCATTATAGTACTCAGTCTAATAGTTCTGACAGAATATCATAAATTTTGACTGCTGTAGTTTTTGATGTTCTATCAATCACACAGATACCATGCTACTTTCAACATAATAATGTATTAATAAAACAAACTATCATGAGCTCCTGTGAACCTCTTAACATTCATATTTTCTTCAGGTCCTTTCCTATATTCTTAATTCCGATAAAACTACTGTATTAGCATAATGAAAACAGTATTCATACATCAAAACAACAATACTAAAGTATCATTTAATGTAATACCTACACACAATTCAAGTATCATTTAATATAATACCTACACACAATTCAAGTATCATTTAATGTAATACATACACACAATTCAAGTATCATTTAATTTAATACCTACACACAATTCAAGTACCATTTAATGTACCAGCTACACACAATTCAAGTATCATTTAATGTAATACCTATACACAACCTTCACACAATTCAAGTATCATTTAATGTACCACCTACATACAGTTCAACTATCATTTAATGTAATACCTACACACAACCTTCGCACAATTCAAGTATCATTTAATGTAATACCTACACACAATTCAAGTATCATTTAATGTAATACCTACACACAATTCAAGTATAATTTAATGTAATACCTACACACAATTCAAGTATCATTTAATGTAATACCTACACACATTTCAAGTATCATTTAATGTAATACCTACACACAGTTCAAGTATCATTTAATGTAATATCTACACACAATTCAAGTATCATTTAATGTAATATCTACACACAATTCAAGTATCATTTAATGTAATACCTACACACAACTCAAGTATCATTTAATGTAATACCTACACACAATTCATGTAATACCTACACATAATTCAAGAAACAGATTTTTTTCTAGTAAAATATGTTTCTTCAATAATACTTACCCGATCATAATACCTAAGGAGAATTACTACTACCTCACAAATCCAGCCCTCCCAGGCTAAAACTTTTTAGCTAAAAGTTATCTGCCCACCTAGGTGGCAGTTAGATAGTGATCTCCCCTTGATATAGGGATTGGCACCAAATCCCATGAATACTTCTGTTCCTACTGGAGCGGAAGGCACATTCTCTATATGGATGTAACTGCAGGGAGGCTGGGAGGGTGTATGTGTATTATGATTGGGTAAGTATTATTGAAGAAACATATTTTACTAGAAAAAATTGGTTTCTTCTTCAAATATTTTACCCAATCATAATACCTTAGGAGAATTGGTAAGAGGTGGAGGGAGTTACATCCCCTTACTCTGGAGAGGTCATCTCTGGTCCCCTAAGGTATGTGAGACAACTTCTAGATAATCCAACAAGAGAATAGACTCCCTCTATCGTTGAGCGGCTTCAAAAGGGAAAATTTTTCCTTCTGCAAATCCAGTGGAAGTCATGAAGTCACGTCTTTATGAAGCTGTCAAATGACCCGGGAAGGTAACCTGTTGCGCCATGGCTATAGGTATTACCAGGTCAAGCTGAGCCTTTGGGATTAAAGATCTCTAAGTTAAAAGCTGGAGAAAGTGGACTCTGACCTCCATCCCATGGCATGGATAATGTCAGTTTGGGAACAGTTTTGCTCAAATGCAATGCTTGTGGCAACTGCCCTACCTTCGTGAGCCGAAATGTGTAGCAAATTCATTTGATCTGGGCTTACTTCTTAATATGTGGAGCGAATAACCCATTTTATCCTGGATGAAAGTGCCTGTGCTTATATGTTGTCCTTTCCCTCTCTGAGGGGTAAAAAGAGGTGGGATCTGCATCGATGCACCGGCTTGGTCTTTTTCAAGTACCACTTTAGAGCTTGCACAGGGTCCTGTAGACAATCTTGAGATGAGGTGTAAAGCTCCCAAGGCGTTCAGATCCAGGACAGGTGACACATAGGTTGGGAGTTTTGCATTTCACTTGTTGCCAATAGATTTGTCAGTGGTCGATCCCGTGGGCACATATGTGAGTGAAAAACGAGGGATGAAGCGACCATTCTGCTTGTATTAGTTGATTCTTCTGGGACAGCAAGTCTGCTAATACCTGTAGACGGCCTGGAATTTGACGAACTTGTCCATGGATTTGCCGTTAAAGACACCAGCTTATAAATTCTCAAAGAAGAACGCAAAGGTCTGGGAATTTGTTCCCCCTTGCCTTTTAAGATAATTCACCACAGTGGAGTTGACAGACAGAATGGAAATGGCCTTTCCATATAGATTCTCCTCCCACCAACGGAATGCTTTCTGTATGGTTTCAACTCTAGGATATTGATATGCAATAGATGATCCTGAGTGAGCCACTGTCCACTGGCCTCCTGGAATGATGGAAGGCAATGTGCACCCCAGCCTATTGTGCTTATGTCCATACAAACCGTCAACTCAAAGGCTGTACCTGCCAGGGGCCACCTGATGTAAGCCAAGTGAGGTTCTCCCATTTCCTGAGATGGGATCTCATATGCATTGTTTGTTCCAAGGAGCAAAGTTTTTGGGACAAAAGTATCATTTGTAATGGCCTCATAAAAAGGTGATCTAGGACAATGATGTCTGCTGTCACATTTAGTAAACCCCATATGCGAAGGATTCTCAGGCTGAGAGACAGTTCTTTGTAAGAATTGAAGTCCCCGTTGAAATGATTTCAATGCAAGTTCCTGCGGGAGGCATACTCTGTTCAGGAGGAATTGTTGGGCTGAAATACGATTCTTGCAAGAATTGAGTCTAACTTAGAAATGATCAGCACTTAGATATGGTGGCCATATGGGTCCAGTACTGGGTAGAGACCATATGATTGCAATGCGGAAGCCCATGCTATGGTGCCAGGGAGGGATACTGAACATTAGATCCCCGTCACTCGTCCCCTTAGGCACAAGAAAAGGCTGTATCAGAATATGTGATGGCCATACGTGATCCCCATCAGATGGCAAAGTTCAACTTGATCAAACTGAGCCATTGTTTCCTTCTTTGGGGCAAGGTTCATAGTACTTACCGTTAACTGCTGCCCAGAGTCCATAAGAGCAACCAGGCACAAAGGCACTAACTGGCCATAGAGTGGCATGGAACCATTGTGGTACTATACAGTATGTCTCCACCAACTGGATGTCTTTTCTTAGTGAGGGTCTGTGTAACAGATACAGGGACAGAATACGTGATATTAGATCATCATAAGCAGTCCCCTCACATATATATGAAAGTTAGATTGGGTTCGGTATTGACTGTGAGCGATCTATATCTGATGGCATGGAGAGAAATTGGGGCAGAACGATTCCCTTCTCTCTGCTTCTTTCCATTTTGATTCTTCAGAACCGTGGCTTTGAGCTTGTATTGGATCTGTAGGATTGTTTCCCCTGAGTAGAGCCCATATTAACTAGGTATTGTGGTACAACTGGCCATGGAGCAAGCTGGGTGCATTGTGGCACTATACGAGATACTGAACAGCGTAGTCGGGCCCATCATTCCAGCTTATAGGCAAGATCTTGGTATTGACCTGGTGCAAGTTGATATAGATGGTAGAGTCTGATCGTTAATGAACAGGGCCATTTTATCCTCCATAATGTTATCAATTGTAGCACTGTCATGGGTAGACCGAGCCCTAAGAGTGCCAGTGCCCTTATGTCACGACGGCATACGAGATACTGATCAACGTAAGCAGGCCCATAATTCAACATAATAGGCAGGATTGTCTTTGTTACTGACCTCATGTGGTCAGATTCAGATGGCAGAGTCCAATAGTGATGGAACAGGGTCATTGTATCCTCCATCACCTTGTCAAATTCCTTATGCTGGAGCAGGTTATGGGATATGTAATGTACAAAACTGGACCCTACTTGCACCATGCAAGACAACATCTGAGTTACTTACTGATGAGGACTTCACCATTCCCATGGCTGCTATGTCTCTGTACTGCTCTCCAAGTCAGCCACTCGACCCAACAGTGATAACAGTTGAACGCCGGTTGGTTTTTGTTGATTAGCATGTCAACAGATGCTGGAACTCTGGACCAAGCTGGAGAAAGAGGAGGAGAACGAAACCCTGGTGGCAACAAGTGAAAGACTTCCTTGATTGACGTTCGAAAGGCAGAGTCTTCTCTTGTCATAGTGAGATATAGCAAAATTAATGGAGCTTGTGAGCATACTTTGTCATCTCTAGGTGAATGGGGTGATGCTGATACCTCCTGTGCAATCTGAGATGAAGCTTGAAAAGATTGTCTAAAGGGGTGGCCCACCATGCCCGCAGAACATCCTGATTGGGATACAGTTACTTCCAAATGATCACTAAGTGCGAATGCAGTGAATCCATATCTCGTGTGTACAAGGGCACTAAGCTGGGCTCCAGGTGCATTCAGTGATCTGTGGTTGATCCATGAGAGTGCCATGTGGTGTGGAGGTAGGCACACTGGACAAAGACCTTCTGTCTTTTGGCTTAAATGGTAAGATTGACTGTGATGGTGACCTGTTGTGATCCAAGACGTATGGCAGAGTCTGGTTGAGATGGAACAGTGCCATTTTATCTTGCATGACATTGTCCCATTATTTGTGTTGGGATGGGTTAGGGGATATTTGATCCACAAAACTGGTCCATACAGCTGATGTGTGAGGTAATACCTGAGTAAGCTTACTTTGATCTCTATCTTGCTCCAATGTAGTTGATAAAGGCCTTCCACCTTCGGACTTACAATGTACAATCAACTGTGGTGGTGACCGTGGTGACCTGAGCCATATGGCAGAGTCTGGTCATGGCAGAACAAGGTCACCGTAATTTGCATGACATTGTCCAGTTCATTAAATTGGGATGAGGTATGAGATATTGGATCCATGTAGCCGGTCCATACATCTGAAGTGCAAGACAGTAACTGAGGTGGTTTGTTTTCATCTCGATTTCACTCAATGGCAGGTGATAAAGGCAATTGGGTGTCAAGCCCATGAGGTAAACGGCCTATTGGCTCTGGTTTATCATGATGCAGTGGTGAGGGAGGAGCCAGAGCTATCGCTGACCATGATAGCTTGGATCACTTCATGGTTGATGAAATGTGTGGAGTGTGCTACCCATTGAAAAGCAGGTCATTCACTGCCATGACATCAGCGTGTATGCTGATGATGTCTTCATCCCTCAAGGTGCACTTCTGTGCCTTCCCCTTTAGTACCACCAGTACTGCAGCCCAATGACTTTTGGTCCACAATGTGCAAGTCTGACATGTATTCTTAGATTGGCAACTGGAGAAAGTTACACATGTAGAGTGGCTGTCAGTCCTGTGTTTCCAATGTTTACAAAGCTTACACTTGGTCTTGCCCATGGTCTAAATCTGAAAGACAAAATAGAGCAGACAATATATACAGGTGTAGCCCAGCACACGTCCTGCTTTATGAACTATGAGAGTGTACATGCTGAGCTACACAATATGACAATTTACCTGTAAAAGGGCGCACATGGCAACTAATACAGGTAGAGTATTGGAATGTCGCTATTAACGCTTACAAAGTGGATGCTAAAATATTAATTCTAATAATAGTTACCTGTAGAAATGATCAAATGACTGCCTATACATTTAAAATCACTGAAGCATCGCTTACAGTAACTACAAAGTGGATGCTATGACTAAACTATGCATAGAAAACTTACCTGTACATAATTGAGTTTTCTAAAGCATACATAATACCTGCACATAAAATAAAGCTACAGCAATGTGAGGGTTGCACTAGTGACCTATGCAAATACATACCAAAGGTGCCTAAATGTGTTAGGATGGCAAAGTTATGATTCTAAAGATCAGGATCTATGTTGTCATTCTACAGATTAGTCCTTATAAACTGCATAGACCCAGATCTGCCAGTGCATTATGCGATGGCAGATCTGGGTCGATGCAGTTTGCAGCTGGTATCGGCTTATACACAAGTTTATACGGTAATTAGAAACAAATTTTAATTACAGCTTACTATGAGTATTCCCCCAAAGGACTGAAGATTCTTTATCAAGTCCAGCAGAGTGTTGGCTACTATTGACATAGCCTGAAATGAAGCAATATTTGGAAAATAAGTGAATATCTATTTACTTCTAACAAATATTTTCTAAATAACATTGATATATTATTCAAGGAAAATGTGCATAATATCATAACAAGAAGCCCAAGCAGGCCTGAGATTGCTCACCTGAATGACATCAACTTAGAAGCCAAATGGAAGGGGCCAAGCAATCTAGCTTAGAATGATGCTTTCTGACACACAAGGTTTTCACATTTCTTGGTGATGGCAGCCATACTGGAAGGCAGATTAGCATGATTTGTGCAAACCTGAAAGGTCCGGATGCTTTCTGAGAAACTGGTCAAATTCTGCTGCATGGTTTTCGAAAAGAAGTCATTTAAAGGTCTTTCTGTTTTCATTAAATATTTTCATTGAATAACGGATCATCATTTGTACAAAATTGACAGGCCTTCATGCTCAGATGCTTCATGTCAGATTTGGTTAAGTACTGTTGTTTTTTTAGTTTTAGCAATGCAACAATCGGTAAATCTGATTGGAGATCTGCATCATTTGTAAAAGATTTACATTGCCTTCTTGCCAGGATAGAATGCTTTTTATCAAATTTAGTCAAAGTTTGTTCAGCAGTTTTTGAGAAGTTGTTTAAAGGTTTTTCTATTTTTAGTAACAGTGTCCATATCTGATCAGCATCATTTGTACAAATTAAAAGGTTTTCATGCCAGAGTGCTTCTGTGAAATTTTCTCCAATTCTGTCAACAATTTATGAGAAAAAGTTGTTTGAAAGTTTTCCTGTTTTTAGTAATGATGGCCATATTTGATGGCCAATCAGCATCGTTTGTAAAAACTGACAAGGCCTTCATGTCTGAATGCTGTAAAGTTTCACTTGATACTGTCCAGCAGTTTCTGTTAAGAACTCCTTTAAAAGTTTTCCCATTTGTAGTAATGACAGCCATATTTAAAGGTGGATCAGCATCATTTATATAGATTTGAAAGGTTTTCATACCCAAATGCTTTCTGCCAAATTTGATCAAATTCTGTTAAGATGTTTTGGCGAAGTCATATAACAGTTTTTTCTATTTGTAGTAACGGTGGCCCATTGGATAACAGATTGGAATCATTTGCATAAACTTAAAAGCCCTTTATGCCAGACTGCTTTCTGTTATATTTGGTCAAATTATGCAAAGTTGTTTCTGAGAAGATCTGAAGTCATTTAAAGTTTTTGTTCTATTTTTTAGTAATGGTGGCCATATTTGTTGGCAGACTATTATCATTCGAACAAATCTGAAAGGCCTTTATGTAAGACAATTTTTCACCCCTTACAGACTGTGACATTTGTCTTATCGAAGCAGACAAAAAAAAACAACTGCCATTGGTTGTTGTATTTGTACAATCTTTATTTTAAATGAAATGGAATAAGAAATAAAATTTGTTGAAAAATACTCTACAACAGTTACTGTACTCTTAAACTTATTGCAGTTATGGTTATATTTTACCATAAATTAAATGCTGTCTTTTGCAGTTTATGCATTTGCTATTTGATTAAAGCACACTATTAATAAGACAAAATATGAAAAACGATATTTTGCTACTTTCTAACACTTTCGAAAAGAGAAAACCTGACTCTGATAATTGTATTTCCATTTCGGTCCAAACCACGAGGAAAAAAAGAAAGGAAATAATTGATGAAATTGATAATCACAAAACCTGAATGCATTTTTGAGACCATAAAAAAAAGATGGTAGATGAAATGCAAACATGAATGGAATGAAATGCAAACGAAATATTGATTTTGTAATATTACCCATTTCAGGGTTTGTGCCTATATATGTCCAATATTTGCTAAGCTATGGTTTTATAAAATCGTAAGATTACAAGCAATAACTCTGTATCAAGGAGATAAACAGGCAAAACTCCTCTAAAATCACATGTACATCTATATTAAGTTTGCATAACATATGGTCTAATAACAAATCAAATGACTGCAAAACAATGTCAGTTTCAAAGAATCATGTATATAGCAGTAATCAATTTTTATTACAAACTGCCAGAAATTAATTAATTAATCAATTTTTATTACAAAATGCCAGAAATTAATTAATTGTAAATTAAAGAACACAAACACAGTCATAAGAGCACTGTTATGTCTGCAAAGAATAATGTAAAAACCAAATGGAATCACAAGACTGGTGACAAAGTTACTGCCCACATGAAGACCCAAAATTGCTGAAAAAAGCATTGTAACTTTTTCTAACTGAAATGTGTTCATAGAGAAATTTTCCCTCCATCCACTCTTTTACAAAGCTTATTTTAAAACATAAAACAAGTCACTGATGTGTCAAATATAGGTCACACTAACCTAACAAGGGTTCCACATGATGTGGTGTCTCATGGTTTTTTGATATTGTGGGGTTGCACAAAAACTTTAACTCTGAGTTGACAAAGTCACTTTCAGACATCATTATGCTCACAATGCCTCGTGTTTTTCTTTTTAAAAAGGCAAGAGAATAAAGGTCATAGCAACCCAATTTTGGAGGAAGGGTGTTGCAATCACCAAAAGTCATTGACACACAAAGCTGTATGAACCTGTGCCAACAATGCAACTGACCCAAATGAAGAAACTTGACTAAGGTGTGCCAAATGGAAGAACAAAAGGAACTGACAGTAGGTCAAGGTTAATACTGGATGCTTCTTTCATTTCATTGGCAGGGCATAAAAGTCGAGCCAAACTAATGAAACACTCAAAAGATACATTTTCATGTGATAGAACCCCCCCCCCCCAAACAATCATAAGTCAAGATGTGTAAACAATCATCTGTTAGCAAACGTAACAAGGGCAAAACAATGTGCAGCTGGATTGAGGCTCAAACGTAACAAGGGCAAAACAATGTGCAGCTGGATTGAGGCTCAAACCTGGAAGGGACCTCTCCAAAACTAGCTGAGTGCTCTACCACCTAAGCTACCAAGTTGATGCTCTCCGTTGGTTCCTGCTATGAATAATAGTTATCTGTGTATAATTTCCACCTAAGACAGAATAGCATAGAGCCAGATCTACCATCACAAACACTATTTACTTAAAATCAATGGTGGAATGAACCGAGTACATGTAGAACCTGTGCCAGAATACTATGTGTCAGCTGATCTGGTCTTATGCTGTTTGCAGTTGAGGGCATGTTAGGTACAGGTAAGTATAGTCCCTTTTAGTTAGTGAGCTTAAAGATGAACTTTCCATTTAGGTGGTGAGCTTAAAGATGGACTTTCTATTATATCAACACACCTTAATATACCAGATAATCCTGAGAAGTCTGATCATTATTAAAACATTTATAACTCGGACAATGTTCCACAGGACAAGATCTCCACTAACTTCTTTACCACTGAAATAGAAAAGAATAAGTTATAAATATCTATATACCATATGTACTCACGTATAAGACGGGTCCAAATGCAAGCAAGCAACATAGACCCCGATCTGCCGATGCATAATGCGCCAGCAGATCATGGTCTATGTTGTTTGTTCTACTGATTAGTCCTTACAAACTGCATAGATCCAGATCTGCCAGTGCATTATGCGACGTCAGATCTGGGTCTATGCAGTTTGCAGTTGGTATCGGATTATACATGAGTATAGACGGTAAACATCTAGATATGCATACAGAAGATCTTCAGTTATCTCAATTTGTTTTAAGACATAAAATCGGCTGTGATGATTTGAATTTTTGGATAATCCAGTAAGAAGTTGTATCTGTATACTACAGTTATATACAGTCAATTCTCTGTGCAATGGCATTTATTACAATGGAATATACAGATTCCAACTAAAAGACGGGAGCAAATGTGTTCAATTGTAAATTTGATCTTTAAAATGGAATCTTCAACCGATGATTCCAACAGCAATTTCCTGACAACAACAGAGATGCCAGCTGCCTGAGCAAACTTATCAGGAATCCTAGCATAAATTTTGCAGAATCAACGCAACCTTCTGGAATAGACAGCGCATTCACTAAAAGTAACAACCCTATGCAATCATATTGCATCTTCCAATAAGCTTATACATACCTGCACACAGTCCCAAAAAAAAGGTCTAATGATAATAAATGGTCAATCAATTCGTCTAATTCCAACATCTTGAATTCCTTAAACACTTTTGGCCAAAACAATAACCATAAACATTAGTCCTCACAAATTATCTGCATTTTTTTTTCTCTTTGTCACCTAATTATAGTAAAACTGGTTAGTTTCTTCTTGTGTACAAACTGTTTTTTACATTGAAAAACTACATCCTACCAGTCTTATTGATGCTGAAATATTACAACTGTCCATACCTGTGTCTATGTAGAAAACTGCTGTTCAAAGTTTTATCCTATTAAATTTTGTTTTTCCAGAATTCTGTTGATTTAATTCAGAATGCTGGATTTACAATAAAAATATGTAATAATTCCGCAAAGTCCAGAATGAGTGGGATCTCTGCAACAAACATTAATATTTCCTACATCTGTTGCTCTTTACAAAACACTGTCATTCCTTGCTTGCTTTGTTTTACTTTCACCAAAACGATATCAGAGAGTGGTATAAAACATGCTAATTCTAGAAAATGTTATTTGAAATAATGGAAATGTGTATAATATTTTAAAAGATTCAAGTTGTTAGGTATAAATATGTACCACATTGTATATACTTTTATTCTGACTCCTTCTTTTCATATGCTGGTTTGACAACAACAAGGGAGTTCACTCTTGTAAGTTAAAAGCATGACTTTTACATCAGGTTTGTTAAAATGACAATACTAGCTGGAAACCAACATGATCATTGTATTGGGAGCTGACTTTATTAGAAATGTTTGGGGGATATATAGTGGATAAACAAAAGAAATTCAGATAAACCTGGTTTACATCATTGATGCTCTCTTGTACATGAAAGTCGTGCAATGATTAATCCTCTAGATAGAAGAACCTCAATTATCCAAATAAAACAAGTCTGTAATTTGTACAATGTATATAAGAAATGTTAGCAAGACAAGGTGTTAGTTGGATGAACCACAAATATGAGTATATGCAGTCCAAGCAAATGAGACTCTACTGTAATTAACGGATCTCTACATATTTTCAATTGTTTATAGTAAAAAGTTTCAAAATAAAATTTATGACTATTTTGAATTCATTTATTTTTGTGCGTATTAATTTTGGTGATTTTGTGAATATTTTTATTTTTACTGAAACTTAAATTTGTGGATTGGGGAAGAGGCCTATTGTTTTCCCAGAAGGATCACTGATCATTTGGTCCTTTAATTTGATGTTTGTAGAAACCACAAAATCCTTGAAAACTGGTCCTCCATGAAAAATATTGACTTCTCAGTCTTCTGAGGATCTTAACTTGTTTCTATGCAAAGAGTTGATTTTAAGTAAGATCAAGTCACTGTAATTTAGAATTGATTTTAAGGTCAAGTCACCTTAATCAAGAGTTGATTTTAAGTAAGGTCAAGTCACTAATCAAGAGTTGATTTTAAGTATGGTCAAGTCACTGTAATCAAGATCGATTTTAAGTATGGTCAAGTCACTAATCAAAATTGATTTTTAGTAAGGTCAAGTCACTGTAATCAAGAGTTGATTTTAAGTAAGGTCAAGTCACTGTAATCAAGAGTTGATTTTAAGTAAGGTCAAGTCACTGTAATCAAGAGTTGATTTTAAGTATGGTCAAGTCACTAATCAAGAGTTGATTTTAAGTAAGGTCAAGTCACTGTAATCGAGAGTTGATTTTAATTATGGTCAAGTCACTAATCAAGATTGATTTTAAGTAAGGTCAAGTCACTGTAATCAAGAGTTGATTTTAAGTACGGTCAAGTCACTAATCAAGATTGATTTTAAGTAAGGTCAAGTCACTGTAATCAAGATTGATTTTAAGTACAGTTAAGTCACTAATCAAGATTGATTTTAAGTATGGTCAAGTCACTGTAATCAAGAGTTGATTTTAAGTAAGGTCAAGCCACTGTAATCAAGATTGATTTTAAGTAAGGTCAAGTCACTGTAATCAAGATTGATTTTAAGTAAGGTCATGTCACTAATCAAGAGCGGATTTAAGGTCAAGTCACTGTTGATTGGTTGTTATGGGTTTAACGCCATTTTTCAGCACATGATAGGCTATACGTGGAGGCAAGTATATTTGGTGGAAGAAGAACACGAGAAAACCCCGGGAAGAACCACCGACACATGGGAAGCTACTGGCAAGCTTTCTCACACACCCACATTGGCCAGGCCCGAGACTCGAACCCACGCAGACAGAGGTGAGATGTCAGTGATCTGTAAAGGCGAGCGCCTTAGACCACTCAGCCGCCCAGGGCCTCCTCAAGTCACTGTAATCAAGTAACTGAGATATTCTTAAAAAATTAAGCAGAATCACAACAATCTATAAAAAATACATCAATTATTATACTTTATCAAATCAGTTTGTTTGGCTTGATGTTTAACAGCACAACAACACAAACAGGTTATTTAGTGCTCAAGCAAGTAAAGTACCTTGCCTAGGAAACACTGCAGTAGCCAACCCTGGTTGATTCGATGGTAGGATCTGAACCAGCAACCTTCTGAATGCAAGTTCTGCATGCAAACCACTAAGTCACTGTCAGTCCTCAGTCACTGAGCCAGGTAAATAAGTACTGTAGTATCATTTATTTTCGTGGGGCTCAATTTTCGTGGTTTTGTAAAAAAAGACATTTTTGTGGGTACTTAAATTCGTGGTTTTGCCTGTCAAAGTTTGCATATTACTAAGTGTTTAATTTCGTGGTTTAATCTCTACAAATACCCAAAAATAAAGAATAAATAAGAATAAAACTCTGCCGATGCAAACGGCGGTCACTTGAATGTTTATAACAGTACTTTCACATGTATAAGCACAAATAAAAAATCTGACAAGTTCAATACTGACACTGTGTTTTTGTGCAAGTGAATAACATCAAAGGAAGCTGACGCAGCCAACAACATTAAAACAATAATACCGCCTCTATGATCATAAATAACACACATGCCAAGGTCAATCACTTACACCGTGTTTTCGTCTGAGTACTCAACATCAAAGGAAGCCCACACAGACTACAACACTAAGTCAATCGGTTATTAAAGTAACCTGTATGATCTCTAACTGAAACCACTATCCATAAAGGGAATAAAACACGTGACAGGCTGCCCTTTGCTCATTGCAATCAACAGACAGTGGCAATATTTGATGCGTCTTGAGCCCATCAATGTGAGAAGATGCTAACTAAATTGAAAGACAGTATAATCACGCGTTTGTTTGTGCCTGCCTCATGTACAGACCAACTTCAACCACTAGACTTGACAATAAATAAAGAGTACAAAGAATAATTAAAATCACACTTCCACAACTGGTATGCTAAACAGGTCATGGATGCCGTCACGAAAAAAGGTAGATATCACTGGTGACGATCACTGATTGCAACCTCATTAATCAAGCCAATTCGGGCTGAATGGATAATTGCAGCTCACGAGTGAAAGAGTGAAAGATGTGACCTAATTATCAGTGGTTTGGAGAAAGCTGGACTTGTTTAATTCTGCAATTTATTTACCTGACAAGCATTTGTGTGTACATGGAGACGTGTTTGACACGATGTTGATACAGTGCGTTTGTCCGAAAATCATGGAAGTGTGAGCTTTAATACTCTGCTGTAATTAGTGTATATACGTAGTGTTTCATTAATAATAGTGCTTCAAGCAATAGTTCTAGTATTTTACAGGCTTGTTGTTCTTTTGGATTAAAAATGCATGGATACAATGAAATGTGGTTTCAGGAGGATTTAAATTGTTCAACAACAGTTGTACTCGAGTAAAGGATCGATTTGAATAAGTATTGAATTTAATTTTCATATACTATTATTTTGTATTATTCTTTCTTTTATTTTCAACATTACTAGTGTTTGAATACCTTGTGCTTTTTCTCGTTTCTCTCTATCCTTACTCATCTCGCATATCGATTTAGGGCAGTGAGTGGAAATTACAGCTATCGGATATCTTATTGACACGTGTGCATTGAAACAATATAAAAGGTTTAAAATAAAACAAACACGTGTAAAAGCTAATATTTTATTTCCAAATTACAGTATTGTTGACATTGATTTATGAAATACTAATAGGTTCCTTAATCTCTAGGAACGACACACAGTAAGAAAATGAGCGGGGGGGGGGGGGGCGGGGGCGTCATCATCATACGTGGCTAATTTTTCGTTGGGCATTTAAATTCGTGGTTCGGGGCAACAACGAAAACCACGAAAATTGATGATACTACAGTATAAGATAGAATATAAACTAAAATAGTTTCTATAGCATGGTCCTGATGGATTCTGAATCATACCCATTACTAAATCTCAGAAACTAACAGCATGCAACATCTCAAATGCAGATAAAAATATTACGTTCTTTCCACACATTACAAATTTCTTTCATTCTTGCCAATGTTCGATGTTACTACCTTGTTTCTTCAAAAAACAAGAAATTGAACAGCATCCGTAATGTTGAAGTGCCATGGCTTGACTAGTCTATGTTTATGACCTGGGAGTGCACAGCTTCCGGCTATTTGGCAAATTCTGGGAGAATCTGATATGAGTTGCCTTTAAAGCCTTTATGAGTAGTTCCCCTTGGTTCATTTCCTTGTATGGAAAAACTGACGAATAAATACAGAACGTTGATGCAGAATATTCTAGTGTACAGCTGGTATGCGGTTTCAGAAGAGACAAAAACCGTATCAATTTTAAAAGAAATTAAAGTATTAGGTTATGAAATTGTTGAAAAGCTGTAAGTTGACTATGTAACAAGCAGACAATGTTTGTTTACATAGCGCACATGTGTCTGGAACATCTCGTCATCCCTCAATCTTGCATACACTCTTCCAGCTTCCAGAAAACAACCGAAACTTTATTATTGTCTTCACTGTTGAGAGCCACATTTTTTGAAAAAACAAAGCAGTAACATCAAACATTAGCAAGAATGAAAGAAATCTGTAAGGTATGGAAGGAACATACTATTCTTATCTGCATTTAAGATGTGGCCTGCTGTTAGTTTCCGAGATTTATTACTTGGTATGATCCAGAATCCATCAGGACCATACTATAGGTAACATCAAAATTCATTAAAACTTTATGAAAGTGTATCTGTATGTGAATCTACTCAATTAAAGTGTATATACAGTGGTCCCCCTCTTAAGAAGCCACCACTTCTGCAAGTAGAAAATGGTCTTATAAAAGGGGTGACCTCTCACATGAGAGACAATACCATATATACTCACTTATAAGTTGAGTCCAACTGCAAATAACATAGACCCTACTCTGCCATCGCATAATGTGCCAGCAGATCAGGGTCTATGTTGTTTGTTGTACTGATTACTCCTAACAAACTGAATAGACCCAGATCTGCCAGTGATGCTGTGACAGCAGATCTGGGTCTGTGCAGTTTGACTTGACTTATAAGGGAGTATATACAGTAGGTAAAAATATAGTCTTCTGGGTGTTGGACAAGGTGGCCTAAGATCAGGGGCTTCTCAACAGGGGGAATTACTGTGCATGATAATAAACACCAACCTGAGAAAAGGCAATCCATATAATCCAACAGTAACAACTTCAAATATCTGAAAGAAATAGAAATAAATGCATTCATATAACTGCTTAAACAATTTCATCGTAGGTGCCATTATCTATTATACTTATAAATCTATTAGATAATGTTCCATGTCACTCTTCTGTTTAGCCAGAAATAGTAAATATAATCAATTTCGCTCTAAATGGTTGCCACACATGTAGTTTAACATGTAAAAACAAAATCACCTTGCAAATTGCTAGCAACCCCCCCCCCCCCAAGTCCTTATTACCATGGATTTTTTATTGTACCTTAAATTTCAAAAATACCGCCACTCTAGAGTTGGGCCACATAACCCATTTTTAATTTAAA
The DNA here is from genome assembly GCA_029931535.1 of Margaritifera margaritifera. Classification (NCBI taxonomy): domain Eukaryota; kingdom Metazoa; phylum Mollusca; class Bivalvia; order Unionida; family Margaritiferidae; genus Margaritifera; species Margaritifera margaritifera. The sequence continues at coordinate 423,757 of JAQPZY010001285.1, forward strand.
GAAAACAAAAAAGAATGTATTGGCTGTAGCAGTAGTAATACCAGAAATGGGCTTGGAGAACCTTTTACTCAGGCCTAAGGCTTACAGATCCATCTATGATGGAGTGTGTAGATCTACTGTAGACAAGCCAGTTTGTGATCAGTGCAGCAATTAGAAGATATTTTACAGACAATTACTCATAATGTCTGAAAATGCATATTAAAAATGTTATTATTTCAATCAAGTAGCAAGTGAGTTGATGTCTTCATGTAATCTTGGGTGTAAAATAAAGTGCAACCATTGAGTACCTGGAATGTCATGAACTGCTTAGTTTTTGATAAAAAAAAATAAATGGACTGAATTATGTCACCCCTAAATGAGACAAATTAATAATTCTAAGAGATGTTTTGATACAATTACTAGTAGTAATGGATCTTTCATGACTTTAGGAAATACTGGTATCTTCCCTAAATGTAAAAGCCACAACTCAGGTTGCAGAAAATATTTACATATTGTTTGTTTATCTCACATACACCATACCCCTTCAACTCTTGGGAAAAAAATATGGACATATCTGGTGAAACTTATGGTATACAAAATTAAGATATTTTCATTTTCACTTGTGAAATATTTTCTTAATATATCCACTTGAAAAATGTTGATAATTATTGATACACATGTACAATACAGATCAATGGAACACAATATACATGTATTAAAGAAAGTGGAGATATAAAAGAGATTATCAATTAATAATCATTAAAAGGAACATATTTAATCTAGAAATGCCATGCTACCTTGCATTGTTGGAGTACTTACTGCCAAAATGGCGACAATGATGCCATCAAAAATATGTGACCTGTACCAAATATAACGCCGCCAGCCCAGACTGACGAAAATGAAGACTTGTTCTATCACATAGTAGATGATGAAAAGGAAGTTAATAATCTGAAAATAAAAAATATTTTGCAACTGGAAATGACCTGCACTACTTGCAAAAAAATTATTAAAAGTGTTATCAACACAGCTCCATACCAGCATGTATAACAGAACAAATTTTATTTTCAGTGGCACATGATATTTTATTATTTGAAACAGCTTGCACAAAAATACCCGATTCCTCAAACTGGCTGAAACTGGCATGAATTTATATAATGTCTGATGCATTACATAAGGAAATTTTTCTAATTCAAAATACATAGAACAGATTTCAGACTGAACAAAAAAAGGAAAAACTTTATGTGCATGAATTTGAATATTTCAACAAAAAAAAGGTTCTTATCTCACATGACATAATTGTGTAATGCATAAGTACAGAAGCTGACATAATTACTAACGTGTAATGTACCATATATACTTGCTTATAAGTCAAGTACAACTGCAAACTGCATGGACCCAGATCTGCCATCGCATAATGCACCAACAGACCTGGGTCTATGCAGTTTGTTAGGAGTAATCACATGAAGAAAAAAAAAACCCTAATCTGCTGGTGCATTATGCGATGGCCGATCAGGGTCTATGTTGTTTGCAGTTGGACTTGACTTGCAAGCAAGTACAGATGGTATTAATAGTTGACATAATTTTTTAATGTATCAGTAGCTGACATAACTGTTTAATGTATCAATAGCTGACATAATTATGCAACATAACAATAGTTGACATACTGGTAATTATGTAATGTATCAATAGCTCACATAATTGTGAAAAATATAAATAATACAGATTATAGTGAAGTGGCAGCATGCTTGTTTTGCACCTCTACCATCCTGGGTACAATCCAAGGTTTAGACACATTCAAGGTTAAGTGGCCACCCATCTGAGGTCAGTGGTTTCATCACAGTTGTCCAGATTCCTCCACCTCAGATACCACCTCATCAGACTGCTCACTGTGAGTTACCTCCCCTTACAGCTCAGACAATGCCACTGCTACCACAAGTTGAAATCTGCTAGAAACTTGCAGACAAGTTTTTCTTGATTTAACTTTGCTTTTCAAAGAATTTGCCAAATATACAATAGAAAATGTAATGCTTCAGCAAGCAGATCAAGTATTATCACAGCAAATTTATCCATCTTGTCATTAAATATTAACTGATAAAATGACAGAAAATGATGTTTCAAAAATGAGACTGACCCATGGGGTAAAACAGTCTGTACAAGTGTCTGACTGCTGGCAGTGGTATTGTTTATGATACCATCTGGATAGAAGATTGACTACCTATGTCAATATCCTGTCAGTGCTTCCTCTGTCACTGGATGAGTAGGTCAGAAGAAACTCTAACCAGCTGACATATCAGAGCCACTGAGAGTAAGTGATATAAGTTACCAGAACTTGTATGCCTGATATAAAGATTTATCTGACTGGTAACTTTACTGGTAACTGAATCAACTAGTAATTATAGAACATGCTGACTTAGAAAAAAACATGGAAATCAATGCAGTATGATAGTGACCAAAAAAAGGGGATAAGAGCACAGCAATGGGGTGGGTCAGCTATTTTGGGAAATAAACTATTTGGAATTAATCTGGAACTTAAAAGTAAGCATACTTTAAAAGTATGTCTTCAAATTACTGCAAAACTTAGCTCTTAAAAGTATACCAATTAAAAAATATAAGCAAAAATGTATATAGGCATCCATGTCAGTGACACAGACATTTCAAATTGAATGTGAAATCTAATAAATATGACAATGTACCAAACATTAGTATGTATATTCTTCACTACTGATGAAATTAATGGATTTGGAAAATTCTGTCAAATTCTTGTATGTGCTCTGGCAGTTTTAGCAACACCAGAAAGTATTTTCTTTCACCAAAATCTGCCACATTTTTACTCTAATATATTAAGTAAGCTTACAACAATAATGAACTGAACAAGGATTTGAAATGGTTACTATCAACCAAAGCTTTTTTTCTGAATTTAGTCACTGGTCACGCTGTTATGAGAAGGCCTTATAAAATGGGTGGCCTCTCATAAAGGAAACAATATGATAAAAATATACTATTTTGATACTGGACAAGGTGTCCTTAAAAAGCGAGTGGCCTCTCTTGACAGGGGCCCTGCAAGAAGTAGGACACCTGTATTTTCCTTAGGAAAAGGACTGAAGAAGGAGGAATTTACAAAGGGGAATTATCCTTATGTGAGAACTACTGTTGGTTTGGGGGAGTATGGCTGGGAATAAAGGATAAAGATTTGCCAGCTTATGTACCTGTAAAATCGAGTTAGGTACATCCAACAAAAACAATCACGAAGAAAAAAAAATCAGATTTTAACAAATCTACAATGTAGCAAGCTTTCTGATTTGTTTGCATGGTTTGCATGGTAACAAAGGTACCGCAAATGGCACATGATATGCCAGTTATGTTACCTTTTCCCTCTTAATGACCTTTCCTACTAATAACCTTGACTTTGAGCTAGGAACTTGACTATAGTATGCAAAGGTGTGGACCTGGGTTAAGTTTCATCAAAATATCTGTCAGAGTTAAAAAATGACAGCCAGGATAAGGAAACAGGCCACTGCCTTACATTATCCCTTATAGTAACCTTGACCCTGCCTCAGAACCAATAGGGATCTGCCCCTGCTCAAGTGGAGTCTACCTATGAAATCTTATGAAACTTTGGCCAAAGAAACTTGACATGCAGAAAGAAAAATCCCTTTTCAGCTCTAGTGACCTTGACCTTGACCCTAGCAGCCCCCAAAATCAAAAGGCCTCTGCCTCTACCCATGAGTACTGATTGATGGAGGGACAGCCCATGAGTACTGATGGATGGAGGGACAGTCCATGAGTACTGATGGATGGAGGGACAGCCCATGAGTACTGATGGATGGAGGGACAGGTGAACAGATGGTTGGACAGAGAGAGATGGATAGACAGACCAACACATGGATAGAAGGACACTTTATCGCTATATAACCCCCCACCCCACACCTTTGGCTGAAAGGATAAAAACAGACTCTAAACAACCGAATCACTGCAGATGTGTTATTGAGATTGTTGATAAATTTAATGTTATATTTACAGACAGCAATATTTTAATGACGAAAAGAAAATGCTCTAAAAACTTTTAAAAAAAGCAGAGCACTTCATTCCTTTGTACCATATATACTAGTGTATTAGTCAAATCCAACTGCAAACTGTATCGACCCAGATATGCTGTTGAATAAAAGGCACATCAAAGCCTATGAAACAATGCACATTTCATACTGCATTAGAATTTGTTAAAGGGTTCCTGTGCTATGCTGTTACATGGATCTGCTGTAGCGAGATTTAAAATTGATAGCAAATGGTCAAAAACTCTAATAAATTTTGAACCTGAAAAGACACAAAATTAAAAAAGGCACATCCACATGTAATAGGCAATTCACCAAGCAAATGGCATATGTGTAAGGGTTGCAGAGCTATTGTAGTTACAAGAAGTGTGAAGAGATGGAAAGACAGAAATGGCATATGTGTAAGGGTTGCAGAGCTATTGTAGTTACAAGAAGTGTGAATAGATGGAAAGACAGAAATGGCATATGTGTAATGGTTGCAGAGCTATAGTAGTTACAAGAAGTGTGAAGAGATGGAAAGACAGAAATGGCATATGTGTAAGGGTTGCAAAGCTATTGTAGTTACAAGAAGTGTGATGAGATGGAAAGACAGATGGATGAAAACGGTGACTACTTTAAGGTTCCTGCATCTCAATGTGGAGCCCTAATAAACAAACCTATATAAATAATTACATACCCTCAAAGCTGATTTACTGGAAGACAAGGATTTGTCATACTGTGTGGCAAGCTCAGCCTAAGAAAAAGATACATTCAAAGTTAAATTAAGTTTATCACATGTTTGTATTTAAATGACATTTAATAAATTCATTTCATCATTTAAAACATAGATAAACTGCAAGATCACATGACATTGTCTCATACAGTGTAATATTTGTGATACCTGAAGGGTCCCAATGTAATTCATATCATGCTACCCAGCATTTCTGTTTGATTCATAGAATTAACTAGATTTGTGTTTGGGTAACACTATGCTCCCTGCAGCCCAAAGAAAAAAACCCAATAAAGCTTGCAAAATTCTTTTAAATGGCACAAATATTTGGTGATACATAATTTACATATTAAGCCTATGTAAAATGCATTTAGACTGGTTAAAATCATATCATGTGATGAAGATATAAGTTATTAGTTCTAAGCCTATGTAAAATGCATTTAGACTGGTTACAATCATATCATGTGATGAAGATATAAGTTATTAGTTCTAAGCCTATGTAACATGCATTTAGACTGGTTACAATCATATCATGTGATGAAGATATAAGTTATTATTTCATAACACCAAAAAGGAACTACTTACATATTCATGCACCCTTCTTGTGTGCTCTGACAATATTTGTAAACAAGTGCTAAAATACAGTTCTGTTACTTATTTCTTGACAGTCATTATTATTTGTATAAATATTTGTAATTATAAGAATTGAATTTCATATTCTTAAATAAACAGGCCTACCAAAGTCAAACTGCATGGGTCAAGCAGTTTCCACTTTTGATTTAATGTTTTAATGCTACAAGGTTTTTACTACAAGAAAAATTTCCAAACAAGTAAAAGGCTGTTAAAACATGAAAAAATGCTTAAATGAAATGAAATGAAATCAGATCGTCTACATAAACACATAAATGTTATTTAAATTATCAGATACATACTGTTATCAAGATGACATTAATAAAAGCCATAAGGTTCCCAAAAAAGGTGTAGTACTTGTGAGTGAAGATATTCTGGAACCTAAACAAGTGTGGATTCTGAAACCATCTGATCTGTGGCCTCTAGAATTACAGAAACAAATTAAGAAATATAAAATTAATTTTCCAGATTTGTTAGAATATTTGGACTATTATATCATGTTATCAAATACAACAAAACCTGTCCTGGCAGACACTTCATTATACAAGACACTTGCTCACAAAGAACAATACTTATGAACAGCTTCTCTTTATTTCACTTAAATAATTAACCAATATACACTGGATAGCTGTACCCAAATGACAAAAGTTTGTGGATCCTTTTACAGACAAGATTCATTGCAGCAACTAGCTTGAGTCAGATTGTAAACCTGTAATTTAGTCAAATAAGAGGGCTTAAATTGCATATTGATAACTCTGTTTATGTGCACTTCAGCAGTACCAGGTTTGATATTAGATCATGCAAGTGCAAGATTTAATGGCCACCCATTCAAAATAAATGGGGAAATCTGGCCTTTAAACATGTTATCACTATATTAATCCTCAATAAATTCTAAGCTATTGTACCAATTTTCAAAATTTTGTCTGGTCAGATAATTAAGATATAAGACAAAATTTAATTATCACATGACAGCACCATGTTGGCATTCTCCAGGTGAACTGAATTAACTCCCTTTTTCTTCTGGTTATGTCATAATGACACATCACAATGGTGATAATGCTTAAAATGTACATTTTTATTTGAGTCTACATTCCTCAGATGGCTTCTAGATTTTTGTACTTACTAAATTTGTGTATGCTATATTTATTAAGATGGATATTAATTAAAACAAATATCCATATATAAGAAGTGGTAAATCAATTCTTCTTAACACATAATTTATACAAAATCTATACAGGATCCACTTTTTCTCAGTTGAATACCTGTAAATGTTGGCTACTGATTAAAAATAAAGAAATTTAGAAATAGATCTGTTTATTTATACATAAAAAATATACAGTTAGATACTATTAAATAAATGCTGTTTCTTTTATTTGTTTTATTAGTTAGTTTGAGTGGACCTACAATCAAATATGTTGAATAGCATTCTGCAAAACCAATCAATAGATGGTCAAGGATACAACATGTCATCTGACATGGTTATTTGCTGTCTCATCATCACATTATTTACAGCTCATGACACAGTTAAGCTGTCTTGTAATCACATTATTTACAGTCCATGATATGGTTAAGCTGGCTAATCATCACACTGTTACAGCTCATGACACAGTTAAGCTGTCTTGTAATCACATTATTCACAATTCATGACATGGTTAAGCTGTCTTGTTGTCACATTATTTACAGCTCGTGACATGGTTAAGCTGTCTTGTAATCACATTATTTACAGTCCATGATATGGTTAAGCTGTTTCATCATCACACTGTTACAGCTCATGACACAGTTAAGCTGTCTTGTATTCACATTATTCACAGTTCATGACATGGTTAAGCTGTCCTGTTGTCACATTATTTACAGCTCATGACACAGTTAAGCTGTCTTGTAATCACATTATTTACAGTCCATGATATGGTTAAGCTGGCTAATCATCACACTGTTACAGCTCATGACACAGTTAATCTGTCTTGTAATCACATTATTCACAGTTCATGACATGGTTAAGCTGTCTTGTTGTCACATTATTTACAGCTCATGACATGGTTAAGCTGTCTTGTAATCACATTATTTACAGTCGATGATATGGTTAAGCTGTCTCATCTTCACACTGTTACAGCTCATGACACAGTTAAGCTGTCTTGTAATCACATTATTCACAGTTCATGACATGGTTAAGCTGTCTTGTCACATTATTTACAGCTCATGACATGGTTAAGCTGTCTTGTAATCACATTATTTACAGTCCATGATATGGTTAAGCTGTCTCATCATCACACTGTTACAGCTCATGACATGGTTAAGCTGTTTTATCACATTATTTACAGCTCATGACATGGTAAAGCTGTCTTGTTATCCCATTATTTACAGCTCCTGACATGGTTAAGCTGTCTTGTAATCACATTATTTACAGCTCATGATTGGCTTGATATTTTAATGATTAAAGTCATCATGAATTAGATGAAAAATGTGGATGACAGATGCTGGTTCTTTACATCATGTTTGTTATTTTATAAGACCATATATCCAAGAATTTATGACTTTAAATGCAATAAGCTCACTTACTTACACTTGCAATACTAATATACACAAGTGCTTTCTCTCTCTCTCTCTTTCTCTCACTCACACATATGATGATGATCGGGTTGAGTTCAATCAACTTAACAGTGTTACCATGGCAATAACCGATAGTGGTTACATGTCACAAATGCAACAAGCTATACATGAAAATGGTGAACCACCTGGGTCAAAAAAATAAGAAATTAAAGGTTGATTTCTCATGAACAGGAGGGCAAAAATAGGTGCAAATATTACATCATGTAATAAATAAAATGAACTCTATTGATTAAGTACATATTATAACTTAGCCTAGATATTTCTTTAAACAGAATCTATGCAGCTACAGTTAGCATCAGGGCAAGAAAAAGCATTATTTGTCTTCTGGAAGGCCTGCTCAGCAAAGATAATAATGTAACTCTGAGACTGGGACATCTTTTTTGCAAAGATAATAATGTAACCCTGAAACTGGGACATCCTTTTTGCAAAGATAATAATGTAACTCTGAGACTGGGACATCCTTTTTGCAAAGATAATAATGTAACTCTGAGACTGGGACATCCTTTTTGCAGTGCCAGTCTCAACACTGATTATTCTTGTCACCTGTTTGGTTTTAAAAGTGAATAAAAATATAATTGCTCTAGCTGTATTCCATTACAGGAATTACTTGTCTGATCTGATTGTCAACATGAGAGTTGTGTTGAACATTAGGACTGCATTCAAGTGTGTCCAACAAGATTATGACATCATTCAAGTGTGTCCTACCAGATTATGACACCATCAAGTGTGTCCTACCAGATTATGACATGATCAAGTGTGTCCTACCAGATTATGACATCATCAAGCTAAAACATAACGACTGTCCTAAGACAACCAGACAGAGACAAAAACTTAAGGGTCTCAAAACCATGAGATTTCTCTATCATGTTATTACAATTTGTTATCAAATCAGTTTATTTTAAAATGAACAGAACTGTAAAAAATTCAAAGTCAAAAATGTTAAAAATCTTATAGGCAAGAAAACAGTTGTTGAAGAACAATAGCAATTAATGTCAGGACTATTTCTGAAACAAAAATAGGGGGATAGGTCAGAAGGCACTAACTATTATTTTGGGGTGGTTATTTTAAGACTAATCCAAGTGTTCTTAGTTGACCAGTCCAATTACAATTTGATGGGTAGTGGCTTCCTTGGGAAAGTGTCTTCTATATCTCCATACCATTATTTCTGGAATACCCCTCATTACTAAAATCTGAAGAGGAAGAGCATGTAGTTATTACTAACTTGTTTCTTTTTCTTCTCTTTCTCCATTACTGACAGGATCCGCAAGAAGTCTTCCCAGGATATAATATCATCCACAGTGTTTGTTTCAGTGATTGCCTGAAATAAACAAGCATCTGCAGAATTACTCTTGGTTGGATTTTTGGCAGCATTGTATTAATCATAATGTTACCATATATACTCGTGTATAATCATATACCAACTGCAAACTGCATAGACCCAGATCTGCCATCGCATAATGGGCCAGCAGATCTGGGTCTATGCAGTTTGTAAGGACTAATCAGTAGAACAAACAACACAGACCCTGATCTGCCCGTGCATTATACGACGGCAGATCAGGGTCTATGTTGTTTGCATTTGGACCCTGCTTACACGCAAGTATATATGGTACTTGCTGTGATAAAAGCATATGGCACCAATGTTTTCAAATACCTTTAATTAGGGACATCACTGCTCACTGAAGTCTCAATGTGTTGTTGTTGATACTGTATCTATCTTTGTCCTAATCATATATATATATATATATATATATATATATATATATATATATATATATATATATATATATATATATATATATATATATAATCACACAAGAAACTAATTCACAAATATATAATATTTTAACAAGAAAGTAAAGATATTGTTCAAATCCATTAAAATACAAATGAAATCACCAGTCTTTGTTGACTTGGACTTTTGGTACCTACAGATTATTCGGCATTTTCAATCTACCCTATTGAATGTATGTGCAAAATTGTGATGACAATTCACCAATGAAAAATAAGAGATATAGTCATAACAAGAGTCCCTCAAAGGGACTGATGCTCTACTGGCAGAAAAGAATTTCCAGGAATTCAAGATAAGACCATTTATTCCTTTTAATGGCTGAGTGTTGAAACCATCTCTGATATTCTATGGTGATAACAAGATTTTCAAATTTGCTGCTTTGGTGGACATATTGGATGTCAGATTGGAACCATTTTCATTTAGAACCAAGTAGACATCATAATTAGTCTTTTGGTGAAAACCCCATGTCAATATGACCATCCATTCAGAGGGAGTAGAGACAGCATGATTTTCAAGACAGTCATCATGGCAGGCATATTGGATGTATGACTGGCACCATTTTCATTTAGGACCAACTAAGTATCATAAGAAGTCCACTGGTGAAAACCCCATGTTGATAGAGCTATCCATTTGGGAAGAGTAGAGATAACAATATTTGTAAAGATGGCCACGATGGTGGCCATATTGAAGGTCAATTTGCATCATTTTCATTTAGGACAAACTAGACACTATAAGAAGTTTTCTGATGAAAACTCCATTTCAAAATGACTTTCCATTTAAGAGGAGTAGCAATTACAACACTTTCAAGATGGCCACCATGGTGGCCATATAGGATGCTAGAACAGCACCATTTTCATTTGCGACCAAGTAGACATCATAAGAAGTCTTTTAGTGAAAACCCCATGTTGATATGACCATCCATTCAGGAGGAGTAGCGATAAGATTTTCAAGATGGCCCCTGTAATGACCATATTAGACATCAGATTGGTATCATTTTCCTTTAGGACCAAACAAACATCATCAGAAGTCTTCTGGTGAAAACCCCAGGTCAATATCACTTTCCTTTCAGGAGGAGTAGTGATAATAAGATTTTCAAGATGGCTGCCATGGTGGCCATATTGGACATCAGTTTGGCACCATTTTCACTTATAACCAACTAGACATCATAAGAAGTCTTTTAGTGAAAACCCCATGTTGATATGTCCATCCATACAGAACGAGTAGCAATAACAGTATTTTCAAGATGGCAGCTGAAGCGGCCATACTGTGTGTCTAAGTGGCACCATTTTCATTTAGGACCAACTAGACCATTTGATAAATATGTGTGTAAAGTTTCATGGAAATCCTTGAAGTAGTTTAGGAGGAGCAGCAATAATAACCTTGTGCTAATGGACAGACAGACAATAGACCAGGGCATCCAAACTTTTCGATTGAGGGGCCACATTACAATTTCTTTCTCACTCACGGGGCCAGTGACCAAATTTTGGAAAGATAAGGCATTAGAAGGCACAAGATAAGGCACAAGTTATGAAAGGTTGGTGGGCCAGATAGAAACCTTTGGTGGGCCAGATTCTGGATCACGGGCTGTATGTTGGACAACCCTGCGATAGATCATCTCATAAGCTCTTCTGATCTATGACAAGTAAGCTAAAAATCCTTATCAAGAAAGAAAACACAGGTTTCATGAAACACCATGCCAAGATTGTGTATCCTGATAAAATTTACTCCAACTGTATCTGACCTGAAAAAAACTTTAACATAAAACTTTAAGACATTTATGTGCCCCCAAAAATGCATTTCTTTCGCATTTGCGTTTCAATTAACCATCTCATCGTTTATCATTTATTATCTCTTCATTTACCATTTATCTGGTTAAGAGTTCTGCATTCTTTGCTTATGTTCATTTAAGAAAATGGTTTGGAAATGAATTTGCAAATGTTTCAAATATTTGTGACTACACAAGGGAAGTAATTTTAGAAAGAATCATAATTTCTCATTTAAGGATCAATTTGTACCAAGCAGAGGTGAAAGATAAATTTTTCTGGGAAAGGTTTTCAATGCTTTGGATTAAGGAAAAGCAATTTACTTCAGTATTTTTAAACTGAGTTTTTTGCACTTTGTTTTAACAAAAGTTTTACTTCAACATAACACGAGTGACATCATCAGTAATAATGGTGGATGGTATAAAGTATTTAGTGGCAACCTGGAATTTCACATTGGAGTTTATTTCAAAAAGGATTTCAACAGCTGAACTTTAATGGGTCCTCAAAAGCAAGCACAATTTCAAGATGAGGCAAAGCATTTGCCAATTTCTTACCGTATATACTCGCGTAAAATCCAGATCCAAATGCAAACAACATAGACCCTGATCTGCCATCGCATAATACGCCAGTAGATCAGGGTCTATGTTGTTTGTTCTACAGATTAGTCTTTACAAACTGCATAGACCCAGATCTGCCGGCGCATTATGTGATGCCAGATCTGGGTCTATGCAGTTTGCAGTTGGTATCGGGTTATACGCAAGTATATACAGTAATTTTTTCAAGGAGAAAGGCAGCATACAAGTAAGTCTTAGGCTACTGTACCGCTTGATTATTTTGTTTGCATTTCAACAGGATACATTAAGGTCTCAGGGTCTGCATCACTGCAGTCGTAGCTGCCATGTGCTATTACAGGTAAGGCAAAAAGCACCTGTATTGTTCATCAACGTATTAGGGTACTGCTTCACAAAAGTTGTTAACAAATTATGTGGGCTTTTCATGGGGCCATGGATTGAATTTTATTATTATATTCTAACAGTACAGTATAGTGGATTCACTTCAATTTATGAGGTAACAATGTTCATGACCTTTGTGGTTGCCAGAAACTAACAAATTGTATGCTCAAAGTAACCAACACACATATGTGAAGATGATAAGACAACTGAACTCCCATGAAAGACATATACTTGAACACAAATGTCATTTTGGGAAAAACTGCACAAAATTGACAGTATGAAGGTGAGTGAATGTGCAGTGAGTGTGCTTTATGCAACAAAATTTGACCTTTTCTAGGCATTGGTTATCAACTGATATAAAACATACCTCCATTATGGCAACTTTTGTGTTCTTGTCAATATTTGCTTTGCTGATTACAACCTTTAAATCTCCCAAATAGACATTTGACCTGAAAATAGATCACCAGTCTATAAAGAAATGATTATCAAAATGTGTAATATAAGTATCTGCTACAATATGCTCCCCACAATATGTGAAAAACCAGTTTTCTGCAGGTCATTAGAGCACTAGCGCAGGACTACACATTTCATTTTCAGGCATTAATCACCACAGTATAAGTCACCACTGTTTATCATTTTTCATTTACTGTAACAGCATTGCTCCTATGAATAATACATTGTGGAAAAATATTGTGAAAAAATTCACAAACTGAAAGGAAAAATATTCACAAATGTTATATCTGCACTTGCTTCAGGTGATTCAACAAATCAGAAACACAGCAAAGGGAACAATCACATCCATTATAAACCATATATATATATATATATATATATATATATATATATATATATATATATATATATATATATATATATATATATATATATATAAATATATATATAGTCAAACCTGTCAGAACAGTCACCTTTATATAGTAGAAACCTGGTCTAATCTCAACAGCCATTCTAATTTCCCTCCCAGCAAAATTTCCTGTATAAAAGTCATGTATATAAGCGTCACCTGCTTTCTGTGATCAGTGAGCAGTGCTTCCTAACCAAATAATGTTTCTCACAGCAGAAATGGTAGTTGCCTTTTGTACCAGAGCGACAAATATAGTTTGATATCTTCATCTATTTGCCTGTAAATTAAAGGTCTCTCTGATGAAAAAATGTTCATCTTTGAGGACAGACACAAGTTACATCCCACTGTCATTAGGGTCAGGGGTCATTTGATAATTAAGAAACTTGCCTGTAAAGGCCGGCAAAGTTTTGGTTCATGTGTTACCAACAATAGCTACATAAGGCTTCTTTCATTCCCTATTCATCACAGGCCTCTCACATCAGGCGACTGTCTTCTGATCTTGGCATGTTGGGCATCTGGTTAATCCAGATATTGTTTGAAGTGTGAACACCTGTTTCTGAACTGAATTATACAAGTTGTCTGAACAAAGAGTCAGTCATCTGTTTCAGAGTCACATATAAGTTGTCAATTAGCAGATTATTAGTGAAAAATTAGTGTTTTGCCATGGTGCCACCAAACAAACTAAGATCAGTGATTTGTTTGGAGAGTCATTTATTGGATGGATTAAAGATATCAGGATAAAGTAATCTTGTGTGCAACATAAGTTTGGAAGAGTACAAAATATACATGCATTTTATGAATTTGTTGAATAATGCATGGAACTAAATCTGTTGATACTGTAATAATAACAATAATAATAATAATAATAATAGCAGTGTTACACCTTGAGCAAGTACAGGGGACATTTTCTCATCCAAAACTGCCAGCGTCTCCCTAAATTGAACAAATCCCCATATCCTGATCATTATTTTGAGACAGAAGTACATAATATGTCCCCCTGACAGCTCAAACAAGGTGCAATATTGTGATAATGGTATTCAGTGCATGGTATTGGTTCAAAAATCAAGTTTGAAAGGTGAACATGCATACAGAGGTTACTTGTGTACCAAAGGCCAGTTTGGCCTTTTCCTATGGGTGGCCTCTGTGGACAGGTTTTATTGTGTGTGTATATATATATATATATATATATATATATATAGATCGATATAGTCATAGAATACTGATCAGAAAAACTGCATCCATTATATCTTTCATATGAATGGATCTCATGAGATGCTGAGCATGATGTACAATATGCTGAAATGACAGACCAATGAGAGATGATACAGATTTTCCAATCAAAATGCAATACTGATTATGCTTTTATTATATATGTTGTAACTCAGAAGAACAGTTATCTGAATTACCTAATTACAGAGATATTAAATATCTGAACTACTTTTTACAGTCTGAGAATAGCAAGAATAAAGTAATTGGGCACAATACATACAAATATCTTGTCATAACTCTGCATACATAACACACATGTACCGGTACAACAACAACAACAACAAGCACAACAAAAAGAACATCGTCATCATCATTCATTACTATTGCCAGCACCAGTATCATTCATTATCATTCATCATCATTCATCACCATCATCATCTTATTTTTCCTAATTCAATCACATTGCTGACATCATAAAGATAACGAAAATCTAAATAAAAAAATGTCAAAAAGATCGCAGCTTTATTTAGATTACATGATGATGTCCAACAGCTGTTTTAAACTAGAAATAAGATGTTCGACTGCAACAATCTCACAAAAATATAAAAATTTACAAGAGGAATGAGCACATTTTTATTTTACCCTTCTGATGTTTCCATTCGCCTCAGGTTGCCATGGCTCTGTCTCTGTTTTAAAGCCTCAAATGCCATTCTCTCTCCCTGCCGCCGTCGTAGCAAACTGCTCTGCATAGATCTCTGCAATCAGAGAACTAGAATTAAAATAAATGCAAACCATATTTTTGTTTGTGAGTAACAAAAAAGATTACATTATTAGCAATTTTTTATACAATTTAATGCTCTGACAGTGCTCCTTCACCATAATGCTGTTCAATGGAGCCATAAAAGTGGACTGCCTAATAAGGTGAGGTCACCCTATTCTGAGGTCATTTTATACATAATATTTACTATTAAATAATGAAATAGGATCTTGGACCAAACCCATCTTATAAATGGGAATGCTTTATACTGAGGTACCTTATAGTGAGGGAGAACTGTATTCTAGTATCAGTATCACTGAATAACTTGTATATGTCTTTCCATGACTTTTTTTTTAGCAAACTAGAAATATGTTCATGGAACATTAATGCCCACCAACTACAGAGCCTGAAAACTGACCTAAATGCCTGAAAACTGACCTAAATGCCTGAAAACTGACCTAAATGCCTGAAAACTGACCTAAATGCAAAACTTAAATAGATGGATGCATGGACAAATGCAACACTATATGCCCCTACCATGCTTAGAGTGGGGTATTAAATTTACAAAAGTCTTAATCTTATGCTACCACATTCATTACCAGTAATTCCAATTATGCTACCACAGTAATTAGTGGTAATTGTAATTATGCTACCACAGTCATTACCAGTAATTGTAATTATGCTACAACAGCCATTATCTCAGGCTGATCGACAGGAAATAGTCCAAAACACATAGTGAAGCCACTGTTTTTCAGAACAGTGCATATTAATCCAAGAAACGCAAGCATTTAATTAAGTAATGACTGTACAAGCAAAAGTGTCAGAGAAATAGAGTTAAATACAATGACGTAACATAATCAGTGGTGCATAGAAAGGTCAGTGTAACCTGCTTTTGCCAATAGTGTGTAGTACCCCTTCAAGATGAATGCAACAATCAAGTTTCATGACTGTACATACAATAGTGTCAGAGAAACAAAGGGAGAGGCAACAAATTAACATACTTGCTGGAGAGTGAAAAGTAGTTTACTGTGTCCTGCTTTTTCCCATGGCAATTAGTATCCCCAAAGTTTAATGCACCCATCAAATTTCATGACTACACATACAACTGTGTGAGAGAAACAGTTCTAAATGCAACAACAGGCACAAGCAGGCCTGAGATTGCTCATCTGGCTGACATATACCTCAAAGCCAAATGCAAATGTACTTAGCCAAGAAATCTGGGTTAGTGTGATACTTACTGACATTTAAGGGTTGTTCTATTTTTAGTAACAGCATTCATACTGGATGGAAAATCAGCATCATTTGCGCAAACTGTAAACATTGATGCTTTTTGTCAAATTAGGTCAACTGCTCTTAACTGGTTTTTGAGAAGAAGTCATTATTACTTTTAGAAATGGCAGCCAAAATTGACTGCAGATTAGCATAATTTGTTAAAAAGAAAATGGTCTAATTGTCAGAATGCTTTCTGTCAAATGAGGTCAAATATGCTCAGTGGTTTTTGAAAAGAAGTCATTTAAAGGTCTCTCTATTTTTCATAATAGCCATAACTGATCACTGATAAAAAAATATTTGCAAATGAGAATGTGTTCATTCCTCTTCACAAATGAGTTGTATGCCAGTCTAATTTCTGTTGAATTTCATCAAATTTAGTTCAGTTGTTTTTGAGAAATCATTTGAAAGATTTTTATATTTTTGGTAAATGGCCTTATTTGACGGAGGATTGGTACCATTTGTATAAATACGAAAAACCTTCCTGCCAGGATGCTTTCTGTCAAATTTGGCCAAATTCTGCTCAGCAAGTTTTGAGAAGAATCATTTGAAAATTTGTCTACCTTTAGTAATGTTGTCAATGTACAGATCAACATCATCTGTATAAGATTATAAAATTGAAAGGTTCTTATGCCAGAATGCTTTCTGTCAAATTTTGTCAATTCTGTTCAGCAGTTTTTTGAAAAGAAGTTACCTAAAGTTTCTCTATTTTGGTAACAGTGGCCACATTTGAAAAGACTTCATGCTTGGAAGTATTTTGCCAATTTGGTCAAATTCTGTTCAGTCGATTTAAAGAAGTCATTTTAAGGTTTTTCTATTTTTACTAATGGTGGCCATATTTGATGGTGGTTTGGAATCCTTCATGCCAGGACGCTTTCTGTCAAACCTCATAAAACTCCATTAAGCAATTTTTGAAAAGTTGTTTAAAAGTTGTTCAATTTTTGGTAATTGTGGCCACATTTGAGAGCAGATCAGCATGCCAAGATGATTGTTGTCAAATCTGGTAAAATTCTGAGTAGCGGTTTTTGAGAACAAGTCATTTGAAGGTTTTTCTATTCTCAATAATAGTGGCCATATCTGATGAAGGATTGGCATTATTTGTATAAACCTGAAAGGCCTTCAGGCCAGGATGCTTTCTGTCAAGTTTGGTTGAAATTAGTCAAGTGTTTATTCTAAAGAATTTGAAACAAGACAGACACACAGTGGATGATGGAAGAAAAAATATGGACAATGCATGATAGACACAAGGCCATACCATAAGCTCACTTATCTCTAATGGCCAGTGAGCTAAAAACTAAAGATTTTTTCAGTGTTATGTTTTGTTTTGCAAATGAGACAAAAGGAAAGTTTTACCAGTATACAATTAAGAAAAACTGTAATACAGAATGCTTGCAAGGCATGGACATTTACAAGCAAAACTAAATCAAAAGCTTCATTAGAATGGCACATATAATTATGATGTTTGAAATATGTTGACAAAACAAGAGGCCCAAGTGGTCCAAATATTACTTACTTGGCTTACATAATAGTTGACCATTTCACTAAGCAGACTTATGTAGTATTGTAAGAACACAATCCTATGTAAACTCCATAATTTTATATCATGTCGATTTTACCTATTTTACTATACACTAGTAAAATTCTTTCCAAAGATAAATACATAATAAATATTCATGATCTCTTGCTCATAATCAAACTTATTCAAGATCTTGATGATATAAACCTATTTACCAAGTTGTATCAAAACTGGATGAGAAATACAGTCTCTTGATTTAGAGCTAAAAATCTCAGCTGATCAGAGATGCAAGATCATCTCATTAAACTGTACAGATCTCACTTATTATAGAACCTGTCTAAGACAATGATGATATAAACTTTTTTTACTAAGATGAAACCAAACTGATTCAAAATTGGTCTCAATAGTGGTAACAAGCTCGGCCAATCAGATACAAGTCTTAGATTACCTCATAAATATGTAGACCTTGCTCATAATCAAATACACCCAACATCTTGATGATATAACACTATTTAATAGGTCTGATCAGAAATACAGTTACTAGAGTATTAACAAGCTCAGCCAATCAGACACAAACTCATATCATTAAATCATTAATATACATGGATCACACTCAACCAAGGTCTTTATGATATAAGCATATTTATGAAGTTTGATCAAAATCCTATAAAAAAAATAGTCTCAAGCGTGGTGAAAAAACTCAGCCAATTAGATGCACGATCAACTCATTAATATATGTAGATCTTGCTCATAATAAATCTCACTGGATATCTTGATGACATAAGCACATTTGTTTGATAAAAATCTGATCAGAAGTTGCTAAACTGTTGACTAACTCAGTCAATCAAATGCAAAACCATCTCATCAATATGCGTGAATCTCACTCATAACTGTACTGATCTGAGATCTTGATGATTTAAATTTATTTCAGTTTAATCAAAATCAGGTACAAAATACAGTCTCTAGAGTGGAAACAAGCTCAGCCAATCAGATGTAAGATCATCTCATTAGTATGTATAATCTTGCTCATTACTGAATTCATGTGAGATCTTGATCATATATGCCTACATTCCAAGTTTGATCAAAATCAGATTAGAAATATGGTATCCTGAGTGGAAACAAGCTCAGCCAATAAGATGCAAGATCACCTCATTAATATGTGTGGATCTCACTCACTATCATACTCATCTGAGTTCTTGATGATATAATCTCAACATCAAAGTTAAATAAATATTGGATCAAAATATTAATATGGCTTCCTGAGAGGTAACAGGCTCAGCCAATCAAACTGAAGATCATCTAATTAATGTGTGAATCTTGCTCATTACCAAACTCATCCAAGATCTTGATGATGTAAGCTAATATTCCAAGTTTGATCAAAATCGAGTCATAAATATTGAATCCAGATCAGTAACAAGCAACTGAAAATTCCTTGTGCCTGAGGTGTGGGACTCACTTTTTTTTCTTCTTTTAACCCAGCTATTTTTACCCCTCCCCCCAAGTCTGGTGGACTCAGTCTCAACTGAATCATACAGATATATAGAACCATGTAGATGAAGATATAAGCAGAAATAAGAAATAAAACAATGGGATCAAACAGGAAAATGCATTTACCATTGTAACCTAGTATTGCACAGAATAATATGTAATGTATTACATTTTTGGTGTGACTTCAATTAAATATTGGAACCAGGTGCCATGGAAATGGACCCAGCATAAATTCAATTCAAAAGTTCAAGAGCCAGGGATCAAGAATTTTTTTTCTTTAGTCCCTTGATGCACGATGGATGCAGGACCATACCATAAACTTATGGTCAGGGGACCAAAAAAAATGTAATTACTGGAGCATGAAAATTAGGTCACTGTAACCTACTTTTCACAGTGTATAGTACCCATCCAGATAAACAAGAGTCCCTTGAAGGGACTGATATTCTGCTCTCCAAAACGAATTTCTAGGAATTCAAGATAAGATCATTTCTTCTTTTTACTTCTGACCATCTCTGATATTCTTCAGCAATAAGATTTTTAAATCAGCCACTGTCGCAGCCATACTGGATATAAAATAGGCACCATTTTCATTTATGACAAACTAGACACCATTAGAAGACATTTGGTGAAAAGCCCATACTGATGTGACCATCCATTCAGGAGAATTAGTGACAAGATTTTCAATATGTTCATTGTGGCAGCCATATTCAACATCAGATTGGCACCATTTTCATTCAGGACCAACTAGATATCATAATTAGTCTTCTGGTGAAAACCCCATGTCAATATGACTTGCCACTTTGAAGGAATATTAACTAAACATCATAAGAAGACTTCTGGTGGAAACCCAATGTTGATATGACTTTCCATTTAGGAGGAGTAGCGATAAGATCTTCAAGTTGGCCAATGTGGTAGCCATAATGGATATCAGATTGGCACAAATTTTTATTCAAGACTAACTAGACACCATTAGAAGTCTTCCAGTGAAAAGTCCATGCTGATATGACATTTTATTCAGGCGGAGTAGCAATAAAGAGATTTTCAACATGGCTGCTGTGATGGGCATATTGGATGTCAGATCGGTACCATTTTCATTTAGGACCAACTATACATCATAAGAAGTCTTTTTGTGAAAACTCCAAGTTGATATGAATATTCTATCAGGTGGAGTTGCAATAACAAGATTTTCAAGACGGTCACTGTTGTGGCCATTTGGTGGCCCTATTGGATGTCTAGGTGGCACTAATTTCACTTAAGATCAACTAGACATCGTAAAAAGTTGTCTGGTAAAAACCCCATATCAATATGAATTTTCTTTCAGGAAGAGTAATAATAAGATTTTCAAGATGGCTGCCATGGTGGCCATACTGGATGTCAAATTGTTACCATTTTCATTTAGTACCAACTAGACATCATAAGAAGTCTTCTGGTGAAAACTCCATGTCGATATGACTTTCTGTTCAGAAGGATAAGCAATAACAAGATTTTCAAGATGGCTGCCATGGCAGCCATATTGGATATCAGATTGGCACCATTGTTATTTAGGACCATGTAGACATCATAAGAAGTCTCTTAGTTAAACCCCTATGTTGATATGACTATCCATTCAAGAAAAGTAGTGATAACAAGATTTTCAAGATGGCTGCTGTGGCAGACATATTGAATGTCCAGGCAGCACCATTTTCCAGACATCATAAGAAGTCTTCTGGTGAAAACCCCATGTCGATATGACTTTCTGTTCAGGAAGAGTAGTGATAACAAGATTTTCAAGATGACTGCTTGGTGGCCATATTGGGTGTTTGAGCAGCACCATTTCATTTTGGACCAAGAAGGCCTTGGGATGAATGTGTGTATAAAATTTAATGGCAATCTTACAAGTAGTTTATGAGAAGTACACCGGAACATAGCCATCCCGTAAGCTCTTTTGGTCATTGACCTAGAGCTAATATACTCATCACGTTTGATGACTGAACATACAACAATTACAGACATAGAGCAAAATGCAAAAATGTAATTACTGAAAGTCAGTGACTGTGACCTACTTTTGCCTGTGGTAATACTACTCAGGATAAATACTCTCATCAAGTTTAATGACTGCATATACAACAGTTTCAAAATAAATGGGGCCAAATGTAAAATCTTAACAGTGAAGTCTATGCTGCTGACAATGACAAACTGATATATATGTACTGGCAAGGCAAAAGAATGAAAAGTATCATTTGACAAATAAATTGTATATCTTTCAAAAAAAAGTTTTTTTTAACTTGAAATTAACAATCAGATATTATGACCATATCGTTATTTTACATTAGAAATGTTTCCACAACAAATGGAGAGCTAAGAACCTGGCCAGGAATTAGTAAACATTTGAAGTAAAAGAGTCTGATCCTTATTTGAGACTCGATCATTAGAAATCATAATTTTATCCAAGCAAAAGCTTTAAAATCTGGCAGGAATATTCTACAAGGTAGGTATGCTATTGTATTATCAACAGTGTTAGAAATGCAAGAGTTCTGCATAAAGCTATGACCTGCTGATGCATATTCCAGATACCCAGCAAAGTCACTGGAGCATGAAAAATAGGTCACTGTAACCTCCTTTTACCTGTGGTAAGCAGTAACTTCCATAATGAACTCACCCATCAAGTTTCATCACTGTGCATACAACAGTGTCAGAGAAACTAAGATATATGCAAACACCATCACAATGATGCCTAGTAGACACCAACAACAACACCATTTAAAAGTGATGCATACATCTTGCTTATGCTTCATTGGTAAGACAATAACTATCATCATAAAGTTCCTAGTAAATTCAAAAGTCTCTAAAGTTTTGTGAATTCATGTTCTCATCAAATGGATTATACCTACCAGAAAATATCCTCTGAACTGATTATATATGATGGCAGTTAGCATGTTCATGAAGCAATACAGGCCTGCAAGAGATGGATTGTATAGGGATCATACATTGCTTTTCAATAAATAACTTTGCTGAAGCACAAGTGAAGAGACTGAGCTCATGTGGTTCAGACAGTTTTTCTTTAATGTTTTCTGGAGAAGAAGTGAAGAGACTGAGCTCACAGGATTCAGAGAGTTTTTCTTATGTGTTTGCTGGGGCACAAGTGGAAAGACTGAGTCATGGGGTTCAGACAGTCTTTTTCAAGTGCTCCACCAAACAGTTACAACTAAAACAAACATGAACAATCATTATTCTTAAAAGATTAATTACCAAATAAAAAATAAGTTCAAATTACCTACAAAAATGCAAGAAAAACTGTCATCAAACATTACATTAAATTTTGAAATTTAAAAACACAGTTGATACCATATATGCACACAAGTCAAGCTACCTGTCATCGACTTAATTGTGTACAAATTTTGTTTCATATTACCAGCGCTGTGTTTACAGTAATGTCTCTTTACTGTTGTGTAAATATTTGTACCAGTGCCAAAACTCCATACAGAATGCAGTATTGTGATACATACATTTTATATTTAGAAGCCATCCATATACAGATACATGTATCACAGAAACAATTTCTTACAAAGGGTGCAGAGTGATGGTTGTAAATGATACACACACAGGCTAAGAGGTACATGAAAATCTCACTATGATGTACTTCATTATGACAAGAATTCATGGTGTGAATCTTGAATTGTTACGACTTCTTCAACAATTTCTTCTAGCTGATTTCTGAATGACTACAAAGTTTGATTGCCAAAGTAAATGAGAACTTGATTTCTTATTCTAGCTAGATGTGATGTAGTCTTAAAGAAAATATTTTCGAAAGCACTCTGTCTTTCTGTAAATGAATAAAGATGTTAAAAGTTTTTATTTATGAATGTTCATTTCAGATATGTCAATAGTCAACCATAGCACTTTGTTAGCTTGTTATTTTTTAAAAAGATTTTTACTGTTAAAAAAAGCCAATAATTATTAATTATATTGAATCATCAACAATAAAGCTATTTGTTCTTATTTGTGTTTATCTTTGATGTATTATGTGTACTAAAGTTGTTCAATTCAGGGCATACAATAGTACACTATGCTAGCTCAACTAACCAGCATAATTTATCAACTGAATTGATAATCAATTAATTTATCTATCTGAGTGCTCCAGATAAGGGAAGTATTGACATAAATTATGCCCATTAAAAATTTAATGAAATAAAAAGTATCTGCAGCAATGCCAACCTAATTAAATAACTGAAAATTGTCAAGTTAATCCCAAGGCAAAATTGGCTGTTGCAACTATCAGGCAATGCTTTATAACCCCAAAATCACAAATTGAAAGCAACCTTTATAGGCACATGGCTTGGCCATGTTGTCAGACAATGATCTTGTGATCAATTGTCTGCCAGCTGAAAATTAATCAGTTGTTTTGGAAAACAGTAAACCATATCCCCAATGTCTATCCCTGAATAAGTGTCAAAAGATATTTTGTGTAATAAAAAAAAACTACTGTATATATAGTGTTTCATAAGCTTGTGCGAGTTTGTTTGCAAGGAATTAAGTATTTGGATTCTAATGGAATCTAGCAGAGGAAGTTCTAAAGGTCTGAAATTTATACAAGCAAACACATGAATACTGAAAGATAACTGCACTCTATATTCCTTACATTATTCTTAGATTCATTTTTTGCACTGAATTTAGAAGCATCATGATCAACGATGGGATGATTAAAGATTTATACTTCTTTGTGTACATTTTCAATGGAATTATCATGGATTCACTGTTACTGAGGCAATGAGATTAGTTGGAAAGTACAGATGTACCTTAACTATCCATACTAATAGATTCAGTTGTCAATTTTTTTATACATGTACCAATGCATACTTCTCTAAAAAAATTAAATATTAAATAATGTAATCACTATGTTTTCACTGTTTCTCATTTAATAGGCATCAATCTGAATTGATACCTATGTCATTTCAGTCCACACTATTTTACCTCCCCCCCCCCTCCTTTGTCCATTTTCTTCCAATAACTGACTTGTCTTGATATTGCAGAAGTCATTACTCAACATGATGGCTCTCTAATGACCCTGAACACTTTTTACAGAGGGGTTTCCCTGTACTATTGTCATCATCATCATCATTATCATCACAATTATCACCATCATCACCATTCCAACTCTGCAAAATTATTAAAATAAATAAATAAATCATCATCAACATCATCATCATCATCATCATCACCACTACCACCATTACCTTTACAGTCCCATATATACTCGCGTATAATCTGATACCAACTGCAAACTGCATAGACCCAGATCTGCCATCGCATAATATGCCGGCAGATCTGGGTCTATGCAGTTTGTAAGTATTAATCAGTAGAACAAATAACATAGACCCTGATCTGCCAGTGCATTATACATCAGCAGATCAGGGTCTATGTTGTTTGCATTGGGACCCGGATTATACGTCAGTATATACGATATTCAAATTCCATGTACAAATCAAATAATCTCTGTCAATCCTAATATCAATGCTTTCAATTTATGGAATTTATAAAATCCTGGTCTTCATACTTACCAATTACTAAAAATATAATAAAAAATATGATATATAATCTATTCTTCCCATATGCTGGAGTGGTAACTGAAAGAAGAAAAGAAACAGTTAAATTTTTCTACCACAATTAATAATACTGTTTGACTCAAACATGAAATTTTGGTCACTGTGACAACAGATCATGGTCTACATTGTTTGCAGTTGGATTCACATTTTATACCATCAAGTATGATAGACATTTAATACCATCAAGTATGATAGACATTTTATACCATCAAGTATGATAGACATTTTATTCCATTAAGTATGATAGACATTTTATACCATCAAGTATGATAGACATTTTATACCATCAAGTATGATAGACATTTATACCATCAAGTATGACAGACATTTAATACCATCAAGTATGATAGACATTTTATACCATCAAGTACAAGAGACATTTATTAACATCAAGTATGATAGACATTTTATACCATCAAGTATGATAGACATTTATACCATCAAGTATGATAGACATTTTATACAATCAAGTACGACAGACATTTTATACCATCATGTATGAAAGGTCATTTTGTGAGAGGTGCTTCTCAATGATTTCTGCTCTCTTAACTTCCTAACACCTCCACTTCCACAAGGTCAGCTGCATCAAAATTCTTTTGATGAAACTGACTGCCATTTCCCCCCAACCCCCTCCCCACTTTGACAAAGTCAGTTGTATCAAAACTCTTTTGATGAAACTGACTGTCTGATAAGCGAATATTATCTTCCGACTTGGTAACACAGATTCATTGACATATGTGTAAAAGTAATTTAGACAGATATTCAATTGCATTAGAGGGACTGCTGATCAGCAAAACACTGCTTAACAACTATCTGGAGTAAATATCTGGCAATCTGTTGACATGATCACATGACAAAACACAATGTTACGACCAATAAAGTATAAAATCAGCTACAAAATTAATTCAAAGAAAATAATGTAGATTCAATGAATATATAACATTAGCAATACATTTCAAGCATTTCATAACAAAATAATGATGTTGGAATTTTAATGTGCAACTCTTAATATATTTTTAACTTTTAAGAAAGAAAATTATTGTACCATGATATTTTGTCACATCTACACCATTGTATGTTAATGAAGATCAGATAACTTAAAGCAGATTTTAAATTGCCTACCATCAGGATTGTTAGCTGTTGTCAAAAGAATCAGTAGATTCATAAAGGATTCTGTTAGTGTTTTAAAATACACTCTTTCACTGCTTGTCTGAAAGAGAAACATATTTCATCATTTTATCCAATTTAAATAAAAAATATGTTTTTTAACATAATGCTAATAATGCTTGCATGTAAATTATATTTCAGTGTGCCACAAATTTTAAATTGCATCAATCATCTTTATTTAAACTTTCATGGTCCTTTTCCAACATATCTGTATACTCAGAAAGCTTTACACAGCTAGCAGAAGGAAAAAATCTAAAAAGCTTTTGATGTAACATTGCAATGGTTGATATATTGTATATACTTGCTAATAACACAGGTCCAACTGCAAACAAGATAGACCCTGATCTGCCATCAAATAATGTGCTGGCAGATCAGGGTCTATGTTGTTTGTTCGACTGATTAGTCCTAACAAATTGCATAGACCCAGATCTGCCAGTACATTTTGTGATGGCAGATCCGGCTCTATACAGTTTGCAACTTGATCCGACTTATAAATGAGTACATATGGTATATATGAAGAATAAAATCCAAAACTGATCTCAACACAAACCTAAACAAAGGTGTGATGAATGGACGGATAGACAAAAGTAACACAATATGTCTCTTCCACAGTTGTGGTGGGACATGAATGGACGGATAGACAAAAGTAACACAATATGTCTCTTCCACAGTTGTGGTGGGACATGAATGGACGGATAGACAAAAGTAACACAATATGTCTCTTCCACAGTTGTGGTGGGACATGAATGGACAGATAGAAAAAAGTAACACAATATGTCTCTTCCACAGTTGTGGTGGGATATGAATGGACGGATAGACAAAAGTAACACAATATGTCTCTTCCACAGTTATGGTGGGACATGAATGGATGGATAGACAAAAGTAACACAATATGTCTCTTCCACAGTTGTGGTGGGACATGAATGGATGGATGGACAAAAGTAACACAATATGTCTCTTCCACTGTTGTGGTGGGACATGAATGGATGGATAAGTAATACAATATGTCTCTTCCACTGTTGTGGTGAGACATGAATGAATGGATAGACAAAAGTAACACAATATGTATCTTCCACTGTTGTGGTGGGACATGAATGGACGGACAGACAAAAGTAACACAATATGTATCTTCCACTGTTGTGGTGGGACATGAATGGACGGATAGACAAAAGTAACACAATATATCTCTTCCACTGTTGTGATGGGGCATGCAAATGCATTTTTATATCAAATTTAGTGAAAATGCATTTTTTGCACTTGCTTCAAAGGAAAATGATGAATAAACTTACCGAATTCGATATCTTTGGTGAACTATTCCAAACATCTTTGTCTGCATACTAAAATATTGATAATAACACAATATATTTAAACTGACATAATAACACAATATATCTAAAGTGACATAATAACACAATATATATATATATATATATATATATATATATATATAAATATAAACTGACATAATAACACAATATATTTAAACTAACATAATAAAACAATATATTTAAACTGACATAATAACACAATATATTTAAACTGACATAATAAAACAATATATTTAAACTGACATAATAACACAATATATTTAAACTGACATAATAAAACAATATATTTAAACTGACATAATAACACAATATATTTAAACTGACATAATAAAACAATATATTTAAACTGACATAATAACACAATATATTTAAACTGACATAATAAAACAATATATTTAAACTAGACTGACATAATAACACAATATATTTAAACTGAAATAATAAAACAATATATTTAAACTGACATAATAAAACAATATATTTAAACTGACATAATAACACAATATATTTAAACTAAACTGACATAATAACACAATATATTTAAACTGACATAATAAAAACAATATATTTAAACTGACATAACACAATATATTTAAACTGACATAATAAAACAATATATTTAAACTGACATAATAACACAATATATTTAAACTGACATAATAAAACAATATATTTAAACTGACATAATAACACAATATATTTAAACTGACATAATAACACAATATATATATATATATATATATATATATATATATATATATATATATATAGATATATATATATATATATATATATATATATATATATATATAGATGACCATCTAAAGTATTATAAACCATACTTTTATGAAGGCTTAAATCTGCCTCCTTATTTTGGATTCATTTCATTGACTTGGAATTTTGTGACTTAGGGCTATTCTATTTAACTGTACTGGATAGGGGAATGCACTTCTATTATTTTTCTGTTGGAAGCAGGTTTAAAGCTTTATTAAATATAATTTTAATTCTTTTCCAGTGGTGGTTCCTCTACAAAAAAGAAGCACTGCCCCTACTCAAGGTAATTTAAGTAGAATAGATGCATATCTATGCTTTACATTGAAATTTCAAGTAACCCATTATGCTATGGCAGATCGGGGTCAATGCTTTGTGTGGTTTGGTGCCAGTTATACATGGACAAGTCTATACAGATGGGAGCTGACTTGGGATATTTCATCCAAATCACAAAGACTTCATTAACAACATAATGAAACCTTTATTGTATGTTGAACTGTTCAAATAAAAATATTTACAACAAAACATCGATTCACCTCAAGCATTGGTGCCTGCTATGGCAGTCCCTCTCTATACAGTATTTCATTATAATGTGTCCCTCCTATAACATAGGTATGGCCATGGGTCCCATTTTGGGATGCATGTATTTTTTTTATTTAACCACCACATTATAAGGAACCTCAGTATAGTGTGGTCCCTCATTTAACATGGGTAAGGTCATGGGTCTAAATTTTTGGATTTTTTTAGTGAACCTACCTCAGTATAAGGCAACAAGAGTTATAAGGCCATAGTTTTACTGTATATACTCACATATAAGTCGGGTCCAAATGCAAACAAAATAGACCCTGATCTGCCGTCGCATAATGCGCCGGCAGATCAGGGTCAATGTTGTTTGTTCTACTGATTAGTCCTTACAAACTGCATAGACCCAGATCTGCCAGCGCATTATGCGTCAGCAGATCCGGGTCTATACAGTTTGCAGTTGGTATTAGCTTATATGCGAGTATATACAGTAATTGCTCCCCTGAACGGCATTATAGTACAGAACCACTGTATTTACTATCAGAATTCATGTCTTCTGTTGGTATTGTATTTCAAGAACAACCTGCATCTGCATACATATGTGTTCATTTTTGAGCCATGTAATTTAAATAAAACAAAATTTACACTGGTCTCCTCTTAAAAGGCCTCCACTTTTGCAGCAAATAGGTGGCCTTGTAAACAAGACCAGGGCCTGTATGTCGAGCCCACAATCAAAAACACTGCTGTAAAAATGCATGATCTTGACCCCAAGGTCGAAAGGTTGAGACAGCATGTCACAGTATGAATTGTCTTACATTTATAATGATTCATCCAAAGTATGAAAAAAATCCATCATAAAGTTTAGATTTAGTAGCAACAGCTTTTTTATGTTTAGCAGTGATGATGATATTTGAAGACTCATTGGCATCATTTGTACAAACATGAAATATCTTACTGCCAGGATGCATTTTGCCAAATATGATCATTTCTGTTTGGCAGATTTTGAGAAGTCATTTAAAGTTTTTTTCTATCTTTAGTAACTGTAGTAATATATCTGATGGCAGATTGGCATCATTTGTACAAATCTGAAGGCCCTTCATGCCACAATGCTCAAAACTGATCTGGTTTACCAAAAGTTGAAAATAGTAATTGTTGATGGATGCACAATGCATGATGGATGCAGAGCCATAGCAAAAGCTCTCTTGGAATTATGGCTAGTATGTCATAAAGTCAATTAAATTTTTTGTACATGAAACCTTAATGCAAATTTTTTATGAGTGTGACCTTGACCACAAGGTCAAAAGGGCAAATAAGTGTGTCACAGAATGAACTGTCTTAGCTTCATGGTGAATCATCCCTAGTATGAACAAGATGCCCTCAAAGGGATATATGCTCTACTGTCTGAAAAGAATTTCCAGGAATTCAAGATATGACTATTTGTTCTTTTTAACTGCTATGTTTTGAAACCACATACATGCCATACCACGACATGTCACGCGAAAAACACGATTTTGGACTCCCAAACCCACCGACACTGTCGTGTTTAGAAAAACATGATTTTCAGCAATCTTACTAAGAAAAAAAAATTTCCCACAACAAAAAAAAACAACAGAAAAAAGCATATTTATTGACACCATGATATATTGATATATGCCCGTATCTGTGGTATGTATAAACAGTAAACAGTCTTGCTCAGAGCTCATGTAAAACTGTCCTCTGGGCAGTTTATACAGCTGTTTTAGAGGCAATTAAAAGATAAGGCAGTCAGAGATAAACAGACACCTTTCAAAGATTTACTGAATGGTCACACAATAGCTAGGGTGATATGTCATGTCAAATCCTTTGAGCACTGCTGAGGGGCAGCCCATTAGGCTAATTTGCAATGGTAAAGTACACTAAATGGAACAACCCAATTTGTCTGAAGTTAAGTACAGCAAAGAGATGCGTGTTGAAGAACTAATGTTATCACACATCACTGACTGCATTGAATGAGAATGTTGAAGCCATCTTTATTAAAGTTTGTGATCAGCGGCAACATTTCTTTGAAGTCGGATTTTTACTCCATATATGAAATTCAAAACATGATTATTTTGGCAGGTTGAACAACAGAACCATTCAATCTCTAATGCAGTGTTGCACCCAGTCCTAGGATCCCAAGGTCAGGGGACACTGTGTCCCTCACCCTCCAGATTTGGGGGACACAACATTTTAAAGGGACAAAGGAAAATTGTACATAATGCACTAGAAGCGCTAAAAAAATGAGATAATCTTATTTGCTTTGACAGTTTTGCCACCTTAACTTTCTCATATTTTCCTTGGACATTTACATTATTGCAATAAATGTTTTATCATGTGATCAAGTAACTCATGAAAATATTAATATGTTTGAATATCTGGTTAACCTGAAATGAACTGCACCATGGAATTTTAATAACTGAAAAGTATTAAATCATTAATCAAATGACAAATAGTGTATTTGCATAAATTAGTACATTTTTTTCATTAATTCAGCCTGAGAATAAATTAAATCTTCACTGCCATAGGTGTGACTTTACCTCAAAAATACGTTACAATAGCGGTGGTCAAAGACTTTAGCAACTTGGCCGATTACCACAAACCTTGAATGTTTTCATTGCCAGATTCATTGTTTTGAAATAGATATTCATTGCCATCTTAGAGGTTTTATCACTTTTAGCGACTCTGGCCATTGCTTGCGCCAACATAGACGTGGATGCACATCCGCAAAGGAAAAGTGTAGGCAGATTTGTGAACACAAATTAAACTTGCATTACCATCAAACCAACTACTGAACTATTGAAAGCAGCAAAGACTGCATGTAATTAAAACTACATTCCACTGTCCAATTGACTTTAAAGACAGTAACTTGGTGTATTTTTTTATTTACTGTCTGTGAGGTTGTGACTATGTGAGTGGTGATGTCATTGGACAATGCTAAGTCTACCATTTGTTTTGTTTGTAAGTGTATTAAATGCTTCAGAGAAAACAGATGGTATTTTCTTTTATTCAGATTTGAATTTCCAGTCTTTTGCTGTAGGCTAATTTGAAAAGATAGCTTATTCTCATTTGGATGATGTTGGTTTGGGGGGTTCACACAAATTAGAAATTGGGTCATTCCATGCTAAGTCACCCAGCAATCCCCGGGTGAACATCTCTGATTTCTATGAAATGTTTCCCAGGTGTTCATCTATGTAAATGATGGCTGCATGCAAAATTTCAGTAAAAAATTCCAATTACTTATGAAGTTGCGGCTGATTAAAGAGGGGCGGGGTAGCATAGTTTTTTCACTCTCAAATTCATTGGTTTACAATGAAGCGTTTTCATATGCTAGTAATTTTTTATAATACAGATATCAGGCTGAAATTTGCTATACTACATATTTGTGACCTGGGGAATCTGAATCTGAGGTCAGATTTTCAATATCTCAGATATTTGTAGAGATATACATCCCTAAAGTTGGCCTTTTGTTCATTACAGATTTTATTTCTTCAGATTTTAAGGTAGCACTACTACCTGGTCATCCATCACAAACACCAAATATGATTTTATTTGAAAACTATACCTACAGGGGATTGTACAAAATTAATCTCATCTGAATCAAGTTCATTGTTAAGCTGTACCTGAGGCTCAAACTTGAGACAAATCACAAAATGTGAAAATTGTGCCCTCATAACAATGATGGTTTGACCATGTGGGCAATTACCTAGCATAATGAATTTTTTAAACAATCAAGATACATATTTTAGCTGTATTGTGCCAAATTTCAGCTATGTGTCTCAGTGCTTTCACACCTAAATCATTTTTGTGTTTGTACCTCCTATTCCGTGCCTGCTGCCACACTAAAAGATAATAATAAACACCAAACTTCAGCAGCAACATTTTTTTATATTTGAAAATTACTATAAGAACTAAATTACTGACGTAGGCAAGAAATACAAACATAAATACTTCAGTTATATGAGCACTCACAGTTACACATTAATTACAAAAATGCTGGCAATTTCTCTTTAATTAATTTGGTGAAAACCCCATGTTGATATGACCATCCATTCAGAATTAATGACATGATTTTCAATATTTTCATTTTGGCACTTTGCTACGCTGTTCATGCAGCGAGTAATTGATTTTCAAGATTCATGAGTTGTCTACCTGTTTATTCCCCCCCCCCCCACCCCTCCCCACCATCCAAACGATATTTCTGGATCCACCACTGGGAACTTTGACAGCAAGATTCAAGAGATGATTAAGCATGTCCTAGAATTAATTGTCTTAGCTTCATAATGATTCAAGCCAAATATAATGAGAATCTATCAAGGGTTGTAGGAAATATATGCAAAATAATGTAAAACTTCAAGCAAAACCATAACAAACTGATGATCTTGACAATGCTGTTGCCAGCCGCTGGAGAAGTAACTGCTATGTCTCGCTTTTTGAATATATGAACATTAGTTTCAGCACCAGAAATACATGTATGAATTACACAGCACAGATCTGTGAATCAATTTATATTTATGTAAAAACTACTTACAGGTTTGGGGAACAGAAGCATTCCAAACAAGGTGAAGAAATACATATGCAGCACCATCATCACCAGAACACTGAAACAAGATTACACTTACTGACATAATTACTGAGCAGAGACATGGGTTAAGTCCCTTTAGCTGGGGTCAGAGGTTGTTCAAGGAATATAGGTACATGATGCTCAAACAGACGATGTTCAAATGCATGAATTTTTTTTTACCGATGTACATGTACTAATTTACAACTTCAAAAACTTGAAGTGCTGTGGACCAAAAATGTTTGAGTTTAAAGTTGTTTTGAGTTCTGAGGTTGCAGGCAAGATAGGGCTTAATACCAGGACTAAACAGTTATTCAAGCGAGGCCTAAGTTATATACTCACTTACAAGTCAAGTCCAACTTCAAACTGCACAGACCCAGACCTACTATCACATAATGCACCATCAAATCTGGGTCTATGCAGTTTGTTAGGAGTAATGAGTAGAATAAACAACACAGACCTTGATCTGCTGGTGCATTATGTGACAACAGATCAGGATCTATGTTAGTTGCAGATGAACTCGACTTATAAGCAAGTATATACGGTATATGTTCAAGTGATTGATTTTTGAGCTATTGAAGCTTAACTGTATGTGTAAACTTAAAAAGCCTGAATAGCACAGTGGTAAAATATTTATTTTGCAACCCTGCTGTCCAGAGTTTTTGATCCTCAATCCCTGGGCTGCATCATGTGTAAAGGTGCAAGTGATCACTTGTCCAAGGTCAGTGTGGGGGAAAGTCCTGATTTCTGAGGACATTCCAAATCAATGCTCTTGCCATTTTCAATGACATCGAAAGTTACTTTAGTGGCACCAAGCAGACAAAAATAAAATAGTATTGGAACTATTTCCGTAGCACAACATTAAGCTGCCAAAGTGACTCAGACTTGCACAGACTTTTTATCTGACATTTCTCTTGAGCAAGTTTTTCATAAATTCATTATTTTGAATGTAAACTTTTGCTAAAAAGATGGAATCTATATGACTTTTTGCTGCCATTTTCAATTTCAATGGTAAATGTAAATATTTATTGTTACATATATACAGGTCTGGGACCTAGTGTGTGTTATTACCTGAATAACATTACATAATGATGGCAGTTCTCCCAACCCCAATCTGGACCTAGTGTGTTATTACCTGAATAACATTACATAATGATGGCAGTTCTCCCAACCCCAATTTGGACCTAGTGTGTTATTACCTGAATAACATTACATAATGATGGCAGTTCTCCCAACTCCGATTTGGACCTAGTGTGTTATTACCTGAATAACATTACATAATGATGGCAGTTCTCCCAACCCCAATTTGGACCTAGTGTGTTATTACCTGAATAACATTACATAATGAT
The DNA here is from genome assembly GCA_029931535.1 of Margaritifera margaritifera. Lineage (NCBI taxonomy): Eukaryota > Metazoa > Mollusca > Bivalvia > Unionida > Margaritiferidae > Margaritifera > Margaritifera margaritifera. Next base: position 458,632 of record JAQPZY010001285.1, read on the forward strand.
GGCAGTTCTCCCAACCCAAATTTGGACCTAGTGTGTTATTACCTGAATAACATTACATAAAGATGGCAGTTCTCCCAACCCCAATTTGGACCTAGTGTGTTATTACCTGAATCATATTACATAATGATGGCAGTTCTCCCAACCCCAATTTGGACCTAGTGTGTTATTACCTGAATAACATTACATAATGATGGCAGTTCTCCCAACCCCAATTTGGACCTAGTGTGTTATTACCTGAATCACATTACATAATGATGGCAGTTCTCCCAACCCCAATTTGGACCTAGTGTGTTATTACCTGAATAACATTACATAATTATGGCAGTTCTCCCAACCCCAATTTGGCCATAACCATTCACACCTTTTTATTTAGGACTAAGTAGACATCACAAGAAATCTTTTGGTGGAATCCCCATGTTGATATGACCATCCATATAGGAGGATTAGTGATAAGATTTATTTAAGATCAGACTGGCACTGTTTTCATTTTATTTAAGATCAGACTGGCACTGTTTTCATTTTATTTAAGATCAGACTGGCACTGTTTTCATATAGAACCAACAAGAGAACATAAGAAGTCTTCTGGTGGAAATGCCATGTTGATGCATCTTTCTGTTTAGAAGACATAGCAACAACAAGATTTTCAAGATGTCTGCTATAGCAGCCATAATCAATGTCAGATTAGCACTGTTTTCATTTTGAACCAACATAAGAAGTCTTTCAGTGGAAACCCCATGTCGCTACCACCATCCATCTAGGAGGGGTTGTAATAACAAGATTTTCAAGATAGTGGCCATTTTGGATGTTTGAGTGGTACCATTTTTGTTGAGGACCTTCGGATGAATGTATGTGTAAAGTTTCATGGCAATCCTTCAAATAGTTTCTTCGGAGTAGTGATAACAAACTTGTGCTAATGGATGGATAATGGACAACAGGGCATCCCATAGGCTCTTCTGGTCTATAACCTGGAGAGCTCAAATGTGGCTGTATTTTAGGTTTACTTGAGTACAAAAAGATGGGACAATGTTTACTGCATTAAATATAAAAATGTCACTAAAAATTTACCTACCCTACTACCTGTGGCATAGTCTTGCGTAAACAATTCAAGATCTTTTTCATAAGAGAGGAATTCTGTATAATGAAGATTGGACGCAACATTCTTCTGACTCGAACTGTCTGTAAATGGAGAAAATAATATATATATATATATGGCACTAATAGTTAGTTTCACATCAAATTAAAGATCTGTGTCTTAAGGGAGAGGAATCTTTGCAGCACATTTACCAAGCAGAAGCAAGTCAACAAACTAGAATACTGAACATTATTTAAAACTATATTCCATTTTCAATAAAAAATCATGAAACAGAATGTCATAAAAACATGATTTGGTTCATTAGAAGTAGTTGAAAAGTCATTTGGCATTTCAAAGTAGACCAAGCATACCTTGGCAGATGAATCTCACAGCATGTGTTGAATATAATCAATTCAAAGCACAAAATCAACCATTACCAATATGTACTGTCAACTATCTGGACAGCAAATTAACAAAAATGTTCTAATTATGGAAGGAATACATATCTGTCATTATGGAAATGGAGGGCTGTCTCACTCTGGTCAGCTTTTTGACAATGCACATATTGTTGGAGAATCCCAAAACTTACAGGGTCCATGTTGGGGGTGATTCGGGCGAATTAGTTGTCTTAAACTCTGTCATTTAATTGAAACAGGCCCAAAATATGAAGTTCAATTTGCCCTGCATTGATTTCATGACATTACCCCCACCCCATTTGGTTTCAATGCAATGCATTAATAACTAAAGTACAATGTAAACTTTGGTGTTAATTATCCCATCAAAGAGGAAGGTGGAAAGATAGAAAAAGCAGCCTAATGTCCTGTAGTAAATGTTGGTGCTAAGTTGATGTTGATAAATACAAGAAATTACACTGCTCTCCACAGAATTCCTGCCAAAGTTCACACAGGAACCTTGAAAAACATGTCAAAATTGAATGTTTTCCTAAATCTGAAGCAAATTATGGCTCCCTGGACATATCCAGGTCCATTACTAAAAAAATTAATCATTTTATCCAATATTTCATCACCTAAACATATGAAAAAAGGTCTTCTGCTATGGAAGATGTTGCTGATCTTCCACTGTAACCTTTTTCCAAGGTTACCGTGTTATGTTATAAAAGGAAAGTTTTAATATTGTTTCAACTTTCAATAATATTTCATCATCATTTTAATAATCGGACATCAAAATATGCAAAAATATTTGTATAAAGTGACTATTTTGAACTTTCTACACCAACTTCACCCTATTTTCACCAACTTTGTCTGGCAGGAGTGGTAACTTTGTCCAGATATTAGGGTCTAGCTAGGACCCTGATTTATTATGATTAAATGTACTTGCAAGCAATGCCAAGCTTATGTATGATTAAAATTACTTCTGGTGAGAATAAAGGTAAAGTTATCATTCAGATCTAGTAACACATGGAACGGATATGAATAGAATGAGATAAAAGTTTTGGCTAGCACGATTTACTAAGTTTTGATTGGGATATTTCAAAATAAAAATTCTGGGGCCATCAAGGGAAACTAGGGATGCTAAGTGGCCCTAATTAAAACAGCAGAATTATCCCAGAATATCATCAGTAATTTTCCTAAAATGATGAATGTAATATCACAACCAAACCAGAGCTTTATATTAACACTATTTTGCGATACAACATGTATGACATTACAGAGGTTCTGCTATAATACATATCACATTACATAAGTTTTCCTTACCCCATGTTTAACAAAAACCCTTCTCTGTGAGCTAGAATTAATATCTGGGTAAATTTCATGAGGATAAAGCACATCGAGTGATTTCTCCAGGAGTTTCACACAGAAGAGAATTCATATAGGTGGATTTTCAATTTTTAAGGGGCAGTTTTTATATTAGAACAGCATCTATGAATAAACCCTTTATAGTATGTTTCAACAAATTTGTGTGTGTTATAAATAGCTTTTAATGAATAAATATAAAACTTTATTGAATAAAGATAAAACTTACAGTTGTTTACAGCACAGCAGCAGTGATTGTGTGCTATGACAAGGGCACTACATTCTATGCATTAGAACTGCAAGTAACAGTAGAGACATAACCACCAAATACCAAAAACTGCAATTCCATCATTGTACAACCTCACCAAGTGCAGTTGGTAAAATGCTTTTAATAACTACCGTATTTACCGTATATGTTGGGACACCGTATATGTTGGGACACCATAAATTAATTTTTAAAGTAATTTTTTTGTGCACTGTAAGTTCTGGGACAGATCGTTTTTTTCGAGTAGTAAGTTTTGGGACACCTTTTAAATCATAATATCGATGCTTAGCTGGTAAAAAAAATGCACTTGAACGTATATTTTTTTAAATAAATAAAATAAAAACCGCTGTCAGTGTTGTTTGTTTACACTTGTCCACTTATCTGCAAACTTTTGAAGAACAAAACTTGATAAATCTATGGGCAATATAGGAGACTATATGTTTGCACTACGTACAAAAACGTGCAAGTCGGAGCAACCCGTACTTCTATTATATTTTGTTTTGCTGTATAAACACTGTTTGATGCAATAAAAGTTTTGAGTTGATTTATATTTGCCTTTTTCATAAGCCAGATCTAATTCCCAAGTAATATTTCCTCAGTTATCTGCCAGTGCAAATCCCTTAGCTTGTACATGCAGCCTCACTTTGTTTTCCCAACCCTTTGATCGAGCCGCCGAGTTGATACTTGTTCACTGCAAAGTAGAGTCCTATATTCAGCTGACAGAATTTATTTGAACTTCCTGTGATCATGCCGCACAATTGACACCTGTTCAGTTGTGGCAAATCCGTTAATACAAGTACATTTCACAATGTATGCTCAAAGTGTCACTTACAGACCCCGACTGTTCCACTGTTTCAATTTATTTTCAAAATTACTGTGAATACTGCTAAAAGAAACCAAAGCCGGCTTCCCTTGGTCTGCCGACTTTGTATATTAAAAATCTGCACACTTAAAAGAATCCAAAGTTGGCTTCCAGGATCTGCTTGCTTTGTAATAAAATAAACTTTGTATTTGAAATCCTACTGGTAAGTTGAAACAATGAGTTTATTGCTCGCTACCAGCTGTTTATTCACCACCCGGTCTTCTATTGTTTGCCATCTGTAATCGTAACCTATACAAACAGGCATTGGTGTCTGCAGGGTATATAATATACACGTCATTAATTGTCTTTAAGAATACATTCTGTATCCCATGCTAGCTAAAATATTGTCATTTGCTCTCACGGTGAATGTATTTCCTAATAATGACTTTTATTTGTGAAATGTTGTTATATTGTTAACCTGGATATAATACACTCTTAGTTATTTTGCACCATACACCGGTTCATGCGTGAATTGCATGTACGTTCAAGCAATCGGTTGTTATTTCTGTCTCTCTCTTTCTATTGTTTGTGATTTTGCTGGATCCAATTTTAAGTTTGATAATATACCGGTATTCAAACTTCTGTGGACAACCAAACATGATTCGTGTATCTATATTCATGTTAATAAAATAATGTGTCAATGTTGTTACCTGACATAAGCGATACACACGACCGGTACTCTACATTACCGGACCATGTGCTAGTGGATACGTTTGTGTCTTTTATACATAAATTGCTTATGAAGAACAAAAAAGAGGAATAAATGAGAACTGTACAAGGTTAGTTTATTTCAGTTTATTATCAAATAAACGTTTAATTTACCTACCTTATTTTAACATAAAGTTCGGGGGGGGAGGGGGCAAATTCAACACAATTTGTTTCGGTTCTTAAGTTTTGGGACATATGATCTAGTCGATAAAAAGTTTAACCATAAGTTATGGGACAGGAAAAAAATCATTTATTTTATCCTGTCCCAATATATACGGTAAATACGGTAGATGATAAATGAAAGCATCTCATTGCTCTATTGCAAAAAGTCACAGAGTATGCACTTGATTATTGCAGTTGATTTAGAAGGCAAGTGCTTACATGCTCACATTGAGTTTTGTTAATATTAAAGAATGTTCCAGGTTTTATTATGCTCAAAGCAAATTGACTGTGCATGATTTTTGCACAATTGCTCGTTTTTAAGGGGGTTTTGTGCAATTGCGTGTCCTGGAGAAAAAACTGCTCATCATAATAAGTGTACACAGGCTATATCACAATGTCTACATCACATGTATGCTCATACCAAAAGCATTAGCTCCCTTTGTCCATGTTGAGAGCTCTCCACTTTGGAGGTACATTCTTTCTCTCAATATGATTGAGCTGAATAAAGCACATGAAAGGTCCATTTTTTTACTGGATTATGTCAATGGTTAAGTGGTAACAATATGCCAGGCATGCATGATATTCTAGGAGAGTTTCAGCACCCACATCCCTGCAATGAAGCTTGCATGGATCAAGACACCTGCTCTAAGTAAATAATATTTTTGAGTTTTGAAGAAAAACCAATTTCTGAAGTAAAATCAATTTTGTCGGTAACACACATTAGAAGTCCATCCACTGACTCACAAATCCAGCCCTCCCAAGCTAAAAAAAGTAGTTAATGTTTTTTTGGCTTACTGTACTGCTAAAAGTGCTAAAATTGTGTCTGCTTACCAAGACAAAAGTACGCTGAGTGGTCTCCCTATGGATTGTGGGATTGGTGCCAAATAATGTAACTTGTCAGTTTTTACTAGAACAGAAGTGCACACTCTTCCAGGGATTAACTGTGGGGAGGGCTTTGGAAGGAGTGCTTAAATTGTGATAGGGTGAGTATTACTGAAGAAACATTTTACTTAAAAAATTGATTTCTTCTTTAAAAACATTGCCTGATCATAGTATGTTACAAGCAAGAGGTGGTAGAAGTTGCATCCCCTTATCCTTAAGCTGGCTATGGTTTCAGTCTCTTGAGTTATGAGCAGCAGCTTTGAGTCTTATATAAGGCATCAGATGCAGACAAAGAATAGCACAGCTCGATAATGAGAGGTGGACTATTTTAAAAATTTGTTACCACAAATCCAGCAGGAGTAGAGTAACCCACAAAAACTGAAGTTGCCAATGAACCTGGGAAGGTAGCCTACTGAGCTGCTGATACGAGCCCTACCAGGTTGAATTGAGCTTTCTGAGATGAAAGGTCCCTCAGGTTAAAACCGATGAATGTCATATCGGACCTCCATCCCACAGCCTGGATAATGTCGGTCAGAGCAGCTTTACTCTAATGCTAGGCTGGTAACAACTGCCCTAACCTCATGAGTAGAAATGCACAAGGAATTCATTTGGTCTTGTTTATATTCTTTGTAGGCTGAATGAATAACCCAATGAAACCAGGAAAAGACAACATTAGCAGAAATATTGTCCTTCCCTTCTAAGTGGTAAGAAAAAGGGAGTTTCCTCTTCTTACTTGCTCAGGACAGTTCAGGTACCACTTCAAAGCTCTGAAGCGTCTAGTGAAGGTAAAAGTTTAAAAACAAAAGATTTTCCAATGAATGAATTGTACATGAACTGCAATAAATTTGTGTCAAACACCAAGTCATGAATTTTTTACTTGATTCTGTCTGTTAAAGATAGAGTGATTAGGATGCAGTTCTTGTATGAAAGGCAAGTCAGTGGTTCAAATGGCAACTTGTTTAACCGCATCAGAACCCAAGGCTGATTTCATTTTGGGCAAACTGACAAGGCCTTAAGTGAAGACTTGACAAAATTAGCTAGAAGGTCAGAGAGGTCTTTGTTCTGGTCAATGTTCTTCCTTCCATGGTGTTGGAACATGTCAGGAATCATGGAATGGTAGCCCTGAATGTGACCTGGACTAACTTGATCTCCTTGAAAAGTCAAAAGAGGATGATAGTGATTGCAATACAGAGGCTTTTAAGGGAATGATGTTTCTCTCCTTACACCACTGGAAGGAAACTATACATTTCCTATCATGGGCTTTCAATGTGGTAGGCCTTCTTGCCTGAGCAATTTGTCCACAACCTGTTTGCTTTAATGTTTCTTTCTGAGGGCATGACTGATGAGTCAAGCCTGCAGGTTAAACATTTCTGGGTTGGGATGGAAAAACCGCATGTGTGGTTGTTTCAGTTGGTGAAGAGATGGGAGGATCTGACAGAGAATCTCTGCACCTATATTAGGATTTCCCTCACTTGATGGAAGCAGTCAGGATCAGTCTGTACTCATTCAGACTGAATGACTTTGGGAATGAAAGGGGCTGGGATAAAAGCAGATGCATGGAGACCATTCCAATTTAGCAAATAGGCATCAACTGTCCAGGCATTTGGATCTGGAACAGTGGAGATGATGGTTGTGAGTTTTGCATTCCACCTTGTCACAAAGAGGTTCTCTAGGGGTCAACCCCACTGGATGCAGATTCAGCTGAAACGCAGGAATTGACTGGACCATTCTGTATGAATCACCTGTTTCAATCTGGACAGGGAGTTTGCTGAGACATTAAATCTGCCTCGTATGTGGAGGACTTAAATGTGCATTGCTTGATGAATGAAATGCTGGGATTTGAGAAAATTTTTAACAAGAAGACACACATCTGGGGATTTAGTTCCTTCCAGCCTTCATGTATAACTGAAGAGGTCCCCAATAAAATAAGAATGCTTTTTCCAGATAATGTCTTTTGCCACAATCGAAAGCCATTTTTAATGGTTTCATCTCCAGAAGGTTCATGTGCATAAAGAGGTTATGAAAGGACTGAAGCCTGCTCACTACTTGGAAGGGTACGAAAAGTGCACTCCAGCAAACTGTACTGCCATTTATGAATGAAATGCTGGGATGGGATAAGACTAGATTTGTCTTTGTTGATAAGGAATCCAAGATGAAGCATGATAGAAACAAGGGATTTTGTGTCTTTCTGTACAAAAAGTTGCTCACCTTTTGTTTTTGGATAATGTCAAGCTGATAATTTCATGTTAGGGACATAGAGGTGATCTTGAAGTCTGATACAACCTGGTCCATTACAAGTGAACACCAAGGGACTTAGATTCTGACTGAAAGGGAGATCCCTGAACTGGTACATCATGTCACCATAAGCGAACCTCTGGAAATTTCTGGAAAATATGTGAATAGGAACATGGAGGTATGCCTCTTGAAGGTCTAGACCAACTGCATTGTCCCTCTCCTGGATGGCAGTACAGACTGACCTTAGGATCTCCATCCTGAATTCAGATGCTCATATGTACTGACTGAACAACCTTAAATTGATTGCTGGACTGAGCTTTCCAATAGACACTGGGAATAAGAAGAGTCTTGAGTTAATTCCAGTTTGTGTTGTGTTTCTACCACCCTTTTCTGGATGATAAAGTCTATGATGAAATAGTAATGTCTTCCTCCGAATGGGATGTGGGAAGATGATGGCACAAGCATGGTGTCATTTTTGCAGGAAGAGGCTAGCAGGGAGAGAAACTGGGCAGAAACAGGTCCTTTGCTCCCAGTACTATGTTGTCTCTTACTCATAGTGGGAAACAAAGGGTGGGCTCTGTGCCATTGGGTCTGAGAAAGGCTTGCCTCCTTAGTGGCCTGTTTTCTTGATTTCCTTTACAAGACAATGGGACTGGCGATTGGAAGACAGAGGCTGTGATCTGAGGACTCTAAGCAATGTAGACATAGATAGGAAAGCATCTCTGTCTGCAAGTTGCTGACTGACAGCAGCAGCTATAGAATTGAAAACCGAATGCTGAATTACTCTGTTTAGCATTCAAGCCATGAATGAAACTGACTACAAAGCATGTCTCCGGAGGTTGGATCTGGGCTAAGTTTGACAAATGAAAGGTGGCTTAGATATACCCAGCATGCAATGTCACTGTTGATGGCTGGGACTTCAATATGGAAAACAGAGAGAGTCTCGTAAAATGCAAGGGTGATTTTGAACAGGAGTTGTGAGAAGAAAGACCTAATTATGCTAGGTCTTGCAGTTCACCTTGAAAGCAACACAAAATTTCAGAGACAAAGCCAGTCTGAGGTAGCTGCATGAAGGAAGACTGGTCCTGTTTGGTCAAAATATCAACAAATGCAGGAATTCCATGGAACATCAACAGAGCAGGAGGGGGCAAACAAATCTCTGGAGGCAGATGAAAGAAGATTTCTTTATCAAGGCACAGATGGCCGAGTCTTCTCTAGTAGAGAAGAAAGGGTTTGTGATTGTGCATTTTCAATATGAGACATGTGAGGTGAAAGAGAATCCTCTTGTGAGGGTGATGCTGGTACTTTAATAAGGACAATAAACCAAGGAATAGTCTACCAATGTTTTGAGACGGTAACCTCAAAGTGTGGGCACAGTCAACAGTCTGAGTTTGGTAACAAATATCTCAGGAACATGCTGCACATGAGCCATGCAAGAGCTGCAACTGGGGTTGGAATGGCCCTGTACTGGTTAATCTTGACTTCCTCAGATCGGTGCTGGATATTGTGCACACGATGATCACCATATCAGGTATCAGCTGTGCCATGCATCTGTAACAAACTCAGGACTGGAAATGGTGTGGTCCATTGCCAGGTGCCATGCACATCCTTGGTACAGAACTGGGAATATTGGGAAGGCAGATCACTGTATCAAATGCAAGCTATAATAGGCATAAATGATGATGATGCAAGGACTGAGCTGATATGGCACAGGGCTAGCTCCAGTGGAAGAAGATATTATGGGTCACTGATGACAACATTGTTATATGAATCTTAATGATAGTACATGACACTGATGCTGAACTAAAGATTAAGGTCCAGGGCTCCAATGTCAAGAGAGCCAATGTTTTCACAGGTGGATTTTCCTCTGGGGGAAAATTTCACCTACAGCAACCTTTACCCAATCTCAACATCATTTTTCTCTTGGGAAAATCCCACCATACAGTCTATGAAACCGGGTTGATAAAATTTAATGGAGAAATTTGGGATGGTTGGCGAGGGTTCAATTCACATGGGAGTCAAATTTTCTTGGGGACGAAATTCTGCTCTAAGGGGAAAATAATCATGCAGTGACTTATCCGTATCCTTTCAGGGATATTTGAATGCAGAGTAATTTCTATCCAGGAAGAAAAATGGTGTTCAATTAGAGGTTTCTTGAGTTTACTCGAGGCCATTATCAGCTTGATGGAAAAAAAACTACTTTGTGAGATTGGTACTGGCTAGATAGGGGAAAATCATCATAACTGCTACCAGTCCATAGGTAGAGTATAGGAATCTTTTAAAACCGATTCATAGGGATTTCCATACCATGGTGGTACTGGTCAAGGGATCTGTCCAATGCTGGCAAGACAAGTGGAGATATGTTGTGGCAGTGTGAGCAGTGTTGACACTGGAGTTGTATGAGGGATAAAGATTGCAAAGATTGCTGGGCTTTCTTCTTAATCAGCAATTTGTCAGCCTTGAGTGACTGTTACATCAGAAAATATGGGTTTCTATACCACAGTGGTACTGGTCAAGGGATCTGTCCAATGCTGACATGACAAGTGGAGATATGTTGTGGCAGCGTGAGCAGTGTTGACACTTGAGTTGTATGGGGGAGAAAGATGGCAAAGATTGCTGGGCTTTCTTTTTAATCAGCAATTTGTCAGCCTTTAGTGACTGTAACATCAGAGAATACTCCACAAAGGTGGCATCAGCATAGAGTTTATAGCATCCACTTCTTTGTTGGACCATTTTCTGACTCTATCACTGGCCCCAGAAAAATGTTTAGCCAAGATCATTGCCCACCTGTCCTCCAACCACAGTGTATATATTTTACAAGTGTGATCCAACTGGCCATGCAATACGGGTGGATGTGGTTATCTTCTGGCAGCTTAAACTTCTTGTAAGCCCCAAACATACTTTTGCCCATTGCTACCTTTAATTAGAGAGAACAAAACAATGGCATATACAGGCACAATCAGTCAAGTCTCATGAGGTGTAGTGCAGTACCAATATACCATTAGAATAGATAATTAAGGTGACGCCTATTGCTTATCATACAACATGATCGAGATGCCAAATATTTGGGGGCCCCGGGTGGCCGAGTGGTCTAAGGTGCTCGCCTTTACAGATCACTGACATCTCACCTCTGTCTGCATGGGTTTGAGTCTCTGGCTCAGCCAACATGGGAATGTAAGAAAGCTTGCCAGTAGCTTCCCATGGGTCGGTGGTTCTTCCCGGGGTTTTCTCGGGTTCTTCCTCCACGAAATATATTGGCCACCATGTATAGCCTCTCGTGCTGAAAAATGGCGTTAAACCCATACCAACCGATCAACCAAATATTTGTCTACAATGAAGACAGAGCAAAATTCAATACTAGAACACATTGGATATACCTCCAGTTGGATGAAAAATCTCCTAGGGTCACTCAGCTGCAAGAAAGAGCACAAAATTGAGAGGATTTTGAGAGGGATATACATTTATTACATCTTTCCAAGCCAAGGTTTGTATGGAGCATAAAACCAACATAGTTATAAGCTCTTGATACATACAAAGCAACCCTTTTGTGTGTATTGCCATACCATTCAAAGTTGTTTACATCGTTCAATAAATACAATTTTGTGTTATATCATACAGTACAGCTCACGTGATTTTTCGGAACCCCACGCATCTCGGTGGGGGACTTAATCCCCTCCACTTTAGCTCCACAATAACACTCCGTGGTGGAGGCATAAATACCTACAAATTACTACCTCGTTTCTACAGGCACGCCGATGTCAATTCCACTGTGGAGGGGCTAGTCGACATTACTGATTGACATCTGAACAGCCAATGAATGAAGACCACCTATGGAAAGACTGTGACTTCAAGAGTGATTTACAACCGGATACCATTGGAAGAATCTGTCGTCTTTATTTCGATCATATTTGGACAATACAAAAATAATGTCAAAAGTCTTGCATATTCAGTACACATTACTGTTTATAAAAGGTTGATCGACTTCTTTTGCAATAAGTTTATGATTTTAATTTACTTCAAAGAAATATGAACAAACTTACGCACTGACTTGACGAGAAGCACACCTTGCTGAGCTTCTCAAGCAGCATAAATTTATCATTTTGTTCCAAAGGAAAGTAATTCTCTGAGATATGGACAATTAAAGTCCAAATTGACATCCGCTTCTGCTTACCTCCCTCCCAACAACAACAAACCTAAAACACTAAATTTACACTGAAATGCAAACTGCGTGCTTAGTCTTTAAGCAATAATAGCATTGTCACAAGGCTGAATATTATGACTGCATGTGTACTGTAAGGGACTGACCATTTAATATATGGGGTATGTTGTTTTGTCTTTTTTTGACTGGGATATTTTTTGTTCTTTCATCACAATATTTATTTATTTTAAGTGAAATATGGAACGGATTAACGTCTTTTTATACTACAAAAATCAGAGAAAGACAATTGCTTTCATGCATTTACCCCCCCCCCCCCCCGATGTAGACAATTGTCTCTCCCTAATAAAGACTTGACTTCAGCGGATGTTCTACAGAAATCAAGGCAGTGACCATTGTGAACACTGATGTAAAATATTAACAAGGGTTTGCATCAAAGGATGATGTAAGTTTCAGCTTGGGAACAGTGTGTTTTTATCACACAAAGCCATCTGACTTGGCGCGTTGCACTTTACAGCCGCAATTATGGTCCAGCCATTAACAACGGAAGTTTGATAATTGTTAGTAATTTATCTGAACTCGGCTTATTACCGAAATGAAAAATAATATGGAAAATTCTAAAATCTGAGATGTTCAGAGATTTTAATTTCCAACAAGTTTAGAGCATTTTGCATGGATGTATTGTCTCCGCGTGTATTCTATTATTTGCTCATTTGTCTACGCCAAAAATATAAAAATAAAATATACTTTTTTAATTATTTTTATGCAGATATTAAACAATGCAGTTTCCTGTTTGTGACTGTTAGAGCCTTTGGTTATTGAGCGTGTTTCTGTATGTGGTATATTGCTTTACAGCTAGAGAGGTAGAGTTACTGTGGCCCAGTGGATAAAATGTGAGACTCACACACACACACACTTGGGTGTCTGCGGGGGGGGGGGCATGTTGTCTCGTCCGCGGCCCGATTTAAAAAAATATAAAAATATATCCCTTTTACTTTGGCCCCCCCCCCCCCCCCCCCCCGAAAATTCCTGCGGATGCCCATGAACACACACACGACTTTAGAGCACGCGCTCAGGAGTTCCTGTGCAGTGGTGGGAAAATGTCTAGTACAGTATTACTTTTCTTAACACTTGCAAACTTTTCCAGATTTCAGTTTACAATAACTTGTGCAGTAGTGATTTGGATTCCATATTTTATGAGAGAGAGAGAGAGAGAGAGAGAGAGAGAGAGAGAGAGAGAGAGAGAGAGAGAGAGAGAGAGAGAGAGAGAGAGAGTGAGAGAGAGAGGGGGGAGGGGGGAGGGGAACTTTACTAAGAAGAGTTAATGATCTAAAATTATTCATCTTATTTTTCTGTATTATGCATATTATGCAATAGGAAAATGAACAGAAAAGAAAAAGTTAAACATTAATTTCATCCGATGCGCAAGTTTGTCAAATCAATGGCAAAGAAAACAAACCCGCAGAAGCGCTGCTGTTGTACTTTTAGGTTAACAGTTAGCACATGAAATTAACACATCAATATCAAAGAAAACAAGCAGTGTTGATGGCTTCTCTTGTGCTAGGTTACTTGCAAGTGTCAACTACATGTATCTAGGATGACCTTTTGCGACCATTTGTGATTTTAAAAAAACCCGCTACTTTGGTAATTAATGCAAAATAGTACAGTTTAAAATAAAATAATGATGTGAAATCTTAATAATGCTTTATTTAAGCGATTGGATGTCAGAAAAAATCATACAATATGTGAATGGGTACTCATGCTTGGAATAACCATCGGAACTTGTGTGATTTTGTTTCACTTCAGTCAGGTATGACTGCAGCTTTGTTATTAATTTGTTCGATGTTTATCGTTCTTTTCATTGCAGGTAGTACAATATCACTGACTTTCATATGATCATTAAAATTTTGCATTGCATTTACTGAAAAAGAAATAAGGATATGAATGCATGTTTAGATTCCGATAACATAGTATTGAAGAAAAAAAAATTTGATTCATTGCGCAAAATGTAGTATTAATACAGTTTGAGGCATTGTCATTACGTTATCATCATCTAAAATATGATTTGGCACTATGTATCATACATTATCTTCGTTACAACAAGGAAATATTTATAATTAACTGAATTACTAGGTATTTTTCAGTATCAAAAAGTTAGCGAATTGCTCCCCAGAGGGATAACGATGTAGATAAATCCCCCCCCCCCCCCCGTCTCTCTCTCAACCTCTGCTTGCATGGGTGATAAACAGTAAACCACGCCCATATTATCGAGACCACGTCCACTCCACGGTGGTGATCGGATGCGACTCCGCAAGAAAGCATAGTGTGCAAGGCTATTCTCCGCGAGATGCCGCAACAACTCCGTCAGGATGCGTGTAGTGATGGTGGAGGGGTTTTTCTTAATCCTCTCCACTCACTCTCCACCCCCACCGTGATGTGTGGGGTTCCGAAAAATCACATGAGCTGTACTGTACCATCATATTGTTCAACTCTTTCCCCCTAACAAACTGCAGAGACCCAGATCTGCCGGTGCCTTATGGCAGATCGGGGTCTGTGCAGTTTGCAGTTGGACTCCACTTATAAGCAAGTATATATAGTATATAACTTCAAATTTCTAACTGGTTACAAAAGCTGCATTCAGTGCTCATGATGTATCCTTCATATGCAGGTTGAAAATATACATCACATTGCAATGGACACCATAAAAAAATACTGAAATACTAGTCTTGGCCTGCCCAAACTGTATATCTGGACAGAGAATATGCAGATTTCAATCTGGGAAAAAAGGGGAAAAAATATGCCCCCTTGTGGTTTCTTTACATCAAGAAGATGTGTTTTGATTTCGTCCCATGAGAAAGTGTTGACATTCATCAAGAGTACGATGTCATAATGTATATGATTTTTCAAACGACACCAGGCTTATGTATAACTTAATTGTTCTTACAACGTTCTTCCTGACAGGTATAAATTTTACATTTTTTTAACACAAAGGTGTGAATTGACACTCCTTGTTTTCAACATTAATTGTATTTAATCTCAGTCAACACATGCAGTGCCACCTAGCACCATTAAATATGGTGCACCTCTTTTTCATTTCACTTCATTGTTTCCCCAGGCCCTGGTTTGGCTGTCCATTGCTTTGTAACCCAAGCTATAAAAATACAGCAGAACTCTCAAAACTCAAAGCACTGCAGGACTAAATTTTGAATAGAGTCTTCTGTAGTTTGGTGTTTCTTTTGGATTGCTGACCAGAGACTAAGTGAGTCTTTTAAGTAATGCCAAATATTCAAATGATTGATGTTATGAGTTATCAAAATTTTTTTATTATATTCTATATTTCTGACTGGAACTGTGGTATCATTGCACTTTTAAACCAATTGTATCAAACATTTTTTGAGAAAACTGTCAAAGTAGTCTGCTTGATTAATATTGGCACTCTGCCTATGTGAAAAAAGGTTATTTGTTACAAAATTAATATATTCCACAAAACTGGAATATATCTCTCTGTAGCATTCTGACACTGGAAGCCCTAGACCTTCAGGCTTCAGACTGCAGGTCCACACAAAAACAAATGGGAATCAATAATGGGACACCAGTACATTCAATATAAAAATATAAATCAATATAACTTTAATAGAGTCAATTTACTTACTATAAAAACTACTATCTTCTGGTTTCACTTTAACATTTTGTTTGCTTCTTCATTTTCTGAATATAAAAATGCTTTATTTCTATTCATTTTGACCACATTTCTTGCCAACTATGGCTTTGTTTTTATAACCTGTAGGAGGAAAATGTAATTTGACACAATTCAGTTTCAGAAAATTAAGGGTCTAGGTTTAGTTACTGAGGGTCTACAGGATGCACAGCCTTGGAACATATGGGGTCCAGGACTAGCATTTGAATGGTCTAGGATGTACTGTAAGGGCTTACAAAGTTCTCTGCAAAAAATGCACAGTTAGCTGTAATAGAACTGACAAAAAAAGTCATCTGATGAATACATCAATAAAATGTCTATGAAATAGTACCAAGAAAATGCCTGCTTATGGATGAATTATGGATTTTTTTTCTTGTTTTTACCTCTGAACATCCAAGTCCCAGTGATACAAAAAGATCCACAAATGAGACCAGGAGAACTACACATTCAACTGCCAGCCATTTGTTTGTACATAAAGATTTCCAGCCATGTAGGTATATCTGAAAAATAAAAAGAGTCATCCTGCTCTATGACACAAATAAATATTATGGATATTTGGCTTTAAACTGAGATATACCACATTTGACCTATAGAATACACACTGATATGCATAAAAATACCTTGTTACAAGTGCATTTAATTGTATAATTTGATAAACAAAGACCCCAAAACATACTGTTTGTTTGTTCTTGCTTTCTAGATATAATTATCTTTCTACCATGATAGATGCATTTTTTTCTTCCAACATGTACTAAAAATACAATGCTGAGAATAATGTAAGAACAAGTACACATAAAATATCAATTACCTGAATAAACATTACCGTATATACTCGCATACAATCCGAGTCCAAATCCAAACAACATAGACCCTGATCTGCCGTCACATAATATTGTTTGTTCTACTCATTAGTCTCTACAGACTGCATAGACCCAGATCTGCCAGTGCATTATGTTGTTTGTTCTACTCATTAGTCTCTACAGACTGCATAGACCCAGATCTGCCGGTGCATTATGCGACGGCAGATCTGGGTCTATGCAGTTTGCAGTTGGTATTGGCTTATATGCGAGTATATATGGTATTACCTTCATAAATGCATCCCACAGCAGTAAACCAAGACACACAAGCTCTATAGATTCTGTGACTCCACACGAAATAGTAATTCTGTTGCCACGAATACGACTGTCTGAGCTCCATGTCAATGATGATGGGAACTCAAGGAAAGCCAAAATGTGGAGAATAAATATCACAAAGTGTCGCAATCTGGAAAGAAATTTTAGAATTGGCACCAAAACTAAAAAAGGACAAACCTAAAAGGTAATGATGACTTCATTTTTTTGGTTGCATTTAATATAATATAGAACTTAAATAATGGTACATGTAATAAAAGGATTAGATGTCTGTCAGTGCAAAATATTTGAACTTGAAATAAACTCAGTTCTGAACATTTGAAAGTCTCAAAATTTGCTTCAATAAAATATTGGACACAATTACCAAAATTTACTAATACTGGGAATACTTTTCATATTTGCTTTCATTTCAAAGACATAAAGGCATGTAATGTATGATTCCCAAATGTTGAGTTTTTTCACTATTTTTCTAGAAATCTTGCAAAGAGACTTTCCTTATTTCAGGCCAGTTATTAAAAATGCTACAGCACAACTGACATATTTTCAACGATGTCATAAAAATAATATACAATATGGTCTTAGGATCAGAGCTGCCTTAATTTCAGCATACACAAATTGCATTGATATAAACAGAGCTAATAAAATGAGAATTCCATTAAACGCTATAATGTCTCACCTACTCCAACAGTTCATAACCCAAATACATTACATGATGGCAGAAATGTAGTTTACTGCTACCAATGTTAGAACAATGTAGCCGTATGTAAAAACTTAATGTAATCAGTGGAAAAGTTGATTACTATTACAGTAGGACCAAGCTATAGCACGCTTCGTTATAGCATGAATTCGGATATAACACGATCGTGGCATGGCTCACGAAATTTCATCTATTTTCTCGTACATGAAACAAAATTATTTTTTCAAAGTACGAAAAATAATGTGTAAAAAATTAATTATCATTTTGGGGAAGAGATCGTGTATGAATTCGGATATAATATGATCGTGGCGTGGCTACCGAAATTTTACAATAATTTCGCCAATTTCTTGAACTACTGCAAAGTTTTGTGCCAAAATAAACAAGAGTTTGATTTAATAATTTGGCAAGCTGTATTGTATTCTTGAAGAAAAAGTGTCTTATGATTGCATCTTTCATTATATGAATAAAGATGATGAACATTTCTATTTGTGAATGTTCATTTTAAATGTGTCAGTAGTCAATCACTGCACTCTGATCTTAGTTTATTTGAGAAAGATGTCAGCTCATTTTAAAGCTCATTTTACATTACATGATGGCAGAAATGTAGTTTACTGCTACCAATGTTAGAACGATGTAGCCGTATGTAAAACCTTAATGTAATCAGTGGAAAAGTTGATAACTATTACCTACTTTGCTATGATTAGTGCTCCTAAAGATTAATGCAATGTACTGTACATTACTGTACATGCAACAATGTTGAAGAAATGGAGCTAAAAGAAACAATGTACCATGATCTTTATACTAACAATGACAAAAACACCATCAGAAAAGGGAGCACTTTATCTTGCTTATGTTTTACAGATAATGCCAGACTCCAAAGATGTTTAAAGGTCTATCAAATCGTGTGCTTGGAATCCAAGGGCTACCAGAATGTTGAGTAAGGGCTACTGTATACTGAATTCAGTATCCCAGGGACTACTACATGATATCACAACTTATTCTCTGCCTTTCAAAACAGAAGTATAACACTTTCTAACATGGGAAATAATGATAAATGAAGTCATTCAAAGGTTTTTTTTTAGTAAAGATGGTCATATATGAGAGTAGACCAGCATCATTTGTACAAATTTAAAAGCCCTCTATGCCATGATGCTTTCTATTAAAAATTGCTCAAATTGTGTTGATTGTTTTTTTTAACATGAAGTCATTTAAATGTTTTTAATTTTTAGTAACAGTGGTAATATCTGAAGGTGGATCAGCATCATTTGTATAAAATTGAAAGCTCTGTATGCCAGAATGTCTTCTGTCAAATTTGGTCCAATTCTGTCAAGCGGTTCTTGTGAAGAAAATGCCTAAAGGTTTTTCTATATTTAGTAATGGCAGCCATACTTGATGGTAGATGGGCATCATTTTGTTCAATGCTGAAAGCCCTCTATGTCAGGATGCTTTCTGACTAATTGTTGAGCAGTATTAGAGAAGTCTTTAAAGGTCTTTTTTTATAGTAATGGTGGCCATATGTTTGGTGGATTGGCATCATTTGTACACATTTGAAAGCCCTCTATGCCAGAATGCTTTCTGTTAAATTTGCTCAAATTCTATTAGGCAGTTTATGAGAAGAAGTCCTTGTATGGGTTTTCTATTTTCAGGAATGCTGGCCATATCTGATGGTGCACTGGCATAATTTTAACAAATTTGAAAGGCATTCATGCCAAAATGCTTTCTGTCAAATTAGGTTAAATTCTTTTGTGCAGATTTTAAAAAGAAGTTTTTTCAACATTTTTCTATTTTCAGTAAAGGTGGCCATATTGGATGCTGGATTGGGATCCACTGAACAAATCTGAAAGGCCTTGACGCCAGAATACTCCCTGTAAAATATAGGCAAATTGGTCATGTTGTTTTTGAGAAATTGTAAATAACAATTGTGAACAGATGATGCACAATGCATGATGGACAAAGGAAGATGCATGATGAAGGACCATATCATAAACTCAAATGGCTTTATGGTTAGATGAGCTAAAAAGTAGAAAGACTTGAACACATAATCTTAGTAATGAACCACAATAATAACACTGGAAAAGTGTTAATTATGTCTCAGTATCTTTAGTGGTTAATGGAACTCTACACAAAAATCATACATATACTTACAATGCAATATGCGAGGAAAAATAAAGTCTGTACATCTGGATGGACCTTTTATCAACTCTATGATCAATGGACCGATACTGGAAATAAGACAAACAGATAAACCATTACATCAAAGTAATCACAGTGATCAGCCTGTAGATTGCCAATTTCACATTTTGAGAAAGAATATTTTAATCTGGCACAATAAAATTCCTTTGGCAAACTGATTTGGTGAATAAAGGGGTCAAGTACTAAACAGAATGAATGAATACAGTGAAATGTGATGTTGTGACAAAAATATATCGCACCAGCAGATCAGGGTCCACATTATTCTTCTGAAACCATTTGTATAACAAGAAGCAGAGACCCTGAGCAAAAATGTTAATGTCTTATAAATATATGTTGGTCCCTCATTAAAAAGCACCCCAGTATAGCACAGTTTTCTCATGATAAGACACCTCAGTATAGTGCAGTCCTATATATAATACGGGTATGGTCATGAATCCCATTTTGGGATGCATGTAGTTTTGGCACTGAACATGCCTCAGTATAAGATGACCTCACTTTATGGCTCCCCATAACAACATTATAATAATGGACCACTTTGTTGGCTCCCCACAACAACATTATAGTGAGGGACTACTTGTATGGCTCCCCACAACATTATAATGAGGGACACCTTTTATGACTCCCAATAAAACATTATAGTGAGGGACAACTGGTATGGCTTCCCTGAACAATATTATAGTGAAGGACCACTTGTATGGCTCCCCATAACAAGATTATGGTGAGGGACCACTTTTATCAACTTTCACCAATATATATGTACAAATATTTTCAAGTACCGGTAGATTTATTAAGTTTTAATAACACATGCAAACAAATATTTTGGAAATTTCCAACTATACCATACCTGCCAGATCATGATACATCACATAAAAACATGACTTCTTGTAATCATATTAAAAACGAGAGAGAGAGAGAGAGAGAGAGAGAGAGAGAGAGAGAGAGAGAGAGAGAGAGAGAGACCTTTCTTGACACTACAATATTGTCTGTAACATGTATAAACAGTAAACAGTTGCAATTTGCATAGCTTCATGCTGATCATGAAATACTATCACCTCTTAGTAGTTTATATGGTTAATTGTCATAGAGGCAATTAAAAGGTAAAAGTGATCCGAAATAAGCAACCACCACTCCACAGATTACTTAATTGACTAACAATAGCTAAGGCGATTTTGTGTTTGCTACTCCTTCGAGCACTCCTGTCAGAGAGCCCATTAGGCTAATTTGCATAGGTAAAGTACACAAAGTGGAACAACCCAATTCATGGAAGTTGAGTAAATAGGAGATGTGTGTTAAAGAAACAAAAGTTACTACACTTCATTGCCTTGAATTGAAATGTTTAAGCTATCTTTATTAAAGATTATTAGCCAGTTTATGATCAGAAGCAATGTTATTTTTTAAGTCAGATTTTACTCCATACATAAGATGCAAAATGTGATTATTTTGAAAGTTGGAATGGTAAATCAGTGTGGAACTGTGATTCCTTTTTTATGACAAATGTCAAAATGCAGCTGTGATTCAAGGAAGGACGAGCCATCTGTGAAGCTAAACTAAATTTCTGAACTCCTAGTTGACGGAGTTCGACTCTGAGAAATCCAGCAGCAATTGGGAGCATTTTATACTTTTCACATACTGCACACATCATATCGACATTAGTCATTCTGGTATATACGACATCCACTGACACAGTAACACCACCCTGCACTAGGGCAGATGCCGAAAAGGCTTTTTCAATGCTGAGAAAAATTCAAGAAGATCTTAGATGGAAGTCTGAACAACAGTATCATCCAGTCTCTAATGATTGCAAAGACACCTGCATCACCTTTAAACCCTCCAATGAACTGTTGAGAGCAGCAAAGAGAGCAACAAGTTAATACTGTATTCTACACTCCGATGGATTTAAAAGACTAAAATATTGTGTAACTTTTATTTAATATTTGTATGGTTGTGATTGTGATTGTGATTGTGTGTGTGATGTTGACAATATATGATACCAGCTATTTGGGGGGGGGGGGTGCATACATTGCTTTAAAGAAAACATGTATTTTATTTTCATTTATTCCCATTTGAATTTCCAGTCATTTTCTAAAGGCTAATATGAGAAGATAACCTATTCTCAATTTTGCAGGTCGCTTATTTTAGGTCACGTGCACTGACACCCCACTGGGATCACAAAACACACTTTTTGAGTCTCAACCTCCCAACCACCACCCCCTAGGTATGTTATACCATAAATCACATTTGGAATGATGGAAGCAGTTATTTGAATAAGTGTTCCATTCAAAGAGGTGTCCTGCATGTGAACAGTATTATTGTGACATAGCTGTCTGCTTAATAGACGAGAAAGAAACTCTAGCATATCTATGTAAAACTTTAGACATACAGACCCGAAAAAATAATTTGATCAAATCTGCATTTCATTTATACTTCATTTGCATTTCAATTGCATTACTTCTGCATTTCATTTGCATTCTGGTTGCATTCCAGTCATGTTTGGATTTATCTATCATCTCATTGTTTTCCATTTAAGGTCTCAGAAATGCAGCCTCATTTTTGCATTTATAGTTTCCATTCATCATTTCCTTTTATTTCTGTTCATTTGGAATGCATTTACCAAGGCTGAGATTTTTGTTTTCGATCGTATTAAATGGAGAAAACTATTGTCTTATTAAAAGCATGCTTTAATAAAATAGAAAATGCATAAAATTCAACAGACACCATTAAATTTATGACATGGTAAGCAAAAATATAACCGCAAATGCAATCAATGCAAAAGTATAGTTCTTGATTATTTATCAGCAAATTTGATTTCTTATTTTGTTTCATTCAAATAAAAATTGTACATATACCAATACTGGTGATGTTGTCATCACATCAATGGCAGCTGTTATAGTTAGAAGAATTATACAGCTTGTAAGAAGTGAAAAATTATCTGTCAACTATCATGCAAAAGAGCTTTCTACCCTGGAAATTTAACTGGAGCTGAAATACAGGTAAATAGATTTTCAAATCCATTCATGAAATGCATTCGCATTTCATTTTAATTTATCATTTATTATTCTGCATTTTGCATTTGTATTCTGTTTCCTTCAAATTGCATTTATCACTTTTTTGCATTCATTTTGCATTGTATATGCATTCATTCTGCATTCTGTTTGCAATCCATTTTTGTTCCACTGGTAAAATTATCCATTTCAGGATCTGCATAATAATTGTTCACCCAAGTTTCAGCTGAACACAGCAAATGATGTAGAAAACATGTGACTTACAAAACCTTTAACACAGCACCATAACACTCTAGTTGATGCCAATGATGCTTGAAAAGTGACATCTATGTCTCAATGAGAAGTGTGAGACAAAAATAGTCCAGTTAGAATAAGTTAAACATTATTACTGGCTGAATATTGTAAAGCGTCTCTATACTACATGTGTGTATTATTATACATATAGTACTGTACACTTACTTTATACAGACAACTCAATGTATTTCATCTTTTGATAATGACATCCTTAATTATTCCATTATTACCACGCATTTTTGCTTGTACATTGTATCAGGATCTGTCACGGTCCAAGCCAGGGGGCAATTTTGGCAAAATAGTTACCCCAGTTTCCGTAATTTCACTCAAATATGCAGAAAAAGTAAAGCTGACTTCGGCTTTGCACAAGTTAGGCCATTGAAAGTTTTGGTATTTTGAATACAATATCCACTTATCTTTTCTTCGGTTTGAAGAGCAATGTAAACCTGTGCAAACATATTGTTTTCATGCCTTTTTATCAACTTTTATGTCAATTTAATAATTATTTATGTCTACAATTACATTTCAATCCAAGAGATTCCCACTGAAAATTCACACATGAAGCTGGAAGAAATGATTGAAATTCCATGCAGATGTATCCCAAACATGCGAAAATTATTACTCTGTCAAGACTTTTAGGCTAATTTCTAATGATTGGAAACAAGTTTACATCATATTTTATCCTGAACAAGTAAGAAGAGAGGACTCATACCTCAATGTCTGTCACCTGCTTTCAAGGTTATCATCTTTTGCAAGTAAAACAACAATTTTGCTGATTCATCAAAATATGAAAACTGTTAATATTTTCATCAAGTTTGATGATTTTTAAAAAAAATTGCCTCAAATGTATAGTAAATGTCTTTTTTAAGCTACTGTTTTAAACATTCTAAATGCTGACCCCTCTTCACTCAGTTATCCATTTTTCCCCCAACACTTGCCCTCTTCTGGCAGGAAGAGAAGTCACTTTGCCCAAAAATATTAGTCTAATATGGTCCCTGCAGCATATCATCATACAAGTCCACCAGCTTGCATATACAAGTCCACAAGTTCATACACAGGTACATACATGTACTTACATCTGTATCTTATGTCATTATGTCCACATGTATGTGTACTCCAAACCCATTAAAACTAGAAACTTGAAACTTGAAACTTGGATCAATGATAGTTGCTGTGTATAATGAGTGTATATTGTGCCTACAATTTTGTAATTTTGATCATGTCCATGGGTGCCAAACTAGGGACAAATGAACCAGACAGGGTCATATCTGTGACATTTTAGAGATCCTGGTCCTATAATCATATATGGTGTGTACGTACACTGTTCCAAGGCATGAAAATATAAATGTAAAAGCATGAACATTCTCTGAATCAGGAAAAGCACGAACATTTTATGAATGTGGAAAAGCATGAACATTTTCTTAATCTGGAAAAGCATGAACATTATCTGAATCAGGAAAAGCATGAACATTATCTGAATTAGGAAAAGCATGAACATCATCTGAATCAGGAAAAGCAAATACATTATCTGAATCAGGGAAAGCATGAACATCATCTGAATTAGGAAAAGGATATACATTATCTGAATCAGGATAAGCATGAACATTCTCTGAATCAGGAAAAGCATAAACATTCTCTGAATCTAGCATAAACATTCTCTGAATTAGGAAAAGCATGAACATCATCTGAATTAGGAAAAGCATGAACATTATCTGAATTAGAAAAAGCATGAACATTCTCTGAATTAGGAAAAGCATGAACATCATCTGAATCAGGAAAAGCATAAACATTCTCTGAATCAAGAAAAGCATAAACATTCTTTGAATCAGGAAAAGCATGAACATTCTCTGAATCAGGAAAAGCATGAACATTCTTTGAATCAGGGAAAGCATGAACATTATCTGAATCAGGAAAAGCATGAACATCATCTGAATCAGGAAAAGCATGAACATCATCTGAATCAGGAAAAGCATGAACATTCTTTGAATCAGAAAAAGCATAAACATTATCCAAATCAGGAAAGCATAAACATTCTTTGAATCAGGAAAAGCATGAACATTATCTGAATCAGGAAAAGCATGAACATCATCTGAATCAGGAAAAGCATGAGCATTATCTGAATCAGGGAAAGCATGAACATTCTTTGAATCAGGGAAAGCAGGAACATTATCTGAATCAGGAAAAGTGTGAACATTCTTTGAATCAGGAAAAGCATGAACATTCTTTGAATCAGGAAAAGCATGAACATCATCTGAATCAGGGAAAGCATGAGCATCATCTGAATCAGGGAAAGCATGAACATTCTTTGAATCAGGGAAAGCATGAACATTATCTGAATCAGGAAAAGCATAAACATTCTTTGAATCAGGAAAAGCATGAACATTCTCTGAATCAGGAAAAGCATGAACATTCTTTGAATCAGGGAAAGCATGAACATTATCTGAATCAGGAAAAGCATGAACATCATCTGAATCAGGAAAAGCATGAACATCATCTGAATCAGGAAAAGCATGAACATTCTTTGAATCAGAAAAAGCATAAACATTATCTGAATCTGGAAAACACTTGTATAACCAACATTAGTAGAAATGTGATTTTTCAGTCTTCAACTTCCTAGATTCTACTCCCTCAGCAATATCTTTGGAACTCAAGATATTCCCACCTTATAACAATTAATACGGTAGCACAGGTGGAACATTTCTGGTTCCCAGTAAACTGGTTCTGGCTGGTTTATCTAATGTGTTGATAGAACACGTAAAAATACCGGGATTTTTTTATTTTAAAAAAAAATTTCCTTGAAATTTTCAAAAGCGGTAGATTTAGACTACTAAATGGTATGTGCGCTAGATGGCCTTTAAAACTGTATTTTTGGCCTACCACTGGTAGAATCACATGTATGAATACCTATTACAGTTGAATTAATAGGTGTAGTCAATATATGCACTTGGGGTGGTTCCCCTCCCCATAGGGCCTAGCCTCTGGGTTAAAATTAATAAACTATTGAGATCCACACCCTATCAGCATGCATGAATATGTAGTTTCATGACATGTACTGATGAATTTGTATATACCTGGGTGGTTTTACCAACACCTAGGATCTTGGTGAAGTGGGCAAAATTGTTACCCTCATCCATGAAATTTCACTTTAGCACTACAAGAAAGCAAAGTTGACTTCATCTTGCAACAACCCTGACCCATTCCATTATCCCAATGATATTCCAACCAAAATTGTACCTCTTGCATAGGTTTTAAGTAAAACCAGTGTTTACAGCTATAGCATAAAACAGTACAAGCATGCTTTAAAATCAACTTTTGGGCTAATTTAGTAGCTTCTAGTTCCTTAAGTAAGCAGGGAGGTATGATTTTATTGCCAACCAGAGAGAGTGTGCACCAGTTGGCACTGGGGACCAGTTACAGCATGAACATTATTTAATCTTGATACTGTGCACAATTTTTGAAAGGAACATAGTAAAAAATATGTACATACTGTATATACTCACGTATAATTCTGGTCCAAATGCAAACAACAAAGACCCTAATCTGCCATCGCATATTGCACCAGCAGATCAGGGTCTATGTTGTTTGTTCTACTGATTAGTCCTTACAAACTGCATAGACCCAGATCTGCCAGCACATTATGCAACGGCAGATCTGGGTCTATGCAGTTTGCAGTTGGTATCAATTTATACACAAGTATATACGGTAATGTATGGAACATTTTGTCTCAACAACTTATAAAAATGGTGCACATTAACAAGAATAGGTAATGATTGTACAGTAATTGCTAAGTCTAGATGGCAATGGGTGCACCTCCTCAATAAATATGAAACTCAAGAAAGTGATTGAAAGTTCAAGTTATTTCAGCCCCATAACCAAATAGTGTATCATTAAAGAAATTCTGAGACTAAAAATATTAAGAGATTAATTAATTTATCACTTGAAAACATAATGGAATGAGATGGTTGAAAACATAATGGAATGAGATGGTTGGAAACAAAATGGAATGAGATGGTTGAAAACAAAATGGAATGAGATGGTTGAAAACAAAATGGAATGAGATGGTTGAAAACAAAATGGAATGAGATGGTTGAAAACAAAATGGAATGAGTTACATATTTTCAAGGTCGATGTTTAATACTATTATATGCAGTAGTTTTTCAAATTTAAGAAAGAAAGTTTTTAATATTTTTAATAAAGTATGATGAGTATTGTTTTACTTTAAATACTATCTGACTTGCATAGGTAGCAAAATACTGGTCATCAACAAACTTATTTTGGCATTACAAAACTTGATCTCTAACTCACTTTTCCCTGTTTTCCCAATACTTTGCCATATTAAAACAGCATGGAGAAGTCACTTTGCCTGAAATTTTGAGTCCAGTATGTCCCCTGTAAATTAATGGACTGAAACACACATCAGCAAAAATGATTCCTTACATTCCTGGAATCTATGATATTGCAACATTCCTGAAATATATGGTACTGCATGCATTTTACATAATATAAAGATGAACAAATACATCTATTTATCATGAACCCAATAAAAATCAGTGCATTGTTACAGTGTTCCAGCCAGAAATTTCTTACGTGAGGGGGGGGGGGGAGCCTAATAAAAAACAGTGCATGTTACAGTGTTCCAGCTAGAAATTTCTTACGGGGAGAGGGGGGGGGGGGGTACGGGGAGAGGGGGGGTCGGGGAGAGGGGGGGTAAGGGCACTTTTTTGCTAGAAATAGCCTTTGTCAAGAGTCATGCTGTTATCATATTTTTAATATCACAATTAAAACGTACATTGATTTTTTCTTCTCAAATTGTAATAAAACAAGTAGAATTTATATGTGAAATAAAGCAAATCAAAGCTAACATCGTGGACAGATATGTATTTTTTAATCAAGAATCAAGGGTAAAATAAAATTGCAACTTAACAAATTACCTTGTGTACAGTGGACTGATTACTCTGTACACGTAATCATTAAATGATAATGTGCCAGGACAATCAGGTAGATATTTAAACTGGGACAGCAATACAACAATCATTAAATGATAACATGCCAGGATAATCAGGTAGATATTTAAACTGGGTCAGCAATACAACAATCATTAAATGATAACATGCCAGGACAATCAGGTAGATATTTAAACTGGGTCAGCAATACAACAGTGCTGAGACTGAGGACTGGAGAATGTCTGCTTCATATTGTCTGTCATAACTGAACTCAATTTTAACAAAATTAAAAACATATTTAACAAATTAGGGCTTGTGATGACTTGATCACTAATAACAATAACTATAAAGTAAATAATAACATTTTTTAGGGAACAAAAAAAATATTCAAGCTCTAATTAAATTGCTACCATCACCAATTTACATGCTTGCTTATATACATGGTGACTTATGTATCAGTTCTTGCAGTAAATGATTTTAAATTCTACATAAAGGATTTATTTACTGTTAAAAAATTCTTGTGAAATAATTTGTTTTATTACTTGATTTCTGGGGTTTTCTGCTTTGCCAATTTTTCATGTTGAATGTCTATTCTTTGATATATACAGTAAAAAAGGCTAGCAAGTACTGCTTGTATATTGCAGCTTCCTTCTAACAATGCAAGGCCAAAAATAGCAAGTTATCAACCCAATGGTACACATGTGTGTACTGTAAACACTGTTCTAACCATGTAGATGTTATATTTGTTACATGTATCAACCCAATGGTACTCCTGTGTGTACTGTAAACACTATTCTAACCATGTAGTTGTTATATTTGTTACATGTACATGTATCAACCCAATGGTACTCCTGTGTGTACTGTAAACACTGTTCTAACCATGTAGTTGTTATATTTGTTACACGTATCAACACAATGGTACTCCTGTGTGTACTGTAAACACTGTTCTAACCATGTAGTTGTTATATTTGTTACATGTACATGTATCAACCCAATGGTACTCCTGTGTGTACTGTAAACACTATTCTAACCATGTAGTTGTTATATTTGTTACATGTACGTGTATCAACCCAATGGTACTCCTGTGTGTACTGTAAACACTGTTCTAACCATGTAGTTGTTATATTTGTTACATGTACATGTATCAACCCAATGGTACTCCTGTGTGTACTGTAAACACTGTTCTAACCATGTAGTTGTTATATTTGTTACATGTATCAAGATGTGCAAGAGGGAGCTTTTAAGAATGAAAATAAAATATTTAATCCAAAACTGAATTATATATTACAAGACCAGTACAACTATATCTTAAAGATATGTTTAAAAAAGGTAGGGGGATGTGGCAGCATTGTTATCGATAATAAATAGGAAAAGTTGTACCACATGGGCTCATATAATTGCTTACAATTTACCTATAAATAATATAGGTACTATATATAATAATACATTATATATTTTACATATATTATTTATAGGCAAATTGTAAGCATCGATACGAGCTGCTGTGAGTTGTACAATACAATAATAAACATTCATATTACACAGGAAGCATTCTTTACAACCACCACTCACAACATCAACTATAATGTCAAAAATTACAATATACAATGCACTAAAAACAAAAAAAATGTATGTAATGTCAATGTCCATGGTTCTGCCTATTATTTATATTTACATGTATCTATCTCATATCTGATATCATATGCCAAGTCCATGTACAACCTCTCATTAATTATTCATTCCATGTCAAAACAAGGCTTTCTACATGGTTGTGTGTCAGCAAATATGGCAGTTATTACCGTATATACTCGCATATAAGTCAGGTCCAAAATGCAAACGACATAGACGCTGATCAGCCATTGTATAATGCGCCAGCAGATCAGGGTCTATTTTGTTTGTTTTACTGATTAGTCCTTACAAACTGCATACACCCAGATCTGCTGGCGCATTATGCAAGGCATGCAGAAAATGACAGTATTTATAAAGATGCTAATTGTGCAGTTCAAGAAGTCAGAGGGGTGCTCTGATGGGGACAGATAAGGCAGAGGGGCATGTTGAAAAGGACAGTGGGGTTACAGTAGAGGCAGTGGGGCAGGCCTTTTGAGGGGTGGGGCAAGGTGCTCCTCTATTTCTTTCAAGCTGGAATAAGTGTTAATAACATAGGAATCTTGATACTGTATATACATTCAGAGTTTTCTAAAAAAAATCTTACATTGGCTGCATCTTCAAGAAACACTACAGCTTGCAACAACTTCAGATCATCTGAAAAAAAGGATGGTATATGCAGCAAAAAATACACTATACATACATGTACTTGGAAATTCGTTACTGAATACACTGTACATAACATTTACTTGGGAATTCGTTACTGAATACACTGAAAAAGCAAAATCAATCTGATTGATCCTTTTGGTATTGACTAATCACCAGGTCAAATGGAATCACAAAGAATACATTGCAATGTACATGTGTATATTGTATATGTGTGTTATAGTATCAGCATCCATGCCTGGGGTCAATTTGGGTAAATAGTTGCTCTAGAGTTTCTCATTTTGTCTGAACATGCCCAAAAGCAAAGTTCACTTCGCCTTGCTTTAATTTTATGCCATTCCCCCACCACCTTTAGTATCAATATAATGCATTAATAATCAAATTACAATTCTGACTTTTGTGTCAATTTTTCCTTCAACAAGGAAGGTGGAAAGTTAGAAAAAGAAGTTGCATGCTCTGCAGTCAAGTTTGGTGCAAATCTGATGATCGTAAATGCCAACAATTGTATTGTTATCTAGAGAGTTCTTGCCAAAACTTCACACATGATCCTTAAGAAAACAAGGTAAAAATGTATTTCTGTAGCCCATTCAGAAGTGAACTATTACTCATTGGACATATCCATGTCCATTACAGTGTATGATCGTTGTATCCAATATTTCATCCTATAAACATATGCAAAGAGGACTTTGACTATGGAGACAATCGCTGATTTTTTACTAACATTTTCAAGGTTGACATTATACTGTATATACAGTAAAACCTGTCTTGAAAGCCACTGCTACAAGACCACCTGTCTTGAGAGAACGGATTCTCAATGCATGGATTTATTGATTATATAGTGTTATGACCTGTCTTAAGAGACCACCTGTCTTGAGAAACTATAATATTTGGGCCGAAGGGGTGGTCTTTCAAGTTAGGTTCTAGTGTACTATTATATAACAGCTGTGGTGAAGCAAAATACCGATAATACGAGTTTTAATATTTTAATAAAGTTTTTATAGTATATTGTCAGTATTTTAATCATGTGACATGAAAATATGCAAAAACAGAAGTCTGAAGTTACTATTTTGAACATTTTAAATTCTGAATGTCCAACACTCAGTTCTCTCTTTTTATGCCAACTTCACCCTATTTGCTGGAGAGAGATTAAGTCATCTCACCCAAATATTAGAATCCAGCATGGAACCTACTGACTACAGTGATCCCTCTCTATAACACTCTTCAAGGGATCCATAAAAGTGTACTGTTTTATAGGTGAAGTCACCTTATTACTGGGGTACTGTAGGTACTCGCTTATAAGTCTAGTCCAACTGTAAACTGTCATACCCTGATCTACTGTCAGATAATGCACTAGCAGAGCTGTGTCTATGTTGTTTGTTCAACTGATTACTCCTAACAAACTGCATAGACCCAGATCTGCCAATGCATTGTGCAACAGCAGATCAGGGTATGACAGTTTGCAGTTTTACATAACTTATAAGTGAGCATATACAGTACATTATATACCGTGTATACTCGTATATAGGCTCATACCAACTGCGAACTGCATAGACCCAGATTTGCCATCACACAATGCACCGGCATATCAA
This sequence comes from Margaritifera margaritifera, assembly GCA_029931535.1. Lineage (NCBI taxonomy): Eukaryota > Metazoa > Mollusca > Bivalvia > Unionida > Margaritiferidae > Margaritifera > Margaritifera margaritifera. The sequence goes on from JAQPZY010001285.1 coordinate 490,544, forward strand.
GGTCTATGTTGTTTGTTTTCCTGATTAGTCTGCTGGCAGATCAGGGTCTATGTTTTTTGCATTTGGACCTGGCTTAGATGCGAGTACATTCTGTATATAGTAGTAATATTACATAGTGTAATGGGAGTCATGATCATACTTCCTAATAAAAGGGAATGTGTTATACTGAGGGACCTTATTGTGAGGCAGCACAGTATATTTGTTTAGATACAGCAAAACCTCTTGTGAAAGACCACCCCTTCTATCTACAAAAGATGGTCTCAAGACTGGCTTCTCCCAAAAGAGGTCATTATACTATAAAACTAATTCATCTGTGCATTAAAAATCTGGCATCTTAAATAGGTTGTCTGTAAGAACGGTAGTAATCGAGTCCAGTTTTAAAATACCATAATTTTTATTTTGCTTAACTCATTTTGTTTCAAATAAATGATTAAAATATGTATTGATTGAATTACTATCTGAATACCAAGACATTTGGATAAATAAAATATGGATTAAGGAGGATTCAGTCTAGTGGCAAAACTATTCAGTGACCTGACACCTTTACCAGAAGTCCATTGTATAGGGAAATGTGCAACCTCCTATACAGTTACCCACGGCACTGTACTCCACAAATGAAAAGTTCTGCCGCTAGGTAAGGTTTACCTAAGTGAGTAGCTGTAATCAAAAATAGACACAACCTTGCAATCACCATTGGGTTCCTCAGAGTTATCAAGTGTACCATGGGAAATCAGATGTTGTGACTAGGTATACATTGTAAAAACTTGTCGCAGCAATCACTGCACAAACACTTTTATCTATTTTTAGCACTAATGTTCCCTTAGCTCAGACACTTAGCATAGAGGCTGTTGTGTCATATAATATCCTAATCAGTAGGTATAAAGAGTACATGCCATTTTTGCAACAAGGAGTAACTGTGGGAGTGGCACGCTTCACCAAGTAATGGAATTCTGCTTTCACCCATTAACAATAAAACCTCAATTACCTTGGTTAAATGTCAGAAAAAGATTTTGTCTGGACATTTGGTTGCCTATTATTGACAGCAATACAAAGAATAAATTGTGTTCACTGATCACAGAAAATACATTTTAAGTCTTTATGAACAAAATACAGGTAACAAATTCATGGCCAATCAACATTTTTCTACCATGATTGCTCTACCTAAAACTTATTTGAGCAGGTCTAGACCTTAAAGCATATGGGAAATTTCTGTGATAACTCAACAGGGTTCTATGTTTGGTAACATGAATAGCCTGGCCATCCTCTCAACTTTTGATAGTGAAACAGTAACAGTTGTTTTTAAAAATCATCTCAGATGTACTTAACTTTGTTTGCCTTAAAATAATGAAATCAAATTATACAAATTATCTTTAATTTACTCAGTGTGTTTTTTTTAAAATAAAAATGAGCACATAAATTAACAAATAAGCAGGAGTCAGCCAACAGATTGCAATTTTGCAGGAATAAACTGTTGATCTGGCCCAAAAGAACAATGCGTTAGGTGAATTGTTTTGCAGAGGACAAAAATTATCAAGCATCAACACTAAACATTTTTATAGCACTGGGATAAGTGCGCAGTGGCATCACAAAATGGTTCAAAAATGTGCATCATCATAAAAGTTTTTAAAAATCAATGAAATGTAAAAGAAATTACATACATTTACATAGTATTCTTTATTTCCCTAATTTGTAACATGTTATCATGAAAAAGCTCATGATAGTCTTTCAGTTTAAACAATATATATCTCTCTTTTCTTCACTACCCCATATCTCTTTACCGTCATATTCAAGTCAAAGTCCTTAAGGGAAAGTCCCTGGGATTTTTCTGAGCCTGTTATGAGGCTAAAATTAGTCCCCATTCCCAATCAGAACTATTAAAAAAATTCATGTCCTTTTTACTATACTGACTTTGGTAAAGAAATTACTATAACGAGTGTAGTACGGGATATAAAGAGACCAAAGTAACATAGACTAATAATTCAGGGTCTAATGTTTTCCCTAGGATTTTAAAACTGGGAATCCTATGGACCCTAATCTTTGGTAAATTGGGGGTCAAAAACAGTTTTGGGGGTCAAAGGGAGAAAAGATCATTTGGTAAGCATATGTACACTTTCAAAAAAAAAAAAAACTAGTGAAAACCTATTGTGTTCTTTTTTTTTTTTTTTTGTTGCATAATAGTCATCAGCAGAACTCCAACCATTAAACTTTTGCAGCCCCATCAACTCTGGAAAAATGTTTGTTGCAATGCCATTTTGTGACATAACATATACAACTTGCAACTGTGCAATATGTCAAAAATTTTGTATCTTACTTTTATGTCTGTTTCCCCCTGCAGTGTTGATGTTTTTGACAGCTTTCTGGAAGTGTGACTGCAAATCAAGCTGTTTCAGACCCTCAACATGAGATTTTGAATAACCATGGTGAACTAATATAGAATTTCTAAACTTCATGGATCCAGTTGTAAATGGGTTTGATTGACCAGTTCTTATGCACACATCATGTCATTACATAGGTATTGTTGTCGCACAGTAACCACAAGTAATAACTTAGCCCTACCGTTTATACTCACGTATGATCCGGGTCCAAATGCAAACAACATAGACCCTGATCTGTCATCGCATAATGCGCCAGCAGATCAGGGTCTATGTTGTTTGTTCTACTGATTAGTCCTTACAAACTGCATAGACATAGATCTGCCGGTGCATTATGCGATGGCAGATCTGGGTCTATGCAGTTTGCGGTTGGTATTAGCTTATACACGAGTATATCTTTTGCTTTGGTGCTCATCCGATTCAACTGCAGTTCTCTCAGCCTTGATGGGTGCTTGTGACTGAGGCTCTGCAGATGAATTAGAAGATAAGAAATACCTCATCACCTTGCTCCGAGTCATTACAACTGTAACGGCTACCCTGACTGGTATTTAACAATTGAAAAAAGCTTTCCCAAATTTCTTACTCTTTGCTTACGAATATAATCCTGTAACAGTCATGGTGCATTTTAGTTACCAAAGTGCATAGTCTTCAATTAATCCGATATTTCAAGGGTGTAATGTATCAAGACTGGGACGACAATGATGTAAAATTTTGACAGCAATCACTGACGGACTGTTGCATTCATTTGATGCAAAGGATTTTGATTTAGGGGTCATTGGCTAATTTTATATGTGAATGATGCATAATTTCTGCATTAGGGAAAAACTAAGGGTCCATGTTGGACTCTGATATTTGGGCAAATGACTTCTAATTCCAGCCAGATTAGAGCAATGTTTGGAAAATAGGGAGAATTTAATGCAGAAATTCAAAATTATGATGTTTAAAGAAGTCATTTTATTCTTCTGTTTTTGCACGATTTTACATCAGATGCTTAAAAATCTGACAAAAACTTTATAATAATATTAAAACTTTTCTTATTTGCTTCACCACAGTTGTTGTATAACATACAATGGAAACCTCAAAAATAGGTGACAGGTGAAAATCTGCAAAAGTTTCCAAAGTAGAAGTCCTTTTATAGGATGAAATATTGAATAAATGATTAATTGTATTAGTACATGTACTAGACTGAACATGTCTAATGAGTCATAATTTCTATCTCATTTAAATTTCCACTTGTTTTTTCAAAGTACATGAGTGAATTTTCAGTGGGATTTCCAATGACAGGAATGTAATTTCAAGCAGTAGGGTCAAGCCAGGTACAAAAGATAATGGCTGAGTGAGTGGGTAATTGTCACAGATGATCTAAATTACATACCCAAGAAGCAATAAGAAAAGGTGACATAATGTTTATTTAACAGATTAATTTTATAGGACAGTGGGAAACATAAAAGCATATAGGCACTGGTTCACAGAAAAGCAATGGGTTCAAAAACATCACTGGTTGAAATGAGTCTATTGGGACCCTGATTGTAAATGGTGGCTCCAGGGAGAACACTGTGTGTGTGTGTGTGTATACATATATATATATATATATATATATATATATATATATATATATATATATATATATATACACACATACATACATACATACATACATACATACATACATACATACATACATATATATATATATATATATATATATATATATATATATATATATATATATATGTTTATATTAGGATGAAAAATCTTTCATTTGTCAACAATATGATCCCCACACAAAAAATTTCAACTTACCGAACAACACAGCAGATGATTTAACATTGGTCCTACCTCATATTTACCATCTATTATTTCTTTTAATTACTAATTACAGGCCTTTGATTTGTGATACAGAACTGATAAAAATATGCATTTCCATTTGGTGACTGATCTCTAGCATAACCTAGGCACTAAACATTAATTTACAAACAGTCCATAATTTTTGCTATCTAGAATTATTGACTGCATGTTGTATTAAGAAAGACAGATATTTATACAGGATAAAATTTCAAAAAGTTTATCCAAACAGTATGTTTGTAATACAGTGCATTATACTGATCTAAAGAAAGTAACGAGTAGAAAAAATTGGCGAAACACTAGATTCCACCGGCTCACACACACACGTCTATACATTTTCCCATACCTGACTCTCGAATGCTGTTTTCTCCTGAACCCTGTTCAGGACCATGGTTATTTTGTCGCTGTGACCGTGGAGTTGTATTTTGCGATAATGGCCTCGATGCTTGTCTCGATTTGCTGTTTCCCGCAGCAGCATCTTCGAACTCGTCGTCACAATCAGTAGGTATTAATAGGTCTTGATCTGGTGATGAAGATCTGTTTGTATTCGTATCTTCCATCTTTTGTGAAACACACTAATCACTTTCTTTAAAGTTACGCCGAGTTTTAGATTTACGATGTTCATCAAGATAGTTGACCGAAAGTGGCCCCTCCCCCACCTGTTGACATTGTGTTAATCATTTATAGAAAATATCTCGATATCCTCAATTACTAGTGCACTAACTACAGTTTTTGAACGATAATTTTCAACTTAAATACCATTATATAATCGCTGTCAACTTCGATTAACCTGTAAGTGAAATTTAATCCATGATTGTCTCCTAGTAATAATTTTTCCCATATCAAAACCTCCTTAATAGAGAGTTTGTACAATTTGCAGAGTTGTTTCCCTTGATTGGCGCGTATTACGGGGATAATATCAAACACTAAATATAAGAAAACAAAGAACATAATTTTATTAACCAGTAAAGAGCCGAATAAAAGCAATAAAATCAAAGGAGTTTACTCACCGATACAGCTAATTATTATCGCAAATTGATTAGAAAAGAAGGAAAAATAGGCAAAAATATCAAATATAAAAATTCTAACTGAAGTTGTGCGGCAGAGTAATGAATGTTATGCGGCAGAATAATGTTAATTATTGTATACTGGTTAAGTTGAGAATGGAGCAATAAGGAAGTTACAAAGTTTAAACCATAGTATTACTGTTGTCTAATGTCATACTAAATTTAATGTTAATTAAATAATCCATTGACAATTTCTATTTAAAGATATTGATACGTATTTGCAGTCGAGGACATTAGTTTGTTCAGAGTAATGTGCGCAAAATCTAATTTATGGATGAAAAAAACTAATGAAATGGTCTTTCTTTATTTGAAATTCAGTGCCACTGTCTATTTAAGAAAATGTATATAGAAATTTCGCGTAAAATTTAAAAAAAAAAAAAAATCCACAAATTCCACCAAAACGTTCAAAAAAATCCACAAATTAAGCATCTTCAACTTTGCTGCGCGATAGTTTAATTTTTTTAACATCTATTAGTGTCCGTGTAGTGTTTTCCTTTTTTATAACATATTCATCTCTACGTGTTATCTCATTGAATATAATGTAATTTAACATCAGCGTAAAGTCAAACGGGGTAAATTGTTTTACAGTTTCGTATTTATTGACAGATAAGCGAGGAAACATCCGTAAATTTTAAAGAAAATTCACAAATGATTGGAAATGATGTTTGTATGACCAAACCACTTTAAGAAGTAAAAAATTGCACAGTTTTTACACGCTACCAAAGTATCATAACCCTATTGACGAAAAAAGAAAATAAATATAATGTCGTAAATTTGAAAATGGTGTAAATTCTGTACTCAAATCATGACAAACTTTCAGTTGAGCTCCATTTCTCTTACAAAATGAAATATTTATTAATAGTTTTGGCTCTACAGAGGAGGGTAAAAAATACACGTCAGAAGCTGAACGTCTGTACATATGTATTTGTACCTCTTTGTTTGCCATTGTTTGAAATTGTGCGTATTTTGGACAAGTGTTTCGCGTTTCATACTGAATGTAATTTTTGGCCTTTATTTTCGTGCATAGCACCAAATCAAGTCGGATTGGGAATCAACTATTATATAGGAAAGGAAGTGGGATCTGTAGTTTTATTTCGATCTTCTTAAAGACAGAATTTTTTTTTCACAGAATAACATACGGCATATGGCAAACACTCGTGAAAAAATAAAAATTCCAGCAGAGGGGCGACAGAAAATATTTTTGTAATGTGTTTTTAAAAAAATTATGTCACATATGATCCAATAAGCACAATGATCTCAATTCCGTCTCAATTATCATATCAGATATTAAACTGTGCGATAAATCAACAGTGATATGGTGAAACAAAATAAGAATATACGCTTAGTGAGTTCTGGGCTAGTGAAATTTAATATGACTACTCATCTTTCATCGCGTCGTTTCTTGCAAGAGAAAAATAAACGTGTAAAGGAATACATCGAGAAATTCCATTTTCAGAACTCACTAAACGCAGACTACTCTAAGAAATTACTAGACCAGTTAGGTTAAGACAATTAATGAAGCTGCTTTGTTTTGAGCAGAGTGTAGCAAACACCGAATGCTATCATACAGGTAAAGCCTTTATAATTTGCTTTTACAGTGCTAGTAACTCACGCCGTTTCGTCTAGGTAATTCGCGCATGATCTTAGACAGAATGGTCTTCTCTCTCTCTCTCTCGTCGTAAAGTGTGAAAATTTAATTGGACTGAATAGCTTCAGTCAAGAGGAGTATACTACATCGGCGCCAAGGGTCTGAGTTTACATTATTTCAAATTACTGGGTATATAAAACCGCCGCGCACCTAAATGTCTGGAGGTGGTTTCGCTAAGTATATAGCTTGAATAACTTCCTAGCTCCTAGAATTTCGACCTTGGGGGAGTGAACAAAGGTTAAATTTAGATGTGCAAATGAAGTGATTCAGCGACATCTCGGCTGATTTGACGTAAGAAACCAGAACTGGAAAGGCCCAATTCACCATAAGACACAAGAACGAATCCTCTCCATGGGGACGGTTAGGAGTACCCAAAACTTCAGAGATGGTTGCCCCCAGGGATTGACAGATCTCAGAAAGCAGATGGGCTTTTGCTGAAATCACAGATATGGCATAGGCACGTACAAAATAGTTAAATATATATTTAAATATGACTAACTAAATAAATCAAAATGGACACATTGATACTTAATGCACCAATACCAGAACAAATAAGAAATACACATTGAAATCCCCTTTCCAACTAAATAAGAATTTAAGATGCATGGATAAACAGAATTAACAGATACCCAACGAAAAGACGTACATATTCATTTAAAAGAAACGTAAATGAGTACAAATTTTTACTACGGCTACAACAAATGCACATGTATGTGTATGCATTCTTTAATGAAGGTGAACTATACCTAAAGAAGATAATCAGTAGAAAATTTGACAATTTAGTTCTGTAAAGGCTCAATTAGATTTAACGATCAGATTTACTCAAGAAGAAGGAGAAAAAGTAAAGTAAAATACATTTTTACCATAGAACCAGATATAATAACATAAGGAACATAATTAATAATAAATTCACCAGATTTATTAACATAATGAACTGTGGCGAATTGGATAATATCATTTGGCGTTTATTCAACATTTTGCATACCATTACGACAGGAAATAAGTGGAAGTGCAAGATGGATGTTTGACAGGATATACTGTTTAACATTGCATATGGATAGGTATCACCACTTAGAGGAACCTCATACATAGACTTGAATTAATGGGTTAAGAATAAGAAAGCCTGTATCAATGTGAAAATAAAGATAGCGTATTTTATAATGTGTTGTTGCTGTTGTTGTTGTTGATGCTGTTGAATCTTTAATACAACAAGTGATGATGTAGATAGACCTCAAAATATAATTTAGGCAGACGCAGTAATTGGTTTGGTAAATTTCCCGTAACTATAGAGGATGTTGGAAATTTGAAAATGAGTTTGCTATATCTGTAAATAGTTATGAAATAGTTGAATCATGTTATATCGAATTGGTAAGAATGACTAAATTAGAGAGAGAAAGACACATTGAAATGTTAATCATATTTCGGTCTGGTAGAACCCCCTGCGGGCTCAAGGATGCAGAAGTGCCAGGTGCACTCTATTGCATCTATCAATACTTAATGACTACAAAAATAGAAGGTACAATTATGTCATTTTAAAAGAAAAATGTTCGAATATTGGAATAATCACAGATAAAAAGATATCACGGAGAGTGAGACATATGTAAAAAAAATATACTTAATTTCTTTCAATACGCAAGAAAAATATCAGAACATAAGTGACTGTTTTGCAACGTAGACAACGCGATAGATATAATGTCTAATGAGGGTTGATTTATAAAATTCAAAACCTATCAGCACCAATTAAAATTTTCGTATGTTATTTATTGTGATTAGGAAAGTATAATTGTAACACTGATATAAAATTGTAATAGTGCTATACAATAAAATGAAATATCTTACCAGAGGCAACTTGTACAGGAGGTGTGCCTTTATCACAGGGACACAAACTGTCCGGTACAATTCTGGACAACCAGAACAGTCAAACACATTCCATCCGGAATTTGCATTTACCTTTAAATCAATCCACAACATATATAAATCATAAGCATACAGAGAACCAGATTGTATTCAAATATTTTACTTTGCGTTGAGTAAAAATCTCAAAACAAATGTATGAAGATTTAAGATCAAAATATGCACAAATCTATGCTGTTCACAAATGAAGACGAATCAACATTAATTTTACAAATATATGTTACATATGAGAGATGAAAATCGTACCAAAGGTAGCATGTACTGGAGGTACAATATGTGGAAAAACATTGTTCGAGATCATGATCCTCTATCAGGCAAAATACAGAGGTCTAGTTCATAAAGAATGCAATTCGAATTACAAACACACAAAATATATACCATTGTTCATTCATAACTTGTTCGGTTATGACAGTCATCTGTTCATTACAACATTGGTCAAAAATGATCAAGATGTAGAAGTAAGAATCATACAGAAAAACAATGAGAAATATATTTAATTCAGTACGGGTTTCATAGTTGATAATTGCATGAAAGAGGAAAAAGAAATAACAGTTCAAAGGAGAATCGGGTTTGTAGAGGGCTTTAGATTCATGGGTCAATATATAGAACAGCTGGCTAAAAGATCAAAAATTTACAAAGTCCCTGAAACGGTTTACAGATACTAGCATGCAGTCTAAATATTTAAGAAAATATATTTACCCGTATGAATACATGTACAGTTCTAAGCAATTTAACAATAAACGCATACCACCAATGGAAACGTTGTATTCCAGTCTAAATGGTTCAAACATAACAAATGACAATGATCAGTATGTACATGATGCCATGGAGTATTTTAACCTGAAAAGACTTGGAGATATTCAAGACTGCTTTGTGATGAAAGAGACCTTAATGATATGTCACGTTGCTTAAAGATATCAGGTGTACAGTTAGAACTTTATGCGGACCATGTACGTTGTTTAAAGATATCAGGTGTACAGTTAGAACTTTATGCGGACCATGTACGTTGTTTAAAGATATCAGGTGTACAGTTATAACTTTATGCGGACCATGTACGTTGTTTAAAGATATCAGGTGTACAGTTAGAACTTTATGCGGGCCATGTGCGTTGTTTAAAGATATCAGGTGTACAGTTAGAACTTTATGCGGACCATGTACGTTATTTAAAGATATCAGGTGTACAGTTAGAACTTTATGCGGACCATGTACGTTGTTTAAAGATATCAGGTGTACAGTTATAACTTTATGCGGACCATGTACGTTGTTTAAAGATATCAGGTGTACAGTTAGAACTTTATGCGGGCCATGTGCGTTGTTTAAAGATATCAGGTGTACAGTTAGAACTTTATGCGGACCATGTACGTTATTTAAAGATATCAGGTGTACAGTTAGAACTTTATGCGGACCATGTACGTTGTTTAAAGATATCAGGTGTACAGTTAGAACTTTATGCGGACCATGGTACGTTCTTAATGAATGAGAGTGGAACACGGGGAGGAACTAGCATCATTCCACATAGTTACAATTAAGATTATTATGAATATTACTTGAACAAAGGTGGTAAGATAAACACGATGGTAGGTACAAAATGTCAAGGGCAGGGTCATTCATTATGTATCTAGATGCCGACAAAGATTAAGCCAATACATGCTAGTAAAAGTCTTTAGTATAATAGATGGGCAAAAGCTTGAACAAAATTAGATGGGTAGAAATAAATTTAGATGAGTGCAATACTAGTTATATTTTAGAAGTGGATTCGGGGATTCCTTTACACTTCCATGACCATTTCAAGGACTACCCATTAGCTCCAAAGAAGTTAATTCCAGATGAAAATGATTTAGCTAGATACTGAAAAAGATGCTAAGTGATTACAAGGATAAAAAAAAACAACAACAACAAAAAACCAAATGCAACTATTTCACACACAAAAGTTAAGCACAATTACTTTACAGAAACCAGTAAGCAAGATGCACACTAATATTGACCACAATGTAATGGATACGTACTTACATTTTACCTATTCACTGAAGGCTGATAGAAATCATAAAGTTTAGGTTGCCTCGGGATTTAAATTTTACCTTATTTTTTAGGTGAATAGAAATGTGATGGTCCTGCAGAGCATGTGTCCGCGGCATTATGGGTAGATTCGTAGAGATTTAAAGCGTCATCCACGTGGTTTACATATGCAGTCACGAAACCTTGTTCTCTCAAGCTTTCATTCAACTGATCTAGTACCTTAGCTCTGCTTTCGTTGAAGTCTGAAATATTTCACTGTTATTCTTCAAGATTTTCTCAAGCCTAATTTGTTCTTTTTGAATTCGTTCGGAATCAAATAATTCGATCAGATACTTGCTTCCCGAAAACGGTATGTAGTTTGCTATTGTTTCTGCAATAATTGCTCCTCTTGCTGCTGTTTTCGTTATTTATTTAACCAAAATGTTTGCTATTGCAAAACACGTTGCTGTTTTTATGAATAAGACATTTTTATACAGCTGTCAGTTTTGTTTTTCATCCTAACCTCCTAGATCTTTCTTCCGTGTGTTTCGATCCAAGTGTTAAAATTTTTTCTCTTCTAGATATTGTGACGTGCTTCTTGTACACTGTAAATATAACGTTCAGATTCTTCTTTAACGGTTAGTAAGTAAGCAACACGTTTGTTGTTAACCTCTGATCCAATGTAAAAATCAATATATAAGCCCAAGAATTGTACAGTTTCAAAATCCAACTTGACAAAAATTTTGTATAAGTATGATATTTTTTATTTGAATTACATATGGCTGTAAACCATCATGTATTGTGTGTAACATGTAATCACAGCAAAACGTGATGGGTGATTTTCAAATTATCTCAAACTGTAATTTCAAACGAAACAATGTCCAACAACCCTTTCTTATAATTGAATTAAATTGCAGGTTTTACTCGTTGTGGTGTTGTCTCTTTAAAAGTCGAAACTGCATCTCTTAAATTCACATTTAGAATAGCACCTTCCGGATATGGACACTTTATATTTTCGTATATTTCGGTTTTAATTGTATCAATAATACAACTTAATACAAGAGTCTTTTATTATTTCCGTTCTAACTGCATCTATTTCTATTGTACACTCTTGCTCCAAAACAGTTAAATCTTTGCTAATATGTTTAAACTTCTTGTCTAAAATTTGTAAATACTACCTTGTACCACACCTATAATATTGACCACTTCTCCATCAACATATTCTTTAGTATCTGATAAAATTGTTCAAATTCAGCATGTAATTTCATGTAATTTCACTCATTCAAAACTGTAATGGACAAATCAAAGTTTTCATATATATATATATATATATATATATATATATATATATATATATATATATATATATATATATATATATTCATGTGCTGCCATTCACTTCTATTGTTTTTGATGTCCTCTATTTCTTCAGTTATAAATGTTAATCTCTGTTTTTTTCTGCGACTCTAACAGAGTATTATTGTTAACAAGTATTATGTTGTTAAAATCGGTAGTTTTAGCTTGTTAGTTACTTGATTGTTTTCTTAGACTGTAAAGTACCAAAGTATTTTTTTAAATGTTTTCTTTATACTTTCTAAAGCATATATTTCATTGTTTATTCTCTGTTCAAATGGTTGTAAATATAGTTCAATGTTGTATATCTCATCTACTCTTTCCCTTGCTGTGTGTAAGGCTTGTATAGCAGTAGATAATGTATTGAAGCTCTGTTTAAACAATTCCGATGCGCCCAAAATATGTTTTCTCTGTCATCAATTTGTTTTTGTAGCTCTTAGATTTGTTTATCTCTTTCCTTACCACTCTGTTCAATAGCAGTTAATTCATTGTTTACATCTTCTCTCCATGTCTTAATATCTTTCAAATGGTTGTCATCCAAAGTCGTAGGTCTCTGAGTAGTTTTTGAACATAATTTATATCAGCTGCATCAATGTTTTAAACTGGATCTATTACGTTAGAAATACAATTATCGTTTAGGTTGAGGTCACTGTTAATTGAGTGACCTAGTGTTATATCTGTCTCCTCTGTTTGCCTTCAGGAAGTCTCCGAAGTCTTTTCTACGGTATTAAAAACCAAAGTCAGTAAGAACACTTAAAGATACTGCAATATCTGTCATTATACTGTTTATCTAACGATAAAGGCTGTGCTTTGCTCACACTAATTGCTGTACATGAAAAACACATGTTACAGGCATACAGTGAATATCTTTAACTTTTCCATCTTCTTTTCTGATGTCGATATTCAATCTGTTTATGGTGCCCCTCTGTAATTATTTGTAACAACCATTAACAATGTAAGAAACAAATTTACCGTGGAAACCGTGTTTAACAGGCAAAGACTTTAACAAAGTAAAATAGTTACCATTGAAATAGTTTTTGGAGTTATTGATTTGGTCAAGGTTAATGTATACATTTATGGGTTTAAAAATCACAATCTGTATTAGATTATGTGGATTCATTTAAAACCATAGAGCTAGCAAATACTAACAATGTATTGTTGTAGTTGGTGGTGTACAGTGATTAAATGTTACTCAAAGTGATCTGAACTTTTGATCAGGAATTAAAACAGTCCTTGTTTCATTCTTGTCATTGGCATAAGTGAAGATATTGTTTTTAGTTCATCCGAAATATTGTAATAGCCAACAACAAAATCTTAGCAACGATATCGACAGATGACCATTTCTATTGTCAGCTGGATTATGGACATAGACTTCTTTCTTAGAGAGTGAGTCGATTGCAGTATAACTTTTCATTTGTGCATGAGAAATTTAAGCAGACAAGAAATAAGGTTTTTCACATCAACTTGTATCCCTTGTTGTATCGAATGTGCCTCTGGTAACCATTGCTCGACAAGAATTACCTATGAGCCTTCAGCACACCTCAGGCACGATTATAGATTTCCTGTAGTGCTATGCACAGAGTGTGCGTGTGCTCTGCATACGTGACCCCATCATGCTCTGAAGCGTATCGTCAGCACAGATTTATCCTTCTGCTTCTAAGATCCACCTCCTTTCCATGTTATGAAAGCTTCTCCAAAATTACGTTCTCTTTCAATTTCTTCCCTTCTTCGAAACTTCTTTTTTCAATTCCTTATTGCCATGGATTTCTGTATTGTTCATTTCTTTTTCCTGATTGCATTTTGTTTTAAAAATATCTTTGTATCTGTTGTACTAACTGATGATCAAAATAAACTCCTCATTGTTGATTTAATTGTTTTATGTTTTTCTGTTGTATTTATGATTTAAACATTATTATTGGCTTCCTTTCAAAATAGAATGGTGGTCATGATGTCCACGTATGATGTGAGCATAATCATTTGGTCGGGAAATATTAAGTTATTGAGTAACAAATATGTCATGTAAAAGTTTATCTGATATCAGGTAGTCAATTGTGAACTGACGAAACAAAAAAAAAAAAAAATGGAATGATTAGCGTTACAACTTCTTTCATATCTATGCTTGCTGGTGTGCCTATTGCAAACATCAGTATTTTCTTCAAAAGCATGAAGCAGGCTTCGGTAAGAGCATAATTTAATGTTGCATAAAATTGTATTGATAATGTTTTTTTAGCAATGTTATTTTGATTTTACATTTGTTTCTACAGTGTTAACAATTGTATCCGCTACAATTTCATGTGCTATCAGGAAGTCAATTGTGAAGTGACTAAGCGAAAATGGAATAATTGGTTTTTAACCTCTCCAATATCCATGCTTGAAAGTAAATCTATTGGCATTTTTAATCAATTTTTACAAGAATAAAATGAAGTATGCAACTTTGTCAGCAGATTTAAGTGCTTGCATTGTCAACAGTTATTACTATTTTTATTTCACTCGATATCTGTCTTTAGGTCAACGCTATGCTATTTTTATTACCAAAAAAGTCAAAGCATTTATGGTTTTATGTTGTAAGATTGTGCCTCCGTCACACGTGCTGAGCATGATGCAGACTCAGACCTTGTCCAGTCTCCTGATTTGTATTCTCTTACTGTACTTTGGTGGATTGTTCATTGTTAACGGTGGAGCCTAATTTTCGTTTAACTTCAACATATTTTACACGTGGAAGTTGAAGACTTTGTGAAGAAAAGTCTTTACATTTTGACCAAATAAATAAGATGCCCCAAACAGCTTTACCACAACCTATCAAATAGTATATTTTCCTTTAATTGTCTTGAATATATATATCTATCTATCTATACATACACACATATATATATATATATATATATATATATATATATATATATATATATATATATATATATATATATATATATATTCTTGTACGTAGTGTGCTTGCATTTTCTTATTATTTCTTCAACGTTCAGCTTTGGCTTTTTAAAATTCTTATTAATGTTTTCCAAGTTGTCTTCCAAGTTCAACTATAAGAGGATCTTTTAGATTGTGTGAAGTAGCTTTTTCAGGTCCTTTGTCAAACTTAGATTTATCATCCTTTTTGTCTTGTTTATATTCCATTTATATTATAAAGAAATTTGGAAAGATAACTAATATCATAACAAAAAGGTTAGGTGACAATCATCTTTCAAATGTAGTGAAAACTAATTTGTAAATGTAATTATTATTACTTAAGTCCATTTTAAATAATAGACTTTATAATTTATTATCGAAACACGCTAATAAGATGAATGTCAAGTTTATTTTATCAAATGAGCCAGAACATCGGATTATAGGTTATGTGAACACTGCCATGCTGCTGAAAATGAAGATGAAATTCATTTCCATATTGATCGTACATATTATGCTATACAAAGGTATTACCTATTGTACACCATATTTACCCAAATTTTAAACACCTTAATTCATTTAATTTTTTCGCGGGTGGGGATTATATTACCTGAAGATAAATGTATGCACTTATCTGCAGGCTGGATTTAACAAAACAGGTAATGCATAGTTATTTACTTTGTTTGATTGATATTCTCTTATCAGTTATTTTCTTGTTATCACCCATTGTAATGTCCTTTGTGAACCCTTGATTGGTTAAGAACATATTCTTATTCTTGTACAAGTCCCTGATAGAAGCACTATAACGCTGTAATGTTTAGTTTGATCTAATTAGGTACATGTACAATCATATACATATGGTCAGTTTAAAAATGGGGGAGGGGAGGGGGATGCAAAAGAAACTCTCAATGACTCATCCAAGTTAGCTTCCCGAGAGAACTATCAAATTTTAATTAATTTAGTTAATTAATTTTATCCTGGAATGGTAAAGACTAAATTTAATATTGTAACAGAGTGAATTTTGCAGATGTCATTGTAAAATAAAGAAATTTAAAGATTTTTAATTCTCAGCGTTTTGATGTATGTGATTTTGCACTGGATTAAATCCGTGGCATGTTTAAGGATGCTAGTACTTGAGTGCATCTGTTTGGGACTTGACTGATTATTAATGAGGTCTCGTTTGGTAACTATGTCAGGCGAAACTGGTCATGGTAGTTGGATTTTGATTATCGAAATGACCTAGGTTTGAAATGTTGCAGAAGCAGCGTTGGTACTTATTGAAATATTTGTCATAAGTTGAAATTTTGCAGAGATCTGTATATGGAGGGGAGCGGGGGAATATAGAATTTTCCAAAACCTAGAGGGGCATGTGTTATTAATGGCGGTTAGATACACTTGAGATCTAATTGGGTAGTTATTGGTTTGGGGGTGGGGTGTTTCCCAGGTGAAGTCTTGTGTTTCAAAAATAATTTACACAGCGGAATCAGGCAGTCCAGTTTTTGCGCGAGACGAAAAGGTCTTGACTCCGGTGGTCGAGACCCTCGTAAAGTTTGTCCAAGGGACATGTTAGTTGTGTCTATGAGAGACACGTAACCAGAGTGTAGGAGACGGTTCTGCAAAAGGGAAAAAAAGAGCGAACCTCAAATATAAAAGGTACTGTGTCTTAATTTCATACACAATTTTTCTTTGATATGAGTCTTAAGGAAAGTGTTTGAATTGATTTGTCTTAAATGATATAGGAATCCTGTATGCTAAGAATTTATTATTATTAGGTTTGTGTGATGCTTTTATGGCGATGAATTGTTAGGTAGCAATAGTGTAGTATAACCTAAGAGGTGTATTTTGTTTTATTTATTTGTTTAACTCAGATGTGAATTCTTTTAACCTATCAATTGGTTGTATTAACATTTGAGCAGCAGTTGTGGGCTGTACAGTTATTTATTAACCAGCCGTATGTGTGCATGTGTCTCCGGCATTTAGTTCAGGATAGTGATTAATAGTTCACACTCCAGGGTCTTAATCTTCATTAGGCGAGAGTAGACGATGCTATCGATCAGTTAGTAATGGTAACTAGTTCCATTGGAGACATAGATTAATTTTCCTACACTATGTTAATTGTCTATGGAAAGAGCGAAGCTCGAGTGTATGTAGACCAGTACGGCATTGTTTGTATTGGATGCAAGGTTCTGACCTAAAGCCAATAGCAGTGGAGTGTCTGTTGTGAAATGTGATACAGGCTATTCTGAGTGTACCGGAGAGTGGAATGTATGTTCTGTTCAGAAAGTAAGGAATGAAGGAAGAATTACGCCGCATTTATTTTATTTTATCAGGAAATAGCTTCCACGACTAAATATAAGAGACTGAACGACTGAGAGATGCCACTAAAGGCGATGTGTCGCATAATTAGGCAAAAGGGAACCCGAGAGTTCTCCAGTTCAAGTTGACCCTAACCGACAAGTTACGTTGATTCCGGAGAGTGAACAGAAACCAGTGATCAGGTTATGAAAGACATGACGGACAATTAAAGTTCGTAACACTCATTTAATTTCGTGATGAAATTTGCCGTATCGATATAATTGGAGCTGCTAATTGCATTTAAAAACTTTGAGTTAATTGTTTTAAAAATAATTGATTTTTTCTGGTAGAGGTGCATCCTGCAATTGGTCCTGTACAATTTATTTTCTTTTTTTCTAATTAATTAAATTGTTGCGTTCTGTATACAGAGGGCTCATGTTGTTCTATTCTATATCTCTGCTCAGATCTCCATGTATTCCATCCATTTCTCTTTTTTAAATATTCGCTTGATCCGGGCTATAACACCGTGGTCGATCACCCTCTAGGCATCGATAACCACCACCACCACCCACGACAAATATCTGCAAATAATACCCTCCTCAACTCTCCTGCCATGATGACGACACCCAATATCTGTCTTACCGTTTTGTTTTACTGTCTATGTCTTATGTACTAATAAGTGCCTTTTTTCAGTAAGGCATAATCTGCATCTCAGCCTGCTTTTAGTCCTAAATTGGCGCTGTTACATTTAATTTACATTAATATTTTAACCTATAATTTTTATTAACCTAGCTTTTTTTGCATCCTTCAAATCATCATAATCTGTGGTTTTTAATTTACCTAAATACTAAATTCACTTTTAATCACAGCCTTTTTAAAATGCTTTCCTTGCTTATATTTTAAGTTATGCGTGGTGTTTTGTCCCATTATATATATGTATTATGCTGTGCTTGTACGTCTTGCAAATCATGTTTGATTTAATGTGTTTATTGTTTTTAAGATAAGATAAGAAAAGAATTCTTTATTTCAGACTGAATGGTCCATACATTTAAATTAAAATATACAATAAAATAAAATATAAAATATAGAAGTATTTTAAGGCATAAAAGTTCATAGGTATCTTATGTACAAATATACAGACCCATCTACAACTACAGAATGTGTCTGTCATTTTTTTATGTAATGTCGGTAAAAAGCTCATTAGAGCTTATGTTGATTTGTTGTTTAAATCATGTGGCATGAAATAAATCTTATCTTATCTTATGACGGTATAACGATACCAATTGCGCAAGCCCAGGAGGGCGGTACTTAAGGCGTAGGGCATAACATTGTATTCAGAAATAAACAACAAAACTAGCTGTGATTGGTGCATTATGTAAGAGTTGTAGTTTCTGTCAGGCTTAAAAAAAAGTTTATCTTGGCAACATGTGAGATTATGATAATTCATATCTAGATCACATTTTGTATTTTTTTATGATTTTTTAAAAATGTGATACACATCACTAAAAATACCTCTGTTGTGACTGGATAACTCTTACCCCTGTTTAGTTTCAACAAAGTTATCTCTCTTAAATACACTGGAGTAGCTGGTTATGTCCTTGTCAAATTGACAATCTAACATTGCTCTCTTTGACAGCGTGTGACACGCATGCTGAAGTAGGAAAGAAATCATATTTATTTTACCAAACATTAGCATTGAGGTCTATGGAAAAACAATTGGTACCGTGATACCTGATAAAACCCTCGTCGTTATTAACCATGTCATATATACGCTTGAAATGAAGACGCTTATCCAACTAGAATGAAATAAACTGCGTCTAAGCAACTCTGACCCGGAAACGTCACTGTCACATGATTTTGAGTTCGCGGAAAGATAGTTTTGCAGTCTTACTGTCAACGTTTTTCTTCTTATTTTAGATTTCTAAAATGGCTAAGATGATGTGTGGAGGAATGGGGGCACCCATGAAACCCAATGAAAAAGTGCACAACTTGATTGCTGAGGTAAAAGTGCAGTGAAGTCTGAAGAATGCTATCGCAACTGGTACCCTGGACTCCCCTATTTTGACGCACTTAAGAACTCACTTTCACCTTTTCAGAAATATACTCCTTTCATTGTGATACCTCTCATTAGTATAAAAACATTAGGTATTTTAGCAAAGCGTGCATAAAAAATGACAATGATATATTCCCTAATACTCTTCCTTGCATGCTTTCAACCAGACGACCCCTCGTCGGAAAGTTTGTGTGTTACGTAACCCATTATGACGCACTTCACAGAAGTCTATTCTATTAGTGACACCATTGTACATATGCGTGGGGAAATGAAACTGTTTTACAGAGGAAAATCAATAGGACATAGAAAACTCAAGTTTATGGGAAAAATTACAAACAAAATTTAACTTCGCATTCCTAAACTTTTCTTACATTTATCATTAATTTGGTTTTGGTACAGATTTTGTCTTGAAAGGAAAAAGAATCAAATTTGGAAAAATCATGATGGTATTATTATAAAATTGTGTAGTTATAATTATAAAATAATTAGATTCAGCATGTGACCTTTTTCCGAATACTTAATTGGCATTGTGAACATGCAGAACCTCAATCTTTGAATGTACTGTTTTTGGAACAACTTATTTATCCAGAATGCAAATAATCAAAGACAGAAGACGTAAAATTACAAGAGAAGGTTTTATTTTCATTATTTATCATTCGTGCCATTATCAAAGAAATCTTAAATAAATAAATTGGTCAAAACAAGTTAAATATCAAGAATGTCTTAAAAGATTATTGAAAATTTACTGTTAAAGTAAAATTGCTTAATTATCAGATAAAAAATCCTAATACTTTGATTTAAATAAGGAAAATGTAAAGGATACTAATTTAATTTTGAAATATATGGTAAAAGTATATGTTTCTTGTAAATTTCCACAAATTATAATAACAAATAACCACCTCTGAAAATCAGTTATGACAGATCCACATGAAACTGTATAACATTGTACACCTTTCTAAACAGTGCTACTGATGCAGTTATCAGCTGTGAGTCACGTTGCTAACACATGTTGAGTAGCAGACTGGATGCCTATTATGGAGGGAAGTTGATTTTCCACGTCAGAATAGTTAGTAAGGATTTTTATGAGGACTTGCTGGTTGAAAAAAAGAGAATTAGTGAAATGGCGTTTTTTTCATGGGTATGTGTCTTTGTTTCATTTCACAACCGATAAGGATAGGATTTTCTACACATTTTTCTGTCTCTGTGACTCGATGTTGATCAGTGTACATTAATGTTGTGGTTGTGACGTCATTGAAAGATGCGTTCTCTTGAAAACTGGGAGTTTATGACACTGCGTCAAAATAGGGTAGCGTCAAAATAGGATGTGGTACGGTATCTGCTGAACTGGGTAGCACACGAGTTGTAGCCTCGAGTAACCGCCTTTCGTTCACTTAACGTGAATTTTAATGCGTTTGTTATAATATTATGATAGTCTATTCAAATAAACCATAGAAAGTGTTCAACAATATCTACTTCATTTAATCAGTGTGAAAACATTCTTGGCATTCATGTACATTAGTTCATAGTAAGCATTCACTGCATCTTTTTCATGCTGGCAGCCCCATCTTGTTGCCTTATTAGAAAATTTTACAGGGTAGCATATGTCTCTTATTGTGGAAATGGCTGGCTTATCAATGGAAGATGTGCATACAGGTTTCATTCTTGATGCTGTTATTCTTCTGGTTCTTAGCCGATGCCAATCTTTACACTCAGCTTGTCCACGGGATAGCCTCTCTGCATTTGTTGCCTGTTCTGCCGTAACATTAATGCCATTGAACAGGTTTTCATAATATTTTACTAGCTCATCTTTAGTCATGAGAGCACTTTTTTAATCTTTAAGATCAAAATGAGGCTTTTGAAGATTATTAACTATAATGGATGGAATAAAATGTTCAGCATATTTAGGCATGATCAAAAGCACTACAGGCTTGGTTTTGGTCATAACAAACTTTGATTTCAAGACATCCAAGTAATCATCTGATGGTGCAGGAACATCGGCGAGTGTTTGGTTATGTTTATTTGTTTCCATGCTATGGGTGATTCCACTGATAGCATTTTCAAGATTCTTTTTCTTTGTCTCTGCTGATGTAAAATCAATGTTTGAAATTTCTGCATATTGAACCTTGTCAATGCTTGATGGTAGCAACCAGTAAGCTTTCTCCTGTGTAGCTGTCTTTGCATTTTCTATGCACACAGATGTTTCGATGTAAAAAAGGAAAGCACCTACATGACTGCATGCCTCTCCAAGGCCGGCCATACAATCGCAATGCGCTGCATCAACAATACCTGTTTTTTCTGCAATGATCCATGGTTTCACAGCAGTATCATTTATGCACTGCGAGTGTCATACCTGAAAATGCAGATAAAAGCCGAGCTAGTCTTCTGAGCATTTTTAAATGAAATATGTACATACATTAACATGCGAACGGTAACATTTGCATATCGTATATCACACTTATTAGTACAAACAAGTAAGCAAGGAGGGCAACTTAATAAGCATTAAGAGTCAGTGATAGTATGAAATTTAAATACTTCATAAAGTAACTACATATAATACTTATAAATATAATGACACCTACTTTTCTAATGTGGTACACAAAAAGGTGTGAAGTAAAAAAAGCCTGACTCGCCTTCGCAGTAACCAACACCTTGTTGTTTACTTCCAAGGAAAGGACGTCTTTGGCCCGTCCATTCACAAACTGATTGTAAGCTTCAAGTGATTTGTAAACCTTCAAATCATCTAATGTGTAAGCACTTCTGGTGTTCACTAAATAATTTAAAATGTCAATATAAGTTATCTCTGGAAGGCACTTTGTGTTACTGGTTATCTTTCCTTTGTTTGTTTCATAAGGATCAATAAAACTGATTAAGCTCAGCTTTGCCTTGTATCGTTCCAATACTTGTTTATCAAATCCATTTTTGTAATTTTTCTTGACTGACTTTGCAGACATTTTTACTTAACGACTGATTGCTTACAAATTAAGTCTAATTTCCTTGTTACCTTTGCCAGCGAAACGTCTATACAATAGCTTGACCTACAAAATGGCGACCAAAAGCTACCGCAGCGCACAGGCGAATGTAATGGGAACTATGTATTACCGTTTTTCCGAGCGTGTGTATGTTTACTTATTTCCGGAAGTGACATCCATGGTTCGTGACATTGATTTGAAAAAATGTACATGTACATGTCTGCCACCTGCACTAGCACTAAGCCAGTAGTTGATAGCTGTGTCTGGGTTTAAGTCCTCAAGCTCTGGTCCATTTGCTGAAATGTTCATTAGAATTTGTAAACTTTCTTGGTTTAAGGAATTCTCAAACTCAGTAGCAGTCTTACATCTTATCCCTCCACTTTAAAAAAAATGTTCCTTCTCCGAATCGTCCTTATTACCTTCCTTGCGAAAATAATTTAGCAAACTCATTTTATCCACAGAGTAAATATCAGCTTGATGGACAATTATTTCTAAAGTGATCATAACATACATTTTCTCTTTGAAAATACGAACAGAGACAGCTCATTAATTAGCATAATTGTTTCGCTTCAAACGCAATATCGCACGTGGAAGTTAATCCTCTGAATAATCAATAAAAAATTAAAGAATCATTACTGTCAAGTAATCAGTTCATAAAGGAAACCAAAACTGATGTCGGTAAAGTACCTTTCATTAATTTAATTACACTGACTCACTGGATTAAAATCAGAGTGAGCCGCTCATGAGGGTCTGGTTTGAGTAAACACAATGCAGCAAAGCCGCTTAAAACACTACTAATTATTCATTCTTGCTTTGTTTTGGTTGACGTGTTTTGATTGGCCGAATATGCAGTCAAGCGGTAACAGAACGTGCACTTATGCGACAGTTATTTCACTGACCACTTGTTGGTTTTATCCAGGATGTAAATGTATACATGGAGACGGGTAGAATGAAGTATTCAGTATGCCCGGAGGGCATGGATGGCCAAATAAAGATAGATATAGCGATTAAAGCACGAAAATAAGGACTTGCCCGACTTTTTTAAAATAGGCAAAAAGCACTTGTCCCGGACTAGCGACTTGGAAAATTTTACTTGCCTGACTTGGAAAATGAATCAGTTGTTATAGAGTCAGAATAAAAGCTGAAGCATGGTTTTGTACAATTTCCATGTCCACTAAAATAACTGTCCATGGTTCAGGATGTGGTTATTTTAGTAAACAAGGACATTTTTGAAAACAGTGCAGTAGTCTTAACAATGAATGATTCAGCATATATAATGCTAATAAAGTGAATATTTATTGCAGAAATTACTCATCCACGACCCAAGCACTGTGATCATTATCAGCCTCTCCTGTCACGAGCCTCCATACTGGGATTTGAATTCCTCATGCTCAAGTAACTAGGGGTGAAACGATACTTTTGCCATATCGATACACGAATCGATACAAGCGGTGAAGAATTGATACAAAACGATACTTAAAATATAGAAGTTACTTTAATCTTCAGCAGTCATGAATAATTATTAGTCGTTTGCCTTTCTATTTTTTAAACTGAGAATTTATCTGAGATGGCCGTCGCAGGCACAGGCACTAATGTTTGTCAGTAAAAAAGAAAAAAAAACTGTTCAAAACACACACTCACCTTTTGCAAATTAACACAAGGTTACATGGTTCGCAATGTGTCCTCCCGCCTCCCTTTTGCCGATTACATGCTAATTATTTTATCCCATAAGCATGTTCAGCCACTGATAATATATATATATATATATATATATATATATATATATATATATATAGATATATATATATATATATATATATATATATATATATATATATATATATATATATATATATATATATGATTGAAGTACTTTACTGATCATTTAATAACCACTTTTACGCGAAGTTTCTCTGTTGCTTCGTATCTTGTCTATATGGATCGAATTTAAAGGCTGCACTTCCGGTGTGTTGCACAATGAAATGTGTTGCACTAAATACTGATTGGTGGTTATTGTTTATTTCAGTCCAGGGTAAACAATAACCACCAATCTGAATTGACTGCAGCTTATTCACTCGTGACACACTGGAAGTATTGGCATCCAAACTCGATCCAGGTAGATACAAAGCAACAGAGAAACTTCGTTCAAAATGGTTATTAAACGATCTGTAAATTACTAAAGTCGTACATGGAGAACAAATTTGGAATGTTTCCTTTTACGTTGATATCGGTAGTCAGTGACTAAACGTGCCAACAGGATAAATAAAATTAGGATAGAATCAGCAGGGAGGCAGTTTGTTCACTACAAAATCTTTAATTTTAAAGAAGTTAATATGTTAATGAGTTGCAGAGTATAACTGATAGGTCAGTTAAATGATGGAAACAAAACTTCTGATGGAGCATTCACCAAACGAAGGTCAGGGTCACCAAAAGCACCCAGTTGTAAAACCTTTGTTACCATGAGGTTTTTGCTTAAGATGGAAATGCTAACAAAATTTGTTGATTATGACCTTTCATTATTTAAAAATGAACGGGCTATAATAAAACATTAGTTATCTAGACCCATTGGCAGATGTGCATTTTAATGGGTTGTTCTGATAATTGTTGAGCTCCACCTTGGCAGAAGCTTGACATGGCAATTACTTTGATATGTGTGTGCATGTCTGTCGGTCTTTCCTTTTATGTGTCTTTTCTTGCGCACTAAAAGGCAGGCTCAACCTGTCAACATAAAGGGGTCTCTTGTTTTATGCATAATATGATTGATAGGTCCAGATAACTAATATCTGGACTGTTGAGATTTTATTGTATTCTTAAAGTCCTCACCCACTTCCCTAGCTTTTTCAGTTTAAAATTTTGAAAAAGTTTGTTTTGTATGGGTGCAGTGGCATATCAAAATGGTCACAGAATGAATCCTTACAGTATATACTCGCATATAAGCCAGGTCCAAATGCAAACAACATAGACCCTGATCTGCCATCGCATAATGTGCCAACAGATCAGGGTTGATGTTGTTTGTTCCACTGATTAGTCCTTACAAACTGCATAGAGCCAGATCTGCCAGCGCATTATGCGATGGCAGATCTGGGTATATGCAGTTTGCAGTTGGTATTACATGTAGCTTATATGCGAGTATATATATAGTAATTGCTGAATTGATAAAACTTTGCAGATTTTTACCTAGGCCTGGTTTATATTAGTACACTGTTTTATTATCCTGAAACTTTTCAAAGAAAAGGTGGGGATTATGTTATCCTGGGATCCTTGTTCCCTGGTTGAAGAATAGCGGGCTGATTGGTTGGTTGGTTGGGGGAGAGGTGTACACATATGCATGTGTGTGTAATGGGGGGGAGGCGTTGGGTGAGGAAGTAATGCTGCTTTGTTGCAAACTTTAGCTATTGTCATTTATTGTTTAAGAAGCTTTAAGTTGACTTATTCCTTGATTTTGTTACAGCTGCGAGATGACATCGAGCAAAAAACAGGGAAAAACTTTTCAGAGTTTACAGCCCTGAAGTACTCATCACAGGTGGTAGCAGGGACCAATTATTTCATTAAGGTGAGTGGTTTCCTAAGAAAATCATCGACATCTGATGGGATTTATAATGCTTTACCAGATTTGTTATTAGAGTCTTTAGGATATTTATCATATTTACATAACCAAGCTAGATTCAGTTGATTAAATGGAGGATTCTTTTTAAATAGTACCCTATGTACTCGCTTATAAGTCAAGTCCAAATGTAAACTGCACATACCCAGATCTGCTATCGCATAATGTACAATCAGATCTGGGTCTCTGCAGTTTTTTAGGAGAAGTCAGTAGAACAAGCAACTTAGAATCTCATCTGCATTATGCAATGGCAGATAAGGGTCTATGTTGTTTGCAGTTGGACTCAACCTATAAGCGAGTAAATATCGTAATTTATACTGTCAGCTGATTGCATGTATCTCGGTACATTACAAATTTCATTTCAGATCCATAATTTGTAAACTAAATTTGTCATGAGGCTATATGAAGAAGATATAATGTAAATTTTTATTTAAATTTTCTTGGTCAAACTTTGTCAGAATTATGGCTCCTGTTTCACCTAGAACATTCCCATTGAATATTAAACCAAGGTTTATTCAGGTGTGCTCTATTGGTTGGGGTACCCATGTCATAGGAACACATTTTTAGTTTTCTTTAACAAAAATGTATCTTTTGATAATCTGTAAGAAATTTATTCATCTGAGAATCAAGTTATGAAAGAATGACGAGCATACACTGTTTGCTACTGTTCAGTTGCATCAGAACACTCGAGAAAGGATTGAAAAACCCAGTGAAATGAACTTCATCTTCAAAATCTTCCCACATGTTTCTGCAAATGTTTGAACCTGACCAATATTATTATGCGACTATCTGCCGTTGTATCATACGTGACAAATTATAAAAAGTGATTTATTTTTCTTCCTAATTAGTATATATGCCATAAGAAATGAACTTCAGAGAAAATGTCCCTTCAGAAAATTTAACATCATAGTAGAACAAATGATATCACATAAAGAAATTGTAAATCAAATAAATGTATTCAAAATATTCTAACTCTTTTCATATGAATTGTTTTGTATTTGTACGAAATAAACTACATTATTTTCAAGAAAGATGGTCCTTTTCTATAAATATCAAATGTCCATTTTGGCTTAAATGGACATTTTCTTGCATCATAGCTCAAATTTATGAACTGAAGGCTTAAGGATTGTTGAGATGATGTATACAGTGATTTCTCCAAGATATTCACACAGAAGGGGAATTCCCAGTTTGACATTTTTGTAACTGGGATATTCAATTTTTAAAAAGGGGGATGAGGGCAGTTTTATATGAGAACAGTATCTATAAATAGAGACACCTTATTGTATACTTCAGCAAATGTGTGTGTGATAAATAACTTATAAAGTAACACTTGTTCATCTTCATTATGAACACAGTGGCAGCAGTCATGTGTTATGACAATTGCACGATGTAATATGCATTAGAACTACATGTAATAGCAGAGACATTACCACTGAATCATACCTGCCAACCATTACGCTTTTGACGTAACCATTCCGCTTTTTTTCACTTAATTACGTCTTACGCTCTCCTGTATATGGATTACGCTTTTCTGGTACATTAAAAAAATAATAATAATAAAGCAATAAAAAGTTGTGTTTGTCAATTTTATTATCATCTCTTTAATCCCACACATCACATATATCTGAGAATATTCTAAAAAAAAAAGAAGACTGCTGCATAAGAATAATGTAAGAGTATACATTTGTTTTAGACCTCTGTGTAGTTTCCTTATTTTCGATTTATAGCAGCTGTATGTGACCCATTTCCAAGAAAACAGACGGGTTTTTTCACTATAAAAATATTCTCACACATTCATTATATATTAATATCTGAATATGTTAGCGGACCAGTCTGTACTTTAAAAAAATGGCGGCAGACGTTAATTTAAACAGGCTTTATCGATGTGACTATCGGATGTTATATATGACTGAAAATTATTAGAGAAGACCGATCTTTTTAAACTTTAAAACATGTCGGATCAGAAAAAAAGACAAATCAATAGTGCTTTACAAATTTAGAAAGATTAACATGAGAGGGGTAATACAACACTCCAGTTGAGCACGTGGTAATGATCGTTGCAGAATTTGTGGACTTGACTTGACGATCACTCAGCGAAAGTTAGGCGCGTGGACTAGTTAAAGTGAGTGTTGTGGATATATAAATTTGCCAATATGTTTTGTGGCTTGTATTCTGATATTGATTCACCTGGATTTTGCCTATTTGTGACTAGAACTTTAACCAGCTGCAGATCCAGGTTAGTAGCAAAACTAAACGTACATTTGTGATACAGTTTATTGTAATTATGGCATGTTATATATAGATTACACTTTTTATGCTCAGATTACACTTCTTTGCCACTTAGGTTACGCTTATACCTCTGTAGGGGTTGGCAGGTATGCTGAATACCCAAAACTGTATGTCCATGCCACTGTACAACCTCACCAAGTGTAGTGTGTACAACACTTTTAATAACTAGATAATCAGTCAAAGTGTCTCATTGCTCAATTGCAAAAAGTCACTTAGTAAGTGCTTGATTATAGCAGTAGATCTAGAAGTCAAGTGCATACATCATCAGGTTGAGCTCTGTTTATTTTAATGAATGTTACAGTTATGCTCACTGCAAATTTACTGTGCATGATTTTCACATGCTTGCTCATTTTTAAGGAGAGATTCATTGAATTAAGGGGGGGGGGGATTTGTGCAATCGCATGTCTTGAAGAAAATGCTGTGCATGTATCATTCACATAATTTTTACATGAAATTATCTTGTTCACCTAGATCAAGGTTGGTCCAAGTGAATGCATCCATGTACGCCTGTATGAACCACTGCCCCACACACATGAACCAGTCAGTCTAAGTGCTGTTGTGGAAGGAAAAACAGTTGACGATGCAATAGAATATATCCAGTAGTGCTGATATCTGCAGTCCAGTGTACCATGTCAAAAAGATACTCTATGTTACCTACATTGCTAGTCAACACAGGACTTTGTTCTCAGTAAAGTTCTGTATTACTGTTCAGTCGTGCATTTTACAAAATAAATCATATCAGTGAAGTGCAATTTATACATTTTAGCTTTTTATAAAAACATTTTTGGGCTGCAAAAAGGACTACCAGCTTCAGAAGGCAAGTTTAATGTAGACCTGCAACAAAAATACATAATTTGTTTTGGATGCTCATCACATAATGGACTCTAAATACATTTTGCGTAAGTACATCAACACGTAGACATCATTTGCGCTTGCCTTTTAAGTATGATAAATTCTTTTAGAAAGGGTTCCAGCTAATGGGTCTTTCAGGATGGAGGGTGGGATAAGGAATAAAATTTGGGATAAGGAATGTTAAACACTTAGTTTTACCTGAGATTACACTGCTTGCGTTTGATGCTGTATGAATCAAGTGGTACCTAAAATATTTTTACAATGTCTTACTGCTTACAACACTCAAGTTTTATAAAAAAATTTAAGAATAATTTGTTCATTTCATGTATTCTGAGGGTAATTTTTCATAGATAAAGAAGAAATATTTTGATATTTGTTTTATTTTGTGTTTTATTTCCATTTGGCATATTTACTCTCTTATTGTATTATCATTAACTGCTGATTAATGGTTATATACAGTTAAACCTTGTTAATGTGTTCTTCATTTATCTAAGTGTCTCAGTATTGGAATGAGTACCTTACATTTGGTCCAAATTATACTGCAAAAAGTGTCATGTTTGGGCCAAAGAACTTGTTACTTTTGAGCACATGGATTCTAATTGCACACGTAGTCCCAGATGACTTTAAATTTATACATTTAACCACTCGGCCGTCGATATATCTATCTTACTGAATACTATTAGTGCTTGAAATTTACCATCGTCTGTTTCTGACGGCAAGTTGTTTTTTCTTCACATGGGAAGCAAGCAAATGTCCAGATGCAGATAATAGGTCTGGAAAGATGAAATTTGATATTACCATGACATGCTTAAAAGGGTAAAGTAAAAATATAAATGGCAAGTAAAATTGTGAAATTCACTCATCTGTGGTTAAGAAAACTTTCAAAAGAAAATTTGAATGCTTGACTACACTAAAAATGAGAAATTAAGAAGTCTCATTTGAATTATAAATCTATCCACATGACTGTTTAGAAACATTTTCCACACATATCAGCAAGGTTAAATGCATTATAACATATGGATTTATGTTCAGGGTTCTTTACTTTTTTTAAAAAATGGGTGATTTGTCATGGAGATATATTTATAAACCACAAATCTGCAATGAAAACTGAAATTAATAGTACTGTTGTACAGAGAAATTCAACAAGTCTAATTGACAGAAGAGAAATGAAGAGAATAATACATATTGAGTGATTTGCCCAAATGTGTACTTTTTCTAGGCCCAAATGTAAACTTTTGCATTCCCAAACTTTAACTGGCTGGGCCCAAATGTCAATCACCAATCCAAATACATATATACTTACATATATACTTGCATATATACTAGCGTATAAGTCAGGTTCTATTGCAAACAACATAAACCTGGATATGCCATCACATAATATGCCTGCATATCGGTGTCAATGGTGTTGTTCTACTGATTACTTCTCACAGACTGCATAGACCCAGATCTGCTGGTGCATTATGCGATGGCAGATGTACATCTGTGCAGTTTGCAGTTGGATCTGACTTGTACATGAGTATAGACGGTAATAGTTTCCGAGAACATATTTCCCCTATTATTCTTTTATGCAATTAGGTAATACAGATTCCATGTTTATCCATACAACAAAATGATTTACGGTATATATTCACATATAGTCCTTGTCCAAATGCAAACAACATAGACCCTGATCTGCCATCGAATATTGCACTGGCAGATCAGGATCTGTGTTGTTTGTTCTACTGATTAGTCCTTACAAACTGCATAGACCCAGATCTGCCAGTGCATTATGTGACAGCAGATATGTGTCTATGCAGTTTGCAGTTGGTATAGGCTTTTATGTGAGTATAACAGTAAACAAAAGTATCAGAATTAAGGAGGTTTTGCCTTATTTAGTTTTTGTCATGTTCCAACTATTTGTGCATCATTTGTGTAACTTGTCTGTCTTTTATTCCTGTAAAAAAAATTATATTGGTGGCAAGAAGTCACCACCTTGCAAAAATTTTTCTATTATTACTACCAGCATTTGATTTACTTCATGCATTAAAACAACTGAGGTGCACAGTTGGTAATATGAAAAATTGGCATGAATTTTTGCAACTAATTGGTTTAATATATTGCTTTTGTATAATCTGTAATAAACATAATTTTGTCCCATTTTAAAAAATGTATTTTTTAGTTTCTTTTTTATAAGAGATGGGAAAAAAAGATATCCTAAAAGAGATTATTTGGTATACACATGCTTACTTTAAGATGTTGAAGAAGTCTCAGAAACACTTGAATATTCTGAGTACCTTACAAAATAAAGCTTTTATTTAAGGAAGGTTTTCTTTTGTCATTACACTTACAGTAATCCCTCACTATAAATCTCCCCAGTATAACACAGTCTTTGATATAATATCGATATGATAATGAATCAAATTAAACTGAATTATATTTTCCATGTAATGTACCTCAGTATAACACTGTCCTATCATGAATCCTATTGAACTGGTTAAATTCTACTTTTCATGTAATGTACCTCAGTATAGCACTGTCTTTGATATAACAAAGGTATGAAAATGAATTCCATTATGCTGGTTGCATACTTTTTGCCATGTAATGTACCTCAGTATAACACTCCTTGATATAACATGTATTATCATGTACACAATTACACTGATTAAATTCGATTTTTCATGAAATGTACATCAGTATAGGCTGTCATGCCTGGAATAAGGTACACATTTAATGATAATGAATCCTTTTATACTGAATTCTATTTTTCCATGTAATGTACCTCAGTATAAAACTCCCTGATATAACATGTATGATCATGCATCCCATTAGACTGATTAAATTCTATTTTCCATGTAATGTATCTCAGTATAGGCTGCCATGCCTGGAATAAGGTACACATTTAATGATAATAGATCCAATTATACTGAATTCTATTTTTCCATGTAATGTACCTCAGTATAATAATGTCACTGATATAACATGTATGATCATGAATACCATTACAGTAATTAAATTCTATTTTTCCATGTAATGTACCTCAGTATAACACTGATATAAAAAGTATGATCATAAATCCCATTACACTGGTTAAATTCTACTTTCTTATGTAATGTACTTCAGTATAACACTCCCTGATATCACAAGTGTGATCATAAATTCAATTACACTGGTTAAATTCTACTTTCTCATGTAATGTACCTCAGTATTACACTCCCTGATAACACAAGTATGATCATAAATCCCATTACACTGGTTACATTCTACTTCCTCATGTAATGTACCTCAGTATAACACTCCCTGATTTAACATGTATGATCATGTATCCCATTACACTGATTAAATTCTATTTTCCATTTAATGTACCTCAGTATAGGCTGCCATGCCAGTAACAAGGTACATATTTAATCATAATAGATCCAATTATACTGAATTCTATTTTTCCATGTAAAATACCTCAGTATAACAATGTCCCTGATATAACATGTATGATCATGAATCCCAATTATACTGATTAAATTCTACTTTCTCATGTAATGTACCTCAGTATAACACTGTCTTTGATATAACATGTATGATCATGAATCCTAATTATACTGATTAAATTCTATTTTCCATGTAATGTACCTCAGTATAGACTGCCATGCCTGTACCAAGGTACACATTTATTGCTCCCCTGAACAGCATTACAGTGAGGGAGCATCTTCTGGAATTCTTACATGATATGGCTGGTTTGTCAGGTTTCATGCATATGATTCTTGGGTTTTTGGATGTAAATAGAATGTTACATTTGTGCACATTTTAAATGAAATTTATGAAATGAGCACTCATCTTAGATACTCTATACATGTCTGGATGTTACAGACTTTAATTTTAAAGCCTAAACAATTCTGCAATTTGAAGATCATCATCAAAAGTGTGTGATGCCCTTTATCAGACTGATTGGCATAAATTTGCCTATTTCCAAGTAAGTAAATGTTTCTTTTCACACAGATACTTCAGAGGTACATGTATATATAATCCCAGTCAAAGCAGTATTATCTCACCTTCATCAGGAAATGGCAAGATACATGAGGTATCATTTTTCTGGTGATGGTGTCAGCAATGGTATCATCACCAGCAATGTTAAGACTTTGGCAATATTGTCAAGCAATAGCTACCCCAGAGTAAAGCATTCCTGAAATCAGAATTGGTTGATTCCATAATCATTTTAGTGTTAAATGTATACTTGTAAGGGTTAAAAATTGCAAATCAAAAATAAAATAATGAGTACAGACAGAATCAACTGAGTCGGATTTCCAGACCGCATTATACAGGGGTGGGGATGGCTTGATGATATTGCTGAGAAGTGTTAAAGATTTTCCCATGTTAGGAAACCTCTACCATCTTCACTAGCCAGGGGTCATAGATCCACTTCTTTCAATATAACCCTTGGCATATGTATCTAGCTAACCTAAAGTGTTTTTAACAATATCAGTCTTGCAGCTGGAGGAATTACTACCCATAGCAAGCTAAATTAACTGACAAGTTTGTTACACATTATGTATTCAATATGACAGACTTCCATAATGTCCACATGCCTCGACTTGAAAGAAAAAAAGAAAGCAAAATTTGTTGTTGTCTGTGGAAGCCATGGTGATTATTTGCAACTATCTTCCGATGTAAATAGAACAAGCAATCAGATTGGATCAGTTTTTTCAGCTGCATCCAATCAGCTGTAAGATATGTTCTAGCAAGCAACATATGCCAAGGCAGTCCTGTGACAAAGGTAGTTCAGTCTGAGCAGGCTGCTTATGGTGTTGTTATCATCACCTTATCAAATAGATTACACAGTTCTGCTAATCTAAACATTTTTCTCAATCAGTATTGTAACCAGATATCTCCACACATGATGATGGAAAGTATGTGCTTGTTAATAATTTTCAGGCATTCAGAAGCAGAGAGACAGGGAATTTTATAATGATGATGGTATGTGTCCTCATAATAATCTTGACAAAACTTTGTTATTAATGGTTAATTGATATGATTACCTAATAATCCTTGGTCCAGAGAGAAGCTTGCAGACATTACTAAATAACTGGTGCTCGTTTATGTATGGAGAATATATATATATATATGAAAGTATAAACTTTGAGGGGGTATAAAAACTGAGAAAGGCGATTTCATTTTCTTATTTCAGAGATAACATAGAGACATTGAAAATACTAATTCTGCAACATGTAAACAAAATTCTAAATTTGTAAATTATACAATAGCCAGACCGATGTCATCTAATTGAACTGATTCGAAACTCAACCATTCCTCTGATCTGCACCTTAAGCTTACAGCTGACAATTATTTACATGGAAGTCACTGACTGATCTGTGTAACTTTGAAAATTTAGAATCTATCCAGTTTTCCATGTTCACAATTAACTCAGCATACACATTTAATTGCAAGTGAAAGAAAGAAAGAACAATTCAACTGTACAAGAAACTGTTGAGACAGTCATGTGGCATTAATTACTATACAATATCACCCAGAGAACAGTTGCATAAACCTTTGAAAGGTTTACCAGCAAGTTCATATGTTTATATATATATATATATATATATATATATATATATATATATATATATATATATATATATATATATATATATATATATATATATATATTGTAAGTTTGCATCAAAGGAGTCGAGAATATAGTTTGTGATATTTCACTTACATAAGGTTTACAAGATGTATGCATTCAATGAGCACATTTTCCTTCACAGAGAAAAATCAATCTTCTGCTCTGACCTCTGAGTAGGCCGTAGTTTGTTCAGAAATGTATTTGCCTTTGCATGTGAAAATAATTCCAACTTAGGCGAGAGCTCACCAAACAGGATCAATTACCGTAACGATACAAATATCCTTACAAAAAGCATTGAATTTACCTTTCAGCTTATTTTATCAAGGGAATCAATTAAGTTGCACTGATATTTTGAACACAGACTATGAACTGCAGTACAATTGCAAAATATTTGATATATTATCAAATATATTAACGAGAGTACAAATGCAAAAAATAGAAGGAAAAAAACAACAGTCTATCAATTTACATTCTAGTGTTTACAAATGTGATTTATACCAATAAATTGTTCTGTTGGTCGCCCAGGAATCCTTTCATACACATAATTGACAAAATTTACAGGTTTATGGCCTGGATACAAATTAATCAGTCTTCTTTGCTGGACTATTAACATGCTTTGTGTGACCATAACATTGACATTGCATGGAGTATATATCTGTTTTAAAATATAATGACTTGATATCTGACAATTTAGTTGAAACAACTTAAGGATCTTTGTGATATTGTTTCATGCTGCAACAGATATGTATATGACTACATCACTGATCACCACTGATTTCATACAAAAAGGTTTTATTTTTAAGAAATTGTACCCCATGATATATGTTGTGTGGAGAGACAGGTAGATTTCCAATGAGCATTTTTAGGAAAAAAAATAATTGGATATATTTGGGCCTAGACTTGTTACTGGAAAAATGAGTAAAATTTCAAGAATATTAAATAATATTGTGTTACACTATGCAGCTGCTGGTATATGCAATTTAAAATGGCTTTCCTTTATCCGACAAATTTTGTGTGACTTAGGGCTGAACAATTTGAGGTTATCTTAGTCATTCCCTTCTGGCAATTGGCTAAAATATACATATATACGCACTTGCCATCCTAGTGTTTTTAATCCTCAAAAAGAAGCATTTATTGGATATTCAAACTATGTTTTAATTTTGAACCATTTTTTTCACATATGTCACAAAAGTATTGAATAAGTTTAACAAAATTCCGTACAATGAATCATAGGTTTCCAGCTGAAACTGGAAGGTGGACAAATTTGGATATATATGAAAGGAAATGTGAATTGTGTGCTCCACAAGATATAGGTAATGAATTTTACAATCTTTTTCAATGTCAATATGTTGCTGAAATAGGAAAACACTGTATAAATAAGAAGTATCTGAAGCTGAAAAGACACAAAAAGTTAGTGAGTTCCTAAATAACACAAATGTTAAGGTACAGATTAGATTATGTATTTATTGAAGTGATATTTAAATCATTCTGTTCCCATGTAGGCTCAGAAAAGTTATGTCATTACCGTTTCAATGGTAAACATGCTTGTATTATTTCTCAACATGCATCCGTTGTTTAAGACAAGAGTTGTTGAATTTCAAAATGATTTTTTTTTCTTCTTCTGAAAGTTCACAACTTTATATACATGCAAACTATAAGAAATGATCGGTTATGTTTGCTAATTAAACGTTTGTATTTTCAATATCTCTGTGTTTTCTCTCAAATAATAAAATTAAATCGTCTTTTTTAGTTTTTATACCCCTTGAACCTTTTGTACTTCACATATCTACAAATTTTCTCCATACATCGGTGAGCACCAAATAATTAGTAATGTCTGTAAGCTTCTCAGTCGGCCTAGTATTATTAGGCAATAAAATCAATTAACCATTGTTAATAAATTTTGTCTTGTCTATTATGAGGACGACAATGCTGTCATCATTATAAATTTCCTCCCTCTCTCTCTGTTTTTGAATGCCTGAAAATTGTTAGCAAGCACAGATTTTTGTATCCTCATGTGTGGAGGTATCTGATTACAATACTGATGGAGAAAAATGTTTAGATTACCACCGTTGTCATGGGACTGAGGGGTTTATGAAGAATGAAGTGGATCAAAGACCCTTCGCTAGAGAAAATGAACCTCTACATAAATTGCTGTATTCAGTTGTTTTTTTTTATCTGATGAGCTAAGCTTCTGTCTTGAAGAAAGTAGGCAATTTCCATTAAACTTGTGCATTACAGATTTTGAAATTGTTTCAAACTGTCGTTACTTTTACAGTTCTCTGAAATTGTAGCATGTACAGTCATCCTACATGAAAACAAAAAAGGTTTACTTACCTTGATCGGTGCTATTCAAAGCTTACAAAAGTAGGACACATTGACCTGCTTGTCAGACTCCATTTGCAAGAATATGTTTCTGAGCTCCAGTAACATCTTAGCAGGCAACGAAATTTGGTGGGCATACATGTATTTGTATTCATATGCAGATGACCTGCTTAGATTTTCATGATATAACTGCAACTTTTCAATTTTTAAACAAAATTGTATTCTTTTTGGAACTTAGACGTTTTGGTCTACCTTGAGACATACGTGCTTTACAAGCAGAAATCTTGGTTGTCTTTTTTAAGTGCTATTTTGAAAAGTTTCAAGTGTGAGCACTTTTATATTTTGGTGGATTATGGTGTATTTTCTACTGTTCTAATTAGACGTCACGTGCATTAATTTTATAATTTTACACAACTTCTCGCTCTGTATTCGAGAACGATTAGATGACAAGTAACCCCGAATAAGGGGCTCCATATTTGAATAAGTGAAGTTAATTAACGAAAATAGTAATAGGCAAGTAAATTTTATGGGTAACAGTAGTTGAGAGGTGGTGATCTAATGGTTAGCTTACTGGCCTCAAGTCCTTGGTTCGAAAGCCTGTTGGGTATCTAACACCTCAGTTCAATTCAGTATCATTGGCTGGTATGACGCTTGTACAGTGTTCCGTTCATCGGATGTGGACGCTAAATACTAGTTGACTGTCATATCAGGGCGTGTTAGTATGAAAATATAGATACATAGGTAGGTAGGTGGATAGATAAAGTTCTTGAAATAGACATGAAAAGGGTATGTAAAGCATGTACAGCCATTTAATCCAAATTTAACATAGCTTTATAGTCTGAATTTTAGTTTTCAGAATATCACATAATCGTAATAGTAAAGAGATGCGAATTATGAAGCCTTCAAATTGGGCAATTAAAAGTGCAGTATGCGTCGTCTTCAGTAATTGTTTACAATTACAATTATTTAAGAACCCTTATGGAAATCTTTCCGATTAAAATTTTCACAAAAATGCCTTTTTACACAAGAGTAGGAAGTAAAGGTTAGGTATGGAATTGTATTTAAAAGAGATTCCAAAAATATTATTGAGCCTCTGGGAATAGAACTTATTATAGTCTCATTCTTGACTCATGGTAGACGCATCAGAAGGTTAAATTAAATATGCTATTTATTAAAGATCTTAAATTGTTCACTATCCTAATACTGAGATGGGAAAGAGTCCATAATTACGGGGTGGGGATGGAATTGGGAGAAAAAAAGGTACGATTATAGGTCACTCAGAAAATAAATGGTACATTTTTGGGTGCAAACTAAGGTATGGTACAATCTTAAATCTCATGATTGGGTGAAATATTTGTGTAATTTTGTATTATTTTTCTGGTTGGGGGTGGGGTGGGGGGTCGAATTGTTATGCAATATGATTTTTAATTGCACTGCTTCTTTCCTCGGTAAA
Organism: Margaritifera margaritifera; assembly: GCA_029931535.1. Lineage (NCBI taxonomy): Eukaryota > Metazoa > Mollusca > Bivalvia > Unionida > Margaritiferidae > Margaritifera > Margaritifera margaritifera. The sequence continues at coordinate 529,072 of JAQPZY010001285.1, forward strand.
TATTGAATGATCTTTACATCTTACTGTAAGATATTGAGCAATCTGTATGATTTCCGAAAGAAAAAGAATTAAATTGGAAAAACCTCATCTTGATTAGTTTATGCGCTTGCGATCCTTACTCGAAACCTATCTTGGTATTAGGTGAAGGTTGGTGTGGAGGTGAAATTAGGAATCAGGTATATAATTCGACCATTCCCATGACGCCATTTAACAATTATACTGTATCATGACCCGTATAAAGTTTGTATCCAATGGCACCACACTTTATGTCCTCATGACATGTGAGGACAATACACTTAGTTAATCCCTTCAGGGATTTCTACTAATGGTTATTTTTTACTGGATTTTTATTTTTCACATTTGAAGAGGGTGAACAATAACAATTTAATAAAATAAAAATTAAAAAATAACTCACTAGTAGAAATCGCAGAAGGGATTGCACTCTTGGTATGTCCACCTGGCTATCCATTTCATTCCAGTTCGTATGTGGTATTTCCGATTTCCATAGACAGGGGGCGCTGCATAATGACCTGGCGGCGGACAATATTCTTGTCAATATCACTCATCCTAGAACAAATATTCTTAGATTTTGGTTTGACCACTTACATGCCGATGTATATTTTCAATCATGCTCTAGAGGACATCGCTGTGTCTACATCGCTCCCCATGTTCGCTTCTAAAGACCTGGTACTGATGGGTCCGATGTTCACAGTTTTTGATTATTCCGAAGAGATACTGGTTTGGTCAACGATATCAGGAAGCTGCATTTAATTGCATTGTGCTGATTGCAGGTTCATCCCAGCTGTAGGCTGACGCTGGAGCATCTGAGAGACGAGTTGTCGTTAGTGTTGTTGTTTCGCATTTGCACTTCTGAGGTTCCAGGTTTAAGTCCCGGAGAGCTCTATTGTATGCAATCCAGAGTGCTATTGTATGCAATCCAGAATTATAGCACATTCATGATCCTTGTTTATCTCTGCGAAGCTTGCTTTCCTCCACCGTATGTTACTCACTGGTCCACTAGTAGCTAAATTAGGGATAATAAAGTAGGGGTTGTTTATATTTGTAATAAGAGCAACTTCATATTTGTCTTATAGTTGTGAACATGGCGAACATCAGGAGATACACATAACATTCGCACATGATGATAATTTTCGTTTCTTACGAATTGTTCACGTCTTTTCGCTTCTAGAACCAATGCGGGGGTCTTTCTCTCCCAATTGGACCCAGTTGTACATGGTGAAGATTACCTTCCCTCCCATGTCGCTAAGAAGCGAAACTATTTTAGAGGCAATGCGCCATAGTCATCTGTAGTTACAGATTCTCAGAAAATTTTGTCGCAAACGGTTCGCGAACACCCACACGTGACGCTAGACAGCGAATAGAATGCGTTCCCTGTGATCTTCCTAATCCCGTTTCAGATAATTAGGCAGCCAGAGGAAACTCGGATTAGGCAGTGATTAAATCTTTAGTAGCATCATTTCATTATCAGTTGCAAGCAATAATATCTCAAAATTTGATTGTAAACATTAAAAATGTTAGCAAAGACCTGCTATTTATTTGAAGGTTATTTACATAAATCTATTGCATTATTGTCATGTAATTCTAATCTTTGAAACATTCCTCCACACTTCCGTTTTGTGTTTAACTCTTGTTGCCGCAGAACCTCTTTTTATTGGTGGAGGAAACATTAACATTGAAATTCCTAGAAACTATTACTTTCTTCCAAGTGTATTATTTGTCTTTTATTTTTGAAATGTCAAGCGTAAAATATCTTGTAAAATACTGTCACATTCTCTACATAAAGCACATGGACAAAAGCTACCCCATGCAGAACAATATAAAAAGAAGGCAAGTGTTTCAGTCGATATCTAGCACTTTTGTGAGTTAGTATATTATCATTTTCAAAAAAAAAAAAAAAATAAATAAATAAATAAGAAAGAAGATAAGAGAAAGAAGGAAATATTTATACGAAGTATTTTGTTTTCGCTCTTTTCCCATTTCTGCTGTTCACGTGCCTCTTGCTTCTAGCAGTCATGATTGCCATGAGTCTTTGGAACTATGTCAAGTTACATCTATGTATTCCTTATTTAGTATTCATTTGCAGGCTTTGCGTAACCCATTTAATTTTCTGTTGTCTTCGCAAACGTCTGTATGGCTGATTGATGCATTTGCAATTAGATCGTTTGTGCTTATTTTGCGACATTTTAGTTACACCAGAAAAAGTTGTGACCAAAACATTTTGAAAATTATTAAGGGTTAAAATTCTTTACATAAAACCTAAGCTGAAAGAATATTATATTCTCCGACCCCGCCCGTGGCAACTATGCAGGTACCAACATTAACATTTGGCACAAGTTGGGGCAAAATCTAGTTAAATTTTTAATATCACCGAAGTTCTAGAACTTTGCTACAGTGCGTTTTACAAGTTTGTAATGAACACAAAGACCATAACTTTATATAGTTTTCTAAGTCAAAAGTCTATAAAATACGTAAACAGTTCCTTTCCAGGTGTTGTTGTCTAGCTCGCCAATCCAGTTCACAGGGGCTGGATCTCTATGCACACTGTATGTTATCAAAATCTTTCCCGGTAGGTAAAATATTATCTATTTTATGTTTGATAACAGTATGAATACCATCGATTCGGAATGATTGTACCAGAGATTATAGGTCTCAGATTGTACACAGAGATTTCTGCTCTTGTGCCCAGGCACAACAACACATGGAAAGACGCTCTAACGCTATATAGTCTGTTTAAGAAACTATATAAAAACAAAATTAGTTGAATTTAGTGTCGTCTGCTTCATCGCAAGGGCGGTTAGTGTTTTGTTGCTATTCACTTATTTTACAATCGCACAACGAAGCAGACGTTATGTTTCAACTTGTATACTCGACATTCTTTTGTGAACGAGGGGTACCGTCTCACGGTAAAATGAGTGAGAGTTCCATGGGTCACGTACAAGATCGCGTGAAATGAGACAGTGTCAGCGTGGATAAATATCATTTGCAATTTTCGCATTTAACAGCTGTATTACATTGGACCAACGATGGAGTCGCTGTGGCTCAGTGGTTAGTGTGTATGCCTGACTCGCGATCAAATGGGTGCAAGTTTAAATCCTGCTCAGAACAGGCGAGGTCAGTTGCCGTGGTGTGTCTCTGGGCAAGGCACTTAACTCCAATTGCCTCGGAACGATATAACCTTTTATGTCTTGATGTGTTGTGAAACACCAACCAACAAAAAAAAAAAAAAAAAAAACGACGAAAAACAACTATATTAACTATATTATCTTCTGTCAATGAAGGTACGTGCTAGATCTTCACACCATATGTTTTTCATATATTATGAATTTATCGCCTTCCTCACCAAAACAAATATAAGAACGTGTAATGTAAAGAAATGTAAGAACGGGTTGTTTATCTTCGACTCTGATACTAATTCCTGACATGTACCACTTCACTGTTGCTTGCGTATCACATTAACAGATAGTTTGTAATGGTAGCATTGTGTATGTGTAAAGTGTACATCTACTGCAGATGTGATATTCATCTTCTTTTGTTTCCTTCACAGCTACTCTCCCAGCATACTACCCCCCCCCCCCCCCTTCCGCCAGGTTTATTGTTAAATGCTAGTATGTAGTGTAGAGCAAATGTAGTAGGTAGAGATTTAAAAATCTCTAGAAATAAATAATTGGATGCAATATTCTACTGGTTGGTTTTTAACGGCACTTTAGAGAATATTATTGGCAATAACATGCTGAGAAAACGGGGGCTGAGTGCCTTTTCCAGGTATACCGAGCGAGCTGACTTAGGCTACTGCCGCTCCCTCTTCCAACAATAAGCCAATTCTGCATTCTTTACGTATGTATAATTAGTCAGGTACGACGTAACAGCCCCACCCCCCACCCCCACAAAGAAAAAACAAAAAACAAAAAACAATCAGTTCTTGCTTTGATCTTATGTTTCGAAGACAAACTTCCAGTTGAGTCTAGACGTTGGGAAAACATACCAAGACAAGATAGAAAACGCACTGTTTACGATTATGATGCCATACTTGATGAATTGTTTGTCTGTCCTTTTCTCCCAGAGAAGGATGTAAATTCATATTGTCTTATTATTGAACTATTACTAATGTATTCAAGTTTGGTAAACTTTTTCTTCTCCAGAAACTGTTAAACATTAACAAGCCTTGCTAAATCTGTTGACATGATTATGAAAAAGTTATGTAATTGTCAGCAACAGATAAATATAAGCATTACGTTGTTCGCGTATGTCGCCTGTGCGTGGCCGGAATACAGATTCTGTTCTTTTCTATTCTGTTTAATTACAGCGAACGGAGATTTACTCGAATAAGCCATGCCTGACGCAGTCATAATATCACAACACTGGCAGGCGACCTAACTCCTCGCACATGACCAGATTGGTCGCACGCGAGTTTAATCCAAATAAGTAAGTAAGGCGACCTAACATTCCCACGCTTACAAACACAATTGTCTGTTTGGAAATGTACCTGTGACTTCTCTTCCGATATGTAAAAAGACACCTTTAACTCGCATTCCTGCAGATTCAGAGGATTGGAAATGATAGTAATAAAAACAAAGTTGAAACATAAAACATGGAAATTAGAGCTAGTCCTATTAGAACCTGGCAATCGGTTATTAATGCTGTAAACGGATTATACCAGGCCTACATTGAGTGAATGCAACTCAGTCAACAGCCAGCGTCTCGATACTTTAATTGCACCATGCATCGCAGTAAATCGCCGTTCGCAGTAATTCATATAAAATGATACTTGATATGGAGGAAACCATAGTAATCATGGACTGACGAGCAATGACCCTCATACATTAGTAGTAGATTAGGAATCGAAACTAAGTTCCCAGATGTACAAAGCAAGTTCTTAATCACTGCATTATCTCCCCCCCCCCCCGTTTGTTTTATTTTGAATCCGTTTTTATTGTTTGTGATCTTTTCTTTTCCTTCAATTAGATTTCATATAATTGTTTATGGTTTTAAGTGTATTTAGCCCATCCATTAGTATACTGTCAAAACCTTTTGATGATGACATTAATTTGGTGTACAGTACTTCAATTGATATACATATTGCATTTCTGTTTGTTTGTTTACAATTCCTCTACCATTCATGGCTCATCTTGCGAAGAATTGAAGTGTGCATTATATATACACACACAGACACATAAACACACACATTGATACAAGCTTGTCGTCAAAAAGAACGGTGAGGGAAAAAGACATACATCACAATTATACAGGGATCATACACCCTATAGTTGTGATATAATTCAGTGGCAAGAATTGCCTTCTTTCTTTCTTCGCTTGGAAATGTTCCCTGAGGGACTAACCATATAACAGGGGGGAGGGGCTGGGATTTTCTTTCGAACCAGGATTGTTTTTTTTTTTTTTTCTTTTACCTCAAAATAATGTTTTGTTCATCATATATAGTTGATATAATATTCATCACCCCCCTTCCAAGTGACCCCCCCCCCCCACAATTAAATGGTTGGTCCCTTAAGAATTATCAAAAACATTGTGCCGTTTAACATTGATGTCATATGTGCTGGCTAGAATATGAATAGGCATCAGAAATAGACATTAATATAGCAGCAAGTACATGGCTGTGTACCCTTTTATCGAAGAGGGTAGGGGGCACTGGGCGGTACATTCTTATCTCAAATATTATGAAGTTAAACCACCACCACCACCACTTGAATATTGCATGTTTTGGCCATCCCGTAACAAATGAAGAAAGCAAATCAGAATTAAACTTGTATGAGAAGTTTTAAATAGAAATATTTCACCATGAGTCACCGAATCATTTTTGAATATTAAAAGAAATCACTCGACATTTTGAGGAACTGCATTTTACTTTGTACCGTTAACTATTTCACGGAAGTGTGTCTCGCATACGGAAGTAGCTGGCCCTCCCACACGCAGCAGCATTTGAACGCACTTCAGTGTATAATTAGGCTGGTGATGCGCATGACATGGGGAGATGCTGATCTCCATAAATAATATAACTGATGAGACCGAGGAGTAACTTCCCGCAGCTATGGAGGGGTGTGTACTGGTGTGTCTTATGAGTATGATAAATTTCTTTCTAACCACCGGAGTAGAGTATCAGACTGTGGTTTCAAAGGTTGGAGATATAATTGGCTTTAAAGACGTGGTTGCATTTGGCAGTGAAAAACGGGACGTATTGATGTATCTTGGAATTCCGTATGCGGAGGCTCCAATAGGGGAACTACGATTCAGACGGCCGGTTATGAAAGTGCCCTTTACAACCGCTTATAATGCTACATCTCACCGACCAGCATGCCTCCAGCTTCAAACAGAGCCCCTGGGAAAAATCCCTGAATTTTCAGAAGATTGTTTGTATTTGAATATTTATGTACCGGGTAAAGTATTGAGTGAAGCGAATTCCAAATATGCCGTGATGATCTGGATCCATGGTGGTGCATTTACACAGGGGTTTTCCGATTTATACGCCGGAGACGTTCTAAGTGCCATAGGTGAGGTGATAGTGGTTACCATAAATTACCGCCTTAATGTATATGGTTTTCTCGACACAGGAGATGAAAACGCCGCTGGAAATTGTGCATTTTGGGACCAACGACTGGCCATGCAATGGGTTCATGACAACATTGCTGCTTTTGGTGGGAATCCGAATTTAGTGACCGTATTTGGCCAATCAGCAGGTGCGATAAGTGCTTCACTACACGCAGTCTATCCCCAAAATAAAGGACTTTTTAAACGAGTTATCGCACAGAGCGGACTTCCAACGCTCGGTGTAACATCTAATAAGAGGAATAATCTTGGGACTTTCGCAATATCTCTTAATTGTGACCACAAGGAAATGAAAGAGCTAATAAAGTGTATCCAGAGTAAAAGAGAAGACGAAATCAGACGAGTTTTTATGAGTTCACCATTTTTCAGTCATCAATTTCAACCAGTAGTCGACGGTGATTTCATCAAACAGACTTCCGCGTCGATTCTTAAAACATTATCAAATCCAGAGTCGGAGGAAGCAAAATTTTTCTCTAGTCTTGATTTCTTATCCGGTGTAACAGATGCAGATGGAGTTTTCTGGTTGAAGTTTTTCTGGGCACCACTGTTGGGTCTTTCTAATGGGTGGGCAACATCTGACTTTCCAGTTGATAGAGACAAGTTCGAGAAAAACATAGTTCCGCTAATTGCGAAACAAGTTTACGGAACGTCATCAAAACTAATAGAGGATGCTATAATATTCCAGTACACTGACTGGAAGAATCCTGAAAGTCCCTACAAAAGAAGAGACATGTTAGCAGATTTATCTACAGATTATACATTTTTACACCCCTCTGTTCATTTAGCTGATATTCATGCGGGATACAATAGTTCTGCAGTGACTTATTTCTATCAATTCGCTCATCGTCCCTTCCTAGATAAATTGACACCGAAGTGGGTAAAAGGGGCCAACCATGGTATGGAGATCCCTTTTTTATTCGCTTTTTCTGATCGATTGAAGCCGTTTTTTAGCATACCACAAGAGACTGTAGTACCTGCTGATGAGTTTGTGTTAGGCCAATACATTATAACGAAGTGGACTAATTTTGCAAAAACGGGGTAAGTAATGTAACCTCTATGTATGTATGTATGTATGTATGTATGTATGTATGTATGTATGTATGTATGTATGTATGTATGTATTGTATTGTATATATGTATTTATTTATTTATTTATTTATTTATGTTTCAGAAATCCAAATGAACCTGTTAAACTACCAATTCATTGGCCAGAATACAAGAAAGAAACACGTGACTATTTTCTGTTGAATACCAACCTTACGTCACACAGTATTAAGCAGCGCCCAGAAGAGATCCGTATGGCATTCTGGGATAGGCTGATACCCATCATATCACAATACGTATCAAAATATTCCAGTGTTAGCCAATGTAAGGAAAAGCGGTGTCCATCAGAATCACCACGACTCCAACGGTTTGATATAGAACTAACCACTGCTGAGGATGTGTTAATAGCTCTAATTATTATTAGTGTTTCCATTTTACTTGTTCTAATAATTCTTACTGCTTATATATTCTATGCAAGATGGCATAAATAGTAGCCCGTTTGTTCATTGTTTTCAATGTTTTACAAAATGACGTTGTTCCGTCGTCAAATTTTGCCGCCGTTACTAAAATAGACAAAAATTAAAATGACTTCTTCACAAAACGGAAGATGACCAAATTTGACAGAAAGGATCCTAACATGGAGGGTTTTAAAATTTTACAAATGATACCAATCCACAATCAAATATGGCCACCATTACAAAAAATAGAAGAAAAAAAACAAAAACAAATATGACTTCTTCTGAACACTGCTCAAAATAATTTAACCAATCTTTACGGAAAGCATTCTCGCATAAAGGGCATTCAAGTTTCTACAAACGATGCAAATCTACCATCAAATATGGCCGCTGTTACTAAAAGTAGAAGAAAAATATAAACCGCTTCTCATTAAGAATCTGCTCAGCATAATTTGACCAAATTTGACAAAAATCATTCTGGTATTATGGGCTTTCATATTTATGCAAATAATGTCAATTCGGCGTCATATGGGCGCCGTTTCTAAAAATAGAAAATCTTTTAAACCAGACCACTCAATAGAATTTGACATACGTTTACAGAAAGCATTCTGACATGAAGAGCTTTTAAGTTTGTAGAAATTATGCCATGCTGCTTTCAAATGTGAATACTTTACTAAAAATAGAAGAAAAAAAACTTTAATAGCTTTGTCTAAATAACCTCTTAACAGAATTTGACCAAATCGGACAGAAAGTATTCAAGCTTTATCACCTTTCAGTTTATACAAATGATGCTGTTCCGCCATTAAATGTAGATGCCGCTACTAAGTGTGTAAAACATTTACGCAACTTTATCTATAACAAAATACACCCCCACCCCCCTCTCGGCCCGCTAAACGGAATTACACCAATACTGACACATGCTATACTGGCATAGGGACCTTTAATGATTGAACAAATGATCCTGGTGTGCCATCAAATGTGGATGAAGACACAACAATTAGAGAAACCTTGAGACAATTGTTTTAATAATTTATGCAATCAACAACATGGAAAGAAATGTCAGCAGAAAGAATCCTACTAACCCAGATTTCTTGGTCAACGTCAGCCAGGTGAGCGATCTTAGGCGCACTTGGATCTCTTGTTTTCTAGTATAAATTTTTTTTCATTGATTTATTTATTTTAAATCTTCTTGCACAGCCCCTCAGATGCCTGGTTACATGTCCATTGAAATGTTGAATATGCAATGTAAGACGTACATACAGTTAGCGATTCGTGAATTTAAAAAAAAAATATAATTTCGAAGGCAATGATATGTTTTAGTCACCCAGTATGTTGCATCGTAGACATAGCTGTCCAATCCAAGTTATATGTTTCCTATGCAAATCTTATATTCATGACTAGGGACAATATCGGGCCTTGCCATGGGCCTCATTATTCAGCGATGCTAATTGAGAATATCGCTTCAGGTTCCCTCTTCAAGTAACTGTGAGATGCTTTTTATTAAGGAGAAAATTCTAAAAGAAATATATTTGAACCACGTGTCCTTTGATAAAATATTATCATGTCTGTGTTTTGCATGCGTTTTCTGTCAACGGTGAAAGATAATTCAGTAACGGTTGTTCCCAGTTTAGCTAGAGAACTATGGGCTTGTCCTAAAACTGTTACCCAGCCGGTCGAATCAGACTGGGAGTTTATAATGCAGTCCTGAGACTCACTCACTTTAAAATGACTTACCTCGTATTAGTTAGCCTTTCGATTCTTTTCGACATACAGTGTCATACGTTAACGCTCTGGTCACAGCTGTGACAGAAGCACCGATGTTGTACCCTAATAAAGCTCTCGCAGAGAGTGGAAGACGAAAGACTACTGTATACAACGCAGAGTGTTCTAATCCTAATGATTACACCAGCCGCATGTTTCCTCACCTATGTGTGATACAAATGTTTACCCGCCTACGCGTGTATTAGTTTCAGGTGAAATTGTAGTAAAGTGAAAGTTAGGCCAAGCCCCCTCGAGCCAGGCGCAGACCGTGGAGACGCCCGATAAATACTTGGTTTTTACGGAGAGGCGGCAGGCCGCTTTGGCATCGCATTTTTTGTTTGCCCGTTTTTAAAAGACAGATCGTATGACGAAGGTGCGCCGGAGGTATGCCTCGAGTCAGAAGGCTGTTGTTCGAACGATTTTGTTGCTTTCGTGATTCTCGTTCATTGGACGTCCAGAGATTTTTCATGATTTCCTCGCGAGCTTCGGCTCTTCCGCGGTTTTTTTTTTTTTTTTTTTTTTTTTTTTTTTTATTTGTTACTCCGCACATTTCAACCAAAGTGTATGCGTTCATGGCCGTATATTTGTCGACTTCATCGAGAATAAGCAGAAACTCTTCCTCAGAGATGGCGTTGTCGCATAGCGCTTTAGATATATGGCCCGAGATTGTGTTGAGCTTTGTTTCGGCCATGACGCGGATTTCGTCGTGCTTTTCGGGGTTCAGGGAGAGTCGTCGGCTAATAAAATTTCCTGCAATGGAAATCAGAACACAGCTGAAAGCAGTGATTTCAAGGACAATTGCAATGGGGGCAGCAATAATTTTTGACAATATTCCTATCCCAGCCACACCGGTGCCCAGAAACACAGCCGTCAGTGTGTTGTCAGCACCATCAACAACATTTACTGCGCGCTTGCATTTTTTGTACAGAGTGCGTCGCTCCTCAGCCTCTGCCCGTAAAAAGGTTCCAGCTTCGCAGATCTTTTTCAGACGAAAATCTTGTGGGTCTTGGAGCTTTGGGTATAGCGACATTATTATAATTCCTCTATGAGCAGCGTGATATGAAAGTTTAATTGATCCAGAGGGATAAAGAGGTTAGCTCCCTTGCGGACATACACCTCAAACCTGACACCATGGTGTACTGGTGAGACGGAGATGTTGTCAAAAAAGACGTTAGTTTCCTTAATATCTTTCGATCCGGAAATAGCACAGTCTTCAATTCCCCCGCCAACACTCTCGCAAAGAGTCGCAACTTCCATCCCTTCTGCCCAAAGTTTCAGTTATTGTTTGCTTTTCTGATCGATTACTGTGATGCGTCAGAGCGCGTCTTTTCTGTTAGTGAGACGAATGATGGAGAATCCTAATACCTCGAAGGAAAGGTTATCGTAGAGATCGTATCGCTAAATACCACGTCTAAATTGTAGTAACAATCGCGCCCGAGAGCCCTCGGGGGTAGTGCTTTTGGCTGTTGTTCCGACAGCGAAAGCTCAATTACCCCTAGTTGACTAGTTGACCGCGGGTTGGCTTAGGGTGCTCTGGGTAGCCCCTGTGCTCAATGTCTATCTGCTTTGCATCCGCTTTACACCCCTATCTGAACCGGGACATGTCAAACCCAAGTTGTCGCAGATACTCCTGCACCGGCGGTTTGTATTCCTTGTCGATGTCAGACACTTGTTTTGCGAGCTTCGTCAATACTCCGTCGTCCATATCAGGAATGGCAGGCGGCACTAATGATTCTTGTTCCTTGTTTATGGCTGGTTGTTCCCCCATGGCTTTGTTTTTACTTTAAGCTAATTATAACGCAGTTTCTAATTACGGAAGCCAAAGATGATCAGAGTGGCTGAGAATCCTGATTCTTGTGCGTCGATGTTGAGGTCCATACACCGGATGGTGTCTCCAGCGGCAAACAAAGACGCAAAGCTAGTTGTAAAGCTTTCGAATGAGACGCCATTGCATGTCTTCCGGTTGTTCTCGAGCAACAAGTGCTTTTGCCGCCGTTTTCGCTTGTGTTTACACTGTTCTGGTGTTTCTTCTTTGTGCACGCACTCGTTCTTGAGCCGTTAACTGACAGATCTTCGCCTGTATAGGTCTCAACACTTTGCTCTTTGGTCATTTATTTCCCTGGAGGCGCGTGCTTCTTCCATAAATTGCTCAAACTCTGGACCATTCGCTTGCTTCTGTCAACTTCTGGGGTGCTGTGGTCTTGGGCTGACTTGAACTTGGTCTCTGGCAGGGGCAGGGCAGCACTGATGTTTTATTGCAGTCTTCCCAACGCCGGTACAGTTTCAGCCCCTCTTTCTTAGACGGTATGCTTAACGCCTTTGACCTCGTGACGGGTCTACTTTGCGGCGCCGGCGGTGGCTTCCGCTGTGGCGTTGACTGGCTTTATGAGAGGCGAAAAGATTTTCTCGAACTCATAGGTGGCATCATTCTGTGCAAGCTGACGGGGGTTTAGCATGTCGCGCAGCTCGTTGCGGAGGGCTACGTACTCCACCAGTGTGTGCATCTTGTCCTTCGCGCTTGTCGTTTTTGTACACGGCTCGAAGATAGGAAGATAGTTTTTTTTTAAAAATATTTGCACGTCTTTACAAAACTTCATTTTTAAACACGCCTTATCAAGGCCCATCCGAAACTTCACTGGACCTGTGCTGCTAAGGTCTATGGTGGCGAAGCGATGGGCTATGGGTGTTGCCTCGTCGAAGAAACGACGAAACTCACGCCAATTCATGTTGGCGGCACACCATGTGGTATGCACGTGTCGCAGGACATGGATGTCAGTCCCGCGGATTAGGACGACCAAATTAGCGTTGTTGCGAATCACCTTCGGTATGTGGTCGTAGCGCCGAACCAAGTAGAACACAATTCGGTGTTATTGTCCCGCCCGCGGCTAAAGAGGCTAGTGGGATTTTATGCCCCTCTAGCAGAAGATGACTTTGTCTTGGTCGCGGTTTAGGTAATCAGTGCCCGGAGCCTCTTCGACGTTGGAGATAAACGTCACAAATGGTGACAAGTGTTTTGTCGCACGGTTTTTCACCCGTGGCCTCTGCTATTATCTTGACCTGCTCGAAAATGGCAGCGTTGTTGATTTGCCGCAGGATTTCGTAACATTTATAACGTCCGCGCTGGGCGCAACCACGTAGAGCCTGTTCCATTTAATCTACCACGTCAGGAGGTTTAGCAGCAGCTGCGTCATTCCACATCCAGAGAGGTCAATACCCAGCGCCCGGATGCGGTCAGGCGGCAGGGCCCAGTGGTGTCGCTGTATTTTTGGCCTTTTTTTTCTGGCTGAGAAGTGCATACTATTAAAGGGCCGCAAACATCCTTTAAAATGGTCACGTATTGTCTGCTCTGTAGATAGAAGACTGAGACTGAAGGAGGACACAAGGTACGGCTCGCCAATGAAAAATACGCTCCAAGGAACTTGCGCGGTATGTGGGGTCAAAAGATACCCATCATCTTGCGTGCCGCTGCTAGTCGGTAAGACATGGCACGCAGGTGCAAGCACAACGGCGACATCGATGCCAACATTGAAAAGCTGCCGTCAGTTTTTCGTGGTCATCCTTCTGCTTGGCGCGGGTCTCTCGCTTGATGTGAGCCTCCATATATCTCACAGCTGCCTCTGGGTCTTCTTTGGCCTTTCGGATCTCCACCTTTTCTTCGTCAGCCAGCTTGGTTTGGTACATCTTCGGGTGGAGGCCCACAAACTCCGCGATTGGAGTGCCATTGCATCATTTCCATCAACCTTTTCATTGGCATCGCTGATCAGCGAGTGGCCTTCCGGGTATTCACTGGTATCGTACATGGCGGCGCCCTCGCCCAGGTCCCTGTAAAGATCTTCCGTTTCGATGCTTAGCAGCAGGCTTAAGGTGTCCGCGTAAAGGTGGCTCGCCTTGTCTCTGTAGCAAATTTGTATGTGATAGTAATAGAAGTCGTACATCAGGAGTTTGCTGAGATTGTGGACCAACATCCCCGTGTAGATCGGGCGGTTGAGCTTAAGGCTGGCCTTCGCTAAATAGACGGCAACAAGATTGCCGCTGTATATTTTCCGCGTTCTAAACGCCGGGTCGGCGTACAGGCGACGCAGCTCCTCTTCCTCACCTTTCAGCCTCACCAGGTCCACCCGAATCTGCTTTCTCAGGTTCTCCATCGTTTTCCGTCGACGGACCTGTTCATTATCTTCAAGAAGTCTTTCTTGGAAGCAGTCTTCGCCTTGGATCTCAGATTCCTGTTGAGCTGGATGTGCGTCGCCATCAGCGGGCTCTGGTCAAACTCCAATGCCTGGTGGACCTTGGTGAGGCGCATCCCAAATTTGGTGCAGAGCTAGAGTTTCCGGTATTGGATCACGTATCGCTCATTTTTACGCACGCTTGGAACTAGCTTCTTGCATTCAGTGAACCGGTCACCCAGCTAGTTCACCAAACGGCGCTAATAGTCGCTCAATCGGCTCTCTTGAACGCATAAATCCTCCGGGGCCAGCGGGTTGTCGCTATGCGCGTCATGGAGCTCTTCGGGGTAATTGAGGGTCACTTCGAGAATGTAGCCCTTTGGTTCGTCGTCTTCAGTGGAACTGATATCTTTCTAGGGCCCAGTCTAGCGGAAGCCTCCAGTTGGCATACTCAAAATGATGGCCCTCCGTAGAGGCTGTTGGCATAAGGGTAGTTTATCCGGCTGTTTGGCTTTCATTTGTCATGTGTGGGTCCATCGGTTGTTTCCTTTCGCGTGGCGGCGACTTACCATCGATTCTCTTCTCGATAAACAGGTGCATGTCTATGTCTGTCAGCAGCTCGCGCTTGATCCCTGTTCCTTTTAGAAGGGCGCCACAGCTCATTCCCGGTGAACTGTAGTAATCGGCCTGGTCGAGTCTGTAATTTGTTAACGATGTGCTGCAGAATGCCTCAAACACATCCGCTGTCGTGATAGCCCACCGGGTTCTGGCAGCTGAATGGCTTCCACACGTTTTTGCGCATGCTTGTAGTGTTTTTCTTTTATGCCTTCTCGAAGCAGCTTTCTGTAAAAAAAAAAAAACCTATATGGGCGGAAGCTGTATTTCTACGAAACGCACCCAGCTGCTCATGCGTTTGAATGAGTAGACACCCTTTTGTGTCAGGTCAATGTCGTGCTATGTGTACTGTGCCGTTATGCGAAACGCTTCCTTGGGTATGCTTTGAACCAGTTTTCCAGGCTGATGTTCATATAATGGAGGCTGTCAACAAACTGCAACTGCCCTAGCGAGAACGCCACGTACTTCTCAGTGTTGTTTGGGATGGCGCTAATGTTCTTCGTCGAGGCCGTTCTGATGGTGTCCATGATAAGGTACCCATCGTAACCGCGTAGGTTATGAATCACAACTGGCACATTCGTGTTTTCTGGGTAGATGGGCAGCTTGAGGTTGCATGCTTTGTGGGCGGCGCCGTGGTACTTGCCGATAATATGGGAGTGGTCTCTCATTCTGTTGTCGCCCAGTGCCTTCCCACAGATGTAGAAGTCTGCTGATTCCTTGAAGGCCTTTCTGTCGTCTCTATTAATGGTAATCTCAGCCGGATTTCGTACCGCCTCTCTAATCTCCTCTAACTCATGCTCGAGGATCCGGATGAAAGTAGCTATAGTCTCCTTGCCACGGTATAACACCGGATCCTTGAAGACTCCGTTGCAGCCGACAACTATGTGGCAGAAGCTACATGGGACATAGTCAGCAATTTTCTGCATACAGGTTTTAACCGGATTGCCGGCGGGGCCTACCACTGGCACGTTCAGTGACTCGAAATACGCATAGATAACGTATGGGACACGAATCTGGTGGTGGTTCTAGAAGGCTAGGATGTTCTTGCCTGCCTCAGGTAAGGATACGCGCTGTTGCTTCTCGGCTATACCGCGACAGTCTTTAGTGTGGGCTTCGAATAGGTCGGCCGGCAGTACTCGTTCATACATGAAGCCAGGTATTCATAACGCCTGCCCCGTAGAAGCTACCTGCGGTTATCGTACCTACGCATTGTTGTGTCGGACGCAACCAAGGTATACCTTCCGTCACAATTTTATTTCAAATAGAAGATATTCGCCTGCGGCCGTTACCAGTTAACCTCACTGTATCATACCGGTTGCCGATGACCCCACTACACCCTTCGAGTAGATATATTAAGCGGGTGTCTGGGCCCACACCAAACGACTTCCCCGATGGCCCGATCACGTCTGGGTTGCGCCTCAAACCAATGGCACGTGGTCGTCAAAGTTGAATGCCATCGCAAAGCTTCGACGTGTGACACTTTATGTGAAAAAATAATCGAAAGGCTAATTACTACGAGACAAGTCATTTTAAAGTGAGTGAGTGGCAGGACAGCATTATAAACCCCCAGTCTGAGTCTGTCAGCTGGGTAAAAGCGTTTTGGACCAACCCTAACTTGTTACTTAGCCGCCCAACCACAGCCCTTTCATGAGCCACTCCTGATGTTTGCTACGTTGGAGTGAATAAGACTTGTACACCTTCCGCTCTCAATTAAAGGGAGATAAGCATGTTTCTCTTCAATCTCGATTGCCTCAAGTTATTGACCATTAAGTAAACAGGTAGATATCCACGCCCCGTTACAGACATTTCGGTAATACGAGATGCTCAGTATTGTGATAACTCTAAGTGAATTTCACTGGCCACAACAACAACAACAACAACAACAACAACAACAACAACAATTATCAAATAATCAGTTTCCTTTTCTTGATTGATCGCTTTATTTTAGTTATGGTGTTCTGTGAATCGTACATAAATTCCAGGGTCTAGTTTATTCAAGCTACTGAAGTGCAAAAAGGTGTGTGATATTAGAAAACTGTATACAAGATAATACAAATGTGTGCCGCTTTATTCATCCTGGTGTGTATTCATTGTAATTTGTAAAATTACTAATACTACTACATATTGCAAATTGTGCAAATTTATGTCTTGGTGTATAATTGGATTTAAATTTGAAATATATTCAGATATCTACATTGCATAAATGATTTGCGTATTGAAGCTGTTTATGTTATACCATATTATGTTTTATTGTAAATTTAGCTACTCTTTTATGTACTCTGAGAAAAATAAAGTTTAGTAAGATCGACAAAACAATGCTTGCTGGTTTATTGCATTAAACAAATCATTGCAGGCGTTCGTGGCTGAGAGAGAGAGAGAGAGAGAGAGAGAGAGAGAGAGAGAGAGAGAGAGAGAGAGAGAGAGAGAGAGAGAGAGAGAGAGAGAGAGAGGTTTATTCAAACCATCGTGTTCTTTGACTAAATCCATACCCTTTTTCAACGATGCATGAATATCCGAAAATATATATTTTACAGATGTATGTTTTTGATTAAACTTGCTATCTTAGCTGCTGGTATCAAGATGTTGCATGGTTTGAATAACAAGGGCAATATGATCATACTAATGAAGTAATCTGGTACGCATATTGATATGATGATTTGGAAAATACTTGATCAAACTTGTTTGATAAAGATCAGGTATACAGGTATAGACCCTTTTTACTAATGTCACTTGCACACGATTTTAAGCCTCGGTAGTCATGAATTTACCCGTATGGAGTACAAACTGGCAGCTGGTTTTACATAAGTCGATCGAAATGTGCTGTTTGGAACAAGACAGACTGAGATTAAATCAGTACAAATATAGACAGAAAGTGTGTTTTCCATTTTTGCTCTATTAATTTGTGCTCAATATTTCATTTAAACACATAGGCTTTAATCAGATATGAACGCCGATGACGTCATCTGCAAATGGTCTACTTGAGGTGATTAAAAAGAAGTTTGCAAGAGTTCAAATGTCGCAGATTGGTGATGTTATCATAGAATTATCTGGATTTCACCGACGGAACTTGAATCTTGACTTAAGTTTTGAGTGCAGCAATTTATCTGGATGAAATTAAAGTTTGGCTTAAGTTTGACAAATCAAATATAAAGTCTAGACTTAAACTTTAATATATGTTGATGAAACTTTATCCTAATTTTGTGATTAACTTAGAGACTGATTTTGATGTGGCGTGATATTCAAGTGTTTCAGACAGGTTTCTGAATGAGTTTGATAATGACGTCATTGCACAAAAATGAATTTACCTAAGAATTAAAATATTTGTTTTGTAGATTAACGCTGAGATTGAACTTAAATATTTTAGTCGACTGCAAGTATGTTGGACTTTAAATAAAAAACTATCATAAACTATATGCTGTCAGACCCACAGAGACCTCGTTTTTCTTTTCTTTTTGTTTATAACGAAGTGGATATTCTCGATTTTTTTCTTTATTCTGAATATCCGTTGAGTGATTTCTTTAGTACAACTTCAAATTTAGTCGGAAAAAAGCTGATTTTCGCAAGGATTATATATTTCAGTGTGTTCAATAATTTCAGTTTGTACAATAATTCTTTTTTATCATATGAGATGGTTTTATACTTCAAAAAAGGTGTGGTAAATATTTGCCATAAACCCGTATTACTTTTGCTCAGGTAAATGTTTGCCATAAAGCCGTATTGATATTGCTCAGCTAATGACTTGACAGACGATGATCCCAGAATTAGCTTGGAAATGTGTTGTGCTTTGCTCAGATTTAAATTCCAATCATTTCATCATTATAAATTATGCATTCATTCATTTTCATTGAAACAGAAATTGATAAAATTTAATTCCTTACTATACATTTGCTAACAATAATGTCACATACGGGAGCCGTGGTGGCTCAGTGGTTAGCATGTCGGACTCGCAATCCAAATGTTACATGTTCGAATCCTGCCCAGATCATGATGGATCAGCTTCTTTGGTGTGTCTCCAGACAAGGCACTTCACTCTTATGGCACTGTACAGCCTCTCAAGTGTTGATTATCCGTTAAACACTAAGCAAACAAACAAGCAAACGAATAATACCACAAGTAGTGTACAAATGGCCAAGCCTGGACCACTAGAATAATACCACAAATAGTATACAAATGGTCAAGCCTGGGTAACTAAACCTGTTAAAACCGATTTCAGCAATTGTCGCAATGTAAAATCTCGTTTCCTTCCACGAGAATGTTTCTGGACCACTCACAATTTTAAAAACAGTGTTGGTGCTGTCTTGGACATTGAGATTCATAGCATAGAATTTTGAAACAAAATTCACAACATAAATAAAGGCTTATCGTGTTGGTTATGCTAGTTTGAGTTAATTCATTTGTTAGTACACACACATTAATAATAATAATAATAATTTTGGTGCTGCTAACACTGGGCTATTGGTTCTTGATTTATTTTAACAAATTATTAAACGAATGAAAAAATTTAAAAGTAAAACAAAATGAAACAGATAAAGCATTTTATAGTATCAGCCTTATTTAAAAGAATCTCACTACACCTTACACAGATCACCCCAACACCTGACATATCTAGACTCTGAGATCAGACGCGGGAACAAAGATATGGAAAGTGAGTTCGTAATTCCTGCGCCATTCTAATTCTGAAAAGCAGTAAAGGATGAGTCTCTTTGTAGTATAACTAGCCTTTTCCGTGTGTTCTGTGGTTGTCTTCACCGCACCCCTTAGCCTCACTCGAAACTCTATGTCTCGTTCAACCCGACTCTTTCGTGACTCTGAGAAATATACGCTGAGCGAGAGTCTGGTAAAGGTCTTTGAAAATGATTGCAACAGTCAAAACGAGGCTTACCAAAAATCTGGCATATGTCAGTTCATGGGATGTGACAGGTCATAAAAGTCATATAACAATAATATAAGACATCATTTTCTAAATTTCAAAAGTGGACATGTTATAACATCATGATATGAACTTGAGCTATTTTTTATCTTCAAACTTTTCAAAGGATATGCTTTAAAATAGCTCCTGAAAGCTACCGTCATTTTCAACCCCATACAAACATATTTACCTGGAGCAGCCTTGGAGTAACATTCACTATAACTAATGTTGCAAAGATAGTTCATTCATGAGTAATCAGCTCAAAGAGCCACTACAACTGAAGTCCCACATGGAAAGCATGCACTACTCAGTCATTGTTATGTCCTGCCCATTCACATGTACAATAAATAGTAAACCGATTCAAGGTGACCTACCGTAACACAGAGTGTCTCTCCTTATTAATATGAATAGTGTATCATGGAAGAAAGATGGTTATTCTTCTGTTCAAATGTACTGATCAGAAAGGGCGTCACAAGCCTTGAGATAAAAAAAAAATTAAACTAAATCATTAAGAGCAACTTTTGTTAACATAACTCTACTTGTGCTGTTGTTTACCATTTTCGAGACCTAGTCACTCCTTGACATATATGGATATAATGGCCATATATAGAATATTCTAACTTTCCAGAAGACAACATTTGCTGTTTCAAATTACGCGCTTCTCCTTCGCACATAATGTTGCTAATTCATATGTAATTAGTCAAAAGACTTTTTAAATAAATCAGTAAAAAATCAGATTTTCTGTGCACGAGTTTGTATTAAACTGAAAAGAAAACTGTGGGTTATATAGTTATTTAGTAAGATCAAAATTGTGCCCTGTCACAGCTGCTGAAACGATTTATAAAGTCGCTGATTGGTGGACAGGCTTCTTGCGTACTAAATTCATTAGGGTTTAGTTCATTTCGGACAAAGGTATAGTCGTGTGCATGCTTGACATGAGATAGCTCATTTACACATGCACTCATGATGGATACCATGCTGTTTGAATGGACAAGGCCTAATGAATATTCTACTGTAATGTCAGAGGGCCAGGTCACTCAGGTCGGGTAAAATATCAACAATGCTTTAATTTTATTTTTTCTTCCATTTTCGATTTAATAAATATAACCTGTAACGATCGTAACAGATTTCTAATTTTGCACGAAAATCTTGCAAACCGTGCAACTCTGACGCAACTAAATATGTGTTCATAAAACATGAGTGCCCCCCTCCACCTTGTATGACAATACAGTCGAATGTGCATGAGAAACCGATCCTAAGTACAAAACTTAATTCAGGTCACTGAAACGTGAAATTTAGGTCACATTGGCCTACTTTAATAAGTTGGTGTTGAACTCACTGAGACCCGACTACACGCCAAGTTGCATGACTCTTGGGATACCAATTCTTGACAAACTGACCTAAACGCATAACCTAACAGACGTCACTAGAGGGTGCAATTTAGGTCACAGTGACATACTGTTAATAAGATAGCGTTGTATTCGCCAAGATTCATCTACATACCAAGTTTCATGATAATAGGGCCGACAATGTCTGAGAAACTGATCTAAATGCAGAATTGAACTGAAGTCAATAAAGAGTGCAATTGAGGTCACACTGACCAACTTTTAGTTGATGTGTGTGATAATCACCAAAATACATCAACATACAAAACTGCGTGACTTTAGGACTTATAATGCCTGAGAAACTGACCTAAACGCAAAGCTTGACCAAAGTGTGACGGAAGGACGGAGGGACGGGCGGAGAAGGGTCACACTATGGACCTCTTCCAAACTCGTGGCGGGGCATAAATATACGAACGACACCTATTGTTAACAATCAGCAATATAGACATTTACCACAGTCTAACTAGGTATAGATCTCTCTGAGTATCGCGAGATTGGTTGAACGAGGCTATCAAAACTCCTCAAACGATGACGCTGTAACCAGAATGTATCTATTTTTTGGAACTACTTTCAGTTGTCTTTTAAGCCAGTTGGAACATCTCGGTATTGTTGTATCATCTGTCGCACTACTTCTGCGGATTTAAGAGTGAAATACAATAAACCCGAAAATCATGGTTAGAACGTGAACCTAGCGTAACAAATCCAAGATATCTTACTTTAAAACAAATGACATTACCCTAATCAAAAAGCAACAGAACCATAAATATACTTTTTACACGTCTGATATATTTTTAAACGTTGTGACGGCCAATTATCTATGTAATATGAAGGGAAAAGTCAATAAAATTGGGAATTCTAACATGAACCCATTTCGTCTCCCTATATAACGCACGGAGAAAACGAGACATTTACAAAAGATACCTCAATAGGATGTCCGCACTTGTCTCCAACAGTAACGCTCTGTCATTCGGAACATCCTCGTCTCATTCCAGTGCGCGTGGAATAACTTCTAGCATGAAATGGAAAAGCTGAGGACGTTCCGATTGACGTTCTTTATGACGTGACGTTCCGACGTCATCACGTAAGTGCGCAGCTAATATTTGAGCGAGATGCTCTAATGCTGTAATACCTAGTCAACAGAGTGAAATCAGTGTGAGCAAGCCGAATTGTGTTTATTTTTCATGTTAAAATAGAAACAAAAACTCGAAAATAAGTACCTATTTCAAACTATCAATACGTATTTTCAGCCTTGCGATTTTGTACATAAGCACCTCGAACTGGCGCACAAAGACTGAGAATTAAATCTATTTGTTTCGAACATATACAAATTTAAGAAATTGCACAGAAATATTGCAAAAATCTATCAATCTTAATTCACCCTACAAGAACAATCAGTTCAAAATCCTAAACCAACAGTTATAAATTATGTTCTTATTGCTCCTATTGTGCACCATCAGCATTCTACAAGACAGAGCCAAGTGCACCATCAACATTTTACAAGACAGAGCCAAGTGCACCTCAGCATTCTACAATACATAGCCAAGTGCACCATCAGCATTCTACAAGACATAGCCAAGTGCACCATCAGCATTCTACAAGACAGAGCCAAGTGTACCATCAGCATTCTACAAGACATAGCCAAGTGCACCATCAACATTCTACAAGACATAGCCAAGTGCACCATCGGCATTCTACAAGATAGAGCCAAGTGCACCATTAGCATTTTACAAGACATAGCCAAGTGCACCATTAGCATTCTACAAGACAGAGCCAAGTCCACCATCAGCATTCTACAAGACAGAGCCAAGTGCACTGTTTCATCAGGTAGAGACACCGACTCATCAAAATACAGCTCCAAGAGGAAACAACAAGAAGGAAAAAAACTTCTATCAGAACCGAATGAAACCAAAATAATAAAATTAAATGAGAAATGTGATGCTGCTGAATCTAATAAAAGATGAAATAGATGTCACTCACACCAATGGTCTCTGTGAAACTGTGATGCTCCTCAGGATCATATCCCAAATGGATTCTATTTATACCATTCTACTTCGGTGCAAACCAGTTCATCAGCTATCACATCTTACCAATCTAATTGTTCTGCTAGACTCACCACTTTTCAACATTGGAAACTATATATAGGAAAAAACTATATCGCGAGACGCTACTAAAGCAATTTGACATTATAGTCCTTCTGGAACACTGGCTGTACAACTTTGAAAGAAAAGAATTACTGCAATATTGTGCAGATAGACATTTTTTCATCTGCCATAAAATCGGTTGATGATTCCATCACATTACCCTCTTTTCGCAGTCAAAGTGAAATATGATGTTTTACCTATGTATGGAGATGGAAATTGGATGCAAACATTCAGTTGCTAGTACTAGCCAGTGATGACAGAATCATATCTGCATTCGATTGAACTTTGAAGTATGACAAACTGTATTATAAATGTTTATGCGCCATGCAAGGGATATAGTCACTCAGAATGAACTATAAAGATACTATTAATCAAAACTGCAGAAATAATCTGCAAGTACAGTGTGAATGCAAAAAAGAATTTCTATTTGTTGTCATGAATGCTGCACTCTTTAGACATGTACTTTTTGCATGTGACAATACCTTTATGTGTTTCTGTGAAACTTAAAAATTGGAACAAAATTGTACCTTAGCATCAAAAACATTCCTCCATTTCATTCCCAGAATGACTATATCTTGTACAGAGAAAACGGTGACTGTTACTTCATACAGAATGTATATGTCAAGACCAGAGACGCACTAAACACTTCTTCCCATGACCCATAACAATGACCAATACCAAGAGCTGTAAGTCTAATGGAACCAAAGATTTCCATAACAAATAGGAAACCAAAAATACTTTAGAACAAATTGCACAAGTGCAACTATCAGCAATTTTTTCAAAGAGAAATTTCAGCAGTGAACTACATAATATTACTTTACAGGTCACTAACATTGCCAACAGAAACTATTTTAAATTCTCACAGATGCAGCAAAGAGCAGTGCCCCCACACGACGACCAGATAAAAAAAAAATAAGAGACGCAGACCTTGGACAAATGGAAGAGCCTAAGATAAATAAGTCCATGTATATTGATTACCTCTGGAAAAGATCACGCGCCTAGGTCCGAAACATTCTTTATCAGTTCAAAGAAAACTTGTTAAAAAATATATGAGAACAGCTCAACGCCAACGCCAAACAAACAATAAAGCTAAAATATATCGGGATATCATACAGGCTGATTCTTCAAAATAAACACTTTTTTACAAATTAGACATCTACAATTTAGCAAATTAATCAATGATGATATTCGTCTTTCTACAGAAGAAGTCATCAATGAAATGTGGGTAGATTACGTGAAAGAAGTAGCTACTCCCAAAAGTGACCTCAATTTTGACTTCGACTACAAGGAACAGGTGCATATTGATTCTGAAATAATCAGTAGTATATGTGCAAATAGGAATGGCACAGACCTATCTATCTCAGTGAAAATAAGGGAGAAAGTCATCACTGAGGCATGGTAAAGCAGCTCACGGCCTTAGACTATTTGCAGCGCACTTGAAGTATGGAGGGCATTCAATTCTTACCATTGTCATGGCCATAATTAGTAGCATCCTGACCCTTGGTTAAGTCCTAGAGATAGTCAAAGTGGAATACATCACTCCAATATACAAAAAGCGTGGCAAACCAGTCCATGATCCAAATTCTTTCAGAAGAATTACCATTACCAGTCTTACTAGTAAAATCCTGGTAAAATATCAAATGGATATGGCAGTCTCCCAGCTAGAAAGGCACCCAAATCCAATGCATAAAGGATTCACTAAAGACATGTCTGCAACAACAGCTGCTCTGCTTTTTATTGAAGCCATTACAGAAGCTAACGATAAAAAACAACCCTATACGCAACATGTATTGATACTTCAAAAGGCTTCGACGTGATATGGCAGGAATCTATGCTGTGACAACTGTATAATTTAGGTCTTGCTGAAAAACATTGGCTAATACTACGAGACCGCTACAACAGCATGTCCTCTGTGGTACGATGGAGTGGCGGAATATGTACAGCCTTCCTGGACCAACAAAGGAGTTCGACAAGGAGGTATCATATCGCCGTACACATACAAGATGTTAATTTACTCTCACTCTCTCTCTATCTCTTGATATATATATATATATATATATATATATATATATATATATATATATATATATATATATATATATATAGTGAGACACAGTCTTATGATGATGTTCTACTCGCTAAACCTGTCCAACAGCTACTAGAAATGCTCTTTATTTATGAATGCTACGCAAGCAAAGAACGATATAAAATCAGTGACTCCAAAACTTAAGTGATCTTGTTTTTAAGTGTTCAGTTGATACTGAAATCTGGAACTACAACAAAACCTTTTCTATTAACGACATGCCCTTAAAAGTTACTGAAGTAAATACACATCTAGGTTTACATAGAAACTCATACGCCAAATATCACGACTCTACTACAGTTGAGAACAGAATAGAAACCGCTGGATGCTTTACATACTACTGTTGAGAACAGAATAGAAACCGCTAGACGTTTTACATACTACAGTTGAGAACAGAATAGAAACCGCTAGACGTTTTACATACTACAGTTGAGAACAGAATAGAAACCGCTAGACGTTTTACATACTACAGTTGAGAACAGAATAGAAACCGCTGGATGCTTTACATACTACAGTTGAGAACAGAATAGAAACCGCTGGATGCTTTACATAATACAGTTGAGAACAGAATAGAAACCGCTGGATGCTTTACATACTACAGTTGAGAACAGAATAGAAACCGCTGGACGCTTTACATACTACAGTTGAGAACAGAATAGAAACCGCTGGATGCTTTACATACTACAGTTGAGAACAGAATAGAAACCGCTAGACGTTTTACATACTACAGTTGAGAACAGAATAGAAACCGCTGGATGCTTTACATACTACAGTTGAGAACAGAATCGAAACCGCTGGATGCTTTACATACTACAGTTGAGAACAGAATAGAAACCGCTAGACGTTTTACATACTACAGTTGAGAACAGAATAGAAACCGCTAGACGTTTTACATACTACAGTTGAGAACAGAATAGAAACCGCTAGACGTTTTACATACTACAGTTGAGAACAGAATAGAAACCGCTGGACGCTTTACATACTACAGTTGAGAACAGAATAGAAACCGCTAGACGTTTTACATACTACAGTTGAGAACAGAATAGAAACCGCTGGATGCTTTACATACTACAGTTGAGAACAGAATAGAAACCGCTAGACGTTTTACATACTCTCTCATAGGTGCAGGACTTCACGAAAGTTATGGAATCAATCTCAAAATTTATTTTTCCACAATGAACACTCATGTACTGCGATGTCTCACATTCGAAATGGATATTCCTACCCTTTTTCTCTACTGATTTACAGAAATTTAGCATGTTCCACAACTTTTGAAGCAAATTATGCATCTCCCTTAAAGAACTGCAGACACTGCTGTGTCCATCATATGTGGTCAACTACCCTTCCAAACGGAAATTCATACGAAAACCTCGACAGCTTTTAGTTCGAAACTACGCAGTAACTCCTTTTAAAGAGAATTGCTGAAAGACAACTTAACAACCAAGGATAACATCAAAAAGTCAATTTACATATTTGAACTTTATATCTTTAGGACATCCAATACAAAGAAAAGAAGAATGAAAAATCCTCACAAAGAAAACAAGTCTGTATTACTCGAAAAACAAACTTAAAGATGAAGCATGAGCTCTTTACATTTTCGTAATATTGTTACGTCATAATAGATGTGTGAGACTTACAGGTGCCTAGAAATCGCGTCAGTGTACTGCGGAAGGTTATAGTTGCTACCAATTATGCATACAGCCGCGCCGTTTTCCTCGCTTTGTGAAGATTGTTTGTCTTCAGAAACGGTAGGCAACCTGTCTTTCTCGCAATCTAATTATATCGCCGATTGTTCCTACAGACTGCAGTTTGGTATTTGGTAAGCATAACAACATGTAGTCGTTTATTTTTTTCATCCATAAATGTCTGAATCAGATTCCTAAACCCTGCAATGACGGTCGGTGCAATACAAGTCCCTTTTTCAGAGAAACAAACTCCTTAACAAGTCAACAGACATTAAAAGATTCTGTATAAAGAAAAATCGTGTGTGTGATTCTGACAATTTCATTTGCTCCATTATGTGTTAATCACACGGCAAACAATATGTTGGACAAACAGTCTCTCTCTGGGAGATGTATTTGCGAGGTACAGATTTCATATAAGTCATAATGTGAGCAAATCAGTTTGCATCCATTTTAATAGCGCGGGTCATTCATTAAGCTATTGTTAAATTCTTCTAATTGAATCAGCGGAAGACAAAGAAAACTCCGGAAGATTGTTAGATTAAAAATTTATAGACAATAACACCTTCTGGTCTTAATTTACTAGCAGAAAGAAGACAAATATTCCTTTCGTTATTACATCTAAATAAAAAACAATACAGTAGCTAAATCTGTTAGAGGCAGTTACACGAAACTGTAAATAAAAAATAAAAATAAAAAACTTCCAGATATTTTGGAGCAAAAGCTCGGGATTGCTTATTATAGAAACTTGAATTTAGGCGACATTTTAGTCATGGACAGGTAAAAGAGCGCGAGTAATTATCCCTTGGCCAGTGCATTAAAGGGAGTTTCCTACCCTTAACGCCAAACTTAACTCAAATTAAAGATACTGTATTTAAATAGAAAATAACAAGCGAATTCGTTCATTCTTTGTCACCCGCATACCGAGGTTAGGTCACCAAAACTAAACAACAATGAAATCTGACTGTAACATTTGTAACAAAGAACACAACGAGTAGTGACCTCGACCATGAAGATATAGCCTTGACTGTGATACAATTTTTGACATCTAATCGAGAAACATGAATAGACTTTGGTTCGTGCCTCAGGCAACTATAAATATCTATATCAGAAATGACAGAAACCTGAAAATATTGAAAGGTTATCTTGACCTTGAAGATACCCCAAATGTGGAATGCAACATACCAACTACTGACAGTTTATAAATATGTCAGGTTTCATACATTTATCTTAAACAGTTATTCCGTTAATGAGCAATAAAGAAAATTAATTGAAGCCTAAAATATTTATATATAGCCTTGACCTTTAAGATAGGACCCTCAGTGTGGTACGCAGGTCACTTTATTATAATTATATCTAAATATATCAAGTTTTATCCCTTTATCTCAAATGGCTTGAAAGTCATATATCAGAAAGGAAAGTGAGACAGAAAACTTAAAATGCTGACCCATGATCCTGACCTTAGAGAGAGAGAACCTCAAACCATTTTGCAACACACCTTCTAATGATGATATACAAGTATTCCAAGTTTCATACCTTAATCTCAATCGGCTCCAAAGTAACAGAGCAGAAAGGAAATCTGAGGGAAAATTTAAAATATTGATCCATGACTCTAACCTTGAAGATAGAAACCCAATTTTTTAGTTTCCTACACACCTTTTAATGATGATGATGTATATATATATATATATATATATATATATATATATATATATATATATATATATATATATATATATATATATATATATATATATATATGTGTGTGTGTGTGTGTGTGTGTGTGTGTGTGTGTGTGTGTGTGTGTGTGTGCCAAGTTTCATCCTCTAATCTCAATAGGCTCTAGTTATACAACGGAAATGAAAGTGTGATCGAGGGGACGGAAACTGAAATAATATGACACCCGGTTTTTTCGAAAGAACGGGAAACAAAGACACATATAATATCATACTAGTATAGTAAAAAAATAATTGTGTAAGATCTGCAATACCGCCTTCACAACATCAGTTTCGATCGCACGCGGTGGATTCTTGGAAGTTTACATGTTACATCTTACATCATCATCATAACTAAAGCAGAGCATATATGCTATAAGCATTAAATATAAAAAATGTAAGTACCGCATATAAAGAAATAACCACCAAATATAAATCTGTAACTACTGCATATAATGATATAACCACCAAATATAAATCTGTAACTACTGCATATAACGATATAACCACCAAATATAAATCTGTAACTACTGCATATAACGATATAACCACCAAATATAAATCTGTAATTACTTCATATAATGATATAACCATAAAGAAAAAGAGTACAGCACCGTATATAAAGGTAAAATGAGGTAAATTGCATGGAACATATAATGATAAAACCACAGGACATAATGACAAAACTATCGCATATGATGAAGAAACCACCGCATATGATCTAAATGTGTATGTATGTATGTATGTATGTATGTATGTATGTATGTATGTATGTATGTATGTATGTATGTATGTATGTATGTATGTATGTATGTATGTATGTATGTATGTATGTATGTATGTATGTATGTATGTATGTATGTATGTATGTATGTATGTATGTATGTATGTATGTATGTATGTATATATATAGACTACATGCATATTGCACTAAAAGTGTTCTCTATATTGAATAATGCAGATGCAGATTTATAATGATGTAGATGATGTATATACATGTCATCCAATTTCTAGATTTATAGAGTTCTGTGCCACCATCCAATTCTATGTATATTATAATGTTCATTATGTACTTGCCATGGTCAATTAGCTTTATGCAATAAACTTCACTTATGAAGGGCCTATACCAAAATATGTCGAAACCACAGTATACAATGTCTAAACTTCGGCATATAACGACGAAACCACTGCATATAATAGCAAAAACACTGTGTGTAATGACGAATCTACCGCATGTAATCAAGAAACCACGATATATAATGAACAAATTATAATTATCGACTATAAAGTCAAGAACACCGAATATATAATAATGAAAAACCACATAGAGCAGCCCCGGAGTTCCATGGAGATTCTTGTGACTACATAAAACTAATAATTTGTGTACATTCATATTCACTAATGATGTTGTTCTCGTCGAACTGGAGAGATATACACACAGAACGAAAGAAGGAAAAGTCGCACTGTAATTACAGACATGTTGTGGGTCGTAGATATTTGTAAATAGGCTCTGTGCATACGTTTTGACACTCGTATTTACTCTGATTCTACTGGAGCGTTACATCTTGAATAGACGCCCAACACTCATAGTAGAAGGTATGTCGATACATTGCAATAGCTCAGCTTGTCACATGAACGACTTTGTGCATATGAATGGTTAGTGTCCATTGTGACAAAACCGGTTTTACGGGTAGATTACGTTCACTGTACAACGAGTGCTAATTTTGCATTTATGTTTATTACAAGAAGGGACGTCTGAGTAACGCTTATTTAGCAATCGTACTTATCACAAGAACAACTGTAAGTACAAGGACAAGATTTATTTTTCCTTACGTTTACCTTGGAGTTTACTCGGATATCACTCAACATGAGCTATTGCGTCGACTTCTGTGCAATATTGACAATTTTATTCGCTCTGGTGACAACAGCGGAAGGAGAATACTACAATGTCAGCACTAACAATGTCACATTTATTGGTTTTACTAATAACGCCATTTTCAATACAACACAGAGAGACGTTCTGATTTTCCTTGGCATTCCGTATGCAGAGCCACCCGTAGGGGAACTACGTTTCAGTAAACCGGTGATGAAACAACATATTAACACAACTTACAATGCGACCTATGACCGTCCTGCATGTTTGCAAATAAGGGGACTTCTATTCTCAAATACTACAGTATTGTCAGAAGACTGTCTCTATCTAAATATTTTTGTTCCCGGAGACCGTCTTACCAACCCTATGAAAAACTATTCAGTCATGGTATGGATACATGGGGGCAGTTTCATGGATGGATCAATGCATTTTTATCAAGGTGATGTCCTAAGCGCCTTTAATGACGTCATCGTCGTCACGATGAATTACCGCTTGTCTGTGTTGGGATTTCTCAGCACTGGATATGACGCATCAATGGGAAATTATGGCCTTTACGACCAACAGATGGCGCTGCAATGGGTCCATGATAACATTGCAGCGTTTGGCGGTGACAGTAACTCTGTAACTTTATTCGGAGAATCAGCTGGTGCTATAAGTTGCTTTGCCCATGCACTTTATCCGGCGAACAAGGGGTTATTTCAGCGCGTACTTCTTCAAAGTAGCCCTTCATACTCCGGAACCATGATGCCGAATGTCGAAGAATTTGGAAACTTTGCTGGTTGCAATGAAACCTTATCTATTCATATCATCCACTGCTTGAGAAATTTAACACAAGAACGAATATTGGAGATAATGACAGACAAAAGAGACAAAATCATGGTTGGACCGATTGTTGATGGTAAAATATTTATAGCACCGCTGGTACATGACGCTCTGAAAAATTTGTCATCCGAACAAGTACGTCATTTCGTCGATCTGGACTTCTTGGTTGGTTATAACGATAAAGATGGAACGATCTTCGTTGACTTTTGGAAGAATATTGCTGCTAACAATGCGAGTGTCGCAAACTATTCCGTGAACAGAACCGCTTTTGAGAACACCGTAGTTCCTGATACTTTATTTTCAATGTATGGACTGAATAACAGTTTTCTGAGCAAAGCTTTGGTCCAACAATACACGGACTGGAATGACCCATCCAATGATTATGAGCGAAGGGCCAGTCTTATGAATTTCCTGACTGACATTCATTTTACTTACCCTGCTATTTTTATGGCGGATGTGCATTCCAAATCTAACACAAGTTCCAACACATATTTATATGAATTTGCATATAGACCAGACTATGATATACTTAATCCCAAATGGTTAGCTGGAGCAAGTCATGGTATTGAGATCCCTATAGTATTCGGCCTTTCTTTAAGAATGAGGAACTACTTGTGGAACTACTTCTTGTTTCCCAATACTCCAAATGATACTGAGATTTCCAAAATTGTGATAACCCTATGGACTAATTTCGTCAAGACAGGGTAAGTCTCTCTCTCTCTCTCTCTCTCTCTCTCTCTCTCTCTCTCTCTCTCTCTCTCTCTCTCTCTCCAAATAGACAAAACCCGGTGACAAGTGAAGAATCACTATCGGTACATGTATATTATACAAATGACTTTCGTTTTTAGAAAGTTCTTTAGTGTCAAAGTTTTGCTGACATAATGTTTAACTGCTAGAACTTTCATGTGCGAGTCTTTAAATATGTTATTCTTCAAATTGGTTACGCCTCTTGTTGAATTTACAAAAATACTTTATTATCTGTTTATACTATGCAAAACACTAACAGCACATTTTTTCTCAAACACGTATTATATTTATCTAGCGCCATGCAGGCTCTGGGTGTAAGATAGGCCTGATTCACTATTCTATATGTCGTAAGAATCAGCCAGTAAAAGCCGGAGCACAGTGGCACAGTGGTTAGAATGCAGGACTCGCGATTGAAATAGTATGCAGTGAATTCATTTTCTACCATCGGATCAGCCCTGGTCAGCAACCGTGGTGTAACCTTGGGCAAGGCACTTTGGTTCCGCTCTATAGTTTCGTACTTTTCATAGGGTTTGATTATTAAAGAAAAAGAATTTCCTAGGTTTTCCTCACTGGTTATCCTGGCTATTTAAAAAAGACCTTGCATATCTTAGGTATTGTTAACACAACTTTTAATTCCCTTTATTTTGGTGTATGATTCATGGGTGCAATTTGGGTTATAGAGTATACAGCTTAGCCTTACTTCAGATATTCAGATATGCATTTATTAAAAAAAAAAAACTGCTAGCTCTGCTTGGTTATTTTCTCTTCCTGGACTTCCAAGGTCAAATTGTAAAAAAAAAAAAAAAAAAGAGCCTATAACATTTGTTTTACTTTTTATATTATTTATAATTCATTCGTTGCACTTTCAAAAGCTGGTATCGCCTTCTCTGGCATAATTAGTTTTCCCTATTGTAATAACTGCTGAAGTTAGTGTACTTTGGACTAGTTCAGGCTGATTTTTCGAGCACATGGAGCAGCCATTTTGCTGAACTGTGTGCTTAGATCATGCACGATTTCCACAACTACAACATGTAAATAAATTTCAGCCACAGTACATAAAAGTAGCATAGAGGTATGTCAACATTCTCTCCACTGTGCATGTTGCAGATGCAAACAACTTCACCTCACACCTGTCACTCTGTTGAAAGTATGTATCCTCGAACAGCTATATTTAGTGCTCTTAACGTGAATTTTAACGCGTTCGTTATAATATTGTGAGAATCTATTCAAATAACCATAGAAAGTGTTCCACTATATCTACTTCATTAAATCATCGTTAAAAAATTTTTGGCATTCATGTACTTTAGTTCAGAATTACCGTTTTTCCGAGCGTGTGTAAGTTTACCTGTTTCTGGAATTGCATCCATGGTTCGTGACACTGACTAAAAAGTCACGTGGCATATGACCGGAATGTGCCTGTTAGGCTAAGGTATGGATATTATTAGTTTATAGGGTCTCCCTGTTTTTGTAATAAAAAAAAAAAAATGAATTTTTCCTCGTTCATTCTATATACAGTTTGTGCACTTACAATACTGCTTGCTTGTTCTTTAGTATATAAATACATGAATAAAGAGAGACAGACAGACAGACAGAGACAGGGGGAGAGAGAAATTTAAAAATAGACACTGGTGAATGGATACACATATTATTATAATAGATTCAATGTCTTTGATGTAGAATATATGTTTATTATGAAATAATACTGAAACGAAAAAGTCCATAGTGAATATACATTTTCAGTGTAAATTTTTCTTAAGTTGTATAAGAACCTCACATGATTAAAACTAAATATTTACATTGGCTTTGCCGTTGTATAAATTCCTAAAGTGGGTTTTCCTGTTCAAGAAATGTAAACAAAGCCAACATGTGATCAGCGGACTTATCTTTAGCATATAATACAAAATTCAAGGCCAAAATATCGGACACAAATAAGGCATTAGTGAAAATATAGATTATCATTCCGATTTTTTAAAATTACATAAAATTACCTGTTGTGTTTAAATCTCATTTTGTGTGATTTTACTTGCTGTCACTCTTGAAGAACGCTGGTGACACCGTTGATGACGTCATTATCTCGAAACAAGCGCGTTAGGTCGTGAGAAACATGGCACACGATTGAAGGATAGTACCGAAATCAGGAGGTTGGACGATAATATTTATGGGGGGCAACCTTTACTCCAGTTGCTTCGATACTACATAACCTATTTGTGTTGCTCTGCCGTAAACCACCAAACCAAAGTAAACTAGAAAATAGATAAATAAAACAAGGATTAAGTTTATGACTTTCAGAAATTGTAAACACCAATTTCTGATATTGTTGACATCTCCGTCAGTACACTGCTGATGTCCATGACGTCATATGCATAGTGACGTCATGTGAGGCGTCAGTGAGACCACATGTGTGGGATTTATAGAATCCTAATTATGCATCGGTGTAGGATAGAAAAATTCCAGCCGTAGGTCAGAATTTTGCGTTAGAGTCAGCCAATAAAAGCCGAAGCACAGCGGCACAGTGGTTAGAATGCAGGACTCGCGATTGAAATAGTATGCAGTGAATTCAGATTCTACCATCGGATCAGCCCTGGTCAGCAACCGTGGTGTAACCTTGGGCAAGGCACTTTGGTTCCGCTCTATAGTTTCGTACTTTTCATAGGGTTTGATTTTTAAAGAAAAAGAATTTCCTAGGTTTTCCTCACTGGTTATCCTGGCTATTTAAAAAAGACCTTGCATATCTTAGGTATTGTTAACACTTCCGAGGGTGGAAGTTTGCTATCCTACACTGAAGCATAATGAAGGATTCTTTTTCTCACATTTCTGAACGAAATATGACAGTCGAAGTAAAAATGGAGTGTTGTCAATTCTGATGCAACTTTCAAATAGCAAAACATTCATTGAAAATTTTCTTACCTGAAGGTAGAAGGTAAAAAGGTAAAAAGTTAGGTTTACACTGTAATATTCAGTGTAAACCTTAAATGACGTTTTAACACATTTTAGCTTTCAAAGAACGGTGGTTGAAACGGGTATGGTAATGGCAATACACAGCGGCTGAAGTGTGTACTGCAGACAGCTTGTGCAATGATACAAATGTGAACAGGCGAACAAATTAAGTCCACTCTTATCCATATGATTAATCGAGACAGACCAAAAATTAATGAAATAGTCCTAGATTCAGCTGTAATCTAGAATTGATTTACCCCTCAGAATTAATAATGAGAATAAGAATTTTAAAAAATTGACGTTTACAGCAACGACTTTTTTCGACTCTAATTTGAATTCAAGAAGCCGACGATATGTGTAGTTCGATCAGTGCGAAACGGCCAGTTTGCGGGACACTTTAAAGTCAACAACTGCTTGCTTCAGTACGTAAATGTGTTGCAATTAATGTTTATCTTGATTATTGTGAAAGAATGTTCAAGTGATGATGGAAATCGAGAAGTGTTTGCTTCTTTGTGTGCACTATGCTCGCAATAGACAGTCAAAATAGTCTATAGATTTAACATTGGGATGGTATTTTTATGGGGTCAAAAATTTATAGGGTCAGACATACTATCCAAACACACACCACTAGTATCCAACGAAAAGGGTGGGAGTGTTTATTCACACATTATACTTAAAAACACACACATATATTATCATCCAAGAGGTGGGTAGGATGTAAAAAAGGGGGTGAAATAGACACACTTTCATACAAACATACTATACTATCACACACAAGTAGGCAAGGGTAGGGGTGTTTATACACACGCTATACTTACATGCATACAAATAGGGGTCTACGGGAAATGCAATGTTTAAATTTTTAGATACTATCAGCCACACACTTTTTGATACACATCTCCAAACACACACCGCTACTATCCAGCACCAGCATTTTTATTACTATC
This sequence comes from Margaritifera margaritifera, assembly GCA_029931535.1. NCBI lineage: Eukaryota > Metazoa > Mollusca > Bivalvia > Unionida > Margaritiferidae > Margaritifera > Margaritifera margaritifera. The sequence goes on from JAQPZY010001285.1 coordinate 564,930, forward strand.
CCAGCACCTAATTTTTAAGTACAATCCCACACATACCCTACTATCCAGTAGCCGCTATTTAGATACTATCTAATACACACCGTACTATCCAAAAGCCGCTTTTTTATTACTATTCCAAACACACACACACCCTACTATCCAACGAAAAGGGTAGGAGTTTTTATAGACGCGCTATACTTACATAGATACAAACATAATATCCAGCGAAAAGGGTAAAAGTATTTATAGACGCGCTATACTTACAAACATACAAAAGTACTATTCAACGAAAAGGGTAGGAGTGTTCATACACACGCTGTACTTACATACATGCAAACATACTGTCACATAAGGGTAGGAGTGTTTATAGACTCATGCTATACTTAAATATAAACATACTATCGCACAAGGGTAGGAGTGTTTATATACACTCTGTACTTACATATATGCAAATATAATATCCAACGAAAGGGGTAGGGGTGTTTATACACACGCTATACTTACATACATACAAATAGGGGTCTACGGGAAATGTAATGTTCAATTTTTTAGATACTCTCTAACATACATCCTACTATCCTGCACCCGCTTTTTATTACAATGCAAAACACACCCTACCATCCAGCACCTAGTTTTTGATTACAATCCAACACATACCTACTGTCCGGCACACGCTTTTTGATTACTATCCAAACACACCCCCTACAATCCACACGATATACCCTCACACAAAGATACTATAATATCACACACAAGTAGGTAAGGGTAGGAGTGTTCATAGACACACTACTATACCCTCTCACATACATACTATACAATCACACCTAAGAGAGGGTGAAGGGTTTTCAGTTTTAGTTGTAAACATTGACATAGACATACACAAACATATAAACATACAAAAATTGGCAATGATACAAGGCTTTCAACGCTGTAACGTAAGACTAGAGCTCCAATCATTTATTACAGTGTCATTTTGCAATCGATGCACACTACGTTTCAGTAGAGGTACATTAGGCATTTTAGATTGTTATAGCTGGAAGAAGTCAGCCCTTCTGTACACCATGACTTTAGTATTTTTGTCTCGATCGTTACTTATTAGTGCATGCGATGCTGGTTTATGAAATATAATTTTAAATGCTAGCGTGAATAGAGCTTGCAACGAGATCCCAAATCCTCGCATACAAGGTTGCCCGTGGAATTTTTTTACGTAGTACAAAATCGGCGACTTTGGTAGTAACCCGCGCGGGGTCGTCGGGGTAAACACCTGCGGGCGCACACACGTCAAACATTAGCCAACCTAGTGGCCGTTGCAATTTATGTGCAGCTGCGCCGATTCCAGTGTCACAGTTAGGCCCTGATTATTGCTTACAACTATACTACTGCAGAAATACAATTATTGATCGCCACCGACTGTGTAAAATACAATGCTGATATTATTTTTTCTGCAGCAGAGTTAGTCTGATATTATTTTCTCCGCAGCTGAGTATTTTATGCCGGTGTAGTCTGAGAATATGTTTTGCTGACAGACAATATTTTATACCAATTGCCACAGAGAATATTTTTATATTAGACAATGACCCTGGTATATATAAATGGCGATAATTGCACTGATCGACGGATATAGTATTCTAAAAGAATTTATGAAGATATCCGAGTCTGGAATTAATCTACCAGACCAGTGGAGTGTGCGAAACGTCACAGAAAGGATTAAATTGTTGTTTCGCTTAAATGCATCATACAGATTTGTTAAAGAGGCTCAAAAGATGTTATATGATTTTTCAAGCACGTATCCGGAGTATCTTGATAAATTAATCAACTTATGAACTATCTTTGAAAAACAGCGATGCCTACTTGGAGAAAAATATAACAAACAACCTCAAAAACATTATTTGATATTGTGCAAGAAAAAATGATATCGCTAACGTTGGCTAGACCACCTAGAAGTTCAATGGCATTAGGACGAAATCAATGCAAAGGTGTATGCCTTGGAAAACATGAACTCTGCTGCAGAACATGCCAATACGAATGTTGTAAATCACATTTGCTCGCGTTACGTGTTTGCCTGGTGCTCGACCATGTCTCAAATGTGGTATCGGAGTAAAGTCTCGTAATCAGCTTTGCCAACCATGCGGATATTTTTGCGAGTATTACCGTGCACGCCGTCAAAGATTTGCCTGTGCAACAGCAATAGAACCTATTGCGGAAATACCCGACACCGTTGAAGAAAAGCCCGATGACGTTGATGAAAACGATACAGAAGTAAATGAAATAATTGCCAGGATTGATGCAATTGCCATTTCCAAGCCCTGTAAAATAAAAATTCTTAAACAATTTATTGACGGAATTTACAATTAAACAAAGCTTTTCCCTTATATAACAGAGATTCAACTAAAACAACTCGCGCAACAACGTGCGATACGAATACCAAGCCGTATGCGGAAAGCTTACATACTTTCGTTATTAGGACTCGTAACTGAACCACAACCGGTTGTGCAACAACCGCAACAACCAGTTACCCCGGCAGCAGCGACGGTACGACAACTGAGACAATTAGCGAGCGAGCAGAACATAAAAGAACCAAGAGGTGCAAGAAAAACTGACATACTTGCGTTATTAGGTATTATGGCCGAACCGCGCCAGACCGTGAGACAGCTTAGTGAAACAGCAGCACGATTCAATATTAGAATTTCTCCACGAGTCAAGTATGCGGAAATTTTTAAAATAGTCCAAGATGAACAAAACCGTCGACGCGTCTCAGCTGCTATCGCCGCTGGGGCAGTAGAGCATGTTCATGAAAAAGACCGCCGTCGTACCGCAGCTGTTATCGCCGCTGAGACTGCTGCGTATGTTCATGAACAAGAAGCCCCCGAGTTTAAGTTTCACAAGCGTAAGGATGGTCATAAAAATTATGGGGCAATCATCCCACACACATACAAACCGAGCAAAGATATTATAAAACTTTTATCGAATATGCGCCCGGAAATCATATCAACACTACAGCGCTCTGGCACCTCCGGAGTTAAAGCGGATATTGTTGTCCATGCGTATTTAACTATGCAGATGATAAGTCATCAGACAAGGACGGATATATAAACCCAAACCCCGTGGCTTCATGGTGGTCCACTTAGAATCACGAACCGCAAAGACACCGAGGCTATCAATGAAGCAATCGATAAAGGTAATGAAAGATTCTCCACACGTTGGAAAAATGGACCAACACCTGTTCGGGATGGACTCTTGACAGATGTACGGAAGTTCAGCTGCATATTTCCCCGTACGAACAAATTCGCGGGTCTAATTATATACCAACGCCAGACTATGTTCCGCCGCGGTCGGAAATAAATGTAAAAACGAGGACAATCGATGTTTTGAATGGGCAATCTTATCCAAGTTACATCCCGCGAGTGACAATCCAGAGGAGCCGCGACAATACCAGCAATACTTGGGTGAACTCTATGTTGGTGACATTGATTCCCGGTGCAGGTTACCGAGGCTACACTGAACAAGTTTGAAGAACTTAACCACAGTATCGCTGTTAACGTGTACGCTTGGGACACAAGATTTTATCCGCTTGCACTATCCCCGCATGTACAAAGCAAGAATTCGCACGGACAGACCAAGATTAATCTGCTGTTGATAAGCGGCATGAAAAGTTCAGAGTCGTTATCTCATTACGTATGGATAAAGAATTTATCGCGATTGCTTAACCGACACAGCAAGTACATCGGTAAAAAGTTTCCATGCGAACTTTGCCTGCATGTATTTAGCTCCTAACGGCTACTTGATGATCATGCCTTTTGTTATGGTGGAATCAGTGAAAAACCCCAGCGTACAATTATGCCAGAACCCGGCAACAAAATTCTGAAATTCACCGCGGTGCAGCGAAAAATGAAAGTTCCGTATGTAATTTATGCGGATTTTGAATGCTTGAACGTTCCCGTGAGAAAAAAAGAATCCCCCAAAGTCAAATCAAATACAGTCCAAGTTGCTGAACAAATTCCATGTGGTTTTTGTTTTATTGTCGTCAGATGTGATGGACAAACTAATCCACCAATATTGTATCGTGGCAAGGATTCGGTTGAGTTGTTTATAAATTTGCTTGAGGAGACAGCGAAATGGATCCGAAAACGATCCTATTCGCCCGCAGAGATGATCATGACCCGCGATGATATTGATGAGTTTATCGCGGCCACTCACTGCTGGATCTGCGATGGTGCTTTTAGTTTCACTGATGCGAAAGTTCATGATCACTGTCATATCACTGGCGAGTATAGAGGAGCGTCATACAGCGCATGCAACCTACAGCTGCGAATTTACCCAAATAAAACAAGAATTCCTGTGGTACTTCATAGCCTGCGTGGGTATGATGGCAGTAGCCACATCATCAAAGGCGCCAATAAGTGTAATTCCCAATAATATGGAAAAATACATGACGTTCTGGGCTGGGTCAGCTGCAGTTCATTGATTCGCTGCAGTTTTTGAATTCCAGCTTGGACAAGCTAGTTAGCAGCCTTGTGGCAGAAAGCTTCAAAATCACCGGTCAATATGGTGCCGCCGCTGACAAGTTGAAGTTGATAACACGAAAAGGAGTGTACCCATACGAGTACATGAGTGGATGGGACAGGTTTGCTGAAACTCAGTTACCACCGATCGAGGCATTTTATTCGTCGTTGTCTCGAGAAGGTATTTCCACCGACGACTACGCACACGCAAACAATGTTTGGTCCGCATTCGAATGCAAAAACACGGGTGACTATCACGATTTGTATTTGCGCACCGATCTGTTGCTGCTCGCTGATGTCTTTGAGGCATTTCGAGATACTGCCATGAGTGTGTACAACCTCGACCCCGGGCACTATTTCACATCGCCGGGAATGGTCTGGGATGCGTTGCTGTTAAAAACCAAGGTGGAGTTGGAACTGCTCACCGCTATTGACCAGCATCTGTTTATTCGGGGCGGGATTTCTATGGCGAGTCATCGATACGCGCGCGCGAATAACCCGACCGTGGACGGATATGACACCGGCTGTCCCAAACAGTTACATCATGTATCTTGACACAAACAATCTTTATGGTTAGGCAACGATGCAGCCCCTGCCTGTTTGTGGTTTTTCGTGGATTCATTCCGCGGATGTAGACATTCAAAAACACGTACACGAGTATGACAGAAACAGCGACCCCGGATACTTCTTTGAAGTTGATCTGGAATATCCATATGAGCTTCATCAAGCCCACAATGACTACCCGCTGGCACCGAAAGCGCTGTGTGTGCCTCGCGAATGGTTGTCCCGAATCAGTGCGGGATAGTAGACGGATCCGGACGCACGTTTACCGAATGCACCAAACTTGTTCCGAATCTTCGAACTAAAACCATTTATGTAGTTCACGTACGAAGCCTGCAGTTATATCTGCGGCGGGGGAATGCGTGTAAGCAAAATTCATCGGGTGCTTAGATTTCGCCAACAGCCTTGGATCGCTCCTTTTATCCAGGTGAACACAGACCTTCGCACCAAGGTCACTAACGAGTTTGAAAAAGACTAATTCAAACTAATGAACAATTCTGTATGCGGCAAGACGATGGAAAATCTGCAGAAGCGAATTGGCGTTGACCTTGTCCGTGATACCTAACAAGAAAAGCTTCGAAGGCTCATCGCGGACCCGGCATTCGAATCCCAAAAGATCTTTGATGGTGGGCTTGTTGCCGTACATAGTTAAAAAAATAATCAAAACTGAAGCTGACAAAGCCTATCTATGTTGGCGCGTCTGTGCTTGATCTTTCAAAACTGCTCATGTATGAGTTTTTTTTATGATAAAATCAAACCGCGGTACGGTGATAAGATGAACATGCACGTTGTACACGGATATAGATTCGCTATGCACATCACAACCGATGACGTGTACACGGACATAGCTGTCCCAAGTTTGGTAAACGATTTTGACAACAGCGATTATCCGAAAAAAACCTGTTGTTTAGTAACACCAACAAAAATGTCGTAGGGAAATTCAAAGATGAATGTGCGGGTGATCATATCGAAGAATCCGTGGGACTGCGCCCCAAAATGTACTCAGTCGTGGTCGGGACCGAGAACAAAAAGAGGGCGAAAGGAGTTCCCCAGGTTATTGTGCAAAAGTATCTCAAACACGCGATGTATGTGGAATGTCTTCGCGAGCGACGCGACTACACACATACAGATAATATGATCAGGACAAAAAAAAAAAAAAAACAACAACAGCGCATGGGTGTATATCGATGCACCAAGGTGAGTTTGTCTCCGCTTTATACCAAACGATGGATATTTCCCAACGGAATTACCACTTACGCGTACGATTGCAAATCAATTTACGATTGATATTTATGCCATGCATTAGCGTAGTAAAATAGATCTTGGTGGCAGTTCCGTATTCGCGGGGACGACTTGTAATTCCTCTCGCACAAATGTTCTACTTGGTGGTTGAACCGCAGAGCGGTCTCGCGCTTGTTCATCCACAGGTGCCAAATTATAACGTGTTGGTTGCCTTGGAAAGTCAATCCGATCAGCGATTGCAAATACATTGGGGGACCATACCCGATCAGTAGCAGGACGTTGCACACCCTCTATCTCCCCAGGTGCATACAGATACCGAAAAAAAATTGTTTCCGATTCATTCTAACGGTGGTGGTTGTGAAATCATTTTATAAGTAACGGTGGCAGTCTTTTGTCGAATCGCATCAGCGGGTTTTAATCCAGTAGCGCGTGTGATTTAATTATTCAACGCTGTTATGACTAATGGTAGTCGTGTTACCCGCTCTGCGATCCGAGATCTCATTAATAATTCTTGCGCGTACTGATGTCCGAATGACCGTTCCGCAAATGTGCGGTTAAATCGTTCCACTATAACCTGATCACGATGTATATTAACATGTCGAATACGAACACGCACATGGTGCTTTGTCAACAATGCAGCGACGGCTCTGAGAAATTCTTTACCTGGATCCACTTGTAGTAACCGTGGCCATGTTAGTTGTCCGCGTGTGTAAATACGTTTAAGCGCATCTGCGACACTTGCTGAATCTTTAGACTTCAACGGCTCCGCTTCTATGTATCTGCTAGCGATATCTACAATGGTTAACGCGTATTTATAAGTACGCCCGTGTACCCGATCATGTGGAAGAAATAAAAGATCAGCCTGGTGAACTTCGTTAGGTGTTTGGATATCAAACTAACCTCGGGAAATCTTTCTTGGCGCAGGTAGATATATTTGCCACCGCGCTTGTTTACTCAACCATACTCGAGCGATACCATGTTTGACCACTGTCGCGTTTGCTAACTTTTCAACAGCGGCTTCACCTTTCCAATACGACTTTCGTACGTTGTATCCGATTTATTACTTTTCATTGGAACACTTGGACCTGGTAAAGCAGTCTGTGGTCGACATGCACTTTCATGCACGTGTAACTGATATCCCCGCCACCGGTTACAGATGCATTGCAGTGATTCTCTCCGATAAGATGCTGTTGTTGGAGTGCACAGGTGTTCGGATGAGACCTATTGACCCGCCTGTGGAAAACTAGCAAAGATTTCTAAACTAGTAATTGAACCTGTAACGTTTTTAAATAATAATGTCCTATCACGAAATAAAGGTTTGCCTTAGCCTAAAGCAGCTTGCGAAAGTCAAAAGCGCAATACGAAACGATTTAGGGGTCACATTTAGGCTTTCTCAGGAAAAGTTAACTGGAATTGTCCCAATGTGGTTGACCCAAACGCAACCTAATCAGCTTAATGTGGCCAAACGAAAGAACACCTCGGTGACATGAACGTGATTGCAATCAGAGGTGACACAACTACACAAAAAACCGGTGGAATATTTCCATTCCTCGCAGCTATTCCAGCGTTGTTAGCGGCTGCGGCTCCTTCGATTACCTGGGATGACTCGCAGAATACTCTCAGGCAAAGGTCTTCGACTACCCGGAACGATACCAAACGGCCTTTGGTCATGATTTCACCATTGATGCAAGCAAAGCTTTTCATGCGTCCATTAACTAATTTTGATTTACTCGTGAGAGTAAAATCAGTCAAACATTTTCGAGCTGTCTTTATGCGGGATGAACTCACATAGATGAGTTCACACACAAGGGAAACTGGAATCATCAACCTGGATTCATCAACAGGACCTGGAACTCATTGGGTTGCATTTGTGGTAAGGCCTCAACATATTTTGTATTTTGACTCGTATGGGATTTCACCATCATTAGAAGTTGTTGATTATTTAACCCGAGGCGGACGACAACCACTGTTTTATTCGACGCTACCGTTACAAACTCGATTGGACGGGCCAATATGCGGTTGTTGTTAAAGCGTTGCGTGCACTTGCGGGAAGCAAAGCTTCATCAACACCAATCCCGCAAACGCTTATTGATTTTATTTTATCACTTAGAACGTACGTTTAATAGTCTATAAAATGTCTGTTGATCGTTATGGACGAAGCGTAGTCCGACGACACGGTGCTGATGTGGATCTAAGCAGGTTTGCCACCAAAGCGGATTTGACTGAGTTTGCCACCAAAGCGGATTTGACTGAGTTTACTTGCCGGGTTGTTGTTGGTGTTGACCCGGACGAATTTGTGGTTTTCCAAGATCAAACTGGAAAACTTAAAACGTCTAACGTGGACATTCAATATGTTATTGTAAGGCTATGAGGCGCTGTCGCAAAAAAACCTGGCTGAAATTACTGAAAACGGGAGAATCAGAGACTCTAATGTGTCGGTTGCTTAACTTGCTTTTATCAAAAACTATGTTGACGATGCTGCTGCTACAACAAAACAATACGTGGATAAACAGATCGCAGACGTGCCTTTACCGCCGCGCGTGGTAAATTCATGCAGCACAGTCAAAGGAATATTAACCAGTAAAGGAGAGGAAATAAAAGAAGGCTTATTAAATGTCCTATTTATTTTATCGCCTTAAGTGAATGACTTTGATAGACCTAAACCTCATATCTTAAAGGTGCGCGAGTCTGGATCGTATTTTTTCATCATATATGCATATAAAAGTGGGTGTGGTGTAATAATACTAATGTTAAATAATGCCCTAGATTTTTATACAGCACTACCGTATACCACCAAAAATTATATTATTCGAGAACCCATCAGATTTACATTATCAAGATCATTGGTCGTTGGAGATGAAATTCACATCGAAGGAGTCAGCGTCTATCTGGAAGGGTTCTTAACCAACTTCGGCGTTTGTATCTAAGATTTGTCATTACATTTAAGTGATAGATTCTGACCGCATTGATGACATTGTGGAATTTACCGACGGAGAGTTGGACCAGCTGACAGCGGATGCTAACATCGATGGTAATTTTGTTCCACTTGTTAATGAATATCACCTTTAGAATGGTGTTACCAGACCTTCGTATAAGCTCAAATATAATCTAAGCGACGGTAAGATAGAAATCAACCGTTGGGAACACCCTGATGTACCATTACCAACTCGAGGCCAGCTTGCAGCCATAGCATTAGCACGTGAAAATAACCGATAGTTGACTGCACCACCAGGTGTGAAAACATCCAGAGATTGTTTCAATAATGATGAAGTAATATTCACCGATAAGGCCACCCCGGTTGCATTCCCAGTTAATTATGTTGCGCCAACATTGTCCGAGTAACAGTTTTTGGCGAAGACGAGTACAGTCGTTTCAGATACCAACCAAGGGTGTAATCAATATGGTTCAGGAACGCACAATTGCCTGAGATTTATGTATTCCACAGGAAGATATTTTCTATGATTATATGGTAGTTGTACCAGTAAAAAAGGGTAATTGGTTAGAAGTGCGTGTGCGTTTTGCACCTGAACAAGACATGGCTATCGAGCAATTACACTACGCCATTGTATTATTAATAGAAGAATTATAATGGACCCTCAATGTTACCAACGCGAAAAAATAATCAAAACGGAACTGCAACTGCGAGATTAAATCGTCACGAGAACCGCGCTGCTCACGATATACAAACGCGTGTGTGTGGTCATTGATGCTATTTGTGGGTTTGCCGCGGCAGCAACTGTTGGCCTTGGTGTTGCTGGAATCACGACGACGGCGACTATTATAAGTGCACGATCGGAATTATTGTCTGGGCTATATCGATAGTAACCGGTATCTCTGGTGATGCGAGCAAAATAATTTCGTTACGGTTGTATTCGCGAATACGTGTTTATTTAGAACTTCTCGCGGTAGCACAAAGTAGTCTTAATACGAATAATAAACTCTACTCGGTGGCTATCGAGGATAAAACCATTACCATGGTGGAGTTCGAGACCGTATTAGTGGAATGGGAAACCACCGGTCACTCCGAGCACAGATACAGAACCGAGGCGCTAGCGGCCAAAAACAATCACTGCGTTAGCTGCGAAATTCCCAGAGAGACTTAATAGTATCCTAGTGTGAATCTCCGCAGGTGTATATTCCGACGACCCCGCGCGGGCTACTACCAAAGTCGCCGAAAAAATTGTCACGGGCGACCTTGTATGCGAGGATTTGAGACCTAGTTGCAAGTTCTTTTCACGCTAGCATTTAAAATTATATTTCATAAACCAGCATCGCATGCGCTAATATGTAACGATCGAGACGAAAATACGAAAGTCATGGGGTTTAGAATGCTGACTTCTCCCAGCTCTAAAAATCTAAAACGCCTACTGTTTCTGGGCCAATGAAAATAGATAACCATAATGTTCACAAAACCACTTTTCTATTGACCTTTATCCTGACTCATGGACTATTTTGACCTTCTACTGCGAGCATAGTGCACAGAAAGCAGCATCACTTGAACATTCTTTCACAATAATAAAATAAACATTGATTTCAACACATTTAAGTACTAAAGCGAGTAGTAGCTAAAGTTTACGGTCTCTCGCACATGTCGTTTCGAATTGACTGACCTAGCTACATTACGTACTAAAGGTAGCAATGGTGTTGCTTCAAATCATTACCCCGTATAAACAGCTTACGCCGGTATAAACAGCTTATCAAAGGCTTAACATTTAAATGGTTTTTCTTCAGAACGTGTACTCTATGTTTTTTTATCCAGTATGTATCATATACACGTTCAGACCTCCATTCAGACTAAGTGTTTTATTACAAGCAAACAGGTTGTTTCGTACTGATTGACTTAGCTACGTTATGTACTAAAAGCGACAAGTGGCTAAAGTTTACTGTCCCTCACACAGGTCGTTTCCTACTTTATTGGCCTAGCCAAACGAATAAGCATCTTTAGCTACTGTGAGCATAGTGCATACAATGAAATATTGTCAAGTGAACGCAGTAAAAAAAAATTCCAAAACCTATGGTTTAGATCAAGCCATGGAGTCAAAATAATACCTATATATTGCCAAGCCTTCTATTTCAAGTACACATTTTTTGCTACGGCAAAATTTTAGAGCAGTATGTTACAGTGGAAACATATACAGTTATGATTTAAATATAAATCATTCTATAGGAAGTTCAAGTGTGTGTGTGTGTGTGTGTGTGTGTGTGTGTGTGTGTGTGTGTGTTGTGTGAAACAGAGAGAGAAGTTTACCCTTTTAATGAGTTTCCTAATACAAGTTGGCTACAGACCATACAAACATTATTATTATTATTATTATTATTATTATTATTATTATTATTATTATTATTATTATTATTATTATTATTTCATGATGATAACGAGACAGATTTTAAGACTCATTATTATCATTATTATTATTATTTCATGATGAGAGCAAGGGATAGATGGAATTAGCATTACGTTGTCGGGAGGGACAGGGATTTAACATTACACTGGAGAGAGAGAGAGAGAGAGAGAGAGAGAGAGAGAGAGAGAGAGAGAGAGAGAGAGAGAGAGAGAGAGAGAGAGAGAGATGGGTACATAGGGGATGACAGAAAAGTCATTATTTCTATTATTTTGCGGCATCGTAGGACGAGGAGAAATTAACATTAGGATACCTTTTTATAAGTTTCTGAAGACAATGGTAAATTCTGTATTAGAAATGTTCATTGGCAAATTTCTTTCTTATTCATCAATATCAAAAAAGTATATATTTGTGTCGAATTACTGCAGTAACATTTGCTGTATCCCCCCCCCCCCTTCCACACACACACAAACACACACCAATTTAAGATAGATATATGTCATGTTTTGCTGCACACGCCTTGAGACAACAAACCATGTTACAACATTCCCTAAACCATAGACGGGAGAACAGGAAAATACACGTCTTGTTCTGAAATCAACTGACGGAAAAAAGGGCATACACTGTTACATTTTTACTAATCTTTTTTTTTTACCTAAACGCATGTTTTGGCTCTAAAATGTGAGTACAGAATAGGACGGGTCACACTCAAGTTATTCTTCCACTGTAAAGCTGTGTGCTTGTTTTTTTTTTGTTGTTGTTGTTGTTGTTGTTTTTTGTTTTGTTTTTTTTTTTTTGGGGGGGGGGGTCTTCTCGGTAAACGGTAGATCTATTGTTAAAATGTTTTCTCGTGACACATCGCAGCGCCAAAATAGAACTACCCATATACAAAGCTAAGCTACCTGACATGCACAAGCACAACTAAACTCAAGATTTTATATAATCTATGAAATTTTCCCATTGACGAAAAATTGTTCTAATATTTTTTAGGGGTGTAAGTTTTGAAAAAATTACAAAACTAAAGTAACATTTCACGTAATCATTGTGACTACTGCCACATGTTTTGAGAGGTATCTTAAAGCGGGAACATATAAAATTATGATTTCAATCTAAATAATTTTATAAGAAACTTAAGTGTGTGTGTGTGTGTGTGCGTGCGTCCGTTCGTGTGTCTGTTTTTGCGAAACAGAGAGAGAATTGACATTACGCTGGAGAGACAGAGAGAGAGAGAGAGAGAAATTGTTTGTTCCTACTTTTAAAAATATTAAGGCACTTTTTTATGGTATATTTTCCTTATGAAATTTGAAGAAATCACATCCCATTTAAAAAATCACATCAATAGGAAAAATCCATTTTTGGGGGGTAAAATATCACATTTAATGGGTAACGAAATCACCATGTATGACACATTTTCTCGTGTTATTTCTTTTTACGCACGTTAATTCTATTATTAATCTTTGTTTTATGGTTTGTTTCACTCCACACGCCATTGGTAAGCCATGAATTGTTACTCCTGTCTGTCCGTCCGTCGCACTTTGGTTACGTTTTGCGTTTATATGAGTTTTCAGATACAGTGTTGTGTGTGTGTGTTCTATGAACACGTTTCTAGTTTTTATTTATTTATTTATTTAATGTATTTATTTATTTTACTTTGAGATAAGTTCTGTACTGCAGCTCATACCCGAACCGACTTACTTATCGAATAGGAATTTATTTAGAGGTGCACACACTTCATGTTAAGCCAGGCTCCGGTTTCACAAAATCTCACTAAATTTCTCAGTTTTTTTTTCCTCAGAGGATGAAACAGTAGATCTTTAGTTTTCACTTGATACACCTGTTGCTCTATTTATTTCTAAATAAAGTTGAAAAAAAAAGAAAAAAAAAGGAAAGAAAAACAACAATATTCTCAGATTTTCTGCAGAGATAAACCAAGACTCATTTTAAGTGAATATGAGGTTATATGACTGATTCTTAACTCATGTAACATGATGAATGTTTATTTTAAAAAATCAATAGTTACCAATCAAGTAATAAAGAAAAAATATTCAAAAATTTCAATTTGAGGAAGTAAATTTGAGTTGTTGGCTGAAACTGGGGACAGGTGAGTATTTTACAAATAACCATTTATAAGATTTGTTGGTTCTCTCAGGTTGTGACAGAAATCGTCGCTCAATTTAACTTTTTCAATTTGGAATTGTCGCTCAAATGTACTGCGCCTCAATCGGAAGGGTGAGGTAGATTCTATTGCATAGGCACGAATATATTCCAAGTACAAGACTAATACACAGAAACTCCTTCACCAGTTAAAATGTGCCGACAACATTGTTAGCTTATCTGCATTTTTTTCTGTGTGTGTGTGAGTGTTTTCAAGACAGAAATAACTTTATGTACTTTTTTTGGAAGTGTCAGGCTGGTTGCTACTTTTATCGACATTTAAAAAGATTAAAAAAAAAACAGTTTTCGACTTGGAATATTTAGCATTGTGAATGGTATCCTCAGCCTGTAGCGTACTAACGGAGGGGGGTGGGGTGTGGTTGCCTCTGGTGCCAGAGGTCTTGGGGCGCCAAAACAGCTGAAAAAAATTCGGGCCTCGTATTCTGGCCCTTTAGGCTATCATGGTCACTTCGGGCGCCATTTACCCTTAGTACGCCACTGTCCCCAGCTGAATCTAACAAATATCAATCACCAACAAATTCGCTGAAAAACGTATCGATTATAATTCATTATGTACTCTACATTATCATTGGATGCAGTTGAAAGAAAATGATCCAATCCGATTGCTCTTTACATTTGTTTTGGTAGGTTACAGGAATAATCATTGCGGCCTCCGTAGACAATAACATATATCGCATGTAAGTTTCTCCAGTTAATTGAAACTCAAGTTGTTTCTTACAAATCAATGCAGGTGGGTATCATGAAAGTCGCTGTATTGGATATCTTAAATTTTGTAAAGAGCTATTTCATTGGTCATCTGATTTCGCTAGCTAAAAAGAAAAGAAAAAAAAAATAATAAAAAAATGCATGGTCCTAATTACAACGCTAAGACAAAGATACTGTTTTACATGTACTGCATACACACGCTTTGCTTTTTTTCCCTCTGATGATCTTTGTCGTTTTCTCTTTTTTATGTTCTTTTTTTCTTCTTCGATTTAATTCATTTGTATTAGGGATAAATGCATTATCTCGTGTCCTCTTTCTGGCTGTAAAATTGCCTGGTACGCATGTTTGTGTTTCTCTTTCTTTCGCCCCCTTTTGTTGTAGGTTAGTCTGCGAAACATAAATCATGATACTAATAAAATCTGTAAAACAAATATTCAAAATATTTGGTAACTAAAACGTTTCATACCTTCCAGTTTTTGTTGCGTAGGCTTACATTTCAATTTACAAGTCATAGCAACTTATACTTATATTTGATGTACTTTCAGAAATCCTAACCAGCCAGTAAATCTAAATTTCGAATGGAAGCAATATGAACCCAACACACGTGACTACTTACAATTCACCCGAGAAATGACGTCATCATCCGTCTATCCCGGGGAACCACAGATGTCATTCTACTTTGAAGTACTTCCTCCTCTCCTAGAGACCGCAAAAAGAATTGAGACGATGACGTCACCGGCACCATGTCCAACTATTCAGACCTGCCCAACACCGGCACCATGTCCAACACGAAATAATCTCGGCGAAAGATTTAAGGTCGACATAATGGCAATGGAGAATATCCTCATAGCATTAATAGTGGCTTCGTCTGCTTTACTTGTTGGGATCGTATTTACATGTATTTATATGTGCCGTAGGCGACAGTTTGGTTTTAACGTGATTTGATTGTATGGAAACTTATAGTTAGATTGCGTGTCTAGTTATATCCGATTTTTCTATTATAGATATTGACCTTTTCATGCATGAATACAACATACATACATACATACATACATACATACATACATACATACATACATACATACATACATACATACATACATACATACATACATACATACATACATACATACATACATACATACATACATACATACATACATACATACATACCGAAAATGGCGATTTTATCACCACCATAAAGTCTATGGTGTGCACAAATGTGGGAATGAAGTTCTCGCTGAATTAAAAAAAAAATCACTAACATAATTCACGAACACTTATACACTGTTCATTATTCTTCTAAGCATTTCCTTATAATTGTTTTCTATTTACATATCATAATTAGATTATATATCTTTCATGCGCGTAAACTTTCACATCCAATTGTATCCCTTTTGAAAGATGTTGCGAAACAAATGCATGTGTATTTAGGTATCAATCAGTAGATCCGTATAGTAATAATTTGTATCTAGTACAATACTGACATAACTACATACATAAATATTTTATAAAATACCCTTCACTCGAGATTAAAAATCATACTCAATATTTTTCACCTATCCCAAATGAGAATCAATACTGGCTTTGTTCATCATCTAGTTTGTTTAAAAAGGAGGATCTTACACAAAAATGATCATTTGACATGAAAATGTTTAAGCGAATATAATACTATGTATCACATAGCATGACTTTATGTCATATATATGGTACGACATACAGTGGCTTACCACTTAGCAACTTCACGTAGCTAAGTTATCGAGTAACATATGGTGGTACGACACAGTGGCGTAACATTTAGCGACTTCACGTAGCTATGTTATCGAGTAACATATTGTGGTACGACACAGTGGCGTAACATTTAGCGACTTCACGTAGCTATGTTATCGCGTAATGCAGAGTCGTTAACATTATGTGATAAATACAATCTCGAACTCACGTTTCATGACATGAACGTTTATGAAACTCGTTGAATAGTTTCATTATGTAACTTTCTGCAAGCAGCTCGTGGTATATTATTCAACTCGTTTTGATATCAAACAAAAACAAGTGTATACAATTCTCTCCAAACATGCTATGAGGTGCTTTCAGCAAGATGCATATTGTATTATTAGAAGTATCATAAATTCCAATTTCAAGAACTGTTTATCACACAATGTTTGTCGATTTTGCTATGGGGCGTTGATTAATGTTATATAACAGTGTGTCCTACGATTTTTATGACGTAACGTCATGGCACTAATAAAGGTGAAAGATATGAGATAAATTACAATTTGGAAACCGTCTAAAAATTTATTATACCGCAAGTAATCTTCCACCCACCTAACTTCGTTGTCATCCTTGAATCGTGTGCCATGTTTCTCGCGACCTAACGCGTTTGTTTCGAGATAATGACATAATCAACTGGGTCACCAGTGTTCTTCAAGAGTGACAGCAAGTATTTAACAAGAAAAATCAGACAAAATAAGATCTAAATAGGTAATTTAATGTAATTTTAAAAAATCAGAATGAAAATCTATATTTTGACTAATGCCTTTTTTGTGTCATACATTTTCGCCCTGAATTTTGTATTATATGTTAAAGAGAGGTCCGCTGATCACATGTTGGCTTTGTTTACATTTCTTGAACAGGAAAACCCACTTTGGCAATTTATACAACGGCAAAGCCAATGTAAATATTTGGTTTTAATCATGTGGGGTTCTTAAACAATGTTTTAAAAATTTACACTCGAAATGTATATTCACTACGGACTTTTTCGTTTCAGTATTATTTCATAATAAACATATTCCACATCAAAAGACATTGAATCTATTATAATAAAATGTGTATCCATTCACCAGTGTCTATTTTAAAATTTCTCTTTCCATCTGTCTCTCTGTCTCTATCTCTGTCTTTCTCTCTCATTCTATTGATTCATGTATTTACATGGTAAAGAACAAGCAAGCAGTAATGTAAGTGCACAAACTGCATATAGAATTAACGGGGAAAAAATTTCATTTTTAAATTTTTTTAATTTTTTTATTTCAAAAACACGGTGACGCTATAAACTAAAAGTATCAATACCTTGGCCTAACTGTCACATATCGGTCATATGCCACGTGACTTTTTAGTCAGTGGCACGAACCATGGACTTCAGGAAATAAGTAAACTTACACATGCTCGGAAAAACGGTAATTCTGAACTAAAGTACATGAATGCCAACATTTTTTTTACCGATGATTAAATGAAGTAGATATAGTTAAACACTTTCTATGGTTATTTGAATAGATTCTCACAATATTATAACGAACGGGTTAAAATTCACGTTAAGGGCACGAAATATGGAGGTTCAAGGATATTAACAGTGCATCTTAAAACAAATTGCTTATTCTCTGATTGATCCAAAAATAGATATAACTGTAACAAACCTAGGGTATGTGATATTTGTATTTACGCTTCCGTTTATAGATTGTTAGAGTTTAGTTTTTATTTATTTTGATTATGAGAAATCGGTATGCGGAAGATATTGCTCAAACAAATAATTAGCCAGTTATTAGGTACAGGCGTCATTCATGCTGAACTATATTCACGAGACTTGATGGTAGCACGGATTTGTTTCAAAAGGGACCGACCGGAAGGGGGGGGGGGGGAGACTGGGATTCGAGCTGCGATATTTGTTTTTTTTTTCACCTCAAGATAATTTTTTTTTCAACTAATATAATGGATATAATGGTTTTTTTTTACTGTTCTATAAATCAAAGAAAGAATATTTTTTTTCAAGCTAAATGGTCCGTCAAATTTCTTAATATAAAGTATTCTTGGGATATTCTTACGTATAAGTGTTTATTAATTTGAGACATGAATAAGCCTGTGTATTAGGTGTTGGGGCCTGTTCGTTGTACGTGACGTTAAATACTAATCTACAGCGTAGAATTGCGTACTGATAAATCATACCAATGTGAAACAAGGAAAAAAAAAACATGCACGTGTGAAATTGTAGTTTCGTGCATGTGTGGTCCTTATCTTGATCATAATAAACTTATTTGTGGTATTAGCACGTTTAAGAACCTTTCAATAGTCAACGACTGTTTTGTTGAGGTCCTTGGAAATTGGTGAAATAAGGACGTAAAGCCATACTTAACGCAGATCTGTTCATCTGAAGATGTGATTTACTCCATGTTTACTCTTTTAGATCTATCAGCTTTATGCACGCCCCTAACAGCTCATACTTTTTTTAGATTATATTGTTGCCGTAACTAATGTTTTAACCCCTGGGTCATCTGACCTAAGTTCATAGTCTCTGAATCTTGATTTGGACCTACTATCATTCCCCCAATATGCGTTGAAATCCAATCTAGAACGAGGGAAAATAAATCAGACTAAATGTGGCTGCTTAGACACGTTTCATGATGACGTTATTGGTATATTATGACGTCTGCCTACAAGCTACCTTATAACGTCATCAACAGATAAAGAAACCTAGGGTTTTTGTTATAGCTCCGGTATTTTTTTTACAGCTCCGGCATAAAGTTATTAATGAGTACAGTATTCTCCAGGTGTAATATATACCACCAAATTTACAGCAGCATTGTGCATGTGACCCTTGCCTACCAAGGGGACATAACCCATTGTGAGACGTATAGGCTTTTAAGATAAATAAAACTGTCGTGTACGTTGTATTCTTTGTTGTTTATTTAGGGATGAAAATGTGACATAATTAGGTTGATGATAATTTTTTCTAGTTTTCTCGGGCACCCGTCGCGTATTTGCCTATATCTAGATATGACTAAATAAAAGCACAATATTGCTAAACATTAGATGAAAACGATTCAATTCTTTTAAATAGTTTAAATTTTCCAACTAACCTTCTGTATCTCAATGCCAGACTGTCGTAACCGTTTCCCCTCGAAGTGACAGGTTTTCGCAATGTTACTTCGGCGTCATTCTAGAGGAACTATGGAACAGCTTACTCCTGCATGCACAAACTGATGCACTCGTCCAAAATTAGAAACGCGTGAGGGATCTCTGTCAACAAGTCACCGGGATTTAGCATTCGCAACTTCGAGGTCGATCCTTCAGATCATACCTCTAATGGATGCCAATAGATGCCATTAGCTCCCGCTCGGAACACCTTGGCTATTTACGAAATAAGGATTGACCGAGAAGTTGCGAATGCATCTAACTAGTTTTTGTTTTGCAACTTCTCTGTCAATCCTACGGTCAATCTAATCGCTCAAATAGCCGAGATAGTCCGAATAGCCTGCGGTTTCTTTTATGCGAAGAAATTTCCGATGAACAAAATGGACGATTTTTCTGTAAATTACTGCGCCGACATACACCCCGAGGCATATTTTTGTCTCGCAGAAATAGCCGATGTGGTCCATATGCAGGATTTAGATGGTACGGGATTAACATTACGAAAGTCAAGCACTTCGAGTGGAACAAAGTGTTGACATTGAAATACTTAAAGTTAGTTTGAAAATTTAAAATAATCAAATCATTTTAATCCAGTGTTTAGCAATAGTGTGCTTTTATTTAGTCAGATCTATATAGGGGTACAAACCACGAATGGTCTCCGAGAAAATTACGCATGGATTATCCCAGTTTTATTTCAAGACATTACTATTACATTATCATACTTTTTTCTGCTCGTTTGACGCGCGTGCAATATTCCGTTACGACAACCGCACTCAAGCAGTGGAATTTGCACGTGTTTGAATACACATCTTTTTGTGTAGAAAAAAAACCCTTTCAACAAAAGACCACTTTGTATGTATTTTTACATCAGTATGTACTGATTATTTGATAATGTAAGAATAACAATCACACGGTTTGCTGTGTGCAAACATTTGACGCAGCTCTCGAGAAAAACTTTCTTTCTTTGGGTTCACACTCGCTCCTCGTGCTCTGGCAAACGTTTGAACGTAGTACATAGCACACCGTGTATTATCCCTATATTACGTCATGCGAGAATTCAAAGATAGGTTGAAGTAATAGTCAATTTAATGTTTTCACCTACTTGAAACAGGACTGTAGCCCGTATGTGAAAGTCATGAATTCGAGATAGTGACTGTTCAGCTCAAGTGGTACATTATAGCCACAGAGGACATGTGATTTGACACATGTCGCAGGAAATGGAAGCAAAGTGAAGCTAGGGCAGGTTACGAATTCACCTTGCTAATATAAATACAATTTGATGTCATTTACCCACGAGACCTGGCGTGCACCACCATATTGTTTTCGGACAAACATAACAAAATTGGAGTGTACACAATGTGATGCTTACGCTGAACTATGTCTTATACTCTGTGAACTATGTCTTATACTCTGTGAACTATGTCTTATACTCTGTGAACTATGTCTTATAATCTGTGAACTATGTTGCTCTGTTCATATCAATGTGTAGAAAA
Organism: Margaritifera margaritifera; assembly: GCA_029931535.1. Classification (NCBI taxonomy): domain Eukaryota; kingdom Metazoa; phylum Mollusca; class Bivalvia; order Unionida; family Margaritiferidae; genus Margaritifera; species Margaritifera margaritifera. Next base: position 585,825 of record JAQPZY010001285.1, read on the forward strand.
TAACACTCAAAGATAAAATATTAACCAGATTTGGTAGATAAAACAAATAAATACTTGTTTTATTGTCTTTAAGTCCTCTAATTTGGGGAGATTAGTTATTTATCGGCTAAGAGGATAATTGTTTTATTGTTCGGTCTAATAAAAACAGTAAATAAAACTCCCATTCAATAGTAACCTCCATTCATTGTTGTAATTTACATCTTGTGTTTCCATTCCTGGTTTCAGGAAAACTATAATGTCCCTTTTTGCAAAATGTTATGGTCCTTTATTATTCTCTTGTTTATTCTCATTCGTATGTAAATTCACATATTTCGCAATTCTCCTATTTGTCTGTCTTTTCTTACGTTCATTTATTGTTCGTTCTTTGTTTGTTCATTCTGTCATTCATTTTATTCTTATGTCTATTGTTTTACTTCCCAAATTATATGAGGAAGGGGAAGGTTGATTATCCATGCCCCTGTTTCACCAAATATCTCCAATTTTCTTCCTCAAATTAGGACTTTTTAATATCTTTCTTTCGTCTCAATAATCAATTTTCACTGAACATTGAGCCGTTATCAGCGATAAAAATAAGTAATAATATCTCGAATTCCCCTGAAAATAGCCTTGTTTTTATCGGATAAAAAGTAGAGTATTTTCTACAGTTTTTAGAATTCCTCGGCTTTTGTTTTCAAGAATAAACAGATTCCCAGGCCTGAAATTTAAGAACTCAGTTATTTTTCATCCTTTTTATTGTCTCTACCTCTGACAAACATCTCAACACTGTCAGAAATATCACAAACCAGAGAATTTAAAATCTCAGTTTGAGGCGAAATTGTGAGAAATATATATAAACTGGAGCCAGATTTCTTCACAATTAAATATTTATCATTGATGTGATTTCTTGTGTCCAATAACCAAATCATTTTTGTTCACTTTAGCTCATTAATCTCTATTACTGAATACAATCCTAAAACACCGTGTTTTTTCTTTCCTTCGCTGTGCACAAAAAGTAATTAAGTTGGTTGAGAATGTCATCATTGGGACTACGGATAAGTACAAGGGAACTGTAACGGGTTGGAATCCTACACAGACCAGGCTGGATCGGCCGTGTCCGTAAGGCAAGGCACTTTACTCCAGGTTACATTAACAGTACAAAATATATCCACTTTTCAAAAAGCGCCCATGATGGGAGTTCTAGAGGTTCACTGGTACCCGGCCTAACTGGCAAGACCATAAGGCCGGTAACTAGTAAATCTGTCTCCAGACTGGTTTGTCAGTGACGTCATTCGCACAACACGACGTAATTTCTATAACAGTTTGGAAACTTTCCCCTGAACTGAAGTGATTGGTTTGTAGCTATACATCCGCACGGTGCATCATGGGGAATTTTTTTTTGAAATTCCGTACTTTCACTAAAGATTGACGATGACAGTTATCTGCGGTCTCACAAGCACTGGAAGTGTGACGAAGTTGTCAGCGAATGAAACCAGAGGACGTAAATTCGAATCCACAACGACAAAATCCTTTTTTATGCAATACTGAAATACAGAGTTCTAAAATTCATAAAAACAAGTTACATGTTCGCAGAGACCTGCGTGACCGCTGATTTAAACAACTTAGTAATACCACTGTAATAGTGTACAATATTTATAAACAACAGTGTCACGTCAACAGTGTATTCAGTCCCTGAGATTTGATTTAAACAATTAGATATACTGACATATATCTGCAATATCCAGCAATATTCCTCAATGAATTATCCATTGATTGTACATACCCCATAGCCCACTAAGATATCCTTCTTATGTTAAATCCTTTCTAAACTTTTGATATACCGACTTAGGTACATGTACTAATGGCTTTCAGTGCATGTGTAAAATGACAAATAACTTACCGTCCGATCGATTTAACGCCTTCGCGAAGTTCGCCGGGGCACTTCAAGTGGACGCATATCATGGATGTCAAGCAATTTTGTTTTGCCATCCCTACCCATATATTGATCCGTTCACGAGGCACATTTATAGTTGTATTTATCAAACTTTCGGTCAGGCTTTGCGGAAAACATTTTAGAATCCATCAAGCACTGGGAACTTGGGTCCGCTTTCCAATACACGTGTAAGTCGCTTAAAGCACGGCTTCAAAGTTCAAGGCATTATCTTTAATAAGATGTTCGATATAATTTAGGAATGAAAAGGTTATCTTAGATGGGTGCAACTACGTTTTCTTGCTTTCCTCTTGAAGCTTTGTGGCGTACACGCTTATAAAATTGGGTCTCTCCTTTAACTTTACAAATAAAACAGCGCATGCGTTATAATGTTAGCGTCAGATCGCTTAGCTTCGGTTGGGATTTTAGCTTGAAAGGTGTATCATCTGTGATAGAAATCAAATTTACATTCAAATCTTTTTGTGTAGAAAGTGATTTGGGAATAAATTTTCATTGTTTTCTGTATTTGATCATGTAGAAGACGTTTCGCTGCAACCTACGTGTATGTTGAAAAGAAATACATGGAAGACGTCGGTTTAGTTGATATTTCGAGTACAAAGGCGATCAGTCAACATTTTGTTTGAATACATAATGATAAGAACTGGATACTTACTTACTTTAGAGAGTAAAATGATTACAACAACTGTCACCGCAATAATCTTTCTTATTAGCTTTCTCTTCGGCATAACAACCGGGAAGCTCCATAATGTGAGTACTAAGATTGGCGAAATCATTGGATTTAGTGATACAGCCTTTTTTAATGGGACACAGCGACCCGTTTTAATGTACCTTGGTATACCTTATGCTGAGATACCAACAGGAGAACGAAGGTTTCAAAATCCTGTTCCTAAATCACCATTTTCTTCTCCGTATAATGCAACATTTAGTAGGCCGACATGCCTACATCTGCCATCTTCAGTAAATATAATTCAAGAATCATCCGAGGATTGCCTTTTCTTGAATATATTCGTACCAGGGGACCGTATCATCAACACATCAGCAACGTATCCTGTTATGATCTGGATACATGGTGGATACTATGCGAGAGGTAGCTCAGATATGTATCCCGGTGACGTCATCAGCGCTTTTGGAGAAGTAGTGGTCGTGACAATAAACTATAGACAAGGCTTTTTCGGATTTTTCAGTACAGGGGATAAAGTCGCTTCTGGAAATTATGGGTTATGGGACCAAAGATTGACTTTTACATGGGTGCATGACAATATTGCTGACTTCGGAGGGAATCCTAATTCTGTCACATTGTTTGGTGAATCGGCTGGCGGTGTTAGCGTATCTTATCATTCTCTTTATCCGGGAAATAAGGGTCTATTTCATCGCATTATTATACAAAGTGGGACGGCTCTATCTCATAGTCCAGCCGTTGGTTCTGATATTGCCAATATTGGATCTTACCTAGGTTGCAACCAGACACGCTCTGCTGATCTCGTGAAATGCTTACGATCAGTGAGTGAGAAAGATATTTTGCAAGCAATCCAAAACAACAATGCGGGAATAACTTTTCAACCGGTTGTTGACGGTGATATAGTCATGAAAACAACTCCGGATTTACGAAGGAGTCTAGAAGATTTAAAACCTGACATGGCTGAGCATTTTGGGTCGCTGGATGTATTGACTGGTTACAACTCCAACGACGGAGGCGTCTATGTGAACAATTTTTGGAAACCAGTCATGGGCATCGATTTAAATGAGTCCAATTATTTGGTACCAAGGGCTGATTTCGAGGACATTATTATTCCACGTAACGTTATACAAGCTTTTGGAAGTAACTCAAGCCTTCTTATGGAGGAATTTATTTACCATTACACCGATTGGACAGATCCGGGTGATGACTACAAACGACGCAAGAATCTAGTTGATTTTCAATCTGATCTTTGGTTAAAATATCCAAACCTCTATTTGTCTAATATTCACTCAAATAGTAATGCCAAGCTGGAACATATGTTTACGAATTCACGTATCAACCGTCCTACAGTGCTTTCAGCCCCAGCTGGTTGAACGGTACAAATAATGGGATTGAGCTTCCGCTTTTGTTTGGCTTCTCCAGCAGAATCAGGCAATTCCTTCCCCTACCGAAGCCTGAGATGATACCAGCCGATGAAATCGCTCTGTCTAAATCAATGATTGATATGTGGACTAATTTTGCCAAAACTGGGTAAGTATTTTTATGCATAAATCTTCTACAAAAGTACCATGAGTTGTAATAAATCAATACTAGTATCCTCATTCGAAGACTATATTAGATGCAGAAAAAGTTTCCACTCAATTACTATGTAATGTATTAACGCATCTATGTGCATTTTAATATATTGTTGGTTCCGAACACCTTGATGGTCTTGAATAGAATACCAGTTCATATCAATAGATGAAACATTTAGGATCCCAAATTTTACTTACAAAACAGTGGGAAATCGTCATGCTTCTAATTAGTAGATAGACTATCACAGATTTAAGAAAATAACGTGTGTTGACGAGGAATACCCGGAAATTCGGTTATATAAGTTTTTCATGATTTCCAAAATTTGATAAATTCTTCTCAAATCATCGCGTGATATCTTTCGTGATTCCAATCGAAAAGGTGCAGTGACTGTAAATTTGGAAGATTACACCTATATATGACCTTCAATTGTCAACATTCTTCAAACTTAATGAAACAGTTCGATGCGTTCATTTAAGTTTTAGTTTAAACATTTTATTGCATAAATTTGTAGTTGGAGATTACAAGAGGTACAATATAGAAGGTAGAGGATTAGAACGAAAGTCAGTGACTTATAATATTCCTTTCCTTTTACGATACAAAAATTTTAAATATGTGAATATATAGCGGACGATATTAAGTTTTAATGACAAAAAAATAAAATTACTGAATAGTCAAAGTGAAGAGTATCTTGGTTAAACATTAGCATTTAGCCAAGGTATATAAAGCACGAGGATGAACAACGAGAGAGTAGATAAAAGACGACGATAAAGAAAAGAAAGAAGTTAAAAGAAGAAATTGTCAATTAAAATGTTTCAAACATTGTGTAGAAAGTTGAGAAAATTTGGGAGAAAATAAAGCGGATGAATAAAAATAAATAAATAAATAAATAAATAAATAAATAAATAAATAAATAAATAAATAAATAAATAAATAAAGGAACAAAAAAGCTAGATTAAAAGTGAGCAGTACTTCCTTCTAGAGCGAGTCGTTGCGGAGGCGATGGCGAATAATTTGGACAAACAGGGGAAATTGCTGTTTACAGCTGTTCATGGTCCGTGGAAGTGCATGCGTGTTAGTAATATGTGCGCTTAAGTAAATCTTTTTGACTTTTCAAAAAATTTATGAACGGCATCGAAAATACGAATGTTTACTGCATACGGAAGCGTTGTTTCATCATACAAGAAGGTATTTAAAGTTAAATTACCATATGGTGTGAGGGATTGAAACAGTTCGATGCATTGTTCTTGGTAATAAACGCAAGATGTTTGTTTGCGTCATCTTCCTTAATTCTTTGGTTGAGCATATATAGTGGTGGATGGAAGGGTTTATTAATTTTCCTAGAAATTGTCAGGGATTCAGTTTTAGAAGGGTTAGAAGATACAAACCAATTATTTGCCTACTGAGAAATTATTTTCAAGTCAGAGTTGAGGTTATGAGTGGTTACGACGAGATTATCTACGATTAGAAAGAGACTTGTATCATCTGCAAATAAACTTATATTGGAGAGTATATCATATACAATATCATTTATGTATATCAAGAAAAGTAAAGGACCTAAAACGGATCCTTGGGGCACACCAGCTCTAATACACCTCCACTCTGAAAACACGCCCGGAACAATCACTCGTTGTCTTCTGCTTTTGAGATAGCTAGAGAACCATTTTATAAGGCTTCCTCTGATACCAGTAGCTTTCAATTTATGGACGAGTCGTTTACGCCACACTCGGTCAAAAGCTTTGCTTATGTCGTAAAACACAACTCCGATTTCCTTACCAGAAGCTATTGCTTTGCAGAACATATCAGAGAGGTATGTTAATTGATTAACTGTAGAATCACTCGGAATAAAGCCAGACTGGAAAGATGTAAGAATGTTATTTTCACGGAAGTAATTAAATATGTGTTTAAAAACCAGTCTTTCAAAAACTTTGCCAACAGTATTGAGAAGCGATATTTGTCTGTAATTAGATAAGATGGAAGGGACGCCCTTCATTAAAATTTGACAAACGTTTGCTTTTTTCCAAGTGTCTGGAAAGGTTGCTTCTCAAAGAGATTGGTTAAAAAGTGAACAAAGTGTACGAGAGAGTTCATTAGCCAGCTCACGAAGAATACAGTTATTTAGACCATCGGGACTAGAAGCTTTACTAAAGGAAGGCTTTTGAGAACATTTTGTACTTCGTCAGGCGCTAGTTCATAAAACGTAAGCCTACATCCGTATCTAAAGGTATATCTAGAAGGTTAACATTTGTTTCATCTACTACAGTTTGCTCTATAAAAAAGGATTGATAAATAATTCAGCTTTGTCAACTTCATTGGTGATTATTGAACCGTTATATTGAAGGTATGGAATACAATGTGTACGTAATTTCTCAGTATGTAGCTGTTTGGCTTCTCGATTCATATAAATTGTTTTGTTCTGCAGCGAGCAAAATTTAGTCCAATGAGATGGTAAGTTACATTGCTTGGTTTTTCGATAGGTTCTCTTAGGTTTGCGTATTGACGCTTTTTATTTCCGTTGTGATCCATGGAGGTTCTGATGGTTTAAGTTTAACAGTTCTGTTCGGAATACATTTTAGTTTTGAACTTAGATTAGCTATAAAATTATATGTGTCAATTGTTATTGTATTAAACAATTGACGTACATATTATCGTTTTGCAGCAATCCCAATACACCAAGACATGTTTCAGACGATGTCTGGAAAGAATACACATCAAAGTCACGTGATTATTTACAATTTACCGCCGGAATTCCACATGTGGTTCCAAAACAACGTCCCACAGATCATCGAATGGCTTTCTACTTTGAGATTTTACCAAAAATCTTTGATGGCCTAGATGCTGCGACACAGAAAGCTTGCAATGGATATACGGGTCTTTTATCCGATTTTGGACCTGACTGTTCATCATGCAAATCCACTGAGCCGGAATTCATTCGAAGTGACAGATTTAATACGGATATCGTGACATTGGAAAATATACTGATTTCTTTCATTGTGCTCTCAGCGGTTTTATTGCTCTGTGTTCTGCTATCATGTGTTTACATTTGTTTTAAATTGCCAACGGAAGATTATGAAGTCTTTTAGCAAATAAATTTTGTGGCAAACAATATAATTATTATCGATTTGTTTTACCATTTGAACTCTCCCAAATGAAATGGAAAAACTATAGTGCTTTTTTTTAGATTTGTCTTTTTTTCCGCAAGAAGTAGAAGAACAAGAAATGCAGCATATTCTTGTGTTTAAAAAAATACCATATGATTTATATTTATCCCCGTACATAGACAGCAGTGGGTCTGACAACCATGCCACTGACCACAACTCAGTTCATAAGTGTGAATTGCTTTACAGGGAATAATAGCTAACACTAATACATAGTATTATTGGGTACTTTATAAGATAGAAGAAAAGAAAGAGGGAGACAAATGTAAAATGTTGACAGCTAAAAAGTGTCCGAAGTAACTTAAAGAGAGAGAGAGAGAGATAGAGAGAGAGAGAGAGAGCAAAATACATTTTTTTAGTATATCCATTTTGTACACATACACACATATATATGTACATATAGACACATATACATACACATACATAGACGCACATATATATCTATCTATTGATTTTGAGAAGGAATTAGATTTTGTTGCATGGCCTTTTATTTATAAAGTTTGAAATTGTCTCAATTTTAGTAAAGACTTTCAAGGCTGGATTCAACTCTTTTACAAAAATATGAAATCTTGTGTCATTCCAAATATTAAGGTCTGAGTTTAAATATTAAAATATAAAAAATATATATATATAAAAAACTGAATCAGTATGTATAGAAAGTACAACTGGAAGTAGTACAAGATATTGTAATGAATACCATTTAAATTGGAATGCATCTTATTTTACATATTTAGGTATTACATTTTCCATAGAGTCAGATGATATGGTCAGGCTAAATTGGAATGCATTTTATTTTACATATTTATATATTACATTTTCCATAGAGCCAGATGATGTGGTCAAGCTAAATTGGAATGCATCTTATTTTACATATTCAGGTATTATATTTTCCATACAGTTAGATCATATGTTCAAGCTAAATTGTGAAAGCAAAACTTGGGCATTTAAATCTGTACTTTTACAATGGTCAAAGAGAACAATTATCCGACTTGGAAAATTTGTAGCTGTGAAACATTTGACCCTATCTAAGATTACTCATCTATTTCCAGGTTTTCCAAATCCACCTAAAAAGCTAAACTTCAAGAGCTAGACGCACTTTTCAATAAGTTTGTATGTGGCGGTGGAAAAGATAAAATCAAAAGAAAATTGCTAGTAAAGAGAATTTTGAGGCTGGTTTGAAAATGATACAAACATGTTTGCGCATTCTTTGATACTAATTTGGGTGAGAACATTTATTACCTCCGAACCTAAATGGATCGAGATTTTAAAAACTTCCACGCCAAATATAGAAAAGATATTCTTGTGCTTATTTTTTTTTTAGATTTATTCAATAATGCTAGTCCAAACTCCCCCACCCCACCCCTTTCGGCTCATCTCTCAAACGCTGCTCCTAAGAAGAAAATCGAATTCTAAAACTCGTTACACGTAAATTTAATCTTACCAATAAATTTAAATATTTCAAGACAATACGCTAAAATGTATATAGGTGCAGTTAAAGGGCAAATTATTAAATTATTTCAAGAACACACGTTATATGCATTAATAATATTATAGTAGCAGCAGCAGCAGTAGTAATAGTAGTAGTAGTAGTAGTTGTTGTTGTTGTTGCTGCTGCTGCTGCTGCTGTAGTGTAGAAGTAATGGGAAGAAGTAGAAAAAGACGAGAAAGAAGAAAAGGAAGAATAGCTTACGAGCATTCAAGTGTTGACATAGCGAACAGGTTTACCAAGCTGGCGTGACGAAGAAGAAGATGATGATAATGATAATGATGATGATAATGATGATAAAGAGCTAAAAGTCTATTGCACTGCAGTCTGCCACAATAGTCCTCCCCCCCCCCCTTCATTTTTTAGATACCTCTGTCATCACTTAAGGAGGATCCAATGTCTTTGTGCCGTTTTGATACCTACATACCAAGCAAAACCATAGCTCAAGGTTCGTTATTTATAAAATCAGTACATTCCTAAACATCGTCATACCATTGTGGTCTACAGTTTTTAACAGAGGTAATGTTGTTTAGTGTGGGGTCCCTACATGAGAGAATGGAGATGTTGGAGCCAGACCAGTTCAAGACGAGGAATGGAACCCTTCTATCTTCAATGAATTATAGAAGAGCTGCCATTTAAGTTTTGTTTTGTTTGTTTGTTTGTTGTTTTTTTTTAAACGTATTTATTTTTATTTTTTTCTACTGCTTAAATTTAGTTTTTTTTTCTTTTCTTGTCAACATTTGACTGTAGGAAAAAACACCCACTGTAAAGGTCTGTGATGAAGATACATGCGAAGACACTCTGAGAACAATTATAAAACAACACAAACAAAGAACATTAAATCGCGAATACCAGCATAGTAGTTACAGAGACAAATGAAAATGAGTCAATTGCCTGAGGCGAAAAATACATAGATGACTGGAAACGGCGGACGGTAAAATACAAATTTATCATAAATGCTTTCCGGTACTTTATTTAGGGTAAAATGAGATGTGCAAACTATGTAAAAGGCAAAGATTACGAGAAACAAAACAACAAGTCCAAGTCCATCTGGTCGGCATCTGCGTAAAAGCTAAATGCAAGAGCTTTCGGCCAATAACTCTTGGTAGGTAATACGGATTTCGACATTAAAACGTCTTACTATTTGATTAGTAATGGCAGTTGTATTAGATGGCTAATTGGCATCGCTTGTGCCAACAAGAAATGCCTTATGCCAGAATGCTTTCTGAGAAACTTTGTCAACTTTTATCCAGCGGCTTTTGAGAAGTTGTGTAAAGATTTGTCTATAGTTTTAGTAACAATGGCCGCCTTGAATAGTGGATTAGCATCATGTGTACAAACTTTACAGGCTTTCCTTCTGTTCATACGTTTATGAAAAGAAGTTGTTGAACAAAGTTTCTATATTTAGTTTGGCGGTCATATTTGATGACGGATCAACATCATTTGTGGAAATTAAAAGGTCTTTGTTGTGTAAGGATCTTTCTTTCAAATTTGGTTTATTATGTTCCGCTGTTTTTGAAAAATTATTTAAAGGCTGTTGCTTTTTTAATAACGGTGGCCATATTTGATGACGATTAGTATCATTTGTATAAATATGAAAGAACTTTATGAGAGCACTCGTTCAGTCAAATTTGGTCAAATTCTGTTTAGGCGGGTTTTGAAAAGAAGTTGTTTAATGGTTTTTTATATTTATCAACGGCAGCCATATTTGATGACAGATCGGCATATTTTATTCAAACTTGAAAAGCCTTTATGCGAGGATATTTTCTGCCGATTTTGGTAAAAATTCTGTTGATTTTGTTGAGCACTTTTTTAAAGAAAAAGTTGTTTAATTTTTTTGTGACAACATCCATATTTAGTGGCTGATATGTATTTTTTTGCGGAAACTTCAAAGGTTTCTTGCCACAATCCTTCCTGTCAAATTTGGGCAAATTATATTAAACGTTTCTTCAGGAGAATGTGTTTTACGGTTTTTCTACTGTTACTGACGACGGATAATTTCATGGCGGAATTTTGAACCTTTACCTCCAAAATTTTAGAGACTGTAATTTCAGCTGTGTATGGAATTATGTTTTTCAAAATATTCGCTTTGTAGCTGTCATGTGGCAACCATTAGTTGTTCATGTGGGTTTACTTGGTTCAAAATGAAAATAAAAATACCTAAACTGAGGATCAAGAAGCGATAATAAGAAAGCATCAGAAAAGAAATTTAGAATTATGTGTAAAAGATATTTAGCATTATATGTGAATGATATTAGCATTATATGTAAATGGTATTAGCATTATGTATGAATGATATCAGCATTATATGTAAATGATATTTGCATTATATGTAAATTATATTAGCATTATGTATGAATGATATTAGCATTATGTGTAAAAGATATTAGCATTATGTGTGAATGATATTAGCATTATGTGTGAATGATATTAGCATTATATGTAAATGATATTAGCATTATATGTAAATGATATTAGCATTATGTGTGAAAGATATTAGCATTATGTGTGAATGATATTAGGATTATGTATGAATGATATTAGCATTATGTGTGAATGATATTAGCATTATGTGTGAAAAATATCAGCATTATATGCGAAAGATAAATGTTGCTGGATATCTTCACAAATGTAAGAATACTAGAGAATAGACTGCTTATACAACAGATATTTCAAGTTCTACAATATAGTAGATAAATATTTTCTGGTGGACATGAGAGGAATGTTACTTAATGTGGAGGAAAGCACGTTACATTGAGGAGACCACCACTCTTGGATGGACCACTCAGAATGGTATACAATATTGCATACAATAATACCAAGACTCGAACCGGAGCTGGAACCCGAGACGTGCAAATCCAGTTGCTTTATAAATCACTTGGACATTACGGCAATAAAAACGACGATGTACAAATACAACAGTAACAACCGAGTGTCTGAGTGTCTGTGCTTTCATCAGGAATTTAGCAGGTCTTCCTGCTAGTCTCTCGCCTTAGTGTCAACCTACATTTCGGCAGAAATTTTAAATTACTAAGATAGTTGTGTATGGGGAGGGGGATAGTAAGGTGTCTAGATACAAGCATTAATGCTCTTAACCACCCCACCCACCACCCACCCCAAACTATCGTAGTAATTTAAAATGTCTGCCCTGGGGCAGGTCGGAGCTTATCGTGGGTTCTGCCATTTTTCCAATACTGACCGGACTGCTGGTCAGCAGCGATACTCGTTTCGCCAGTTTAACCTTCCACTCTTTCCTTTTTATTTTCCCACTGCCACACTACCCTGCCCATATTCACCTATGTAATACAAACACAGGTGAATATGGTCAGGGCAGTGTGAGCCTTGTCTGGACATAATGACATAGTAGATAACAATGTAATACAAACACTGTTAACTACCATGTCATTATGTCCAGACAAGGCTCAGGGATATTTCCCAACATAGTTCGCCGAGTGGTCTAAGGCACTCGCCTTTACCGATCACTGCCATCTCACCTCTGTCCGCGTGGGTTCAAGTCTTGGGCTCGGCCAATGTGGTTATGTGAGAAAGCTTGCCAGTAGCTTCCCGTGGGTCGGTGGTTCTTCCCGGGATTTTCCCGGGTTCTTCCTCCACCAGATATACTGAAAAAGGCGTTAAACCCATAAAACCAAACCCAACATAGTTCGAATTCCACTGTGCACCAAAGGACCCTCATTCTGCCAAGATTGTATATTAGGAACTAGTCAAGAACATCCAGAAGCTGAAAAATGGTTTGAAAGAGTATATAGAGAATATCCTGAATTTGAAGGGATGGGTGACCACAGAACTATACTAGCTACCAATACCATCGAAAATCAAGCTGGAGGTGGTACTCAAACAACGGTGACAAAAACAGCGCATATTACAGCGACTGAGATCCCGAAGATTCATATATCTCAACATAAAATTAAAGATGCCTATAGAAAACGTTATATAAGAGCATGTGAACATTATGTGCAAAGTCAAGGAGATTGAACTGGATCAACACCAAAAATTATGACATTACCAAATGGGGACAAGCATTCAAGATGGTTTTTCTATGTTACCACAAGATTGGGAACGCATAAAGTTAAACTCCAGGGCATATTCAATCTTAGTACATGGATTTACGATCTAACACTTTGTAGTAACACAAGAAAAAGTAATTTCATCAAATTCAGCTCATATTATAATCAACTTCACTCAAAATGCCAAACGGGACATTTCGACTAATCCAGATCATCCTTTTTTTCTCTCAGGACAATGGCAGCCAAAGGACGGAACCAAATTCTGAGATGTTAACGCAGATATGCGACAGACAGTGTAGACAAATCAATAGATGGCCCTATTACGTAGAGCCCATTTAGATATGTGATATGAACAGACCGCATAAACACGCCTGAATTAGCTAATTAACAGTCAATACTCAACAATGTACCACAGGCCTTTGAGATTGACCTTACGCGAGATAATAGATCGCTCCGCCTACCGAATCACGTGATATGACGACCTGTTAGCCTCCGCTAAACATTCAGTAATTCAAGTTCGTATAGTAATAGCCTACGTGTTTTATATCAGTAAATCATGAAATCTATTTTAAAGAAGCTTGAGAACATATTCATGTAAAAGGAAATTCACTTCTAAAGATATCATTGTATTTAGTATACAGTCTTATCTTTATTAATTTTGACTGGCTTTTGTTTAAGCTGCCTTAGAGGTAAATGAATTAAAAATATATAGCAAAAGAGTAAATAGTTACTGTTTAGAAGTATACTGTTGTACATAATAATTTTAAAGTTCTACTCTGTTCGTGAGATGGAATTTTGCGTAATGATGCATGTTGATGTACACGTGCAATACATGCTTAAAATATAGGAAGATAAATATCTGAAACAATTGTTTTTGTATTTCTTTATTATTAATTACAATTTTCACCCCCACTCTTCCTTCAGCTCAATGACTGAAAGTAAAGTCACTCAAGTGTCTAAAAGATCGAGACGATAAAGCTTTAATTTTGGGACAAACCAACATTAAAGTGTACAGCTGGCCATAAATACCCTTTAGGATTATTCGATACAAGAAATGTTATTGATGCAAGATTAGCCGATCATTGTAATCTTCAAGATTTAGTACCAGCAATCAGTCCTTTGACAAAGGTAGTTCAGTCGACTAAAACTGAGCAGGCTGTGTTTTGTTATCATCACCTTGTCAGATAGATTACACAAGTTCTGTTGATCTAAGCATTGTTCTCCATCAGTATTGTAACTAGATATCTCCGCACATGAGGACATAAAGTCTGTGCTTGTTAAAAATTTCAGGCATTAAAAAACAGAGGGAGACTAGAAGATTATAAATGATGACGGTATTGTTGTCTTCATTACAAACTTTATTATTAATGGTTTATTGTTTTGAGTGCCTAATAATCCTCGGTCCAGACAGAAGCTTACATATATTACTAAGTACGTGGTTCATGGAGAAAATTCATAGATATATGAAGTATCAAATTTGAGGGAGAAAGAAGATTTGATTTTCTTATTTCTGAGAAATGTAGAGATTCTGAAAATACTAAGGCTGCAACGTTACAGAATCAGTGATTCTCTTTTTTGCCGAATAAAATAAATCGTTGTGTTTGAAAATCAACCCTAATTGTAAAACCAATTAACTATTTTCCAGTGATGCATTTCCAAATGCAAAAAAGAAACGAGTAGATTGCCTTGGTATCAAATATTTTTTGTTTTTCAACATTGACTTTTAATCACCATTCTCTGTGGTATATACAGAATTCATTCAAAGTTTTCTGAAGATCTTTTTCGTTATCTGCAAGAATAACAGTATCAGCAGCATAAAGGACAATACATACCTTAAAAATGTAAGGTACTTGTTAAGGTACTAGTTAATCAATGTTTTCCTCATTTACATAAATGTGGCAGTACGAAACAATACCACAACGATCCTAAAGTTGTTCTACCTAAATTGTCCGATATATTCAACAAAGACCTTTCTTACAACCTGAATCATGCCATAATATTTCAAAATCGATATATACTCCATGCAATGTAAATGTTACGGTCACACGAAAGCATATTAATAATCTAGCAAAGAAGATTGAATTCAATCGTATCCAGTCCGTAAATCTGTATAATTTGTCAATTAAGTATATGAAAGGATAAATGAGAGACACACGTAGCTTTTTTATCAAATATTGTAAACACGAGAATCTAAACTGATAGACTGTTATTGGTGTTCTCGTTCCGGTCAAATATGTCGCATTTATGCCGCAGTTCTTAGCATATGTTCAAATTTTCAATACAGCCAAATTATTCCCTTCATAAAATAAGTTGAAAGGTAATTCAACGATTTTTGTAAGAATGTTTGTAAGGGTACGGTAAGTAGTCTTGTTTGGTGAGCTTTTGCGTAAGTTTGAATTATTTTCACATACAAAGGCAAATACATTTCTGAATTAACCCCGTCCTCCTTCGATGTCGGATCAAAAGATTGATTATTATCTGTGGAGTAAAATGTGCTTATTGAATAGATAACATTTGGTGAACATTTTAGAAGTGAAATATCAGAAACTATGTTCTCGTCTCCTTTTACGCAAATTTACAATATATATCGACTCTTTGAAGGGTGAAAGAAGAATATGTTTATTTTTGTCAACCCTTCAAATGTTTATTTACCTGTTCTTTGGGGAAATGTGCATGGTCATTTATGCCACATAAATGTCTCGGCAGTTTTTAGTACAGTCGAATTGTTCTATCTTTCTTTCACTTGCAATTAAATGTGCATAGTGAGCTAATTGTGAACATAGAAAACTGCATAGATACTTATTTTCAAAGTTATGCAGATCAGTCAATGGCTTTCATATAAATAGTTGTCAGCTGTAGGCCTAACGTGCAGAATGGAGGAAAGATTGAGTTTCGAATCGGTTTGATTAGACGGCATCGTTTTGGTTATTGTATAGTGTATACATTTGGAATCTTTTGTAAAACATTGCAGCCGTAGTCCTTTTAATATCTCTAAGTTTTCTCTGAAATAAAAAAATGAAATCGTCTTTCTCAGTTCTTATACCCTCTCAAAAGTGTATTCTTTTATATATCTATGAATTGTCTCCATATATCGATGAGAACCAGTTAGTTAGTAATGTAAGCTTTTCTCTTGGCTTAGGATTATTAGGCAGTCAAATCAATTAATCATTAATAATACATTTTGTTAAATAATAATAATCAGAGGTAAATGTAACTGCCAAAATAGTGATTACTTTCCATACATGCTTAATATTTTATCCAAGATTTATGAATAGAAACATGCTATTAGAGAGAGATTTCTTCAGTACAACGACCACGCAAATGGAGAGACCAAACACAGCATTTAATAGTGTCTTAATATATCAACCCATACATATTCCCTAAATCACAGAATACATGTAGCTGGTGTACTTTTGATTGACCAGACAAGCATTATAGACTAATCTCTCTCGCTCTGGCCCATCACCACTGTAAATGGTCATTGAAAGGGCATGTACGTCAAATAAGTTACAAGATCCTTCGGTTTATTTACATATGTCCAATCTATGTATATTCCTACTCTTTAGACATTGCCCCAGAAATTCCCATAAATGTTCTCTATTGACCACATCTTGTTTACATACCCTAACAAGTGTCAATGATATATGACATGGGGGTACACGCATATGTAAGTTTCTATTTTATTTGTTTCTCCATCACGCATTCCATCCTTTTTCTTTAGAAATCTGTAACCATTATGGGGGGGGGGGAGGTAACTATATAACTATCGGCGGTAGATAGAGATCTTCTTGTTCGTGTCCACAATTAGTCATTTAAAGCTTAAACTCGTTAAATGTATTATCAGCACAGGTCATAAGAGCAATTACTGGCATCCAGGTGTATAATAAGATTTATTTAGATAAAGAGTGCTGTTGTGATTAGTAAGCCACTACACACCTCTGAAGACGAAATAATTGAATGAGTTTGCTCATGCAAGGAATGCATGAGGTGACGCACCAGGAAGAAACCTTTGGGTATTAAATAAACGAGCGGTGTTGTACATAGCAATGTAAAAAAATAACTCTTAAGAAAGTTACAAAGACATGATCAAATAGTTATGAAGGCGCACACTCATCATATATATATATAACACAGACACTTTTGCTATTTTGAAAACTTGACACGTGGTTTGCAGATTGTTATACTGTTTTCACTCTGATTTTTTATCATTATATAACTCTTGTACTGTAGACACCCCCAGTCACTTAAACACGTATATAGTCCATTTTTTAGTGTCCGCTTCTGTGGTACGCGTTCGTTTTGCTGGTTGCAGGTTGTTTCTTCCCCTGACGAAGAATTTGATTAGCTCGAAATGGTGGGAAACTGTTTTGTAATTGCGCCGTTACCAATCTCTTTCTTTCTTTCTAAATCTGTTTTGTAATTGCGCCGTTACCAATCTCTTTCTTTTTCTCTCTCTCTCTCTCTCTCTCTCTCTCTCTCTCTCTCTCTCTCTCTGTTTTTTAAGAGGGACAGATAAGGGGAGCATTTTATTAGTTTGGTGTTTTATGTCATGGCGGCACAAGTAGGCTGTTTAGTGCCGAGGCAATTAGAGTAAAGTGCCCTGCCCAAGGATTCATTACGGTATCAGATACAGGTTGATCGGATGGTAGGATTCGAACCTGCACCCTTTCGGTCGCGAGTCAAGCATGTTGGACTTTTAATATAAGGAATCGCATAACTCTGATATTTTCTTCTGAGCAAAAAAGACAAAAATAGTTTGTTACTAATCCATTCAACTCACTCAGACATATACACACAGGTCAAGTTTAAAGGCAAACTGTGATGAACTAATTCTTCTGCTTAAAGAACTTGCCCCAATAACTGTCTGTCTTCAGATGCCTTTTTAAAAGAAAATGAATTGGTCTAACATTTTTCCTAACGCACAAAAAGCTTTTCAAGAAATATTCACGAGGCCGCTAGAGGATTGTCTGTCATCATCAATAACAAAACTTCTCAGAGACAAATTAATCTCATTACTCTATTACAGGCTATAGATGTTCGTGTGTCCATACACAAAACTCTTACAGTGTGCTCAGTCTACACAACTTCCGAAAGCTATCTTCAGGATATGGGTGTACCTCAGTGCAGCATATTGTCAGTCACCTCTTTAAACATCCAAATTAGTAACTTAGTGCAATGCCTTGATCTAGGAACTGACTGTCATTGTATGTCGACGACTTTTTGATCTGCTATAGATTAAAGAGTATGCATAGTATTGAACGTCAAATACAGATATAAATAAAAAGAGTTTAGAATTAGTCAGTATAAAACGGGTAAAAAGTTTCCAAATCTAAAACTTTTTGTATGCACTTCTGCCGGTTACATAGAATTCATGATAACTTCAAACCGCCCCATTAAAATAATAATAATAATAATAATAATAATAAAACACAAAAAAAACAACAACAAAAAAAACAAAAAAACAAGCAACTATCTTGACGGGTCTCTTTTTTCTTGTTCCTGTTAGTGAGGAGACAAAATTTGCAGTTCTTATTTTTGATTGTAAACTAACTTTCCGCATATTAGATACTTCTGGGATAAATGTCTACAGCTCTGGATTTAATACGAGTCGTGGCAAACACAAACTGGGGAGCAGATCGGAAGGCCTTATTCCTGTTATACAGGACTTAGTAAGATTCAAACTTGACTACGATTCGAATGTATATGGATCATCTTGCAAATATTCCCTGCAGATGCTTGATCAAGACACACAATCAATGACTTAGACCAGTGTTTCCCAAACCTATGCTGGTACTGCATTTTGGGTCGCAAAATATGGTATTTAGGGTCGCGATCAAAAAAGTTTGGGAACCACTGACTTAGACTTTGTCTGGCAGAGTTTAAAATTCTCCCTACAGATGGCCTCTATGCTGAGGCAAATGCAGCATCACTTCATGTCAGACGAACGAAATTGGCTCTGCAGTATACTAACAAACTATCCTCTAATCCATCTAACCCCCATGTGATATCATCGTTAGGTCCAAATATCAAACCTTGCACGCTCAAAAAAAAAAAAAAAAAAAAAAAAAAAAAAAATTAATTACACCTTGTAATGTACGAATTCGTCCTAATGTATGAGCAAGAACGAAATCAATCTTGCCAGTATCGCAAAGTGGTGTGTTCACAACTCACCACTTTCGCTATCACTTCATCCATCCCCCGCAAGATAATATTTGATCTTTGCCAATTCAAAAAGTCTCTATCAATTCTCTGCTTTTTCGTAGTAATTCAGTTAAATCAGTGCCCGCTTTGGTGGTCATACGTGTCTGTATACTAACAGTTCAAAAGATGGAGACAAGGTTGCAGCTACCGTTGCAACATCCCATGGCACAGTATCGAGCCGGTTACCAGATAACGCCTCTGGTTTTACCGTACAAATTACAGCCATACTCAAATCTTTAAACTACATTGAAACCTCTCAAAAACAAATTTCATAATCTTTTCGTATTCCCTTTCCACACTAAAAGCCTTGCATAAGCTTAAATTTGACCATTCATTAATATCTCAAATATTACAAAAACACGGGTTGCTCATACAATCTGGAAAAAGTAGTCTGTACTGTTGGTTGCCTTGGTATTAGGGGTAATGAGAGGACAGATAACGGAGCCAAAGCTGCTCTGCAGTCACCCTTTTCCGAATGCAAGATTTAACATACTGACTTCAAATATGCTATAAATCAGCATGTTTTATATACTTAGCAAAATCTATGTAATGAAAACTACACAAACAAGTTTCGGAACATCAAACGCATCACTGAAGAGTGGCATCCCTCATATGAACTGACACCATTTTAAGACTCTGTTTATGAATATCAACATGCATGAAATTTCACGAATAGCAAAGTCTAAAGTGATTGTATACAGTAAAGTTGTACCATGTATATATGTCTACCATATATGAGGTACCGCGTATAAAACTTTAAGTATTTTTGGGACAGTGGTATACAATACGAATACGAATAAAGAGTATTATTATTATTATTGTTATTATTATTATTATTAATGTTGTTGTTGTTGTTTCATGATGTATCTGAAAGGGGGGGGGGGCATGCTAAAAAAACCCATAAAAAAGTATTATTATTATTATTCGATGAAAATGATGATGATGATGATGACATGGGTGCGTGTCAGAGAGAGAGAGAGAGAGAGAGAGAGAGAGAGAGAGAGAGAGAGAGAGAGAGAGAGGGAGGGAGTAAAATGAGAGGGTATGTGTAAATATCTTATTCTTCCTTAAAGAAACAAATCAAGACAATAACATTTCAAGATCACATTACAAAAAGTCCCACCTTTTGTTATGAGGAAATAGTCATAAATTTGACACAAGCAATCTACAGGTAAACAAAATCCAATCCATGGAAAATGTGATCGTTGTAAAATCGCACATAATTGAATTGAGTAGATACTATATTTTTCTGGGCCAAGTTGGATTCACAAGGTGTCCACATTTTACTGTCACTCCGTAGTGTTCTGCCATGAAGCTAGCAAATGTTTTCATTCATTCTGTCAGTAGCTTGATAAATGGGATGACTCAAGGTGGAGTGTGAAATCGCTTCTTCAACGGGTGAGGGGCATCCTATACAAACAGAATGCCACCTATCGGAAAGAAATGTAAATTACCTTCCTTTTTTTCCCCCTTCCTAGCATCAGTGTACCATTGCAAAAGTATTTTAATAAGAATAATTCTTGTCTAGAAGGTTTGCATCCTACGATTTGCGTAGTCTAAATTTATTCAAGAACATCTAATGATATAAAGAGAAATTTACCAGTAAAAGTTCCAGATAGATATTAATTCTTTATTATTGAACTATTTACTGCCCATTTTCAAGACAGAGTAAGCTAGATATATTGACAGCCTGGTTAGTGATCAAATCATTGAGGGTTTGTAGGCGGAGAAACAATATAAAGAAGAATGGATATGCGAAAAGTCTAGTCCACGGAAATTGATATGCAAGATTCCTAATTTCAGTCAGTAGGTAATGTATCAGAATTATGGAGCACTAGTTAATTTAAAATATGTGAATTTAACATTGAGGCTATATTTTTGGTTTTGTGTTTCTATGACCGCTAACGTGAAATGTAATGGTAAAAAAAATTCCATATGTTTAACATTATTGGTCTCTATGTCCTCTAACATGAATTGTAAAATGTCTGTAGGTTTAACATTATGAGTCTCTATGCCCTCTAACTGGAACTTTTATGTTAAAACTACACCTACTAACCAAT
The DNA here is from genome assembly GCA_029931535.1 of Margaritifera margaritifera. Lineage (NCBI taxonomy): Eukaryota > Metazoa > Mollusca > Bivalvia > Unionida > Margaritiferidae > Margaritifera > Margaritifera margaritifera. The sequence goes on from JAQPZY010001285.1 coordinate 606,933, forward strand.
GCGCTATTAGGAGTGACCGACAACAGTTATTTACTATCCAGTACTCAGTTATCTACTATCCAACACACCGTTTAGAGTGACCATCACGTGTGTCGGTGTGTGTGTTATCTCATTCATACTAAAAACAAATTAAGACAAAGAGACACTTACCTTGTTTGTTGTTCTTTTTTTGTATTTTTATTTTTTAATTTTGTTAAAAATAATCTTATGAATAAGAATCACAATGAAATTTCAAAACACATCACAAAAGTCCATATTTTCTTCATCTTTTACTGTTAGTAAATAGACCAAATAGACAAACTCCTCCTGTGTTACGTATGACGTAATAAGGCATTTCAGTTAGAGTCCAGGCCGACTCATAATGCTACACTGTTACAAACATACATTTTAAACTGGCGGCCCAATGTTAAAATCCCGTTTGTCCCCAGAAACTGTTGACCCTCTTAGCATGGGGGTTCCATAGACACATATAGTATTTGCCTACCCCCCCCCCCACACACACACACAGAGTTCATACTTTCTCACTGATTTTTAAAACTAAAAGCATCAAGAATATAAAACATATGCGCAAAACGTAGCCATCTCATTCATAAATTATAATTTCTAACCTGATCTTCGCCATGGGATCTATAACAATGTTTACTTTTTAAACATAACTGGAGTTTCTTTACTAACACGGTCGTCATTTATGCGTGGGGCAGGGCGAACATATTTTTTCACACAACAGATGTGATGCAGTTCGCCTTCTTCGATAAGCTCTGCATAATTCCGTAAATTTCCGTAACTTTGGGAGTTACATCCCTTTCAACACATGTATATAAGAGTTACACATTTTTATTTTGTTCAATTTTTTTTGAAATATTAAAACTAGAAATTGCAAATATTGGATGCAGACGACATATTATTTACTGAAAATGGACTGTTCTAGAAACCGGAATAGGACAGTGAGCAGTCTGTTTGGTTGTTTACATCGAGAGCTTCCGTTTGGTTTAAAACGCGAACAAGATAACAATGTTAGGGGCCACCTGGCCACAATCAGGTTAGAAATTATAATATAACCCAGATTTTACATTAATTATTAATAATAGACGGACATCATAAACGATCGACATATACACCTTGTCACATTCCAATCTTACGTCACGTGGCCTTTATTTCAGGGGCACGAACCATGAACATACTTTCAGAAATAGACAAATTTTGACACGCTCGGATAACTGTAGCTCGCAAAGAATTTGGAGAGTTTATAAACATTTTTTAACGATGAATATATTAAATAGATTTATGTTATGATAGGCAGTGAATTAATGAATTTTGCGAGTGAAATAATTGTGATATTTCACTGGAGTGAACAAATATCATATTTTTTCACTGGAGTGAACGAATATCGTCGAGCACCCTAACATCGGGCTCCTCTTTGATTCGTGCGTCATGTTTCTCGCGACATCACGCGCTTTTTTTTGAGATCCAGACGTCATCAACTGGATCACTAGCGTTCGTTGACAGTGACAGTAAGTGCTGATTAAGAAATCTTTGATGAAATGACATTTAAATTCGTACTACAATTCAAATTGAAATAACACAATGAAAATGGCCAATTTTACTAATGCCATATTTACCTCAACTTTGTGGCCCTGGCGTGAGTGTTAGCCGTTCAAGCCAGGGCCGCTGTTCACATGTTGGTTTTCTTTACCTTTTGATTATCGGGAAACCCACGAGATATTTTTTAGACGGCAAAGGAAATGTAAAAATATGATCACTATAAAATGCACTTCTTATATCATGCTAGAAAAAATAAAATTAAATGAAAAACTATATAGTATGAAATTTTTCATTGAAATATTATAATATAAGGGAAAAAAATCTTTCTTATGAAATAGAATGAAAAAAAAATCTTTGACAAATTTACTGTATCTTTATGATAATTTTATCAGACAGCTTGAAAAGAAACAAAATTAAAAAATGCATCATATTTTTTTCTTTGATATTTTTGTCATCATTATTTATATACTGGCTAGCCGTATTCTCGCGGTAATAAACAAGAAACGAATCACAAATAAAAGACAATAATTTACCTGCTAATGAAAGATGCCGTACTTATTTATTTATCATTTATCTGCAATCCTGTATTCAGGAAATATTGTAAATTATGCTAATTTGGCAATAAAAAACGTCCAATAGAACATACTGTGTGTACCACAATATAAAACGAGATTCTTGTATTCTCGCGGCAAATGATGTAATCGATATACGGGGGACCAAGCAGAGTATGAAATGAACACGATGTAAGTAATAACACACCACATCGTCGTGCGTAACAGAAAACTTACAATTAACAGTTTTAAAATATGAAATATTATTATTGGTCTATACAATTATATATTAAGTTAATCTCTGAAGAGGTAGTGCGGACACCTGAAAACACGTTCTCTCCTCAATACTCAAATTTTAGGCAGTGTAAGTCGACCACATTTTCCCTAATTTACAGTCATCAGCTGTTTGCAATTAATAAGCTCCTCGTTATCGGTGATTTTCAACTCTTTTAGACCTTTGCTGTCATACACATTGCTATTGTGTTTTCAAAAGACACCTGCTGTCCTATGGATGATTTTGTGGTGAGTTTTTTTTAAAATTATTTATTTAAAAAAATAAAATTCTTTGCAAATTGCGCCTTCTTTATTTCGGAATAGCGTTGACTATGTTATTTGCACATCGTTTATGGACATGCTATCAAAGGAATAGATCCTGTAGTTTCTAAAGGTAGCTGTGGTGTTTTCTGGAAACATCGCTCTTTCATTTTCACTCCTTTAGTGAACTCTTTATTAGGTATAAGAACGAATTGCATATAACGTATTCATTACAGGTTTACTCGTAATGTAGTAAATTAATATGGATTACTGGTATAATTTCATTTATATATTTTGACATATCATCAATTATATCAGTAGAGTCATACACTATTGCAACATTCAGGGACGACGTCAAGGTATCAGTTCAACGACCCTTATTCTATACCATATTTTTGGCAATGAGTGATATGTAAACAAGGTCAATCATGTGACTATGCTTGTATCAGTATAAACCATCATCAAGTCGATGACCTTATTCAGCCAAAGCGGGACGTGATTCGGCTTACGGTATGATATGTAGGAGACTCTTATTTAGATAAGGGATAAAGGGAAAGTAGATCTTTGATACGTTTTATATTGATTTATTATTTTCTTATTTATTTCCAGGAAAGGAAACATTGGTGAAAGAACGTGTTATTAGTTAAGATCAAACACTTCTATTTAACAAAAGTACCGTTTTAAACGACCGGCAGATGGTGCAATTATCTGTATGGAACGGATATAGTCAATACCGCAAGAAAAGGGAACCCGCGAGAATAGGAGAAACGAGTATAAGTGTTTTATTGCAGTCGATATGCATTTGAAAGAAATGAAATATATCACATATGCAAATATTAATTATACAGGGACATCATATACGATCGATTTCTACACACTGACCAAATTGTCACATTCCAATGTTGCGTCACATGGCCTTTATTTCAGGGGCACGAACCATGGATGACCACCTCGCATCCAGACGAACCGGATTCAAATCCAGCAATGAGTAAATATTTTTTGTTTGTTTAGGTTCTTTTTTTTTTTTAATCTGCTGTCTTACCTTCAGTTGGGAAGGAGCATTATGCAACTACTGATATTTTATGTGCAAATATACATAAAACAGAGCATAACATAAACGGTAAACCGCTGACATTATCGCACGGAATACAGTAAGAAATCAGCTACTTCAGTGTGTTAAACCAATTGCTAGACAATACGCATGAGCATAAAATAAAACGAATATTTGTTTTCTCCTAGTGAGTAATGGATATATTTCATCTCGTGGGTGAAAAACAAGTAAATATCCTCTCTACAGTGGCGTCACTAGGGTTGGCGTCACCCAGTGCAGTAAACTCATGGTGTCACCCCCTCCAACTCATGGTGTCACCCCTCCAGACTTCCCCCATGGACCTCCTCCGAGTCCTCCTGTACCAGACCATACAGAATCGCCTATAGTAATGTTTGTAAATTTAAGTCCTAAAGTTACAAAGGACATAAGAAGAAAACAATAAAATTTGAGGTAACAGCGTTTAAGAACTGCAACAAAATTATGTTATTTTTTATTTTAACATTAAACATTAAACTTTACTCTGTATGCTCTGTTCTGTCGAATTTGCATTTTTCCATTTTGGTGTCACCCCCCTGTGATGGTGTCACCCGGTGCGGCCCGCACCCCCCCCCCCCCCCTAGTGACGCCACTGCCTCTCTGTAGTTGAACACTTTCAGTAGCAATTTTAATAGTTTATCGTAATATTATAATATAAGCATTCAAATTCACGTTGAGGGCACGAACCATGGCAGATCGAGGATACTATCAGCAGGTCAGCTTTTTGGCACTTGGTCAGCAGGTTTTAGTACGACCCTTTGATGTACGCCGCCGTTTTCATTTCCTATGTTATAACTTCCCTGATTTTTCAGTATCAGTCTTGCTCCATTAGATGTGCGTTTGACCTGCTTTTTAGCACAACCCTTGATTTTACGTCCAGACGTCTATAGTTCACATGATGCATCTGAAAGAAGAATTCCAGAAGATGAGCAGAAGAGACAAACCATACCTTTGCGAAATTTGCGGCCAAAGATTTAACAAGAATGTAAATCTTACAGAGGATAGAAAAGTGCATACCGGTGAAAGAACATTCATATCTGAAGTTTGTAGTAGCACCTTTGCGAGGAAACAGCATATGAAAGAACACTTGAGAATACATACTGGAGATAAACCATATACATGTTTAGTGTGTAATAAAACTGTCAGCCATGATGGACCCCTAAAGTATCACCTGAGAATACATGCTAGAGGAAAAACATTCAAATGTGAAAAATGCGATAAAATCTGCTTACAAAGTAACCACATGACGGAACATATGAGGCTACACGCATAAAACAAGCAATGTAACGTTCATTGCAAAGTATGTGATAAAATTTTATCACACAAGCAAAATCTAAGAAGGCACTTGAAATTACATACCGAAGAAAAATCATACAAATGTGGAATTTGCGATAAAACATTCAGATTTGGTGGCAACCTCAAGAATCACGTGAAAATACAGGTGAAAGACCGTACAAATGTAGTGTGTGATAAAACGTTTACACAGAATAACCCATTGAAAGAACACTTGAGAATACATTCCGGGGAGAAACCACATGAATGTGAAGTGTGTTTTAAAACATTTAGGCAATTTCAAAGCTTCAGGTTTCACATGAGAATGCACACTGGATTGAAGCCATTCAAATGCATAGAGTGTGAGAAAACATTTTCAAAAAACGACAACTTAAAAGAACACCTGAGAATACATACTAGGGAAAAGCCATACAAATGTGGAATGTGCTGCAAAACATTCAGTCGTGGTATAAATCTTCATGTCGCAGATGAATTCGCTATGTAGACAGACCATGCAAATGTGAAACTTTGCATGTGGCAAAATATGTTATACCGAATTAACAGAATGATCCAGTATAAACCTAAATGAACAGGAATGAAACCAAATTGAAATGAAAGTTAACTAAGGGAATGTTTTGCTTAAAAAGAAAATAGTGTATGCAAATTGTTGTTGCTGAAAAGTGCAACTTAATCGGAGTTATTGTTCATTGAAAATGTTTCATGGTCCACAACTTATTACTGAATTTAAGTTAAATATCACTTGAGTCCTGAGATTAACTTTTATTTGTTTATATATTTATTGATTTAAAACAGCAGTAAAATGTAGGACAAAGCATAATCCCTGAGGTATTTATTTTAAGATAAACTTTCTGAACTCCCCAAAATCATTGGTATTGACATCAGTCTCAGTTCCAATGATAATATATCTATGTTAATGGAGCTAAACTCTGTTGTTGTATATTTTCCACATGTCTCATTTTTATGCACCCCTTTAATTTGTTCATGATGATGAGCAAATATGTGTCTCCATTGCTCATGCAATACCTTAAACTAACATACTCTACACTGGAGTAATGGCACATTTACTTGCATACCTCTTGAAAATATAGGTGAACTCCTCCTCTTGTCTACAGCTTAAATGTTAAATTAGTTTCAGTTCCTTTTTGGTTTGCTCCAGTTGGTTTTGGTTGGTTCTGGCTCACCTTTGTTCATTTCTGTCATTTGACCTACCTAGCAAAATATATACTTGAACAGAAGACCTGACATGGCACATACAAAGATTAGACTGTGACAAGTATACTTTAAAATATGCATGTGAAAAACGAAAGGTGTGTATTTGCTGTAATTAAGATCACTCAGGTGTTTTAATAAAATATAACCCTTTTCATACTGAAGCCCAATCAGACATGGAGTTGTGTAGAACTAGAAATTTGTTCCGTCAGCGGTGTATTAGCATGTGAGAATGCAGTGATGTAGACCAATCTGGCTGTACAGGACAAGTTTTTGAAATAATTTTTCAACGTTATATACCATTTTAAAAAGCATACAATTTTCTTGAAAGTCATATTTTTTTCAGATGTAAATCTTGCAGTCGAAAGTAAAATTAAGTAAACTAAAAAAACATGCTTTACATGTTTTAATAACTTACTTCCAATGCAATTTTTCTATCTGCAATATTGATTTTACCTCCTTCATATAAGTGTATGAAATGCGGGGAATTTTTACGCCTTTTAAGATGGTGACAAAATAATCAAAATCCATCAAGAATGTCAAAGGTTATTACAATTTTATTAAATTTACTAGCATAAGAACTGGAGAGCAAGCTGGAAAGTCGACAAAGCTGTTTATTTTGTTTCAGTATTTTTATTCCGTAATAAATTCTAATGTAAAACTATCAGAGTTTTGTTGGGTTATTTTGGTCCATTTCCAGGAATGCAGTAAAATTTCATAATATGCACATATCCAACCTCGGTATACGGGCGAACGTTATGAGCAGTGAAGTTCTCAAAATGTCCATTTAGCTTGAAAAGCATCAAAGTCTTCATCATCGTCAATATCCGAGTCAAAAATACCAATGAACTAATTATCATCCGCTCATTTCATTTCATTGTAGTCAAAATCGCGATCCCCACTGCCTAAAATATCAATTTCCCCCACCAAATTGTCTATATTTTCATCACACTCGGCATCCATATCACTCCCATCACTTGCCGTTTCAGTGTTGTCTGCCATGTTGATCTTCTAACCAGTTATCATCATCTCTGTTCATTTCGTCCAAGTCAAGATCACGATCTGCACTGCCTAAAACGTCAATTTTCCCGACAAAAGTGTCTATATTTTCGTCAAAATTGGCATCCATATCACTGCCATCACTTGTCACTTCAGTGCTGTCCGCCATGTTGATCTCTGCACGTTAAAACTAATGTTTGAAATCAAATTTTCAAATAACCAGTTATCATCAATCCGTTCATTTTGATCAAGTAATGATAACGATAACCACTGCCTTAAATATTAATTTTCTACACGAAATTGCTTATTTTTTCAACTAATTCAGCAAGCACATCACTGCCATCACTTGCCTCTTTAGTACTGACCGCTTTGTTGATCTCCGCACGTCGAACAAAAATTTTAAATCGACTTTTGACCATTTTTTTTTTAAACTCATGCTCTCACTGCATGATATAGCATTTGTGTGCCTTCTACTTGTATTTCCTTCTTTTCAAAAGAGTATACGTAAAATAATGATGTATTACACGATTAAATGCACACTTCCGCAAAGTGGAAGACGGAATGTAGTGAACATATGATAGAAACCCTTCCCGTATGAAAAGGTAAAGTACGACAGGAATCGTATCCTGTCTGAAGTGGGTTAATGTGTAAATTCACTGCATCAGAAATGCAAAGCTTGATACATTTATACAGTATGGTTCAAAAGTTACACAGTGGGAAAACATATGACGGATGGATTTAACGCCAGAGACAATAAGCCCTAATATGGAAACCAATTGACTTGTGGACTTAAATCATTCAGAAAATATTAATTTTCTTTTAGCAATTCATGTTTCTTAGAATATGACTTAAAATAAAAGAAGACAAGAAAATTATGACATACATGTGTTAACCCCAAAACATGTATAATCTGGAATAAAGCGTCAAAAGTGCATCACAAATCCGTCAATTTTTTTCAGATTATTGGCCTTCTAAATTTTTTCAGTGTAATTTCCTGTTTTCTGGTTTATTGTTCTTTTTTATTATTTTTCTTTTGCCAATACAATTAAGTCTTTTCCATGTTTGAAATTAACTATGCATTGACAATAATTTAAAGAAGAATTTGGGATGACATGCACGTGTTGCAAAGTTATATCCTGGTCCCATCTGATATAGTATAAGCCTTACATATGTATTGTGAGTATCAAATTGAAAAGGATTATTTGATATAACACAATATTTTAGGATTTAGTATTGTACAATGCAGATTCTTTATTAGTAAAGCTGTTTTATATATTAGGCAAGATGTATATTTGCATTTGCTCTGAAGTACTTTCATTCCTTAATAGTTTAAAAACTTGTCCATGCAATTTTATGTAAAAGAAATAATAAAGAAAAAAATAATTCAGTGTAGTTTTCTGAACAATAATTTCATGGTTGTGTCATTTAGAGCTTTACAAACTAAGTTTCATTCCTACTCTTAACCCAACGTGAGGTGTATACTGCAGCAACAGAAAGGAAACAGACTGAGCCGCGATCTTGTGTCTTGGAAATGATACAGATATGAGCCAATGGATTTATGAGATGGTATTTTGTCTGAGCTACTGGAACAAAAACAAAATTACAAACTCTCATGAGTAAGGCAGTATAGTAACTCAACTCACCATTGCAATGGAGGTATCCATTGTCATGATCAGTTTATCTATGGATTAATGCACTTTCAGATATCAAAGGAAAAATTATGATGGAGGTTTGCAAGAATGGGCTTTTGATTGCAAGACCTGCTCAATAACAGGACACTCGCTTATTAAATTCATTATTGGGTGAGATTCTTTTCACAAAAAATACACATTGTTTAGCCTTAAAAACTGGAATTTGTGAGAGAAAAAAACGTCAGGCTGGGGTGCTCACGTAGGCCCCGAGGGGATAGTCCTGCAGGGCCTGTGGTCTTGGGACGAATCTTCCGTTCACATCAACAATCTAGAAACGATGGCTGTTTTTCCAGCACTTTAAAGGTGCGTCAACCGAATAAGACATCGCTGCGTCATAATCACTACGAGCAACACGTCGGTCGTAGCGTACCCCAGACGTCTCGGGGGCACTCATGCATATTCTCTCTGCTTGGATGTCTGGAACCTACTCCGTTGGACAGATTCGGACGAGATCATTTTCAGAGTCCACCACATTCTGGGCAAGATAAATATTCTGACGGATAGCTTTTCCAGACAAAGGCGAGTAGTCCTCTCGGAATGGTCTCTGGATCAGTTGGTAACGGAGTTATATTTACATCTGTGGGGAGAGTTAATGGTCGACTTATTAGCAACCAGGCTGGACAACAATCTCCATCTTGGTGACGCTCCACAGTTTCGTATTTTGCATAGGGTTAGATTTTTAAAGAAAAAGAATTTCCCAAGTTTTCCTCAATGGTTGTCCTGATTATTTAAAAAAGACCTTGTATATCTTAGGTATTGTTAAAAGAACTTTTAATTCCCTTTATTTTGGTGTGTGATTGATGGGTGCAATTTGGGTTATAGAGTATACAGTTTGGTCTTACTTAAGATGAGCACCTCTAAAAACAACTGCTAGCTCCGCTTGGTTATTTTCACTTCCTGGACTTCAAAGGTAAATAAAAACAAAAAAAAAAGAGCTGATAACATTTTTACTTTTTATATATTTTGTAATTCATTCATTGTACTTTCAGAGGCAGGTATTGCCTACTCGGACAAAATTCGTGTCCCTATTTTAATAACTGCTGAAAATAGTGTACTTTTGACTAATTCAGGCTAAATTTTCGAGTACTTTGTAGCGGCCATTTGTGTTTGCTGTGTGCTTAGATCATGTACAATTTCCACAAGTACAATATGTAAAGTAATTTCAGCCACAGTACATGAAAGTACTTCATCTTACACCTGTCATCGACCAACTTTATCTTACACCTGTCACTCTCTCACAAGCACGTAATATCTGTAGATCGCCCCCCCCCCCCAGTCTCTCCAGTACCAGACCAGAGGGCATGGGCGGTGGAGTTCTAGGAGGGATCAACGGTTCGCCTACGCCTTCTCGCCTTTCAGAATAATCCCTCAGGTTCTTCACACAGTCAGGACGTACAAGCTACGGTTCATCCTGATAGCTCCACTATGGCTGCAGCGATCGTGGTTCTACGATCTCCTCTACCTGTTGGTCGATGACCCCAGATAATTACCACTGAGGAGGGTTATGCTGTCACAGCACAGAGGGTCCCTCTTGCTCAATGCTCCTCAAATTCTTCACCTTCGCGTCTCGCTCATATCAAACGATCTATCCGCCAGGACCAGTTTTCGAGCAAGGTTGTCAAATGCATCGCTCAAGCAAGAAGGCAATCGACCTCCAAGGTTTACGACGCCAAGTGGAGAATTTTCTTTAATTGATGCAGTAGGAAATGTATTGATCATATCTGCTCCCCTTTAACTGCGGTGGCAGATTTTCAGCTTTTTCTCTTCAACGAAAAATATTGCTCAGTATCCACCATTAAGGGCTACAGAGCAGCCTCTCCAATACTCTTAAGTTTTCTATAGGCTCCACTATAGGGTGATGAGATACATTGAGCTACAGAGACCAATCTCTCGTTCTTTAATGCCGAGGTGGGACCTCTCGTGTGTTCTTTGGTCGATATCTAAACCTCCTTATGAACCTTTGAGTGAAGCTTCCTTTGATAACCTTACCCTTGAAACAGTTTTCCTTCTCTCCCTAGAGGAGAAGGAACGAATTTCATGCCTTGTGCAAGGGGATGTTTACGGTTCAGTGGTAACTATGATTCGGTCTCTCTTCGTTTCCAACTTGGGTTTCTGGCCAAGAATCAGCTACCATCGGTAGCCATTGTTCCTATTGAAAACCCAAGTCTCAGTCGTATCACCGCTGGGGATGATCATAATAAACATCTTTGCCCAGTTAGAGTTCTATCTATCTAAATCAAAAGAGAAAAGGAAGGGTCGTAACCGTTTTCTCTCCCTCTCTGATATTTCGGCAGCCACCATCTCGAGGTGGATTGTTAGGACTATTGAAAGAGCTTACCAGTCGCTCACTGAGAGATATCTTTCTTTCATGAATAATAATGCCCATGAGTATAAGGCTGTTACTTTCATCCTGACATTTTTTTTGATCATTCTTCTTTGGATGATGTCATGAAATCCTTCTTCTGGAAATCTCACTCCGCTTTCTCATTGTTTTACCTTTGATCTATGTCGCACTAGACTGACAACATTCATGCTTTGACCCCAACTGTATCAGTTCAACAAGGTTTCAAGTCATCCTCCAGTCTGCATCAGAGCATCATACTGACAGCAAAAGTAAGTTTACTTTGATAGCTTATCTTAGGCTATCAGTCTCACATTGGGCTGGCAAATTCAGCAATGCAATAATAACAGATAATGTATTACTGCTATTAAAATATATTTTTATTTTATTTATTTTTTCTTGGCGGACGGGATAACTTTAATTATGTAATATGCTTACCTTTGATTATTGCCTAATTCCCTCCTCCCTCTCCGCTCTGATGTCCTCTCAGTTTCGGTCCAAGTCAAAGAAGGACAATATTCTGATTGTCGGAAAAGGACTAATTTATCAGACTAGGATCATTTATTGAGTATTCAAGACCCCCAATTACTAATTGGAGGAGGAAATAATCTCCTTGGACAGGGGTCCTGCTCAATCTAGCCCTTAATTTAAAAGTATGGATAACATGTCCGTCCGTAACTGCGTTGGCGACAACGAGTATTACTCGAGAAGTTACAGATTTTAGTCAAAAGAACAAATCGTGCATTTACTTTATACGTTGGAAACAATTTCCGATCTCAAATTTTTATCATCTGGATTCAGATTTTGCTGTAAGAAATCATTGGATAATACCAAAAGACCATTATATTTTGCTAAACACCGCTGAAAACGTTTGATCTCGGATGTTATTTACCGGGTGCATATAATGTGTTTAAACTTTAAAAAAGATAATATGTTGAACATATTTCAGATAAAGCTCTAAAACAAGACAAAACAAAAAAGTGGGTTAGAGTTTACGAACATTTTGTCCAGATCTCCGTGTCTATATTAAAAACTCCATATGATATTGTTATTTTAAAAACAAATATCTGTTTGTAACCTTTGGATGACAATACAGTCAAAACAAAAATTAAGTCACGTCTAGGATTGCCAATAGCTTGATTTGAAAACTTATTTTGGAAAAATTTAAAAGGAAATGTGTCCGTTGATGTTTGTTTTTGTATGTCATGCTTTGAATATTGGTATATATATATATGTATGTATGTATGTATGTATGTATGTATGTATGTATGTATGTATGTATGCATGCACGTGATTTTAAGGCACATCAACACAATAATGACTCTATAGAGCGGAGTAAATTTAGGTATCCCCAAAAAGGTATGCAAAGCAAAAACAAAGGCAAAAATAGATAAAATCTTGAAAAGACAAAGTTAAATTGTTGATATAAACTGCACTTTTTTGAAACCTCCTAGAGCTTCTCGTATGGAAAATCATCATGTGAGACACCCCAGGGAACAAAGGTTGTTTCAAATATTCGCCTCTTACGACATGCAGTGGGGCGCATCGGGCCTATTCTGCATCCCCTATCTCACAAAGAGGGGGGGGGGGGGGTAGAATATTGCCAAGATATTTTTTCCAAACGACACCCGTAATGGCGATATGAATAATTTTCAGATATTTTTGTTTTTTTATCTTCTTAAAGTCATTAGCACATTTATCATACTAATGTTCGCAGGCGAGACATAGTGATCAGTGGAACCCTTCACCTAAAGCAGTGGTTCCAAAACTTATTTGATAGCGACCCTAAATAACATCTTTTGCGACCCAAAATGCAGTACCAGTATAGGGTTGCAAGGGTCCTAGCGACCCTCATTTGGGTCGCGACCCGGGGTTTGGGAACTACTGGCCTAAAGCTTCCCGCATCTTTTCTTTTCTTTTGTTTGCTCTTGTATTTTTCCTTCAACTTCTTTAATTTTTCACTGACACCCTTCAACACGAATCCATCTTTCTGGCTTGTTAGAATGTACCTAAAAGATTCTTTTCATATTTAAAATAAAATTGTTAAAATAAAAATATAAAAAATCAGCATCTACGCGCTGAAACCAAAAACAATTATTTATCTGGACATAATTTTGAAGGGGATGATTTTGCTACAGAATTCTTGACACAGGGGTTACATAGAAGGGGCTCGTGACAGTTGGTGCAATATACAAGGTATATGCGTCTAGTTTTTATAACTAATGTACACTCACACTGAAAGCGTTTAATGGATAACGAAGTACTTTAAAGCTGCTAATTTTTGGACTTTTTTTTAACATGTTTCACCGCCGCAGCATCTGTATTTTATATATACACTTTTAGAACGACATCATATCAAAACTACGTTTATATTGGCTGATTTCGCTACAAATTCATATTTAATGTGCTTTGGCCGGGCATATTTTATTAATTTATCCTATTTTAATTACTTTTTGTTTTGTTTGGTGTGTTACGGCACAGCAACACAAGTAGGTTATCTAGTGCCGAGGCAATTGGAGTAAAGCGCCTTGCCCAAGGACACACTACAGTAGCTGACTTGGGCTGAACCAAATGTAGGATTCGAATCCGCACCCTTTCGGTCGTGAGTCCGGCACGCTAACCACTGAGCAACCACGGCTCGCATATCATTAAATAGAAATGTGCTGTTCAGCTGAGTGTGTATATGTATGTATATAACTCTCATATATATATATATATATATATATATATATATATATATATATATATATATATATATATATATATATATATATATATATATATATATTAGAGTTATAATTCGTTTCTAGTAACGGCACTCATCGCCTGGTTTTCATGCACGATATATATAATTCATTTGGTCATGTGCTCATCTCCAAAAAGTATGGAACAAGGTCGATGCTCTAGGTGCATGGGAACCAGTTCGCTAGGCAAGCGGATATAATCACTCATCTAAATCAACAAACCCACTGGCTTTATGTTAAGAAATGAATGGTATATACAGAATATTATAATTACAAATTGACACCTATATATTGTAGTACGTGCTCAAACAAGTCACCGTCGCCCCCACCTCCCACTCCCATCACATGTGTCTGGATCTGCCCCTGCCACCACCACCCGCACTCTTTCTCAGCAAGCTCAATGTTCGAACTATACGCGACACAAAACATGTGTTGCATCATCATGCATAATATGTAAGCAAATATAATTGAAGTCCGTATGCATCTGCGCTTCATTCTGTTGTGATGAAATCTTATCAGTATTCTGTGCTAATAATAATAATAATAATAATAATAATAATAATAATAATAATAATAATAATAATAATGACGACGACAACAACAGCAACAACAATAATATTAATAAAAATAATAATAACCGAGAGCCGGATCTAGCTGTTGATCTGTTGTCTCAAAGTGAGGGGAAAAAAAATAGAAATTTAACCCAAGATACAATGATCCGTCTATTTCATTGGAAAATTCAAAATGTCAGCTGAAAATAATCAGTTACATGTGACTTAAGGTTCCTCTAAAATATAATAGATTTGTGTGTCTTGTATTTTCATCCGAAATTTGGGACCACCATTTAGATCTTAATCTACACTCACAAGAAATAATCTAAGTCTACATATTTTTGTCTTTAAAAATTGTAATAGTAAATATATATAAACGTTTCTTTCTCCAAGTGATATGTAACTAGCAGCATTTTAAACAGGTCATCCCATTTGAATCCGATTTTTGAGAAGAAAAAAAAAATGAACAAAAAATAATAGGCTGATAAATGTTTTTGAAAGCAACTTATTGATTTCGCACAGACAGGGGAAACATTTTTATTATGTTCGTTTCCTTTACAAATTCCATCCATATCCAAAGTGTCCAGCTTGTATCAAAAAGGGAGAAAATTCACTAAGCGAATGCATGCAAGAGATGGATTAACGTTTTCATACATTTTTATTTAGAAAATTCAACAGATAAAAACATTAAACGTAACGTGAGATTAGAAGCTTTTAAAAATACTGAACAATGAGATCTGTTTTAAAATTCTGGATTGATTAGAATCGAACAGTTCTTTACATTACTGGATTGATTAGAATCGAACAGTTCTTTACATTACTGGATTGATTAGAATCGAACAGTTTTTTTACATTACTGGATTGATTAGAATCGAACAGATCTTTACATTACTGGACTGATTTTAATCAAACAGTTTTTTACATTACTGGATTGATTAGAATCGAACAGTTCTTTACATTACTGGATTGATTAGAAACGAACAGTTTTTTACATTACTGGATTGATTAGAATTCTAATCATAATCATTACTGGATTGATTAGAATTCTAATCAATCCAATTACATTACTGGATTGATTAGAATCGAACAGTTTTTTACATTACTGGATTGATTAGAATCGAACAGTTCTTTACATTACTGGATTGATTGGAATCGAACAGATCTTTACATTACTGGATTGATTAGAATCGAACAGTTTTTTACATTACTGGATTGATTAGAATCGAACAGTTCTTTACATTACTGGATTGATTAGAATCGAACAGTTTTTTTACATTACTGGATTGATCAGAATCGAACAGTTCTTTACATTACTGGATTGATTAGAATCGAACAGTTTTTTACATACTGCGCAAGGTATTAGTTATTCAACCGAAAACTTTACAAAAATTGTTAACATATATATTTTAATGAAACTAGTTTTCGCATTTTTGCAGATGTGTCGAATGTCAATTATATAGTTTTTTTTTCTTCTTCTTCTTTATTTTGCAGTTCAAATAATAAATCAAACTGTTAGGTCATGCATAGTTTTTAAAGACATAAAGAACTGTGCCACTCTCCTCGTATGAGCCATTCCTAACTAAACCAATCCAGACCAGATGACGACGACGACGACGACGATGATGATGATGATGATGACGATGATGATGATGATGATGATGATTATTATTATTATTATTATTATTATTATTATTATTATTATCGTTGTTTTTATTATTATTATTATTATTATTATTATTATTATTATTATTATTATTATTATTATTAACAAGCTACAACTACTACTACACTAAAAGAAGATAGTTTCCTTCTGTACAATTAGCATGCGATTCTCTTCAGTTTTGTGCCGTTAGCGTACATATACAGTTTTTCTCCCTCTCCCCTCACTCAACTCGCATTTTCTACTAAATTTATTTTTAAGCAATATTTACTAGCTCTAAAATGCGTCATAATGTTATCACCGTGTATATTAATGCATAATGTAAACAGATAAAGCAAAAGACGACGTGTACTTCACCGTTTTATGATGCAATCAATAGTAAGCCAGACTGTTCTAAAAATAGAACACTCAATACAGAGCAACGTGTATTTAACTGCCAATTATCCGTAGCCACGACAGTGCCGCGGTATTTAAATACTCCACTCATTCTGTACTTTTTCAAACGATTTCTCTGTAAAAGTAAACAAAAATCAGAACTGGAAGAATCATAAAAGAATAATTCCCGCTGCTCATTTGAAACAGATTGTTGAAGTCAATGTATGAAGACGAAAGACGAAAATAATCGCGAAAATTGTCGAAAGATTGTCTCTACAGGAATTTTGACACGGTAAGTGTTGAAGATTAGACTGAAACTTTTTCTTAAACTGAATTTATGTATTTCATATAATCAATGCAATGTAATTCAAGTAATTAAATTAAATTTATTTTCAATTCGATTTAATTTAATTAACGAAAAATACTTTGGGTTAATAGTATTTCTAGGAGTTACTAGTAGTAGCAACGGATGTAGTAAACACTATAAAAGTATATTCTCTGCAAAGATTTTTTTTCCCTTCACTATTTATGATCCAAATATTTGTAACACAATTTGTGGTAGAAATAATTGTCTGTTCTGAATGTCTTGATTTAATCTTTCTTTAAAGTGTGTCCTTTTCGTGAATTTCTTTCAGAAATACTATTTAAACACATAAAATCCGACTGGAATGTATAAATGTTGAAAATACAATCTAATGTATTTGAACCTTGAACTAACGTAACCGCATTGAGACGATGTGATAAAATATAATTTTTTATTATTAATTAGAACACGCTCCACTTCGTCGAAATAGCCAAAGTTTCACAGTCATCATTTAGATTTTTATTCAAGAGGTAAATTATTTTGTTGGCGTTAGATTTTATGGCTGGCATTGCGTAATCAGCGGACGGTTAGAAAACTTTTATGTATAAATGTATAAATTCATATAGTTAAACGTAGTCGGAGTGTGTAGCTATCATAGAGTTTTTTTTTGTTATTAATATTTTACTTATCTATATAATGTTATAAAGATTATCTATGTGAATGTTATATTGTCCTAAAAAAAAAAATAAAAAAATAAAAAAAAAAAAAAAACAGTCACGCAAGGAATATTCGTTTCAAAGGATAGTTTTTTTTACATTCCAGATCGCAATAGATATTTTGTCTATAGAAATAATCCTCAACTTGAAGTAACTTGTCCGAATATGACGATGAAGATGACTTGTAGAACATCTGGCATCACCGTGGTAACTGTGTTTGTTGCCATAGCAATGGCCCAAACGGTGATGGGGTCAGAGGAAGGGCCGGGCACCGTTATTGGTATCGATCTTGGGACGACGTATTCATGGTAGGTTTAACAGACAATACTTCTGTGTCTGTGTGTCTGTGTGTGTGTGTGTGTTTAGCGTTTAGTTATCCTATCTGTACCCCAAGTTTTAATACAAAGTTTCAGGTACTGCATGTCCGTTAGTCCACGCGTCCCCAATGTCTAATAAATATAAAATTATATTTAAGATTTTTTTTCTCACTTTTATATTAAAGGACAGAGGGATAGGTAACATATTCGTAGGAGAGTGGTGCAACATATACTCAAATCCATTCAAATTATTTAAATTGATCAATTACAATACTGATTTGTTCCTTGTTTCCTTTTATAATCTATCTATCTATCTATCTATCTATCTATCTATCTATCTATCTATCTATCTATCTATCTATCTATCTGTCTGTCTGTCTGTCTGTCAACTTGCCTTTGTCTTGAAATTAGCAAATAAAGAACCAAATAATAAAGAACGAATATTAAGACAGAGGAAACTTGGTCTACTTGTCTCCTCACTTCCCTACCTCACTATCCATCTACCTATTCAAGTGCGTTTGTGTGTGTGTGTGTGTGCCTTCGCCCGGATGTCCTTCTATTTCTCTTACGCACACAGATTTCTTTTATCTTTTCTCACAGTGTCGGTGTCTTCAAGAATGGTCGTGTAGAAATAATCCCCAATGACCAGGGAAACCGTATTACCCCTTCATACGTCGCCTTCACTCCTGATGGGGAACGCCTTATCGGAGACGCTGCCAAAAATCAGTTGACCAGCAACCCTGAAAACACCATATTCAACGTCAAACGTCTTATCGGGAGAACATGGGACGACCCCAACGTTCAGAGAGACGTGAACTTCTATCCATTTAAGGTTATAAATAAAAGCAATAAACCTCATATTCAAGTGAAGGTTGGTTCAGAAACAAAACTCTTCGCCCCTGAGGAAATATCCGCTATGGTATTGGGTAAGATGAAATCTATTGCGGAATTGTATCTGGGTTTCAACGTCACAAACGCCGTTGTAACCGTGCCAGCGTACTTCAACGACGTTCAACGCCAGGCCACGAAAGACGCCGGAACTATAGCAGGGCTGAATGTAGTCAGGATCATAAATGAACCGTAAGTAGTACTTAAGTTCGTTTCAGGGTATGGGGGATATGAGACTTTTTTCTGCTCTGTTTGTTCTTGATTTTCCTAGCTTTGAAATGCTCATCAAATACATCTATACTATCAAATGGGAGAAACATGCATACTCATCTTTCGTGATCATAACGATGACGACAACGACAATCGCTGCTGAGACTATGACATTAAGTTGAATGAATATAGCAAAAACGTTGTAGTAGTAGTTGTTGTTGTTGTTATTATTATTATTGTTGTTGTTGTTGTTGTTGCTGTTGTTGTTGTTATTATTTTTGTTATTGTTATTATTATTGTTATTATTATTATTATTTCAGAACAGCAGCAGCATTGGCCTACGGCCTTGACAAAAAAGGAGACGAGAAGAATGTCCTTGTATTTGACCTTGGCGGAGGAACATTTGATGTTTCCCTACTAACCATTGATAGCGGAGTTTTCGAGGTTATTGCAACCAATGGCGACACTCATTTGGGTGGCGAAGATTTTGACCAACGGGTTATGGAATATTTCATCAAAATGTACAAAAATAAAACCGGAAATGACATCAGAAAGGATAGTCGTGCTTTGCAAAAGTTAAGGCGGGAAGTGGAAAAGGCCAAGAGGGTATTGTCAAGCAAACATTCCGTCAGAATTGAGATCGAGGCTCTGTACGATGGACAAGATTTCTCTGAGACTTTGACGAGAGCTAAATTTGAAGAACTTAATATGGTGGGTTTTACTTTTCCTCCTCTTATTTTGCGTTATAAATATGGAGAATAAAAAGTTACAAATGCAGCAAATTGTAGAATAATAAATAGATTCGTGTATGAAAAAGCGACTTCAGTATTTCGAATGGCGTCCCATTAAAGGACGAAGTAAAAGTTAAGTAAATATAATTAACAGTACTTTTATTTGACAGTAATGGTGACAGGACTTTTATTTGACAGTAATGGTGACAGGACATGCAGTATTTGTTTTCACTCTGATAAGTTGTCCAAATTGCATGAACTGATATAAATCGAATTTTACTACATATTCTGACATTGTTCAAGAGTAGTAAATGACAAACTGCTACATTAATAATATCGGTATATTAACATGTTATTGCTAAGTTTTATCTTTATTCGTATAATAAACCCTATGTATGTATGTATGTTTGTATGTATGTATGTATGTATGTATGTATGTATGTATGTATGTATGTATGTATGTATGTATGTATGTATGTTATCACTAAGTTTTATCTTTCTTTTTAACAAACAAACCCTATGTATGTATGTATGTATGTATGTATGTATGTATGTATGTATGCATGTATGTATGTATGTATGTATGTATGTATGTATGTATGTATGTATGTATGTATGTATGTATGTATGTATGTACGTACGTATGTATGTATGTTATCACTAAGTTATATCTTTCTTCGTTAAACAAACCCTATGTATATATGTATGTATGTATGTATGTATGTATGTATGTATGTATGTATGTATGTATGTATGTATGTTATCACTAAGTTTTATCTTTCTTTTTAACAAACAAACCCTATGTATGTATGTATGTATGTATGCATGTATGTATGTATGTATGTATGTATGTATGTATGTATGTATGTATGTATGTATGTATGTATGTATGTATGTACGTATGTATGTATGTTATCACTAAGTTATATCTTTCTTCGTTAAACAAACCCTATGTATATATGTATGTATGTATGTATGTATGTATGTATGTATGTATGTATGTATGTATGTATGTATGTATGTATGTATGTATGTATGTATGTTATCGGTAAGTTTTATATTTCTTCGTACCAGAGGCCAAGGTTTTGGGGATGTAGAGTAGGCCCGATGCGCTCCCCTGCATGTCATAAGAGGCGATTAATGGAGGCAGGACCTGCGGTAGCTTTGTGGTTTGCGTGCCGGACTCCCGACAGAAAGGGTGCGGTTTCGAATCATACCGTCGTTTCAGCCCGGGTCAGCTACCGTGCTGTGTTCTTGGGCAAGGCACTTTACTCCAATTGACTCGGCACTAAATAACCTACTTGTGTTGCAGAGCCGTAAAATACCAAACTAGACCAAATCAATAGGCTCTTGTCCATTACCGTTCTTGTACAAGTACACGCGCATAAAATCACTGTAGTACAATCCAGTCAGAAGACAATTATTATATCAAAATCACATCGAAACTTATATATATATATATATATATATATATATATACAAACACACACATGTGTGTGTGTGTGTGTTTTAAGTGCATTAAAAATGTTGTAGGATCTGTTCCGGTCCACATTAAAGCCTATGCAGAACGTATTGTCCGATGCGAAAATGACGAAAAACGACGTGGATGAAATAGTTCTCGTTGGTGGATCCACACGAATTCCAAAGGTCCAGGAACTCGTCAGAGATTTTTTTCATGGAAAGGTATTAACTTATTTTTAATTCAAATTTAAGCCTTATACGTTATGGACGTAAATATTTGTAACGAATGAAACGAATTTATGTATTTAACTTCATTTTTGTAATTTTGAGTATGTAGTTGTTAAAAATATACAAACAACGTCTTTTTTACTCTTATTGATATTACACTGAAGCCACACGTACCAATGAAAATGTTCCTCCTTCACATGTATTTGGGTTATGAAGATCAGTTCATAAATAGAGCAATTCAAACCAGTTTTAGCAAAGAGAAAAACGATGTTATTTGTTTTAGCACTAACCTATGCGAAATTGCCTTTTGAAATCTGATACGGTTCGTAACAACATGTGTCGTTCTAGTCCATTCCATAGAATGGTTCTGTGAAATACATGTTTGAAAATCATCAAACACTGATTGCAACAACCATTTAATTGTCGCTCAGACTGTGGAAATATACCTCATTCAACAGCCACGTCATATACTCAGTTTCTGGCTGTAACCTTTTTATTTTCATATTTGATTTTGTAACAACCACCTATCTAAAACAATCGAACTTGCTTCGTCCAGTTCATGTCGTGTTGGAAGACATTGCGCTGTTATACAAAAGTCATTGAAAATGTGAACTTATGGGGTAAAAAAAAAACCAAAACAACAACAACAACCGAGAAATGCTTTGTAATTTACCTCGACATCCACTGGAACAGCAAACTTACCGCATAATGTGGCATACGGTATGCAACATGAAGCCACTTTTTTCCATGTACAAGTTTGACGCCCTTTTCTTCATTGATATAACAGTCAAAAAGTTGTCCTTCTTTTTACAGGAACCCAACAGAGGAATCAACCCTGACGAGTCCGTAGCTTTCGGCGCCGCCGTACAAGCCGGCGTCCTTAGCAACGTGGAGGAGACCAAATACATTGGTATTATCGACACCAATCCCCTGACCCTCGGGATTGAGACCGTGGGTGGAGTCATGACCAAGTTGATACCTAGAAACACTCCTATCCCTACTAAGAAATCACAGATCTTCTCCACAGCACAAGAGAATCAACCGGTGGTTACGATTCAAGTCTTTGAAGGTATGTAAAATTGTCATATCCATTCGTTAGATCTCTCTTTTTTTGTAAAAAGGTCTTTAAAAAAAGAAGAAGAAAAAAGAGCAGTAAACGAAAATTTAATCTACATGTCAAACATTATTGTGACCTGTAGTATACTGAATTTGCCCCTAATAGTTTCTAAAATTATTATTATGTTTTAAATTATTATTATTATTATTATTATTATTATTATTATTATTATTATTATTATTATTATAGAAATATATCAGTACTAATCATTATGAAATATAATAAGTCCAGGGTCTTGAAGACCAAATATAAAAAGGTTACTTGTATGTGCCATTTTAATTGTGGACAAATACAGGTCAATGCTGTGCATCATAATAAATGTAACTCCAAGATAAGGCATTAGAAAATATATGTTTCTATCACTTAAACATACGAGGAAATTTTGCAAAAGAAGACACCTCAAAAGAAGTGCTAGGGTCCATCTAGCCTTTCATTTGCCATGTAAGAAGTGAAGAAATCGTCGAGTGAAAAAGTGAAAATATATTTGAATCTTTAGTAAATACGAACTTATAACAGACCGGCCTAAATAGATTTTGCTATTAAATAAAAGTGTATTTTTTTTGTTTGTTTGTTTGTTTGTTTGTTTGTTTGGGGGCTTTTTCATTTTGGTATCATAAAGTAACTGGCGCCTCTTTCCATACAGGAGAGCGGCAGATGACAAAAAACAATCATCTTCTTGGGACGTTTGACCTTACCGGTATTCATCCCGCTCCACGTGGGGTGCCCCAGATTGAAGTGACGTTTGAAATTGACGTAAACGGCATCCTGAAAGTGACGGCGGAAGACAAGGGTGCCGGAAAAAAGAATCACCTTACAATTCATAGTGACCATACTCTATCTCCGGAGGAAATTGACAGAATGATAAATGACGCCGAAAATTTCGCCGAGGAGGACACGAAATCAAAAGAAAGGGTTGATGCAAAGAATGAATTAGAAAACGCAGTGTATTCGATGAAAAACCAAATTAATGACCAAGAAACTCTAGGATCAAAACTGACTTCAGAAGATAAGGAGAACATCGATGAAGTCTTAAGCGATAAAATTAAATGGTTGGAATCAAATCCTGACGCTAATATACACGACTTCAAAGAGCAAAAGAAAGAATTTGATGAATTAGTCAACCCGATTATTAGCAAACTTAATCAGTATGGTAACTCACATCCAGAATCTACAAAGAACACGGAACTATAGTTTATTAACACTTTTTTATAATTGAATATCTCCTGCAATAGGATACGGCCCAGTATTCACCTGAACACTGAAATGGCACGGGGGACAATACAATTATGTTGAAATGCTGTGATTTTGAAAAATATTTTTCTTTTGCACTTCGTTAATGTTAGATTGTGAAGTATTAGTGTATTTTATGATTAATTAACTGAGAATTTGGAAACAAATGACATGTATTATGCGGAAATCCATCAGTCTAAATGTGTATTTTTTACATTTTACAAAGATTTTTTTCTCATTTTTGATAATAATATGGTATAATTAAAATCTGTATAAAGACATTTTGTATCAATACATTTTTATCAATACATTTTGTATCAATATCTCATGAATTGATGATAGCAATTTGCATTCGTTAACAAATGAGGTTGTGGAGAGAGAGAGAGAGAGGGAGAGAGAGAACATCTAATGAAAATAAAAACCTTAAAAACCAGAATTAATGGAGACATAACGTGACGGGTATGAAACTTTGTGTTGTGGCAATAAAACCACTTTTGTACAAGAAATCTTACGTTTGAATTTTCTATCATTCGCGTGTGTTCACTTTGCACTCTTTGTTAATTCAGCGTTAAGCATTGGTGAAATCCTTTACGTGTAACTTACGTACAGCTTTTAAAGCTGCACGAGTTGTTTCCCTTATATTAATATTGTAAAATGATACTCGAATTGTAAGGTTTATCCATCCATCCACAAACCCAACCATCCATTCAACAAACCACTTAAAGTTACTAATAATGATCCATCCATACATACCTACATACGATACATACATACACACAGAAAAGCAGACAGATGTAAAAGCGTAATCTAATTTTGGCATTGTTATATTCAAGAAGCATGAACATACTGCTTCTGTCAAGGCAATGAAACGAGTGTGGCAGAACTAAGAATAAAACAATATTTACAAACGATAAATGCACCCCTTGCAAAACACCCCAATTGACATTGTATGTATGTATGTATGTATGTATGTATGTATGTATGTATGTATGTATGTATGTATGTATGTATGTATGTGTGTGTGTGTGTGTGTGTGTATGTGTGTATGTATTAGCGTTTAACGGCACGTCAGCACCATAATGGATATATGGTGCCGATTAAAAGTAAAGTTTTAATAATGGAAATTTAAATAATTGCACAAAATCTGAAGGAAGATAAACACCTTCAAATAAACTTAAACATGAAGTACAATAAGATAAAAGGCAAAGATATTAAAATTATGTTATATAAAGTTCCTTTATTAAATTCACATAAAAATAATTTTTAAAAAAACCATATCAAAAACATCTTCTCACGGGGTAGAAGTTGATACACTCGACAAGAACGTGTTCCACTGTCAGTGGACACTAGCAAGGGTACGCACTCTAATTCACGCTTCAGGAGGTATACATGACTCAGGTATGTGTGTTCTATAAGCGATTGGCACATTACCACGTTATCTCTGCGATTTGTTCTGTCTGAAGATTGCCACTCTCCAGTGATGGGTTTGATGCTACAAAGCTTGTCTGTGAAGTTTTAATTCCACATATTTTTCCAAGTGTATAATATCCTAACTCAGTTTATGGAATAATTCATTCACAAACGGGTGACTGCGGGGCAGCTTTGGCTGCTTTAACCGCCCTTTCATTACCAATGTGACTCGGCAGCCAACAGTACAGAATACTTTTTCCAGACTATATGCGAAAATCATATTTCTGTAAGATTTGAGACAATAAGGGGTAGTAAAATTTAAGGCTTTGCAAGGCCCTCATCGTGGAAAGACAATCCGAAAAGATGATGAAATTTGTTTCTTGAGAGGTTTCAGTGTAGTTCAAAAATTTTAGTATGGCTGTAATTTCTGCGGTAAAAATGAAGACTTTATCCGGTAACCGGATTGAGATGGTGTCAGTGGGTGTTTCAAAGGCAGCTCCAAACTTGTCTCTGTCTTTCGAACCGTCTGTATACAGGGACGTATGACCACGATAGAAAACTCTGGTTTAGCTCAGTTTACTCTCAAAAACGGGATGAATTTTTAAGAACTATTTGAACTGGCCAGTAAAAAATATTATTTTTTTAAAATATATAACCAAAGTGGTAGTTTGGTAACATAAAATTTTGCAGTATTTGCAACGTTCATTTTTCGATGCTTCTAACTGAGGACGAATTTATATGCCAAAAAGTGGAATAAAATTTGACTTTTGAGCATACAAGGTTTGGAATTTGTTCTTAAAGACTACATCATATGCGGGATTAGATGGATTTGAAGATAGTTTGGTTGTATACTGAAGAGCCAGTTTTGTTCGCGGCCTCCTCCACAACATAGATAAGAGACATTGTTTGGATTTGTTAAAATGTGACCACAGACTATTATGTTATAGCAACTCTGATATTTCAAAACGCAGTTGTATTTGATGCCAATACTTTTTTTCAGGTTTAAAATTTGTGTACCAGATATCACTTTTTTTTTTTTTTTTTTTAAAGCAACAAATAATCAAACGAATAAAAAAAAAAAAAAAAAAATGGGCTGAACATTCAACACACACTCTACTACAGGGCGAGAGATGTTTTTCGAAATCGGATGTTCTGCGAAGAGCAGTGTTCCCTTACGAATGCATCCAAAACCCTTTACAGAACCATAAAAAGTTTGTCATAAAATGTTTGGTCAAAACATTAGCTGGAATAAGGAAGCTGTAGAAGAAAATAAACTGTTTATTTTCGAAAAAATTTCTTTCATTCATATGTCTTCAAGAACTAACCATAGCAAATCCAAGTCAGACAAAAATAACTTACTATGATCTGTTTAATTCAGTGTGGAATTATTATTCAACCGTATCCATTTTTCTTTTAGAAAATTCCGTTTATACGCTTCTGATAAAGACTGTCAGAACTTGTATGAAAGGTACGTAACTTGTACAGCCTACAAGTTCTTTAACGAGTACTTTCCCTTGAATCACAGCTTTTTTCATTGTAGACAACGCCGTTTCGACGTATGATTAGATTTCACCACTGTGAACTGAGATTACTCATCTTGTAATATCATTGTAGACAACGCCATTTCAAGGTATAATTTGATTTAACCACAATGAACCAGTGGCGGCGCGAGGGTTCGAGGCGCCCGGGAGAAATGTTCTTTAGTGGCGCCCCTACTGAGGCGCCCGGGGGCAATGTTCTTTATTGGCGCCCCTACTTTGCCACAGAGAACAGTTTTATGGCAGTTGCCAACCTCCCTGCTCACCCACCCCCCGTTCATAAATATAAGTTTTGTCAAGAATTGCCCCCGTTACACTAAGATGAGGTGAAATACTATGAAAATTTCAGCTAAAAAAAGAAAAAGCTCCAGACGGCGCCCCCCTTTGCATGGCGCCCGAAGGCAATTCCATCCCCCGATCCCCCCCCCCCCCCTCGCGCTGCCACTGCGGTGAACTGAGACTGAGATAACTAATATGAAAAGAGTGTTTGTTTGTAAAGACTTTTGGTTTTCTGTTAATTATCATTTTTGTCCTCCGCCTTTTTTGCAGAAAGCGAGAGACAATATTCGCGTTTCCGGCTGTCTGCCCTTTCGTCCCTCCATCCGAACTGTTGACGGGGCACAAAAGTTGAGTGAATTAACGTTTTTGTTTTTTTTTGATGAAATATTTTGTTCCCGTGCATGTGATATAGAAGGATGACAAATGAAATGACCGACAATAATTTCAAGTAATTTCAAGTAGGATAAATTCGAGAGTGCAACGAAAAAATGCCCCCCCCCCCCCAAGCAAGCAAACAAAACAAACAAAAAATCAGACCATTTATGTTCATTTTAAGGTCACAATTAAAAGGAAATATTAAAAGAGTTTGTTTATCATGTTTTGCCTATAGTCGGCTCAATCCAGTAAATTCACACCTTCTTCAACATGCACAAAGTAAGCCACCAAATCAAGATGGAGTATTACACCTTGATCAGTCACAAGATAGTCACCAAATCAAGATGAAGTATCACACCTTGATCAGTCACAAGATAGTCACCAAATCAAGATGGAGTATCACACCTTCTTTAGCATTCACAAAATAGTCACCAAATCAAGATGGAGTATCACACCTTGATCAGTCACAAGATAGTCACCAAATCAAGACGGAGTATCACACCTTCTTTAGCATTCACAAAATAGTCATCAAAACAAGATGGAGTATCACACCTTGATCAGTCACAAGATAGTCACCAAATCAAGATGGAGTATCACACCTCGATCAGTCACAAGATAGTCACCAAATCAAGACGGAGTATCACACCTTCTTTAGCATTCACAAAATAGTCACCAAATCAAGATCGAGTATCACGTCTTCTTGAGCATTCAAAAGACAGTCACCAAATCAAAATGGAGTTTGACACCTTCTTGAACATTAACAAAATAGTCACCAAATCAAGATGAAGCATCATACTACACCAAAAGCATAAATCAAAGAATACATCGGGTAATGCTGCAAACAAACAAAACTGTTTTTACTTGAATAGTTTGAATTTTTAAAAAAATACAAATAAAAAAAAATAAAAACAAAAATAAACCCACACGAGCACACCTCCACCAAAGTGCCCACATTTAAAATAAAAGTGTAGACAATGCAACAGAAATACAATTTAATTAAGAAAATATAGGATCTAAATAAAATATATCTCCGTCTACTTCACGCTACAGCTTCATGAATATATGTGAAACATACAAACATTAATAATTTTCCTAAGTATAGAAGTCAGCAAAGCAGGATCAAGTGGACTAGAGCAGTGGTCCCCAACGCGGTGCCCGCCATGGCGCCCGCCAAGGTTTTTGTGTGCCCGCGGAAGAGGTTATAATAAATATATTTTTTAAAAAATGAAGAAAAAAAATGGGTCAAGTTAATTGGTTGATGCCCGCCACTCTCTCATAAACTCACAAATGTGCCCGTAGGCACAAAAAGGTTGGGGACCCCTTGACTAACCAGAGAGTTCGTAAACAAAGTGAAGCTCAATAAAACAGAAGCTCTATAAAATCGATAAACGGAAGCTCGATAAAATCTACAAACGGAAGCTCGATAAGCCAGCTATTATACGTCCTCGCCGATGGTCTTGAACAAAGACTAATCAGGTGTGTCTGCACTAGTTATCGCCCACTTTATATGTGGCTAAATATGTAGTCATTCTTCTGATGTATGTTGGGTCATATTGCCATACATTTTAAATTGCAGTAGGAAATGCCACTCCGCTTTGTCCTATAATTTGTTTACTCGTTGGCATGCTTTTTGCACATGTACATCGGTGTCAAGGACGAACATCGTGATTAATGGAGCATATGGTCAGAACTCTTTTCGCGATTTCACTAATGGCAGGAAATACTTGCAACCGTAAGGTTGAATTGAAAATGGATAGAAGTGGAAATTGTTAACAAATTCTTGAAATTTTGCAACGCATAATTTAAGTAAAATATGATTCACTTGTGCGTGTAAAGAGGCATCAACAAAAATAAAAAAATAAAAATGAAAATTAACATTGGTTTATCTCTTTTCAAACTGCAATACATTATAAGGTATTTGATAATGGCGAGATTAAAGGTTCTGTCAATAAGTTTATTTGGGCGTGTCATTGGGTTACTCCGTGAATTTAGATGAAATGTATACTTTAATTCGAAGAAATCAAATATGACATTAAAACTATCCTGTTTTAAATTTCTAAAATAAAATGTAACAGAACGCCATGCTAACAACATCAAGCCTCCATCACTGTAGTAAGTTTGGTTAACTTAATCAACTTAGGGACCGAGCATTGTATATTCTGTCGATGGAGTTTGGTGGGTGGAGCGGCCTGAGACTTTTTTTGACCCCCCCCCCCCTAAAAAAAAAGTTAAATTGAAAAAAAAAAAAAAAAATTCCTCACGCAAACAGCAATTAGTTTAAATTTATGATGCTTTATCAATATAGCGCTCCGGTACTTACTTAAAAAAAACAATTGTTCACAATTAAAGTGTTCAAATCCCAAAACGAGAGACGTGTGGGAAACACGAAAAAGTCTAAAATGACACTGTTGGTGAGGCCAATAAAATTTACAGAGAGCTACTCGGACCAATTTGGGCATCATCTGCTGGAACAATGAAGATAAAAATGCAAATATCGACCTGAGCGATTTCTAAACAACCTTTACTAATACCTGCAGCGTAACATAACATCACTGATCATTAATTCACCATATGTCGGGGGGGGGGGGGGAAGAAACATTATTGTGTCTACAGTCTCCAGGAGGTGCCACACAACTATTAAAACCCTCCTTCATTGCAACTATTGAGTAAACTTTGAATTCACATAAACACAATAGCTTAAAATTTATTGATGATAAATAAAGTTTCAGTCCGATATGTTTGGCCGTCATGCTCGGGAACTGTAATGATTATAAGATTAATTGCTTGAAAATTGTACCACTCGTTGGATAGATGTATGCATAAAACTGTTGGTAGTGATCAAAGTAAAGGTAGTTTTTGATAGGAAATGACTTTAAAAGAAATAATGAATGAATGAATAAATTGCTAGGTGTCCAAAATTTATAAGGCTACACATCTTAAACAATTTTTTGTAAAGAGACATAAAAAAAAACTAAAGCAAAAAGAAAACAGCAGCTAGATTGGATTCAGTACGTTTTTCACTCGTTAATGTCTAATTGCTGGTATATTTGGACATGATTGGTCTTGTCACGTTATTTTGTCACATCTTTACATACATTCAATAGTATTAAAAAAAAACCTCTTCTAGACAGATTGGCAATAAAAATTACGTGAATTAAACTCTTACATGGGAGTGATTACAACTCTTTGAGCTATACAAATTTATTATTATTATTATTATTATTATTATTATTATTATTATTATTATTATTATTTACATGGATCATATACATAATTCGAATGTACGACATACTTAATGTTATATGTGCCATAATTGGCGGTAATTTTGTCTACACTTTTATAGACGTGTAAAATAGGACAATGACATTAGTTATACTTACAATAGCCAATATCTTTGACTTACTATGTGATTTCGAGATTTTTTGTTAAAAAGTGATCGATTTTCAGTTCTTCTTCGCTGATTGTTAATAAAATGTGAATGAATATTCAAAGTTATAGCTTGCCGGACAATTACGAAGATAGTCACGTGATAGTTTTTCCGGACAATGAAAATGGAAAGCAATGTATAGTTGATGTACAAGAATAAAGCTGGTACTTTATAAAAGCACCAACAGAGGATGCAAGCTACCAATAAATAAGAAGAACTTGTATCTACATACACCGCTTCCGTTGGCGGTATAGTTTTACTTTTCAATATTCACGAAACAACTCAGCTCACTGTATGCAGTGCTGCGCAATGCTCAGCAATTAGCATTCAGCGAAGAAACCTGAAAGAAATCTGGTTGTTTCACATTCTGGGAGATGAGCTAATCTATATCTGTATAGGCTACTCCAGAGATGCTTCCAGGGCGCGCGATTGCGCGAATCGCGCAACATTGGTATGAATTCGCGCATTTGGAAAGAAGTGATGCGCGAGAACTCCCGCAACTTGCTTCAAAGTCGCGCATATAAAAAATGTACTATGCGCGGCAGTATACAAACGTTATTTGTTACTGTTAACTGTTAAGATAAATTGAATAAATAAGAGTTGAAAAATAAATTCAAAAGTATGGATATATTTTTTCTTCACAATACCTCTTTACATTCCAAAGTCTGCAGATGTACCATAAGACAAAAGGATACTTGGAAATCCCGCTAATTATTTATAACCGAAACACGTGTGTCCTGTGTGGGGGTTCTGCAATTGATGCCCTTTCCTCTCATTTGCGCATGCGCTAACTTTGGTGCATTTCCGGAATGTGTAATTAAGCATGGCAGGACGTAAGATTACATATTTTTTTTCAACGTCAAGTTAGTGGTGGCGGGAATGTAGAAAGTGAAAGGAAGAATGAAGAAAGTATTGGAGTTTCTCGCGAAACGGAGGATGATGGTTCAAAAACAATGTCAGGTGCCGAGTTAGATGTACCGCCAAAAAAAAAAACTGAAATATGAAGCAAAGTTTCAGAATTCTTGGTTGTCAGAGTACAAATGGTTACAACACACCACCAAGACAGGAGGTATGTTTTGTGATATTTGCAAAAGTTGTGGGAAAAGTAACCCTTTTACATTGGAAATGGACTGCTTGAATTTTAGACTTCGACTCTTAAACGACACGCAGAGTCACAGGATCATATCCAGGCATTAAACGCGAATGCACTCAAATCGGACTTTCAAATCTTGTTTTGGAGCAGAGATATCCAAGAGACAATACCTTTCATCTGTGGAAAATTGTACACAACAATCATAATGAACAGTTTCCCAACTTGTGCTAACTGGCTAAGCTAGCTATGCATATGCCCCTTCAGACAGCAGACTGTGAAAGGGGGTTCTCAGCACAGAACAATATTCACAAACAGCTTAGAAACAGATTAAGCCCAGAAACAATCAATACATTAATGCTTATACAACAAGAGGGGAAATCTTTCGAAGATTTTGATTTTGATTCAGCCTTAACAGAGTGGAGAAGGAAGAAAGGCGGATATTTAAGTGTTAGGTAAATATTGAACTATGTACTTTTCCTCCCCCACCCCCTTTTCTTTATACTCCCCTTTTATTTTGGGGGCAAGGAGGGAGCTCCCCCCTTAAGATGAAATCATGGCAGCATCCCTGCTACTCTATTTAATGTATGGGGGGGGGGGGGGTGATGGTTACAGTACTTGCCTATTATATTTTATCCTTTTTTGTAAGTATGAGTAAAAGAGTCCAAGAAAGGAAGTAATCTTCTACGTAAAGAATAAAAACAGCCTGAAAACAAACATCCGCCGCAAAAAAAAAATAATATATATATATATATATATATATATATATATATATATATATATATATATATATATATATAAATGGGTCGCTCTAGCGTCCTCTAACACTCTAACAATGTGGTAGTTCATGGATTGACCTTATCGTCATTCCTAGGAGTGGAAGATTCCTTTGTGTCAGTTTCACCCAACCCAACATCTGTTGGATTAAACGTATCAAGTTTAAGATCTGAACGACACTGCGATTGACCCCTAAAATAAAATTTGAGACCCCCTACAAAGTACTTATTTCATCTAACTATCCCTCGCTCTGTGATTTCTGTGGACCAACACATGTATCACAAGGTGAAAGTTCATAACTTTTAAATGGGACGTGATTATGCTAATGATAGGTGGACCTGTTTACAGTATGCTAGATAACGAAAAAAAAAAAAAAAAAAAAAAAAAAAAAACCACGGCATTTATAACTTTAACATGCAGTATGTGTACATCTACTAGTAGGACTATATATTGCCACCGCTATCGCAATACGATACGTATCATGATATGCAGGTCCTGATACTATATGTATCCCGATACATGTAATTAGCTTTTTAGTCATGTAAACAAAATGAACTTCACTTTGTTAATACAATTCAGTGCCTTAGCTTTATTACCTTTTAAACATTTGAATAAATGCAAAGCGTGTTTCATTATCGAAATTAGCCGTAATATGACAAAAATTAAAGAAAATTAATACAATATGAAAAAGCTACACCAGTCAATAAATCTTCTAATTCTGTTCAATTTCAAGACTGAGAGAATTTAAAAGTTTCATAATTATCATAAGTTCTGGGGTTGTATCGTGGTTATCGCGATACATGGGTGGCAATACGATATATTGGGTCGTCACGAAAATATCAATATTCCCGATACCTATCGATGTGTCCTCACATTCCAAATCACTAGCGACTTAGACACCCCCATGCGCACGATTTCTAGCGATATATACAACGATGAAGTGTCCAGGGTGTGGAAGTTATTGTTTACTTTTAACGTTGCAAAGATTTTAAGGACTTACAGCTTCGGTAGGAGTGTACATGAATAAGTTTAATTTGAATGCATCATACATATTATGTACGAGGCAATCAATTCTACTAGACTGATGAAAAATGATGCTTTTAATTTTTTCAATATAACATTTTATATGGATTGATTTACGTCACTCGAATATATCAAGGGTTGTTAACTTGGCTCAAAATTATAGGCACGGCGGTACGTAATGCCTATTTCGACTTCTAAATCGGTAGTTGACGAAAAAAGAAATCCTTCTGTGTATATGATGGTATTGCAAATGTTTTTCACCATAAAAGTAGTGCACTAAGGAAGGAATTGAAGACAATGCCATTGTTTGAAAATATACGTTAGATATTTATCCCCACGCTTTAGATAGTGTCTGTTCGTCCCGCCGTCCGTCCGTCTGCCCGTAACCACAACTCCTCCTTAACCGCTGAGTGGAACTTTATCAAACTGTGTACAAAGGTATATAAGTCGTCTGTGTGATAACCATCTGCGAGAGCAGTATAGTTTTGGGGCATCTCCCTTGGGGTCTCTTGAAGGAGGTAAAAGTAAAAGAAACAAAATTGCAGTTACATTAAAATTTTCGAATATGTTCTTTTTTTTTCTTTCTTTTTTAAAAACTAAACTTAAACATGCAGTCATAGCGCAAATTCCACCGGTTTTGGGTCGTGGCTGCTGGGGCAAGGTTGGGGCGGGGTGGTGGGTCGGGAATGTGGGGTTAGGTGTGATTCAGGGTGGGGTGGGGAGGAAATATGTAATACAAACAAAAAAAAGTAGCTCTAGTTTCTTTTGTGGAAAGGAAAAGTCGAGGGGACTATCCATTATAAACAAGGATCTACATAAACACAAAGAAAGGGCCCTTTTACGTTCCCCCCGTGAAACTGTGAGCGCTGTACTCTCTCTCTCTCTCTCTCTCTCTCTCCAAATATTTCGTATGATTCTGTATCATTTGCCTTCCACTGTTTTGTATATAGTTTCTCCTCTAGATTTTAACATGATGGTTTTGTTCGGGAGAGGACTGTGTAAGTCGGAATACTCTTAACAGATCCAATCATGACAAACACAATAATCAAACATGTTCAAACCAAAGAGCTTTTTGACAAAGGAAATCCGCATTTTAGATAAGAAAAATGATTGTCAGAATGGAATTGGTATGAAAAAAAGATAAACAAACAAACAAGAGTGTTTGGTGTTTCACAGAACAGCTACACAAGTAGGTAATTTAGTGCCGAGGCAATTGGAGTAAAATGCATTGCCCAAGGACACAACACAGTAGCTGACAGGGCTAGTACGATGGTAGGATTCAAACTCGCACCCTTCCAGTCGCGAGTCAAGTACGATAACTACTGAGCCACCGTGACTCGACGAAGAAAAAAATAAAAAAATACCGTAATAGCCTAACATCAGTATTATTATTTCCTATTTCGGTTATAACTCCTTAAAGCATACAAAATATATTTGCAAAAAAAAAAAAAAAAATAGGTGCAATGTCTCATAGAACCTGAGATACCTTTGTGTACTATTTATGGCGGTAAGTCACGGCTAATGTTGATAAACCTTCTATGATATGGACAGATATAGGCCAGAGTTCATTTGTAGAACAGTAAGTAGGTCAAATGATGGATGAATGCATTTATGATTGCAATGCACAGGCGATAAATGTGAGCAACGCGTCTATTGTTGACCTGTGGAGTTCAGTTGTAATGGGTATGCTGATAATCTCGCTGTCGATGTGTTCAAGTCGAACGATTTGCTCGATTTTCAAGTTATCAATTGTCATATCTAAGTACTCGACCCCTCGAGAAAGTTTATGGAAATCGACAAATTCATCGGAAATTGTTTTATATTAAAAGTATATTTTTAAAAAAAAATATGACAAACAAAATATTTCACTTAAATATGATATCTCTTTGCGGAAATATGGACGTTTAAACTGTGAAAGAGTAACATGAACTGTTAAATTGTATGTGGGGCCTAAATAGGCCCCCGCTGTACTATTTGAGCTTGTTTTTAAAATCGCTTCAGTATGATTTACGGCAAAGCTGTTGGCATACTTGGCAGTGCACATGTAGGCTCGTATCCAGTGGCGGCGCGAGGGGGTTGGAGGTTGGGAGAGGACAATTGCCCTCGGGCGCCAGACAATTCTTCATAAAACTTATATTTAGGAGGGGGAGAGGAGGGAGGTTGGCAACTGACATAACTGTTCTCTGCAGCAAAGTAGAGGTGCCACTAAAGAGCATTGCTCCGGGCGCCTCGGTACGGGCGCCACTAACGAACATTGCCCCCGGGCGCTTTCAACCCTCAGGTACCCACTGCTCGCACCAAGTCCCCTTTTCAGCATAGTTTCCCTCAAATTTGTGTATATCAGCTTCTTCTGTTTCTAATTCTTCCTTTGCTGTTTCTTTAATAACAGCAGTTTGAGACCTAGTATGATGCAAAATGTTGAATTTGATAGAAAATATCATGGGGAGACTTATTTCTTTAAGTAAAAGAAACCTTTCTTGTTGGAGTGTCTTTCTCAGCTTCGTACAAGAAAGGTTGACTCTAATATGAGTATGGTCTACCTGGCACGCACAATGTAATAGAACAGCGTGTCCGACAATATTGGACTGTCTGCGTTGGCTTAATTGAAGAGAAAGGAAGACAATAATAGGAAACAAGTATACTTGTCACGTATGATGTAAAAGGAACACCCGACAAGAACATTTTTTTCTTATGATGATATCATGTCCTCTTTCCGCTTTCTCTGCGTGCATAGGTAATGGGGTAGGTGTGATCAACCGAATTGTGCAAAACAGCAGTACCGAAAACAAAATGCGTGATAAAAAAATAAGATTACAATAATTTATTTCAAATAATTCATCCTATCTGCTCCATGAACATCCTTCTCCAGTTATACATGGATTTTACTGTGTCTGCAAATATACATCAGCTACTTTATAGGTTTGACTAGATGGGGAGGAGAGGGGGCACTCAAAGGCGGATTTGTGGACATTTTTATTTTGAATGTTAGAAGCTTAAATATGGATCGATTCTTGTCCAAAAGAGAGTTTTCAAACATATCGTAGTCAGAGTTATCCAGCAATAATAATTACTTCAGGAATGAACGCCAGAAACTCTTAGGTGCGCAGATACATCAGACTGCATTGTATCGCATGTGCGAAATTCAAACTGAGCCTTGACAATTACAATCGAGTTGTCGCTTAATGGTATTTTTTCATTAGAGGGTGTAACTGACTATTGGCACAGGTAGACCATAGTGTTCACATACACTTTTATAAACAGTAGTGAAATTGGATGGGCGTGTTCACGTTTGAATTCACAACAGGCAGGTGGTACATGTAGGTAGAAATAACATACACATTCCTTTCATGCTCCACTGAATATTTTTTTTTTTCTTTTACGTATATCAGAGTTTCATATACACTGTTGCCTGCATGGGCATTCACCTTTGTCACTTACGTTAGCAGCCATAAAAAAGTAAATTGTGGTTGTAATAACCTACCTTTCTTGCTAAAGTGGCTATGCTAAGTTTTTGGATCATGTACCAGTAAAGCAGGCGAGACATACCACTAGCATTCAAAAACCAAAACATTCTCTTGGTTCATTCTTAGCACAGACCTTAAAACTTTAGCAATTATAAGCGTGACAGAAGAGAAAATGTTTTATTAAGATTGATATCGTGGATGGGAAACACAGAAAAAACTCTTTTTCATGCAGTTTCACTCTTGTCCTCTTTTGGTACTTTTCTAAAATTTTATTCTTGTTGAAAACGGGACTTGTTACAAGTTCCTTGCCATTGAAACTTAACTTTTGTTGTACTGCGGGGTAGTTTAAAAACCTTTTACAATTTTTGAGAAACATTTAAATAAAACAGACCAAATAACTTTTTTTAAAAACGTGTAGTTCACTTGCATGTAAGTTGTTTTCTGTCTTAATCTATTCTTGATTTTCTCGCGTAGATGATTAGGCCACAGTGGGGGCTCCTCAAGGGTACAAGACAATCGGAAACACACTCGGGCCTTTCCGCTAATGATAGGAAAAATACCTTTGAAATACTATAGTATCCGCCATTACAGATACATGTACTTTGTTTTCCAAAAGAAATCATGTGGACGTGACACACTATCATAACCTTTTTTTTTTTTTTATCCACGAACCAAAGACCTACCGGTATTATCCACGAACCAAAGAGCTACCGGTATATTACGGAGATAGCTACACAGGTCCCCACATGAACTCACTAGATAACTTTATTTTACTGAACTTGTGCAAATAATTCCCCAAAGGTATGATACTGCTTTTGACATCGTTCTAATTTGCCTAGCAAACTTTAGCGAGTGACTCAGTTCTGGGCCATTTTCAGGCAATTTCCCCCTTTATTACGCTGTATCACTCCATCGAAGTATTTCCGAAATTGAATTTGGAAGAAAGGTGTTCCGATTGGGGTATAACCAATCGGAACACAGCTTGTGGATTTTCTACATAATTCCGTCTCCGATATACTTATACTAATATGAATCGGATTGTGACCAGTCTAGACCCTGATTTGTCGTCATATAAAGTGCCGGTAGATCTTGGTCTACGGCTCTTGAAATCATGAGAAGAAAGACCAGCAAAAACCAGGATATACCGGCGCATTATGTTAAAGCCTATTAGGATCTATGCTATTAGCCGTAGGGCGCTGCGTTCTAAAAAAGCATTCACACAAAGAAACACCTGAGTAAATGATGTAAAAAGTAACGGAAGCTGCTTAAGCAATTGATGAAGAATACGAAAACGAAAATGTCTTTGCTGTTTTAAGTCCTTTCGTTGCAATCAGTAAAGGGTCTTATAAGATGTCTCATAATTTCTTTTTAAATTTGTTTGAAAAGTCTCAGCGGTTATCTTGCCCGACTCCCCACCGAAAGGGTGCTAGTTCGGTCCTACATTCTGATCAGCCCTGCTCGGCTACCGTGGTGTGTTCCTGGGCAAGCACTTGTCTCAGCACTAAATAACCTACATGTGTTGCTGTGCCGTAAAACACCAAAACAAACCCAAACTTTTCTTTCATTTTTTTTCTTCTTCTTTTATCAAAGATGTTTATCGTCACAATTTGAGGTTTTAAAAATATTCATCAGGCAGTGAAGTTATCGAGTCTATTTTATACTCTCCATCATCCAGTATTTCACCTCTTAAAAAATACAAAAAATCACGCACAGAGCAACAAATACATAGTCTCGCAACCTACGCACCTGAGTGTGCGCCTACCGGATATATGTCTTGTTTCAGTGTAACGCACCCGGTTTATCTAATTTCCGTTAATTTGTGCGACTTCTTATCGTTTCTTTTTTTTTTCAACAGATTTGCATTACTACGAGAAAAAAATCGTAAAGATCTATCGGAAAAAAGAGAATCCAGGCGCACAGGTTCTGATTCTGTGAAACAGCTCATTTAAATTATGTTCTTCAAACCTCTATTTTATTATGCCGTTTTCTGTCCCATTTTTCATGTAGCTCACTCGTCCAAATATTATTTTTATTGAGTAATATTACATGCTTATAAGTTCGTCTCATCAACATTATATTTTTTGTTGTTTATCTAGAAATCTAAATAAGTCACGTCAACTTACAGGCAAATAACCGTGCCTATTATTTATTTACTTATTTATTTTGGCCTCTACTCCAGCTCATTCAAATGCACACGAAATAACTGTTTTTAATAGCGTGGTAAGGTCAAGAAGTAACTATTTTCTGTGTTGCATAATATAGATAGAAATCCCTGAACCGTGGAATACAAATATACAATTCGAATACGTGTTAAAGACAGAGTTGCTCTTCTTGCCGTTCTCTTAAGAGCATATAACTCAACGACGTCGATGCGTGCATATTAACTCGCACACTCTGTTTATAAATACTTAATAGCCTTTTAATACTTTATGAAATGAGTTAATAGAGGGAAGCCCCTAAGTAAAGAAAAATGAACTCATTTACTGTATAAACTGGTTTTTGCATTAAGGCACGTGATAATAGCATACGAACGTAAAGAAGACAGACCCACCATAGGTAGTAGATATCAAGATTTAAAAGGTTTGGTTATGGACACGAGTGATACAAATATGACATAAGATATAAATTCGAAGAAATTTAAATTGAGAAGCAAAAAAAAAAAAAACCTGTGTATGGAGGGGGGGGGGGGGCTGTGTCAGCAAAGTTCAGTCGGGGGCGAGCCTTTTGAACATTTTTTGAGGTTTTTGAAATATAGTTATTTTCGTGTCAAATATTATTTAATATATTTATTGTATTCAAATACAATAGAGAAACGTGTGTTCACGCGTCTCAGCTATATCTGGAATAGTATTAACTACAATGATATTTTAATTAATAAACGTGATTTAAAGTCTCACCTGTGTAAACTTGGTGAGAGAAATGTATAACTTTTAACTTCATCAACGTTAAAGTTTTGCTTTAAGGATTTTGCAAGTCAGAATCACGGGAATGCATCAACACACAAACGCAATTAACACCGGGTTCACTTATCTATGATTCTTGATTAGAACAATACAGGTGAACCCCCATTGAATGAGGTAAGATCATGTGAAGTTTTCAATGGCTGGATTTTCCCTACTTTTTTTATTAATCTATTTATAGACCAAATAACATATGTAAAATCGATCAACTACTGACCTGTGGGTGAAGGACGGGCTATAGCTTTGATCTTTTTAATAAATTCCCAATCTTTTTATTGTGTTTCCTGTTGAAAACCGTGAGAAATGTGACAGTTTCTTTTCTTGCAAAAGGATGAAATTAAAACACATTATTGTAGAAAGAATTACAAAAACTAACAGATAAACGGGATGAAATAAGCATTCCCTTCCTCGTAGTACGAGTGCCAGACTCGTAATCTAAGGGTTGCGGATTATATACCCGCCCAGAGCAGCCCAGATCGACTGCCTCCATATCTAGTTGAGAAAGGTATTTAGCTCCCATTTCTTAAGCATGATATAGCCAATAATGTGTTAAAGGTGTCGCTCAAACCAAGCAACTATCGTAGAATGAGTGGAAACAGTTTCTGTAGACAGTTGCGGCGCGAGGGTTGGTCGGGGGCGGGCAATTGCCCTCGGGCGCCAGGCGAGGGGGGGGGGCGCTGTAGGGAGCTTTTTTTGACACACACACACACATCTAAGCCCCCTGTTGTTTAAGGGCTTAGATGGGGGGTTGGGTGGGTAGTTGGAGGTTGGCAACTGACATAAAAACTGTTCTCTGTGGCAAAGTAGGGTCGGCACTAAAGAACATTGCCCCCTGACGACTCGGTAGGGGGGGGGGCGCCATTAAAGAACATTGCCCGCGGGCGCCTCAAACCCTGGCGCCGCCACCGTCTATAGCACAAAATCCGGGGGAAATGTTGTCAAATTTCATGTCATATGATAGCGAAGTTAACACAATTGCCACTACTGATATTTTGAATTCACAAGCCCTTTCCTCCACTTTTTGAAGAAATATCTCTTCACATACTGATTAGTTAGTCTATGATGAAAAACTGACGGTGTATCTCCGTACCTAATGCTTCGAAAGACCTAAATGTAGATTCAATTTAGACTGCTGTATCAATTCAAATATAGCTATCCTCTTCATCCAGTATATAAAAGATTGATTGCAACATACTGATTCAAATATAGGAAATGATAGATGAACCTTTTTCCTAAGTATGTCCCACGTCCCACTTTTTTTAATGTAAAAAGCCTAGTATAGGTATAAAGACATAAGAAATCAGACGCGGTCTTAAAATTGTGATGAAATTTGCAGATCTGAGCTGAATTGGGGTAACATGTATATTATAGGTAAAAATGTAAGAAGGTTAACTGGCTGAGGTATAGTCAAAATAATAAAGAGATAACTGTCATCTAATTATCACTCACACAAGTAAACCTAAACAAAGGTTGCATGCAAGGCGGCTCCCAGTACAAATATAACGATTCAATTTTTTGTCGAGAAAATATAAATATATTTACTCGCAACGTTGCAGATGGGAAACAGAAACAAATGACATGTCGTTTCAAATTTTAATGGGAGACTCGGGCGTGATGTTTTTCGTGATTTGCATATTTTATAATATCTACTGATGCTAAGTGGCCAAAGACGATATTTAACCTAGCGTGCAGCAGCTGTCAATCAATTTAACATAAATCGCAAGAAACCGTCGACCAATACAATTGCCACCTAGGTGTGAAACATGGCATAATCTAATTTGGACCGGAAGTGTTTCCGTTTTCAGACTAGAGCTAGTGGGGCACTTATGTAGTTCTTATCGTATAACATATACTATTTCATACCTTTAAAACGTCGTCTTTTTCATCTAATTTGGATTAAATTTTCACCATACACAGTGTACTTAGAAGTCTTGTAATATTCGCAGGGATTTTTGTTTTCAACAAGAAAAACGCCCATTTTGAAGGAATAGTTATTCAAACGAGTGACCTCAATTTTCTAAGAGGTCTTTTAAGTTAAAGTATGCAGGCATTGACATATCCTTTCAGATTTAATATCAAATTCAGTTGATGCATACACTTTATAAAGAGTTAGTGTGAACTATTATTTGAAACAAAATTAATTGGACCCAGTGAAAGAAATAATTAATGCTACTTATAAATTCGAATAATTTTTGAATGCTTTCGAATGTTATACATGTAGCAAAAGGAAGAAACAAATAAACGAAAGGAGTGATAAAAGGAAAGAAACACGAACCTTCGTTCAATCGCAGTAGGAGCGCTAAAGTTATTTATCTTGCGAAATCGGGGGAAGAATCGCCGAACGTTGTTTTTCACTGAGCAAAATATTCTGATTTCAAACTCCTTTCATCCTCGACTTCAAGCCAGGAAATTCATGTCTTCGAACGGTGATTGAAGGTTTTATTTCTGAAAAAAAAGACGGAAGAATTCCCCCACAAAGTATAATTTAATATTGAATGCTGCGTCAAAAGAAATGTTGATAGCCTTTTCATTAAAAAGACAAAAGAAAGTGGAACGTGTGAGCTGGAAAAGAATAGAGAAGGCTCTGGGACAACTAGCGGTCTTTAAATCGGGTGCGATCGGGAACAGGGAAAGGGGAAATTCGACAGCGACAAAACAGTTCGTGTGTTCAATGTGTTTTACTTTTATTTATTTCTTTTGTCACAATTTTGTTGATGGTAATCAATTACACAGAGAATATAGATTATACACGCAGATTTTCAGGCATATATTTTGAGACAAAATTAAATAATGAAAATTTGGTGTTTCTCTTCACCTATTCGCACCACATATTTTGCATTTATTTTTCTTATTATTAACATTGTTTACGCAAAGTCTGTTGCTGTAATTTAAAAATAGAATATCTCTCCGGCAAATGTACCAAGCTGCAGTCAGACGATGAATCGGTGTGCAAATGGAAAAAAAAATTCGATCACAATATACATGTGACCATCTTTTTGCGATCGGGATCGTCGGGTAAA
The DNA here is from genome assembly GCA_029931535.1 of Margaritifera margaritifera. NCBI lineage: Eukaryota > Metazoa > Mollusca > Bivalvia > Unionida > Margaritiferidae > Margaritifera > Margaritifera margaritifera. The sequence goes on from JAQPZY010001285.1 coordinate 650,075, forward strand.
GCGATTAAGAAGTCGGGGAAAAGAGTTCAGGAATTCGTGGAAAAGAGATAGGAAATTCGCGGAAAAGCTACCAGGAGCTTGGGAACTACGCTCTGCGCCATAGCAGCTTAGTAACAGCCTCTGCTACCTGGCGATTCACTATTTAGTTTTGTATATTATCCTTACGCCAACCAGCTTGATGGACACATCAATATTTTAAGAGTCTAACAAAATAGTCCTTCACACTTGACCCCATTACTTTGTTGTGATGATTTGCTGAAGTAAATCTAATATATGTCTTGACTGTAAATTGAACTAAGTAAAGTCCCTCGTAAAAATGTGTTAATATGTGTTTTTGTAAAACGTAAAATTACCCATGCTCAGTTCCGTTTCGATGATGAATAGTTTCTTCCACGTTGTTAAGCTCTTCAATTATGGAGGTTAGTAGTTGTTTGCATATTGTTCGCAATCTCATAATGCCTAAATGGAAGTGATCGGTTTTGTTTAATACCGGAACGTTTGAAGCTTGTCGGGAACTCAAGTATTATTACCTTTATCTGCATAATATTTTTGAGGGAAAAAACCCCCCAAAATAACAACGACTTTGCACCATTATTTAAGTGATAAAAGTCTATTTACTTAATGTCTATAGCGTCTGAGGTAGAGAAATTTTGGCTGAATGAAAGATGGTCTTACTGCGGCTCTTTATAATCATAATGCATCTGTAATCAAACTACATTAAGAAATGTTTGTTCTTAAATCAATCGTTCACTAGGTCTATGTGTGAATTTCTCGCAGCCTGCTCCTTCTGGTATTCAATGCGATAATTTCCTTTTTATGGACAATATTAACGAATTCTTAAATTGGTACAGTTTTTCTTGAATTGTCACCTCTAAATTCCGTCTTTCCTCGGCAAATGTTCCTAACTGCAGGTAATAAATCGGCGCATAAAAGGTTCAAATTTTCGATCGAAACGTTCATGTAATCACTTTTTTTTTGCGCTTGACAAAGCCTGGAACTGCGATCGTGCAACCCAGTGAATTTAATTATTGGGATCGGGAACATTATAGAGAGATGCTATACTTTACTGTAGAAGACCATTTTATTTTTATTTTTTATTTTTGAGGGAATCACAGATTTATACATACAGTATTCTGAGGATGATGTTACTGCACTGTGTTATGAAGGGAACTTGTTTTTCAGCCGCCAAATTATTATTATGAAAATTATAGAAATTTAAGTCGTAACACATGTTTCACTGTCAAATACATGTGTTGGCAATCCTTAGATTATGTGAATATAATCTGATATCCTGATTCTAAATGAAAAGTCTTTTTCGGGGGGTGGAGGTGAGTGGGTGGGGTGGAGGGATGGGGTGGGTCGGGATGGTGATAACAAATTATGATGGTAATGAGCTAAGTCAATAACAGTCATGGATCAGAAAATAACCTCGTACTGAAGCTCAACCAGTCTGATGTCTGAATACCTGATTAAATTGTATAGATGTCGCTCATGATCGAACTTACATCTGATCTTTATGATATAGGTCTATATACCTCTTAAAGACTGATTCAAATCCGTTCCATACCACAAAAAAGTATGAAGTGTTTAAAACCGAGTTCCAAAACTGACCGGTAGGGATAGAAAAGGTAGGTACCCTATTCTGTACATGAGCTAGGATTGCTGAAGGGATCGGCGGTGACTCAATGGCTACATGCGTTGGATTGGTGACTAGAAGGATGCGGATTCGATTCTCACCATAGGATCAGCGCAGATCGGCTACCATGGTGTGTCCTCGGGCAAGGCACTTGTTGTCCTTTTCTGGTCTACATGTGTTGTACTATCGTAAAGCACCAAACCAAACCAACCAAAGCTATGATTGGTCAAGCAAGTGAAGCTCTCTTTATCTTCAAGTTTAAAAAAAGAGTGAAAACCTTACACCTTTTCCACAAAACAGCGAATCTGATCCAGGTAAGGAGCAACGCTCTTCGACGACAGATATATTCGAACTGATCTTGATGAAGCTCCTCTCTCCTTCCCCAAGTGGATTCCGGTCTTTAATAAGTTCAGTCAAACAGATGTCAGAGCAACTCAGTAATAAGCATATTTGTTGCGCATAATCAATCTCATATGATATCTTGATGATAGCCAGTAATAAGGTTTATAAAAATGTATTGACGGACACGCAACACACGACACAGGAATAAAGACAATTTCAGGGCCATGCCACAAGTAGTTTAGCCTTCAGTATGGTGAGTTAAAAATGGTGTTTATTTTCCACAAATAAGCAGATTTTATGTGAGCTATTCAGCAACCTTTTTTTGGTTCCTCGCTAAGCTTATGATCGGGTAAATACTGTTAGCGGTCTGAAAGTTTTCTTTTAACTAAAAACTCTCTCGTGGCGGGTAGGCAATCTTTAGAGTTCTAGACAAGTACACCTGAATTATGTAGCCTTTGTTCTCCGAGCGGTAGCTGTTTACGGCGTGTAACGTTATATATATATATATATATATATATATATATATATATATATATATATATATATATATATATATATATATATATACTGGTTGATAAGGAGTCTACAAGCTGATGAATCAAATGTGGGCTTAATGCTGGTGGAAGCTCTGGTTGCTGGTTGGTATACCTAGTATCACACTGACATCGTACTATGTTACCTGTAGATTGTTTTCACTCAAAACTTCATAGTTGCATGAGATTGTCTCAAATTTTGCAGTCAGTGTTTCCGCTAACATTGAATGATACAATGTTTTGTGCTCCGTGAAAACTGTGTGTACCTTATTTTGAGAAGCGCCACCAATTCGTACAATATGATGACATAATTTTCCTCTTAGAGGTAAGGATTCGTGTCTGTTACAATAACATTTTTCAAGTTCGGGATATTTGCTTATCGATCCTACATGTAATGATTTACATCTTAGAACCTCATAGTTTTGTTTTGCGGAATGAGACTGCCAGTATTTGATTTTACAAATGCGCCCTTTTTTCAATGGTATCACGTTATACGTACGCGACAGATGTAAAAACCCCCCCCCCCCCCCCCGCGAAAGCTATAACAACCCTAAAACAAACAAGGACCCGTAGAAATGCGGAAATATTATTTCTGCAGAACTATAGACATATTTTTCTGCCTTTACTTGTAGAACAGTAGTCTGTGCAATTTATATATTTTTAATGTTAAAACCTTTAAGATCATAAATTAAGGAGAGCACAGTGGCAGCGATTTAAACGACATAAGCTTTACTTGGCCTCATAAACGTTGCGTCAGCCACTCTGATTGCAGCAGATTCTTTGGCGGCTAATACTAATACTTACGGAGCGTAGGATTCCTCCAAGCTTTCTTCGGAGTTGTTTTAGACAAGTTTACTTGTGGTCCCCATGTACTTTCCCTTGTAATTCATGATGTCTTATTGGAAAACGGGTCAGGGAATTACTTTGCAGACTGATGCTCGAGTTAACACACAGGTGCTAGGATATCGGCCGTGCTGCCGTGAACCCAGCATCGGATATTGCTATAAACATTGACACATAGGAACTTTTGCTGGAGATTAACATTGGTCAGTGGCACTCACAACTTCGAGGTCAAGCCGATAGCTGGCACTCGGACCATCAAGGCTTTTTACGAAACAAGGGTTGACCGATAAGTTGTGAATGCATGAAACTATTTTGTCATTTGCAACTTTTCTATCAATGCTACAGTCAATCCAATATTAGAAATAGCCGAGGTAGTCCGAATAGATTGCAGTTTCTTTTTTTGCGAAGACATTTTTGGCGAACAAAATATATGATTTTTGTTTTTTTAAATTACTGCGCTGACATACATCTGATGCATATTTTTGTCTCGCAGAAATAGCCAAGGTGGTCCAAATGCGCCAGCAGTAGATAATCCATAACTGTTCATGCTTCCAATTTCTCCAAAGGCAAAACTAATCACCAGTGGGATATACTACCGTGCTGGCGCTCTGTTATGGCACAGTGTTCACGCCGTACAAGGATATGTTTATTTAGTGATAAAAGGAGTGTAAATTTATTGCATTTCAAATATTCTTATCATACATCGGATTGATAGATCTCGCTGTGTTATGTTATCGTAACGTAGCCAAGATACCGTCTATACTCGCTTGTAAGTCAGATCCAAACTAAATAGTCCCAGCTCTGTCGCTGCATAATGCGCCGGCAGAGCTGGGCCTATGAATTTTTTTTTAGGGGTAATCAGTAGAACAAACAACATAGACCCTTATCTGTGGGCGTATTTTGCGACGGTGGATCAGGGTCTATGTTCTTTGGAATTGGTCTTATCGCGAGTGTATACGGTATATTGATTTTTTTAAACGTATTTTGTACATCTGCAAGTGACACGTGCTCTGTCACAATATACAACTCGGATCATGCTCCTGTCAACTTCGATTAAGTACCACTGAGGACAAGACATCTCTTTTCTTCTCATAATTTAAAATACTGATCAATAGCCTTCATATATATGTCGTTGCCATACACACATGAGTGAAGGGGTTACTTTTGGAAAACTTTGAATTTAGAAATGATACTTCAAGAAAAAAAAATCGTTACCGATTTAAGAATTCGTTAAGTAGTTACCATACAAACATAATTATTACAGTGAATTACATAAAGTGCAGGCTACAAGAAATACGCACTTGGAACTAGGTAAACAAACACATAGCTTTACATGTTTTTATAACAAATGCATTATGGTTATAAAGCACCGCAGTAAAGCTATCTTTCAATCAACACAAATTTCGTTGCTTCCAACGTTATAGACATGGTAAATGTGAGAAAAGAAATGTATAGCAGTAAAACACAATAAGGACACAAAACTTTGTTTTGCCGCCGTCCAGTATTCTTCTGTCTGGCTCCCGATCGCTCTTGGGTTTTCCGATCGCGGCTTTTCAGGGGTGAGCATGAGCAGGTCAAGATAAAATGTCTTCCTAATCATAGCATGCAGGTAAAGATAAAATGTCTTTCTAATCATAGCACGCAGGTAAAGATAAAATGTCTTTCTAATCATAGCATGCTTGCCTCACCACTGTTTATAAACACTTGGAGCGTAAGTTTCAAAAAGTAGATAAATTGAATACAGCCTCAAATTAGTCAGGGTATTAGATAAACCGTGCTGATTTTGGTACAGAGAAATCAAAACGAACTTTAAAATAAGAAGTAGAAACAGGGAAGGTAAACAGGTTGAATTTTTAACAAAAATTATGAGCGAATCACCATCGAAAAAATAGAAAGATTACTGGACCAGAGGTTACCTTTGACACTATGTATGTATGTATGTATGTATGTATGTATGTATGTATGTATGTATGTATGTATGTATGTATGTATGTATGTATGTATGTATGTTTAGGTATACAAAAAAAAGGCACACAAAACAAAAATAAGGCAAAAACAGGATAAAATCCTTAAAATAAAAAAAATAATAAAAAAAAGTTTGCAATGTTTTCAAAGGTCCAAGACCTCAGCTGGAACATCGTCACAGGACAGAATTCATTTCAGGGAAAGATAGGTTGCCTCCATTTAATCGCCTCTTACGACATGCGTGGGGGGTGGGGGCGTATAGGGCCTATTCTTTATCTCCAGGCCAGCCAGGGGTACCTATAAACTTATACGATTGAAAACTATCTGCCAGTTTTCAGATCCGGATATTTCAAGGTGATCCTTCATTTTGCATCGATGAGAACACGGTAATTATGCTTATATCGATCATCACATTTAGGACCTTAATTTGCGGTGAGGACAGTATTATTTTCAGAAATGATGTTTTCAAATTATTTTAAAACTTCTTTTCAGCAAAATTGTGCATCAACAGATAGATTAGTGGCGTAGAATTACATACTTCTTTCATTCAAAATCGGGTTGACCACAATGAAAAACACCAAGCTTTTCAATTGTGCACTGCGTCACGAAATACAGACCTACATACATATATATATATATATATATATATATATATATATATATATATATATATATATATATATATATATATACATGCACACTGTGTACGGACGCAGGCAATATATATAGTGATGATATAATAGGGACACCAAAATTATTCCTGCTGCTAGATTTTAATCTCTCAATAGATCTTCAGCTTCTGTTCCCTTGTCTATTTTTAGCGGATAGTCACATAGAATATAAATAGAACACATGTGACAAGTATGTGACAGCTGGAAATTTTACTATCGTTTGGAATTCCAAAGGTTAAAACTTGTTATAGCTACTCTACTTAAAGAGTTGATACAGCTTTATCTGAAGATCCGAAGTCGTTCATGGTTCATTATTGTGAAATACGTATATGTACATATTATTTACTTTCATCTAGATTTCTACGAAATACTGATAAGCCAATTTATTAAGGACAGGGAAAGGTCAGAAGTATAGCGATTAAATTAGGACAGCTACAAAATTTACGAGTATCTACATTTCAACATTTTATCCGAAATGCTTCATCCCGATCAAATTTTTATTTTTTCGTTCTTAGCTTTGACTGGTCATAGACCAGAAGAGCTTATGGGATGGCATGTTGTCCGTCGTCCGATGTCCATCCATCCGTGAGCACGTTTGTTACGCTACTCCTCCTAAACTACATAGAGGATTGCAATGAAACATAACACACACATTCATCCCAAGGTTTAGTTGATACTAAATTAACATGGTGCTGCTCAGACATCCAATATGGCCGCCATACCGGCCATCCTGAAAATCTTGTTATCGCTACTTCTCCTGAATGGATGGTCGTATGAACATGAGGTTTTCACTGAAATACTTATCATAGTGCATAGTGGGTTTTAAATTACAATGATGCCGATATGACATCCAATATGTCCGCCACGGCAGCCATCTTGAAAATTGTGTGTTATCGCTACACCTCCTAAACGGAAAGTCATATCGACATGAGGTTTTACGAGATGACTTTTTATGATGTCTTGTTGGTCTTAAATGAAAATGGTGTCGCTCGGACAACCAATATGGCCGACATAGCGTCCAACTTGAAAATCTTTTGATTTGCTAGCCCTCCTGAATAGATGGTCATATCTAAATGTGGTTTGTACACTGAACGACTTTTTCTGATGTCTAGTTGGTCCTAAATGAAAATAGTGTAGCTCTGACTTCCAATATGGTCACCATGGCATCCATCTTGAATTTTATATTATTAGTACTCCTCCTGAACGAAAAGTCGTGGGCTTTTCACCGGGAAGACTTCTTGTGATGTCTAGTTGGTATCAAAAGAAAATGTTGCTGATCTGATCTCTAATATGGCCGCCATAGCATCCATCTTGAAAATCTTGTTATTGCAACTCCTCCTAGATGGATGGTCATGTCAACATGGGTCTTTCACCAAAAGTCTTCTTGTGATATCTAGCTGGATCTAAATGAAAATGATGCTGATCTAATCTACAATATGGCTGCTATGGTTTCCAACTTGAAAATCTTGTTATCATTACTTCTCAAAGGAAAGTCACATCAACATGTGATTTCATCAGAACGCTTCTTATGATATCTAATTCGTTCTAAATCAAAATGGTGCGGATCTGACCTCGAACATTGGGTTTTGACCAAAAGACTTCTAATGATGTCCAGTTGATCCTAAATGAAAATGGTACCGATCTTACACCCACATCCACAGTGGCTGTTTTGAAGATATTGTTATTGCCAAACAAATATCATAGATAGTTTCAACACACAGATGTTAAAAAAAGAAATGGTCTTATCTTGAATTCCTGGAAATTCTTTTCGCCAAATGAGCGTCAATCCATTCAAGGGACTCTTGTTTTGCAAGGAGTTGGGATTAGTGAAGTTCTATTGTATATATTCCTTTTTTTTTTTTCTTTAATTTTAAGCAGAGGTGTGCGCAAGAGGGATATCTTTGCCACAGTGGAAATTTCTAAATGAGACAGGTATAATGTTTTCACCCTAGAACGTGTTGTTGCTGACATGAGACATTTATTGTTTGTCATAAAGGAGACAAAGAACACATTTCCTTTTGTTACATATTCGAAATAAAAATTATTTGGAATAAAAAATAACATTATTTTAATTAGGTCCTTTAATGAGGTCCTTTAGTGAGGCACGTGGTTTGAAGGCAAACGGGAGCGCACTAGGGCTTGACGGGGAAAGCCCGCCCGTCTATTGTTAACCAGCTTGGAGCACTGTACAGTGAAACAGAGCAGTAGGGCAACGTGTTACACAAGTAGAATGTAGGTAAACACAGCCCAACAATAGCAACTTAAGTGGTTATTAACGTGGGAACAAAGTATTATCCATTAAATTAACAAAAAAACAAGTACTTAAAAAAAACAAGTACTTGAATGTTTATTGTATAAAGATCTAATAGCCGAATATATAGAGAAATATTTTAGAAAAAGACCAAATATGTCTACATTTCTGGAACTTATGAATACCCAGAATACCAGAATTTTTAATAAATTGGCCACTTACATTTATAAAGCTTTTACGCATACAAATAGCGTCCTATATTCAGTTATCTTTGCAAATAATTTTGACATACTATTGCTTAAACATGAATTTTGAATTACATAACATCTAATTGTATCTTCATATTATTACCTTTAATAATGTTGATATCTCTTTCTCCCCACGGATATATTTTGTAAATGAATCGGCTTATCATTTCGTATCTTACTGAGTTTTCTTTGTATGTTGTACACCTTAGATGATGATACCTTGTTGTTTATTGTACTATCCGTCATCAATCAATTAATTGAAAATATATCCACACAGTCCGCTTGGACTATTGGAATGAATACAGATGCTTTCTACTTATTTTGAAGGTTTTTAACGAGACATCTATCAGTTTTAATAGTTTTGTTTGATTCTTTTCAATACCCCTATATGTTCATCCATCTCTGTCTGTTCATCCGTCTGTCTGTAACTGTCTCTGTCTGTTTGTCTGTCTCCTTCTATCTCCACCCTATATTAAATCTCTGAATATATATGAGGTTGGCGTGGTTGCGTGTAGTAACATATAGAGGAGATGTAGTAACATAGATAATAGAGGAGATGTATTGACTAATCTCTTAGTCTGTAAGGAGCTATTTTAAGAATTTATGTGCACACAGGTAAAGTACATAAACAGACATGACACATTGCAGACATACACTAATATTAAATGTTATGTATGTGTACAATTTTGTGGTAGTCAATTTCAATAGAAAATTTTATTTGTAACAAGTAAAATATCATAACAAAAGATCGAGCCTGTTCATTCAACTACCCTAATCACCCTCTATAGATACAATCCTATCAAGTACAAACAAGCTCGTGGAATTCCCACAATGAGGAGACCTTTATGAAACTTGATCTACAAAGGTTTCCCATTCTGATTAACATTTCTCAACCGTCTCAAATTGAAATTCGACCGAATTATGTTTGCAGGATAATTATTAACGTTGGACAAGTAAATATATGACCTAGGGTTTATATTTCCTGTCTGAAGATTAAGTCAATGTTTAGAGCTATAATTTTTCGTGGTAAAGGTTTTACAGCGGTATCTTTGGACACGTTTGTTTTCAATCTGGATGCGTCTGCTTTCTTATTAATAGTGAGCGAGTATACTTTACATCAAAAGTTATTCCTTTATCTGCCCATAGTTGACAATGTTTCCTATTCTTCTGTCTAATTAAAATTGGTTTTGAGGTAGAAAGAAGCTAGAATCCCAAATTTGTTGCTAAATGACTTTCAGCGGCGGTTCCAAAAATATTGTTGGGGGTGGCTTAAACAAGTTGGCGATGAGTCTGTGGGACGGACACCCCCTCTCCCCCCCCCCCAATTTGAAGTTTCCAAATAGTTTATCGTTAACTTATAAACACGAGAGGCTTAACTGCTTCTGTCTGCCTGTCTCCGTCATCCAATCAGCTACTTGGCCCCGAGAGGTTGAGTGGTCTAAGGTGCTCGCCTTTACCAATCACTGACATCTCACCTTTGTCCGTGTGGGTTCGAGTGTTGGCTCGACCAACGTGGGTATGTGAGAAAACTTGCCAGTAGCTTCCCGTGGGTCGGTGGTTCTTTTCGGGTTCTTCCTCTACCAAATATACTGGCCGCCATATATAGCCTATAATGTGCTGAAAAATGGCATTAAATCCCACAAAACCAAAACCAAATCCACTATAGCCTCGGTTTGATTCTTTTTTATGTTTGTTTTTTTTAAAAAGAAAGCTCAATTAAGTTGAGAGAGTTATCGGAATTGACCGATGTTTAGGTGTGCCGTAATGAATTTGGGCCCACATTGTAGTTTGATGTCCACACCCGTTTTCACTCATCGCGAATTGGATGTGTATGGTAACCCCAGGCTAATTCAAATTTAAAGCCACCGTCAAAAGATAAATGTGGGTGGAACAAGCGCACTTTATGATACTCTTTTTATACATAATTGGCAACATTTGAATAAATGAAGTAGGTGATTTACAGCTACACTTCCGGTACACACATTTCAAGTTTCTGCGAGGTGTAGTGAAGAAATTCCTATATGCATTAGGTCAAAGCGTGATTAAGTTTGACTATGTTTTTGGTTTGCACCTTTTGTACCTTTCAATTTTTGAATAGTGACTGAAAAAAAGGGTCTCGATCTCTAAAGCAGGGTGGCCACAGATTTGTAAACAATCCGTGACCACAGCTTTTACAAAACAATCCTTACTTTTATCGGCAGTTAAGAAATAAAGTCCGCATTCAAAGGAAACGAGTATTAGCTTTCCAAAAAATATTCAAGGCTCTGCTATATTCAATTAATTGTTGGGTTAGGAAGGAAATAAAAGAAAAAACATTTAAAAAAAATAATAGTGTCAAGGGGCAAGAGAAATAGGTCAGTTCATCTATTGAGCAGATGTGGAATAACATTAAAGGTCAAATACAGAGGTTTAAACCAAGTTTGTAATCTTTCAACCCTGGAAATCAAATATTCGTTGCTATTATAAATTTCTATGGCATCGTTTACAGATAAATGTGTTTAAAATTATCACCCACCTCGGCTATTTCTGCTAGATAAAAGTATGCCTAAAAAATATACTGGCGCAGTGTTTTACAGAAAATCATACCGTTTGTTCGCCGGAAATTTCTTCGCAAAAGAGAAACCGCAATCTATTCGGACCACGGCGTATATTTCTACAATTGGATTAACCGTAGGATTGACCGAGAAGGTGCGAATGAAAAGTAGTTATATGCCTTCACAACTTCTCGGTCAATCCTTGTTTCATAAATAGCTGAGGTGGTCCGAATGGCAGCTATCGTCATACATTCGAGGTATGATTTCTAGAATTGACCTCGCAGTTGCGAATGAAAGAATTCGCTAACGCAGAGATTACAGTGTAGGGAATTTGCAATAGGTTATGACATAAACGGTGAATTCTGTGGAAATTTAAGAATCTGAGACGACTAATGCTACACATACGGTCAAAATGGTCATCGACAGATTGAGATAAACAAGGAAAATAAATGATGACAGTTATTGAAAAGAAGTTCCAAAGTACTATACATTCAGACGTACTTTTTGTTTCTCTAACTTTTATGTTGTATAAATCGCATTGCTAAAATAAACATATATTCCTATATGTGATAAAAATACAAAAGTTTCATCAGTGAAGGGTCAAACAAAGTTTGATCAGATGTAATAGGATTAAAAACACAAAGGCTGTAACAAACAAATGGAAAAAAAATACCAGCGTTACTCAAGAGAAAAAATAACGTAACAGTGACCTAGTTTTTAGTATGGTTGGGCTGCCATCCTTGAGATATATCCATATATCAATTTTCATGAGTGTTGGTCAAATAGGCTCCATGATATTGAAGGTAGGCTGAAAATTAGGCCACAGGGACTCAGTTTTGATACGGCTGAAGTACTCTCCTTGAGATTCATCTACATACCAAGTTTCATGAGTGTAGGTAAAATAGGGTCTAAGGTATTGAGGGCTTAACGATCAAACGAACACACGAACGAACGGGCTAAACGCTATATCCCCTCACAACTTATTTGGCGAGGATATAGTGAAGAAGCGTCAGACTAAAATGTCTGAGTACATGATCTTTTGGGGTTCGTCTTAAACATTTTTTATTCTCAAAACTACTTTTGCTGTGGCTATTTCAAATTCTTATTTAAATTTCTTGAATAAGTGTCTGCGGACTAACAGCGTGGTATGCTTAATTTATCTGTTTATTATAATCCCCCGTCTTACTCTTATTGTCTGCCCCTTGTGAAAATATCCAATTTGTTGCTGTGTCTTCATCCTCTTGCTTTTCAAATTCGTTGTGTTGTGGTCATTGAACTTCATCTAAATTTGAGAACAAAACTAGATCGGCAAAGGATAAAGATCTGAATTTAACTGGCATCCTAAATCCAGCACACACATATTTGATTAAGTGGTTCGCGATACTTCAGTTTCTTTTCCATCGCAAACACACTTCAGTGCACTTAAAAAGACCTTTGTAGCCCATTGAAGAATAAATTTGCAAGCGAAAACACGACGTATTTATAGCTTGCTTTTGTATATGTGAGCTCGAGACTTTTATTTTTGAACGTTTTATGGTTTTTCAAATAGGCGTTACTGATCTGCGAAGTATGTTTCTATTTTTTCCACGGCTCATAAAAAGATCTATAAAGAGTAAAGCTTGTCACTTAGGATGGATTTATCACACGTATTGCTTTATGACTCGGGGACGAATATGCGCTCCGACTTATAGGGGATAGACTCTAGTCAAAGTGTTATTCTTCGGCTACTCCCCATCCTTCGGATTTCATGTGTCATTCATTGAGTTTTTCCCCTTCTTAACATGGTAATATATGCTTTGCATCCGTCGATTTGTCACAAGGCAAGTGTCATTGACGCAAATCGCAGATTGGCTACATTGCAAGGATCTGTCGATTTGTCACAAGGCAAGTGTCATTGGCGCAAATCGCAGATCGGCTACATTGCAAGGATCTGTCGATTTGTCACAAGGCAAGTGTCATTGACGCAAATCGCAGATTGGCTACATTGCAAGGATCTGTCGATTTGTCACAAGGCAAGTGTCATTGACGCAAATCGCAGATCGGCTACATTGCAAGGATCTGTCGATTTGTCACAAAGCAAGTGTCATTGACGCAAATCGCAGATTGGCTACGTCGCAAGGATCTGTCGATTTGTCACAAGGCAAGTGTCATTGACGCAAATCGCAGATTGGCTACATTGCAAGGATCTGTCGATTTGTCACAAGGCAAGTGTCATTGACGCAAATCGCAGATTGGCTACATTGCAAGGATCTGTTGAATTGTTACAAGGCAAGTGTCGCTGACGCAAATCGCAGATTGGATAAATTGCAAGGATCTGTCGATTTGCCACAAGGCAAGTGTCATTGACTCAGATCGCAGATCGGCTACATTGCAAGGATCTGTGGAATTGTCACAAGGCAAGTGTCATTGGCGCAAATCGCAGATTGGCTACATTGCAAGGATCATACAGGAGTTTGTTTTTGGGAGTTTTTTTGTTGTTGTTTGCTTGAGGGTTCCATTTCTTTAGTGCGTGTTACAGCAACGATTTAACTTGCCAATGGAGAATGGTAGATAATCCAAAATGGTCAGTCATTATTGAATAATATTCTCGGCAATCAACTGAAACAAACACTGTATTTCCATCAATGTCATTCCAGTGTCAAGGTCGTGTCATACTGCATAATGTAAATTATCGATTGCGAATCTATGTTAATTTTCTCTGCCACTCATTAATGAGGTTTCTTGAAAATGAGACTTTCCTTCAAATATTTGTCTTTCAGCTTTTAACTTCTCTTTATTTACAGAGGATGAATTTAATGGTAGTGTCAAACGTAGAATATCTGACTCCACGGGATTAAACCGGAGAGTACTTTCAATGGAAGTGTTGATCTCCGTAAATATTTGTCTGGAACATGTGATGGCTAACCAAGTACTAGAGTTTACCTTGGGACTAGAATTACACAGTTTTAGTCCCTGAGTTTACCGAATATTAGCTCATGATTTATTTCAGCCCCAGAATTATTGTATTTGTTCGTGATAATTATAATGGCCCTTCATTTGTCATTTGTTTGCATCTACGTATTAGAGGTTTCTTGTTTTCAGTTGATATGTATAAACTCTTCCATGTAATATATTGGTTTAATGTGAGAATAGTTTTGTCAAGTGGGATATAAATCATCAGTAGTACACATATTTATACCTTCTGAATTTCAATACAGGAAAGTCATACTTGCAAATATTATCTTACGGTTGTTATGACTGTCTGGTGCAAGAGCAATGTAAATACTGCCTTTAAAAGGCCAAATATGTTACTGTAGGCTTGTGATAAAGATATAGCTAAATATTGTACTGTAGGCTTGTGATAAAGATATAGCTAAATATTGTACTGTAGGCTTGTGATAAAGATATAGCTAAATATTGTACTGTAGGCTTGTGATAAAGATATAGCTAAATATTGTACTGTAGGCTTGTGATAAAGATATAGCTAAATATTGTACTGTAGGCCTGTGATATAAATATAGCTAAATATTGTACTGTAGGCCTGTGATGTAGATATAGCTAAATATTGTACTGTAGGCCTGTGATAAAGATATAGCCAAATATTGTACTGTAGGCCTGTGACAAAAACATATATATAAATATTGTACTGTAGGCCTGTGACAAACATATAGCTAAATATTGTACTGTTGGCCTGTGACAAAGATATAGCTAAATATTTTACTGTAGGCCTGTGACAAAGATATAGCTAAATATTTTACTGTAGGCTTGTGAGAAAGATATAGCTAAATATGTTACTGTAGGCTTGTGCTAAAGATATAGCTAAATATTTTACTGTAGGCCTGTGAAAAAGATATAGCTAAATATGTTACTGTAGGCTTGTGCTAAACATATAGCTAAATATTTTACTGTAGGCCTGTGAGAAAGATATAGCTAAATATTTTACTGTAGGCTTGTGCTAAACATATAGCTAAATATTTTACTGTAGGCCTGTGAGAAAGATATAGCTAAATATGTTACTGTAGGCTTGTGACAAAGATATAGCTAAATATTTTACTCTAGGCTTGTGAGAAAGATATAGCTAAATATTTTACTCTAGGCTTGTGAGAAAGATATAGCTAAATATTTTACTGTAGGCCTGTGAAAAAGATATAGCTAAATATGTTACTGTAGGCTTGTGCTAAACATATAGCTAAATATTTTACTGTAGGCCTGCGAGAAAGATATAGCTAAATATGTTACTGTAGGCTTGTGACAAAGATATAACTAAATATTTTACTCTAGGCTTGTGAGAAAGATATAGCTAAATATTTTAATGTAGGCTTGTGCTAAAGATATAGCTAAATATTTTACTATAGGCTTGTGAGAAAGATATAGCTAAATATTTTACTGTCGGCTTGTGAGAAAGATATAGCTAAATATTTTACTGTCGGCTTGTGAGAAAGATATAGCTAAATATTTTAATGTAGGCTTGTGCTAAAGATATAGCTAAATATTTTACTCTAGGCTTGTGAGAAAGATATAGCTAAATATTTTAATGTAGGCTTGTGAGAAAGATATAGCTAAATATTTTACTCTAGGCTTGTGCTAAAGATATAGCTAAATATGTTACTGTAGGCTTGTGAGAAAGATATAGCTAACTTCGTTGGTCCTTCTTTTTTTCAATGCTAATCATATGAGCGTAACCGTACGGATACGACTGCTGCATTAGGAATGAGTAACTAAGTTATAAAATGCATATATTTCCATTTACGACGGTAAACAGTGTCTGTCTAAGAAGAAATTATCGTGTAATTCTTTATCTTTAACCTTTTATTAATTTTTTAAAACATTTTATTCCTCGTTCTAATTCCTTGTCTACATCGGGCGTACAGGTGATGTTAGGTATTTAGAAAAGAGGATTAGATTTGATGTACGGCGAGAGGATTTGCAGTTCTGCATGTACATAATATTCGTCGAGTACTGCTGCATCGGTTTCGGCTTATATGAGTACATTGATAGAACCATCTAAGTCTCTTCTGGCATATGTTTTTCATTTAACGTGTCCCGATGTAAATTAAGAAGCAATATAGATATTTCAGCCTGTTTTATATTCACAGTTCGATAAACATATTCGAGACCAAGAATTGTATATGCACAGTATATATATATATATATATATATATATATATATATATATATATATATATATATATATATATATATATATAATCACGGGCGGTTGTGTCAACATTTTTATACATGTACTTTGTTACGTGGTGTACTAGTGTGATAATTTTTTCTTTCTGTTTACAACTTTTTTCTATATAAAAATCATTACCAGCATTGCTTGTGATTGACAACTGTGTCATACTGATTGTTTAATTAATTGGCTGTGACAATGTGTCAGAATAATTTATTGACATATTTTTGCGTCATTTGTTTGAATCCAGCAGTGAAAATAATATTACCGTTGACACATGTCAGACCAAAATATTTAAAGTAATCGGCATGAAGCAGTTGTTTACCAAGTCCAGAATTTTTTTTGAAAAATAAAAAATGTGTACTAATATCACTTTGACTTTTGTTTGTGTCATGTCACTCTCGAGGAATGTCGCAGATGGCCAGACATACTCGTCATATAAAGAGACACCACTTTGCGTATCCAGAGATGCGTAAAGTGGGTGTAAACCATCAAAACGGAGACGAAAATTAATGTCATTTTGGTGTACCTTCGTCAAATTATTCACAAGATTGTCTTGATGTAGGAGTGACACAGTAAAAAAGACAATTAAGGTGCCAGCAGGAGACAAACAGATTGTATACAAATACACAATCTTTGGATATTTTCACAAGGAGTACACTATAATTGTTTACGCCAAGCTAATCTTACGAAATCTGATCATACTGATCCTTCACCTACAAATCAGAGTGAAATTATTATGTGCGATCGCACCCTATGTGCCTCCTAGACCAAGCGGAAGGATACAATTTCAATTCAATTCAAATTTTATTCTCACAAGCATGTGCATGTATATAGAGTATACACTACAAATAGTGCGTGGTTATCAAATGCTATATGTACAACCTTAAACAGAAATCAGAAAAGGCAATCATCAAAAGCTCGAAAGGAGAAGATGGACAAATGTAAACAATCTTTATAACAAATTACTGTAAAGATAATAGAAAACAAAGAAGCACACTCGCATAAAATACATTTATACTATAATACACTTCCGGTCAAACAACATATAGCATCATGATCATTACCAGCAACAAAAATGACAAATAGAACATCATGTACATTTTTAAAAAATGATATCTGCACTAAATAAGTGAACGGCGGCAATATCGATAATTTCAGGGAAAATAATTCCATACGACAGTTATCCAACGCTAGTGATCTTGTAACAATTGTACTAGACTCGAAGTCAGTAAAATTCCACAGCCATACTTCGTTTAAACGAAGTACAGGTTCTAATGAATGTTTTTCAAATTATAAGTACGTCATATATGTATTCGGCAGAATACCTAATATGCTACTGTACGTTATTTACCAGCAATTTTAATTATGATATTGTGATCCTAAATTTGATCTTTCTAAAGATACAATGGTGCTCATACTTCGATGCGACGAATTTACACTCAAAAACTCAAATACTTAGCGAGTTTTCTAGTGGCTTTTGCCTTTGTTTTCCTTGCAAATCCAACATCAGTCATAAATATATTCTACATGTCGGTGATAAAGCTCTCCTTGAAAGCTTTCATGCAACAGTTGTTTTTTTATGCAATGCTGTGGGAAAACTTACATACTATAATATGTGAATTAAACGTTCAGGTGTCATCAAGTTATGCCAAAATGTCTTAATTTCACCGAAAAAAGATACCGTATATACTCACTTATAAGTCTGGCCCAACTGCAAACAACATAGACCCTGATTTGCTGTTACATAATGCACCGGCAGATTAGGATCTATGTCATGCTGATTATTTCTAACAAACTGCATAGATCCTATTCTGCCGGCGCATTATGGGTTGATGCAGTTTGCAATTGGATGTGAGTTATAAAGGAGTATATACGGAAGTCTCGGTATAACGTAATCCAATTATCTGCCTTAAGACGTACATTCTGTCCATTAGAGGTTACTTTCGTACGGAGGTAATTAAAATGATATCATAACTGTTGACCTCTTATACTTGTCATGGGGAAGGTCACTTCTGACACAATACAAGGTTGTACACTGAAGAGTCTGGACGTGCCTTTGGCTGAATTTTATTAGATTTTAGAAAAAAACACACGAGAAGATAAATATAAACCAGAGCAACTATAATAGCTCACCATCGTAAATCCCCACGCGTTGTAATCCATATTCCCAAACCTTCTACTTACCCCCACCGGTACTCACTCCGACTCGCAGACAGTGACCCAGGGCTCATATTGAAAATTCGTCACATATATGATGCATCTTCCTGATATGACTGCACATATAAAATTTTATCCGAATTTGTTTTGAACATGTCATTGCAATCTAAATTTGTTATACATCTAACCTTTGACCCCTTTTAGTGCCCCCCCCCCAGCAGAAGATGACTCTCTCCCCTGCAGATGGTCACCATAAGGGCAACGTAACTCAAATGTTTGTAAATTTCCATCCGGCGGTTTAGGAATAGATGTGGTAATGGACAGACAGATGGACGGACAGAGTGCATATGCCAATATTCCGAGCTAAGGTGTCGGGATAAAACGTTCTAATTTTAAAATATTAAGAATAGTACAACATCACAGAAAATATGCGCAAGGCTACAAGTGCACTGAACAGATCTTGTTTTAAGTGCTCAGCATAACGTACATATATAAAACTCATCTTCACGCCCGTTCATTAAGTAATTTCCTAAAAATATAATACCAGCTAAATTATTCTTTTATCAACGCAGTTACCTGTCTTCCAAACGATAGCGTCGGTCACCTTCTGCTTCTTTAGTTTTGATGAATTAATTTTGTCAACTCTCATATTTAATTACGTATAACACGCAGATGTTTTCAAGTGTCATGCGTGCTGTGTCATATCACCATCTTTGTTCGGTTAGTAAAAAATTTTAAAAAATATTGCTGTTATGTTTCTTTGTGAAAAGAGGTACACGGAACACATGGCGTGTATCTGGTGCACCCACGCGTGGTTCTACGGCATTGAGCTTTTAACAACAAAACATCAACGTGTCTTACTCATATCACGCACAATGGAAATATCTGAATGTATATTTTATTCACAGCAATGCCTATCCTTGATGATGCATTTTGCTTGCATACTGTATACATGAAGTTTACTGGAGAGAGAGAGAGAGAGAGAGAGAGAGAGAGAGAGAGAGAGAGAGAGAGAGAGAGAGAATGTATCTGTTTTTTAAAAACATTTTCGGAGTATAAGTGTTTATTTGTTATGGGATCAAACGAAATATCATCTGTATTATTTATTGAAAAAAACGTTATCGCAGAAAATGAGTGAAATTTGACAGTAGTATCCACTTAAATCATTTTGGAACAATCTTTCGTACATCACACAATTTACTGCGACTATTTCAATACTGAAAAAGACAGAAGTTTATGAAAGAGAAACTTCTTTTTTACAAGGCACTTCTTTTTGTGGAAAGTGTTAAAAGGAGTACATAATAAATTATTCCTAAAAACATCAAGATTTTATAATCTCTCAATGTCATGAAAATCTTTTTTGTCTTGGCGCTAAAGCGTTCTACATAAATCTACAACAGAGTATCCGTACTGGTGAAGCTGATGCTTTAAGTAATGGAATACTCGCTCTTAACTCATGCGTTGACCTATAAATACAAGGTATTAGTAAGTTTATAAATCCGCATTAGACTTTGTAAAAATAAAGATACACAGTGTTTCATGGAATGAATGTACAAAAGTACTGTACGACATACATCAACTTTATTATCCCTCTCCGTTTGCCGTTAGTATTCATATCAATCGATTTATTTAGGGGAATAACTTGTCGCCATATCTACCTAACTTCTCGCCCTATCTACCTAGCTTGTCGCCTTATCTACCTTACTTGTCGCCCTATTTACCTAACTTGTCGCCCTATCTACCCTACTTCTCGCCCTATCTACCTAGCTTGTCGCCCTATCTACCTTACTTGTCGCCCTATCTACCTAACTTGTCGCCCTATCTACCTTACTTGTCGCCCTATCTACCTAACTTGTCGCCCTATCTACCTAGCTTGTCGCCCTATCTACCTTACTTGTCGCCCTATCTACCTAGCTTCTCGCCCTATCTACTTTACTTGTCGCCCTATCTACCTAACTTGTCGCCCTATCTACCTTACTTGTCGACCTATCTACCTAACAGTATCTAAACGAAAACAAGATATGTTTAAGTCCACATAAATAACTGCGTTCAATAGTGTGTTTTTGCAGTGTGTGAGGGGGGTGTTTTTTTTTTTAAATCTAAGATGGAATTAATATTTATAACAGTCCTTCCATCATTTAAGAAAACGATAATTGATACCAAACGATGAAAGCGGAATATGCTGGAACTTTATCTTTAATCTTACTTCTGTAAAGTTGGTTAACTATATATAGGAAGGGATAAATATTTTAGTGGGAAGTTCATCGTTATAATTATTTTTAAAAATGTTGTCATTCTAGATAACATGTTTTTCATTGCTTATTCGTACTTGTTTTCTTTGCCTTTTATGTTTTTATTAATGATACATTTTAACCTATTTAGAAGGAATAAGATCCAAGGACTCGGGGGAGCATGCAATATGACTTTGACAGAGGCTCTGACGTAATTTGACCGCTGCATGATCGAACGAAAGCCAAGATTGAAATTGTGTTTTTTATGCTCTGACTGTAGTTGTAAATGGGTAGGTCAGTTTGCAAATAATAAAATAATAACTAGCGAGTGTTTGTAAAACAATATCTCTCTCTCCACCCCCCCCCCCCCCCGCCATATCCGCGCCGATCTTCCTGTTTTGCTCCATCCCCTCACTATGTGCCCTTGGGATAAGGATAGACCAATGTCAGTAGCATATCTGAATTATGATCGCTAAGTTTTAATATAGTCATGGGGTTTGGATCTCAATAGTGTATCAGTTAAGACTCATATGCTCATATGCCCCCCCCCCCCTCCCTGTGGTAGATCAACATTCTAAGACCCTTGCGCACATTTACAGACCACCTTCAGTCATATTCTAAGGTTTATAGTCTATATTTTGTGTGGTGTAGGAGGAGTGCGCACCACTCGAAATACCACAAATTACTACATATCTTATATAAAAGTCTATAGATGCAAAAGTGCCCCCACCCCATTCTCCGCCCCAGGATGGAGAGCCACATCTTCAATAATATCCCAACGTTTCAAGTCTATATCTGGAACGGTTGTAGGACTTGATGTGCGAAGAGCGCACGGATAATAATAATAATAATAATAATAATAATAATAATAATGTTATTAGCATCATCATATCAGCTGCAGCCACAGCCAATATACATGAATACCTCAGTGTAAAGTACCTGTAGTCAGTGGCGGCGCGAATGTTTGAGGCGCCGAGGGGCAAGGTTCTTTAGTGGCGCCCATGCTTTGCCACAGAGAACTGTTTTTATGTCAGTTGCCAATTTCACCCCCCCCCCTGCACCCCATCTACGCTCCGGTTACAGGTAAAAAAAAAACAAAGCTTACGAAGGCGCCCCCTCGCCTGGCGCTTGGGGGCAATTGCCACCCCACCCCCGTCGCGCCGCCACTGCATCTTAAATCGATTTATAAGGCACTCCTCAGTGTACTCAAAAATTCACTCCTCACCACCAGTTCGTAAAGAGTGAATTTTTAAACAAACAAACGAACAAAATTCCAGCAAAATGCCCGTGATATTGCTATTAGTTCACTTTTTTACAGTAAGGGTCTGTCGCGTTCTGCGTCTGTAATTTCTAACAATTTATCATCTCGAATGTTTGGATCCCATATCATGACATACACCGTTTGTACTCACTTATAAGACAGGGCCAACTGCTAGCAATATAAACTCTGATCTGCCGTCTCATAATGCGCCGGCAAATCAGAGTCTATGTTGTTTGTTCTACTGATTACTCGAAACATACTGCATAAACAAAGATCTGCCGGCGCATTATGCGATGGGAGATCTGGGTCTGTGCAGTTTGCAGTTGGACAAAACATATAAGCGAGTACAGACGGTATTCACCAGCAACTGCTTTAATTTGTAGCGCAATAAAGAGTGGACAATATCGTATCAAATTTGAGTTGCTTCCGCATATTCTAGCGACTTATCGGGCAAGCAGCTGTAAAGAACAGGTGGGCTGCATATGGCGTACCCACGCCGTGATCACGTGTCATCTGGTTTTTCAAGTCTGATACGTCAACAAACCTTCTCATTAGGGAACAGTTCGTGTGTACTTCAACTCTTAGCAATATTTTAGATGTTTAAGGAGAGAGAGAGAGAGAGAGAGAGAGAGAGAGAGAGAGAGAGAGAGAGAGAGAGAGAGAGAGAGAGAGAGAGAGAGAGTTGAACATATCTAGTTTTATGGTTCTTTACAGTTTCTTTTCTCGGCTGGTTATCAATCTTTTTTTCTTTTCATTCGCTTTTCTCGATTAGTATTATAGTGCCCAACCTTTAGTTTAATACAAAAATGATACCCAACATATTTTCAATGCGCAAACAGTTATGCCCTATCCCAAATTACACCATTCTCTGAACTTTTAATCTTTATGTGGAATTTTTTTGTCGTGATAAAAGAAAAAAGGACTCTATTCCAAAATGATATTTTTTTTTTACAGAAGAAATAAATAAATAAATAAAAAATAACAACACACCTCCTTTTTTAATTGTATTGAAAGATCTAAAAACTACTTGTGTTATTTTGTCTCTGAGTGTAACTTCCCCATAATCATGTACTGAATACTCCACATCAATTTAATGGCCAGAAAGTTGATGATACATTAATGTCAAAATTGCTATTGTTGGTATACTTTACAACTCGTATCGTGTATGCATTTACCGATCATAATGTACAAATCTGTTGGTGTACTTTACCACTCGTATCGTGTATACATTTACCGATCATAATGTACAAATCTGTTGGTATACTTTACAACTCGTATCGTGTATACATTTACCGATCATAATGTACAAATCTGTTGGTGTACTTTACCACTCGTATCGTGTATAAATTTACTGGTAATAATGTACACATCTTTTTATAAAAACAGTACAAAATGCACTGAAGACGACCTGTTTTAAGAAACAACATGTCTTAAGAGGATACACACTTTTTTATCTACATTTGATACTTCAGATGCCTAAAAACCTGTATAAAAAGACATGTCTTCAAGTCCTACTTTTTGGGATGACCATAGGTAGTCTCTTAAGGCAGGTTCCAAAGTATTTGTATATAGTTCCACACAGGATGTGCCAAGGGATGAACGTATCCTAAAGTAGGCCAACCAAACAGTAGGACGTGAATCGTTTAGTGAAAACGAGGACAGCCAGGAAAAATTAGACACAAAATCTAAACTAAACTTAATTAATCACAAGCAAAGCAAGATTTGTTTTTTACCCCATGCATGACTACTAACGAAAGGAAGGAAAAGAATGGATGAATTGATGAATGAATGTTTTTTCTTTTTATTATTAAAAAAAAAAAAAAAAAAAAAAAAAAAAAAAAAAGTTGTTTCTGTTTTAATTAATACATGCATGACTATATACTCTGCTTTCTGTACGCTCTTTCTAAACACCCACACTGATACCGATATTCGGAAAAACAGTCCAAGGAGTATCAGAACAACGCACCAATGAATCAATAATAGGACCCTTACAATGGCCCCAATCGAACCTAAGAGTATAAGGTGGTCACAAGTCCAAACCATCAGGGGCCGACTGCACAATGCG
This sequence comes from Margaritifera margaritifera, assembly GCA_029931535.1. NCBI lineage: Eukaryota > Metazoa > Mollusca > Bivalvia > Unionida > Margaritiferidae > Margaritifera > Margaritifera margaritifera. Next base: position 673,973 of record JAQPZY010001285.1, read on the forward strand.
GTATATAGTTCATGCTTTATCCCAGATCCACTGAAACTATCCAATAGGACCCTCTCAATGGCCCAAATCGAACCTAAGAATATAAGGTGGTCACAAGTCCAAACCATCAGGGGCCCACTGCACAAAGCGGTATATAATCTACAACTTAAACCCAGTCTCCAAACAAAAAGGCAGCAAATTCAATTGCTAACAAGAAACTTAAAAACTTTGACCCAAAATCCATAGACAATATAAGGTGGCTTAAAAACCAAAAGCCATCAGGCCCAGCCGCACAAAGTGGCAACGATTACTTCAACATGCATAGAATCAAGTATAGGGCAAAGCTCCTTGGACTTAACCCAACTTCAACACGGTACCAGTCAGCCAATCATATAGAGTTCATTAAAATTAAAAAATTTTTAAAAAAGAATAGCGACACGTGCAAGACGACATCAATATTTAGGCAAAATCACACCCTGGACCACAGATACCACCTTGTGACGCAAAAGCTCCTCCCTGGCCGTCACTGACTTCGCCTTTTCCGCGCCCGGACATTGCATCGCAACAGACAGTGTGCTGGGCACACAATTAAATGGCGTGAGGGCGATTCGCACCCCCACGCCGATTAATTAAATAGCATGCGGTGCATGCAGTAAAGCGCAAGCGGTTGTTACAGCTCTGTTTAAACCGCTTGACGAACCCCAAACTGATGCTACAGCAACAGTTTGGGGGCAAATTAAATAGTGCGCTGTGCGCATATTAATCAGACGTACATGACGAGATTCGTCGCACACGTCTATAATTCAAATTCAGTCAGTCAAGGCTCAGTCGGCCGTTACGAACGTTGGAACAGGGCAGTCTGCCACGCTTGAGATTGGGCATATTGTATTAAATGTGTTTTCGTGCCCATTTTGTCATAATTGTCAAATGATAAGAAAGAAATAGAATATGCTGCCACCGAGATCTATTATATGCTTCGATAAATCAGAGCTTTAATGATTGATCTAAATGATGTGACAGAGCTACCGCAGAGAACGGCAAACAATATGGGCCCTTTGAAGGGAAGTGATGAATTAAGCTCAATCATTCAAAAACTGAGCGAAGTTTCGCATATATTTGATCATGTTGTCAAATAAAAATGCTTCTACATTATTTGAATCCATGAAAGAATCGGAAAAGTTTATTGCTTTTGATAAATTGAAGCAATAATAAAATACTTGTCCACATTGAGTCTATGTATGTAGGATCCGAATGACGAGTCACGTGGTCATGCTACGTTGTGCGTGAAAGGGCTAATAGTATAAAGTCCAAAACATTGCATTTTGATGTCTGTGGCATATATATATTTTTTAAAGTTATTGAACCTATTTTCCATTTCTTTTTCAAGTTCGTAAACCCATTTAATTATTTTTTTCCCCTGCGGAGGGCATACGAATATCTGTCAAAATCCGAGATAGATTTTTAATTTTCATCATTGTAACCCGCACCAGACTACTAGTACTAATACTAATGACACTGTGACTACTACAACTTTAATGTGTAATCACAGACATTTTTCATAGCGGAATTTTTATATACATTACAGTTAAATAGTTGGCTCGAACATCCTGGCTTACTCGAATTCGATTTTAAGACCAGACAAGAAAGTATATAATTACATGAAACCTCGTTACTCGAACCACTGATCTGTTGGAATAATTTGCTAGGTCCCTTGTGTATTCTAATTATCGAGATTTTACTTTAGACGGCCCCTCAACGAGGAAAAACCTCCCATTTCACATTTACTAAACAAGTTCTATTACAACTCATACAGGGTTAGTAGGTGAAGTTTAGTTTTTAATTCCATTTTGTCTCCCAAACAGCAGATATAAGTTTTGATTGTGTCATGTATGCTTCAAAGAGTATTGCCATATCCTTCAAGAATTATTTCAGTGTACATATAGCAAGCACAGAATATACCTACCGACGAAGTAGATGTACAGTAAATTCTCTCCGCTGTTTTATAAAAGTTATTATCTCTGAAGTTTTTGAGTCAACATAAACGTTTGTAGAAGTATAGTTTCTTGTTGTTTCAAGGAAATAATGTGTTCACGTGTTGCTGATGCACATTGGTTTTATTCTCTCTGTTTGTCATTCTTTGATATTCATTCCTTTGGTTTTTAGAGGAAAATCTATTAAGTTTTGGATCACTTGTCGCATAAGCTACCTTCTCCAGAGAGATACAGATACTTAGAGCTACTTAAACATTTGTGTGTCGCATTGCACTTTGTGTTACAAAATATTAAATGAATGTACTTTTTTCGGTGGTTTACATTTAAGCCGATAATGCAAAACAGAGTACTGTATAATTATTTGCATAAGTGTGGACTGCTGGTTTTTGTATATTTGAGCGGTGTCAAGTATGTGTTACATATTCACTTCTTGTGTAGACAATAAACGAAGTACAAATACATTTCTATATATTTATTCCTTTTAGTAAAAGTCGTATAAGAAACTGGTACCTCTAAAAGACTTAGTAAAATAAACACAAAACTCTTTAAATGTACCACTATATAATTGTATACAAGTCTGTGCGTATCCATGATACAAACATCAGCAGCAGCTATACTCTTCAAATGAAGATACACCAAAGATACGACGGTCCATCTTTCTGTCCTTTGTTTCATGATTATATTCAATATTTCGTCATATGACCGAACTAGCTTCAGCATCAGTTTTCCCCCTAGTTGTACTATTTGATAATGTACACTTTCCCAAAACATCTGTATGCATGAAACTACCGTCCACACGAAAAAATAACGATCAATAATTATAATATTGGTTGCTTTGTTCCTTAATGTTTTTTCATCATCTGTATACCATTCATTTGGGCTGTGAAGAGAGCGAGGTAAATAGCTAGGTGTGACGACAGGTCTTTGAATTTGATACGTTGGCCATAATGCTCAAATGAATTCAAGGAAGTCCGTTCAAACGTGCACTTGTAAACTGTACCAAATCCGCACAATTAGAACCAGACCCTTTTGTTTGGCCGACTTCCGTACGTCGTTTGTGAAAGTCAAAATAATCTGTACATTTACAGTTTGTTGTGTATATTTATACCTGAACCATACAAATAGAAAAATGACGTAGTTTTTAAATCTAAATCCTGATAACGGAAAAAAGTTAATCTTTAAGTTAAAAGGTCTCATCGCTAATATTAATTTGATATATCAATAATAGATAATGAGTTTTTTCATTACTAATTTGTATTGTCTTTCGTTCTTAGATTTTTTTGTGTCAGTGATATAAAAATCAACATACCCTTTTCTTTGTGCATTTGATAATAGGAATTTGATCTTCAACCTCTGCAAATTTGATACATTTTTAAATACTTATGCTGCTATTATTACGTGGACAATTAGTGACAGAATACTTTTTCCCATAATTCTCTATGTAATGACCCATACTTTTGGATATATATATATATATATATATATATATATATATATATATATATATATATATATATATATATATATATATATATATATATATATATATATATATATATAAATACACACCAACCTATAAATTGTTTTAGTGATTTTGAACTGCGTGGACTCTTAGCTTTATAAATAAAACAATTTTTAAACGGTTAAATACTCCAAAATTTCACAAGTTTAGCTGCAAACGCCCCATGTTATAAGTTCTCGTTGCTAAATTATTAGCGTAATATATAAGTAAACAATTAGCTGATATGAACTTTAGAATACAGTATGCATGTACTCATTTATTATGAACTTTGGAATACAGTATACATGGACTCATTTATCATGAACTATTTATGTAGATCGCAATTTAAATTACGCTAGGTAAAGTACTTACAATTTATCCAATTTCAATCGCTGTTCAAAAGATTTATGTATTTGTTACTTTACGAGTCATATATTTAGTAGTAATTTCATTCTTTGCTATACTGGTGGCAAAACATTGTATAAAATAAACGACCGCCAACGTGATGATTTAATAAATGATGTCGCTCAAGGACGCGTTTTGACGATGCATCAAACATGAAGTTCTCGTTGTTCTTTATATATATATATATATATATATATATATATATATATATATATATATATATATATATATATATATATATATATATATATATATTCTACATATCAGTGGGCCTAGAAACACCAGGGGGAATAGATTTTTAAAAAATCCCCCAAAACCCAGTAATAAAGTAACAAACCGTATGAAAATTACATGCACGTGGACACATATATAAACTTCGATGCATAGCCTTTGACAACTGACTTAAAATAATGCTATAGTAGATAACATTTACGACAACTGCATCGATGCATATCCTGATAACGGATTACAAAGTAATGTTATGTCATCTAAATGTACAGATACAAATTTTCTGATAATATTGAATAACGTTTTTAAGACAATGCATAGATGAATGAAACATATGATCCGAAGCCTTGTATGATTTAAAAATAAGTGTTTTTTTATCTGTCATATTCTGAGCTCGGCATTCGTATATATTTTGCAAATATATTTAAAATTGTAATTAATCTGTTTAATTTTCAATCTTTGTGGCTTCAAATAAAAGTCGAAATGAATACAAGATCATTTCTTCACTCTTGTTTGAATTAGAAATTCACAAATTGCAGTAGGTTCCAACTGTAATTGTTGGTGTAATTATTTCTTTTATTGTCGTTCATTGAATTTAGACTTTTTCACAAAAGTAAATTTTACGAGGCATCTTTTTGTTTAAAGCTGGTAACAGGTCTCTCCAGGGATATTCGGACCTGCTGAATCCAAAAAGCTCTGCCAAGCTGTTTGTGTATTAAGTTTTTATTTTCCACGTTCGATTCACATTTCAGTGTTGGACCTCTATTCGCTAGGTGGGCCAAAACATGGTTTTGATGCTAATCTCTCGTCCGCTTGGCAAAGGCAAGAAATGGATCTTGCTCATTCAATCAAAGATGTCCGTTTGATGCAAATATAACAGGTTGAAAGACCAGCACGGTATTTGACTACATGCATGTTTGTTCTTTAAGTGCAGGCTCGTGCTTCTGATATGGATCACTGTCATGAAACATCATCGCGAAAACCTGAGATCAGGTGCGACAAAGTTCAACCAAATACGCAACACAGCAAACCCAAGCATAGCAACAATCTATGTATATAAATTATTCAAGTCTCTTCCATATTCAGATCTCATCCAGAAGATGGAAAACACCACCGTGGTGTAGTGAGATGTGAAATGGGTGCTACATAATATAGGACAGCGTTATGTAGTTCTAAATATGGATGATACTCCTTACTCCAAGTAATTATATTTGAAGTGAATAAGAGAAATGGTTCGTCCCTCTAAAATGCAATTAACGTTCAAAAGGATTAGGTTAGTATCGTAAGGTACAGGGTTAGCCGTTCTTTAAAAAGAAAGTTGTTTTCCAGAAACAAATTCAACAATTCATGCATTTATTAATAAGTTGTAATATGACAAGGTATGCGGGCACACTGTGAAACTCACATTTCAATATGATAAAAGTATGCGGCCACGCTGTGAAACTCATATTTTAATATGCCAGCGGTATGCGGGCACACTGTGAAACTCACATTTCAATATGATAAAAGTATGCGGCCACGCTGTGAAACTCATGTTGTAATATGCCAGAGGTATGCGGTCACACTGTGAAAGTCACATTTCAACTATAATTTGACAAAGCATGTGTACAAATATCATTGAACGTTTGACTGACTGGATACAAGAGATCTATATATGGTAGGTACTAACCGAGAGATAAACTAATACTACTACTACTACTACTACTAATAATAATAATAATACTACTAATAATAATAATAAAAACATATTCTTCAGCACCAAAAAATGACAACAGCATTCTGAGGCCAAGATGCTTCCCCAGAAATAAAGAAAAGCTTAAGAAAAGTAGATCATATGATTATCAGCTGAGGCAGGCTGAACAATAGTAATTATAAAAAACATTGACATAACATTCTTTTCCTGGAAAGACATTGGTCCTAAAATTTAAAAAAATGCGCAAACTCAATCTAAGTGTCATCTGAAAGGTTTGATATCGAATTGATCAGTGATTTGACGTTTATCCAATCAGACGCCAACATTAACCAATCAGACGTGAGATGAGCCTGAGTTTGATTGTGATAATTATGTATAATCTAGGTGTAACAGGATGAAACCGGGTCGGATCGGATTTAGCGAAGACACTTAACACAAATACGTGAATTAGATCTTTATTTATAAATGCAAATTAATGATGAATGAATCTCGGATACACTAGCTCACACCCTTACTTCTGCCTCTCATAAACTAAACTATAACAACTGAAAACCCTACCCTACTCATACGCACAAACTTCAACAACAGATATAACAGAACGGAATCATTCTTCAATAAATACAAAAAAACACAGACTTTCAACAAATAATCACAGATTATATTGTTTGTCAACGGACATGATCAATGCATGTATTTTATCAACATATATGATATGGATTTATCACGAGATATGATCAATGTATGGAATTATCAACGAATATGATCAATGTATGGAATTATCAGCAAATATGCTGGATATATTTTTCGTCAACAGGGATGGTGGTGCATTAGATTGTCGCACATATAATGACATTGATTCCTAGGTTCAAAACCTGATAATATAATCCTTCAACATATATAATCATGTTTATCTCGTGGCATCCGGGCGATGATAACGAAATATTTCCGATCCACAGCTCCCGACAAATGGTTAAGGAACAATCTCGTGTAGTCCGCTCCTTCCAGCCTGCCGAAGGATCCCTCGAGAACCTCCGTATCCCACAGACCCGTTGGTCCAGAATCTTTGGGACTTCACACTGAGTTAATCAGAATAGTCCCTCAAACCAAAGTCACCACTGACCGCACAACCTCACGGAGTTCGACGACTCCCCGTGACAGCTTAAAATACAATAACTGAACCGCGTGATACATGAGACACGTTTAATTACGAATACATTTATATACATTACGCATGCGTGCACTTGAACTGACTTCCTTACACATTAAGGTTTATGTGCCCTTCTTGGTCATTACAGCATGTATTTTGGCCATATGACTTCCAATGAGCACATCAGAAACAATACATTGTAATTAATTTTAACTGACTGGAGTACCTAGATTACAGTATTGCAATTATAAATATATTTAGTCAACTGCCACTTAAACAAGGAATTTAATATTTTTAGTTTCTAAAACTTCACGAGAAAATTACAAAGTTGAAAACATTTCAAAACAATTTGGACACATCCACTATAAATGTACACGAGAGCACACGCACAGATGTCGTCACACTATAGTGTTCATCTATTCAAACCACAGTTATGTTACGGATGAGTAATCGCAACTTTACAACTATATGTTTAGGGGGTTAATTCACAACAAAAGCTCGATCTTTGGACTTTGTCAAGTTTTGGTGAAGTTTTGAAAAACTTTAAAAAAAAAAAAAAAAAAAAATTACATTGCTTGTTCTAGTGGCAGTCGATTAACTATGTATACCTATTTGTAATTAAATAAATATAATCTATGTATTCCTATCAGTTATAATTAATTACAATGTATAGTTTCCGCTGTGCTCATTCGAAGTCATATGTCCAAAATACACGGTGTAATGACCAAGAAGTGAACGCGGCAACGAAACCCATCTTCATTGTCGTCCATATATAATACAAAGGTAATTTCGTACACACTATTCCGTGACACTAGGTGACTGAACGTCGAGGCATGGTATACGTCAGTACAAAACATGATGGAGGACATGTCGTGGACAAAAAAAGTAGAGGTGTAGATATGATACTGAATTGAAAAATATAGAGTTATGAACGGTAAACTCAGGAACATAACTATTTTCGTTTTGAATTCATTCAAACAATGGAAAAGTTTTGAGAAGAGAAACAAAAAAACATAGCAATGCAGTGCATCGCGACACATCGCTTGACCGACACAATTTCGGGAAAAAAAGATGAATGAAAACAAGAGTACAAAAGAATCATAACAATTAGAGCTAGATGTTTGTTTAAAAAAACATGCCCATGTTGCAGACCAAAATCCAAAGTCCAGAAAAATAGAAACAAAATTAATAACAAGTTGAAACATTGCTGTTATGGTGTTAACACATAGGCACGTCGTCTACATATGAATAAAAATATACATTCCAAATGTTATTTGCCTGCCTCACGTGGTTTTTGCTTGGCCATACTCACAGGACTTTATATTAAAAAAAAAAATCTAGGCCAGAAATATAAAAAGTATGTAAAATATAAAATGATAAATTATATAATAGCCAGAAAATCCAAACAGGGCATTTACATATGCATGCAAATATCCGAACCAAATTTCATTTGTCTAAATTGAGTGGGTTTTTTGTGCATTCTTGATGTTAGTTTCCTCGATGAAAGCAGACGTATGGCATCACATAATTTTCGAAGCCTCCGCATTAGGTGCGGCAGACCAACGACAACAAAAACTAAAATGACTACTACAACTTCAATCATATGCCCCATTTGGTATTTACAGTACTTACTAGTACTTACAAAACAACTCTTCTTCAATTAATAATACACCTAACAATATATGAATTTCAACAGATTGTAAATACTTTTTCATTATCATGTCTTCTTTTCTTCTCCTTCATCTGCTCCTCTTTCTCATACTCATTCGTCGTCGTCATCATCATCACCATCTTCTTCTTGCTTTGTGGACAATCAAAGTTTGTCTGGTCATCTTGGGGTACAGCCTGTATATCTTTAAATATATTTCTTACGCAACGTGTATACTAACGTCCAATGTTAGTAATTAGGTCAAGATAAACATGATAAATTATGAAACTTAATTGTTTATAAGTTTTCACTATTTACTTCAAGGCCCAATATGGAGGTTTCTGTTTAAAATTTATTTTTGAATCTTCCATACCTTAAAACCTGATATTTTTTGTTATTATGCATTTATAGCATAGTTTAAGAATAATTGCGCTTAAAAGTATGATCTTCACAAAAGATTGCGCTGGTATTACCTGCCCCTGATATGTTTGCGGAAGTGACGTATCACAAAAACCAACAAATCGCTAAAGTAGAGATTATTGTGTAGGGGGTTTGCTATAGGTTATGAAATGAACAATGATCATATGGAAATTTAAGAAACTGAACGACTAATGCTACATCAATATGGTCATCGATATATCGAGATAAACAAAAGAACTAATACTCAATGTATACCATACATATACTAACTTCATCTAGTATCAATTTATACCGTAACAAACTTCGATCAATCTTATTAAATACCTTTTCATATTCAATTAAAGCACAATAGAATTTATCACCACAATTTTATGAAATGCCTTTTCATATTCAATTAAAACACAGTAGAATTTATCACCACAATCTTATGAAATGCCTTTTCATATTTAATAAAAGCACAATAAAATTTATCACCACAATCTTATGAAATGCCTTTTCATATTTAATAAAAGCACAATAGAATTTATCACCACAATCTTATGAAATGCCTTTTCATATTTAATAAAAGCACAGTAGAATTTATCACCACAATCTTATGAAATGCCTTTTCATATTTAATAAAAGAACAATAAAATTTATCACCACAATCTTATGAAATGCCTTTTCATATTTAATAAAAGAACAATAGAATTTATCACCACAATCTTATGAAATGCCTTTTCATATTTAATTAAAGCACAATAGAATTTATCACCACAATCTTATGAAATGCCTTTTCATATTTAATAAAAGCACATCAGAATTTATCACAACAATCTTATGAATTTCCTTTTCATATTCAATTAAAGCACAACAGAATTTATCACCACAATCTTATGAAATGCCTTTTCATATTCAATTAAAGCACAACAGAATTTATCACCACAATCTTATGAAATGCCCTTTCATATTCAATTAAAGCAAAATAGAATTTATCACCACAATTTTATGAAATGCCTTTTCATATTCAATTAAAGCCCAACAGAATTTATCACCACAATCTTATGAAATCCCTTTTCATATTTAATAAAAGCACAGTAGAATTTACCACCACAACCTTATGAAATGCCTTTTCATATTCAATTAAAGCACAATAGAATTTATCACAACAATTTTATGAAATGTCTTTTCATATTCAATTAAAGCACAATAGAATTTATCACAACAATTTTATGAAATGCCTTTTCATATTCAATTAAAGCACAATAGAATTTATCACAACAATTTTATGAAATGCCTTTTCATATTTAATAAAAGCACAGTAGAATTGACCACCACAACTTTATGAAGTGCCTTTTCATATTTAATAAAAGCACAGTAGAATTCACCACCACAACCTTATGAAATGCCTTTTCATATTCAATTAAAGCACAATAGAATTTTTCGCCACAATTTAAAACTTATTGATACAACTGCATGCAAAACATATATACAATCAGTAGTAGATTTGTTTTCTGAAAAACACATTGATTTTGAATGATATGTTTTCTGTTTGTAGGCCATATACAATAATATGTTCTCTGTTTGTAGGCCATATATTTGAATAATATGTTCTCTGTAGGCCATATACAATGATATGTTCTCTTTGAATAATATGTTCTCTGTTTGTAGGCCATATACAATGATATGTTCTCTTTGAATTATATGTTCTCTGTAGGCCATATACAATGATATGTTCTCTTTGAATTATATGTTTTCTGTTTGTAGGCCATATACAATGATATGTTCTCTGTTTGTAGGCCATATATTTGAATGATATGCTCTCTTTGAATTATATGTTCTCTGTTTGTAGGCCATATATTTGAATAATATGTTCTCTGTTTGTAGGCCATATACAATAATATGTTCTCTGTTTGTAGGCCATATACATAACCATATTGAGAATATTTTAATAATTGTTTGCTAATACATCAGTTCGTGTAATGCATAAATATTTATTCTTATTGCTAACATTAGCTTTTTATGAATAGGTGCAATATCATACTACTCCAGGACTCTGGATAGTGTCAACTTCCGAAAATTGTAATAAATAAATGCACTAAAACCGGATTAAATTTATCAACTAAATTTAAAATAATCTCAAATATAACATTTTCAAGTCCAGCAGATTTATTCATTTTCAAAGATTTTATTGATTTCTATATTTCGGCAAATTTTGATCAAGTATATCAAATATTCTGCGGATCATGATTTTGTTAAGTTCCAATCATCATGACATATACCATAAACATTAAAAAGAATGTTCTTAAAAGTCTGAGTCACCTGACTCATTACATGTCTTACCGTATATATTCGCGTAGAAACATATAACAACTGCAAACTGCATAGACCCAGATCTGCCGTCGCATAATGCGCCGGCAGATCTGGGCCTATGAAGTTTGTAAGGACTAATAAGTAGAACAAACAACATAGACCCTGATCTGCCGGCGCATTATGCGACGGCAGATCAGGGTCTATGTTGTTTGCATTTGGACTCGAGTTATACCCGAGTATAAACGGTACTTTTCTTCCTGTATTATTTATTCATCTCTTTCCAAAATCCCCTTTGGTTAGATTCTACCATCCTAATAAATGTATCCCCCTTCTTTAGTATGATATTTATTTCAACCAACTCTTTTAATTTTATTGTATCTCGTTCTCGCCCCCACATACTTTCTACTATTTCCTATCGTTTTTTTTAATGATATATTCACTTCTACTCATATTAAAATCATCTCTTGCTTATCTAGATTTTTATCAAACCAGTCATCGTTTTTAGTATTCTCCTGAATAGAACATAAAGAGGTATATTTCCTAAACAGACGATATGCTTATAACCGAAACGATGCCGTTGAACCGAAACGATTAGAAACTCAACTTTTCCCCCTATCTACCCACTAATCTTACTGAACAGGTGACAACTATTATAATGTGCATGCCGCACCTGGCTCATCTTGTGATTGTTTCATTTATTACATGTCCTTCACCTCGTATTATGACATGTTAAGTTTATGAGACACGTCTTTGTTGAATATATCTGACAATTTCAGTCAAACATCCCTAAGATTATAGTGATTTTGTTTCCCACTGTTACATTCATGTACATAATGAATAAATCGATCATGGACATAGGCATGGGATGTTTTTGTAGGATCTACAATGACCAAGAAACTATACAGTGGCTTACAAACTTGAAATGGTGTTGCTTTTTTTTAAAAATGTTACTAATCAAGGGTTCTGTTAACAAATATGCTGTTTAAATGTAAATACTGTTGTTTAAAGAAATATTTTTATCAGATTATCAGTAAATTAACCTGAGGTGTAATATTGCGTAAGTTGCTTCGTAACTAATTCTCATTAACGTCTGCTCTTTTCCTAGCGATGCCACATTCGATGTGAAAATCAAAGATACATGCTTTAATAAAAGAATGGACATAAAAATCCTACTAAACAATCCTCTAAAGCAAAAATGAGGTAATATATAATTTAATTGGAAATCGTTGTTCCTGTGTCAATGACAGCCATTGGAAATCGTTGTTCCTGTGTCAATGACTGCCATTGGAAATTGTTGTTCCTGTGTCAATGACAGCCATTGGAAATCGTTGTTCCTGTGTCAATGACAGCCATTGGAAATCGTTGTTCCCGTGTCAATGACAGCCATTGCAAATCGTTGTTCCTGTGTCAATAACAGCCATTGGAAATCGTTGTTCCGGTGTCAATGACAGCAATTGGAAATCGTTGTTCCCGTGTCAATGACAGCCATTGGAAATCGTTGTTCCCGTGTCAATGACAGCCATTGGAAATCGTTGTTCCTGTGTCAATGACAGCCATATGTACGTTCGTTTACGATTTACCGATTTTGTAAACGCTTACAGGCAGTACACGAAACTAGGCCGTTTACACGTGTAAACGTTGCAGCCTTATTTTTTACTTTATTTATTTTCAGTTTTAAAATCAATATCGTCGTTACTATTCATCTTACACGTATCTACTGTTTTCATAGCAACATACAAGTACTTGAAGAAGAATCATTGTCAAGAGACTTCCTGTATTGACTCATAGTGGAATGTTACTTTTACATTGTTCTGTCAGTAAACTTCTTGTTAAATAGCTTCTCATTAGAAATGTTTGGAAGTACTATCGTGAATTCTTTTCCATCAAGCAGATGATGGACATCCTCAAATTTGTGATGAGCATGAGCGTCTTATTCATTTTAAATTTAACAATTACTTATTTATGTATAAATATGATATCTAATTTTGTTGAATGAAATTGGTTACAGTTGCTCTCCTGTTGACGGAAAACTTTTTACTGCCTAAACGAAAATGATTACACGCGACAAAGCCATAACTCGTGTGGTAGGTCAAGGTATTGCAAAGCGTAGGCAGACAAAGTACTGTGTACCGAGGACAATTAACTCGACGCAGCAAGCATTGTTAATTCTGGTCGGAAACTGGGAGTGGTGATATGAATATAGGTCAATTGTTTTCGGACGTAAAGATTGTAATGGTCGTAGCAGTATCAATAATAATAATAATAATAATAATAAGAAGAAGAAGAAGAAGAAGAAAAAGAAAAAGAAGAATGATTACGCGAAGCAGAATTTGTTTGGATGGAGAAAATATATTTTTGTTTTAGAATATTTAATGTATTTTGTTTTAGTTAGGAGTTTGAAGAATTAGCTGAGTTTTATTTTCTTAGGTTAATTTATTTATTACCAGCTGGGGAGCACTGAGTCAGGTAAGTATCAGGGTTTATTTAAAGTTGAATGTCTCATTGACGATGGCCGCTTCTGTACAATTATCCGGTTATAACGTTCATCTAGTGTCTTTTTAGTTACCCACGAGTTCCATTACTTACCTACTATTGACTTATGCAATAATATGCACAGTCTTTCATTTTACCATAACGCTGAGTAATTGAAAAATGCTTCTTGAATCTTCTGTGGCATGAACTCCTTGGTCTTCATAAAGAACGTTTCTATCCAATGTTTCATTCTACTTCAAAAGTGTCTTGTGTCAAACTCTTCGTTTATTGCCTCCCCAAAACTATCCCATGTTTTGCATATTTTCACTCAGGTCGTGTATTTGTACATCATGTTTCAATTTTATAAATTATTCTTTGATTAATGATTTGCAGAGAAATTATTTTGCTTCTATGCCAAATCTGAAATAAACACGCAAAAAACTAGTTTGAAACCTACAGATTATATTTAATTATTTGATACATGTATAACCCATTTTTATCATATGATTCAGTGTCTGGTGATTCCACAATGCAGCTGCAGTTGAAAGTTATACTTTTCAAGTTTATTAAACGTGTATTACATTACATTTATAAATGTCTACTTCTTACGTTCTTATCGATTGTCACTGAAGGTAAGACAACTTTCGGGTATAGTAAAATATTTGTATAACTTCAAAAGTAGTTGCAATGTGTAGTTACGAACTTTATATAATGTCGCATAAGGAGTCGTTGGACGCAAATAACTCAAATTAGTTTCTTTGTTAAATCATCGTTTGAGTATGTGTGGCTGTGACTTCCTGTATTGACTTGTCATAGAGGAGTGTGTGTGTGTGTGTGTGTGTGTATCTGAGTGAGTTTGAATTATAGTCGTTTTTCGGCAGTTCGGCTTAAAAAATGTACGCACAGCGTGCTGTGTAATTAATTTTCGTCCGTTTGAGGCCAAGTTAGAAAAAGGCATGTTCAGTAGCACTAAGCGGCACCAGAATCATGAATTGAAAAGCCAGGTATATACTCTCTTTGTCAAATTCTGCCCAGTTTTCTAAGTCGGGTTGTCCCTCTATGCCAGTTATGTGTAAGCCACATATTGTAATTGTAATAATTGTGTCTGGTTACAATTGACTTATTGTAATCAAATTTAGAATTTAGTGTACAGAGTGTACTTCATGTGTTCAAAAGTTAAAATCGATACGGGCTATTCGTCACCCTTCAGTAATTTAGTGATCTTGCTTGTTTTTCCAAGTTCATGCTGAAATTATAGTTTTGGTTTAGACGTTAGGTGAAAAAGGTCAATTTGTAATTGCACAGAGTTGTAGTCGAAAGGGGTTTTCGAAGCCAAATTGAAAACCCCATACAATCAACCATTTTCGGAGCAGCCGGTCCCTGGTGATTACTTCTCTTGTGGGTAGGTTGCAGGTGGAACGAAAATGGTCTTCAACTCCATCCTCCAGGTTTCATCTCCAGGATTGCTGCTCGTACTCCAACCCTCCAACCATTGTACCCTCTTCTAATCTAGCTGGTCCTTGCCTTGCTGCCTCCAATATAAGGCTCTGATGGAGGAGTAGGTCTACTGTTAACTGCGCGGGAATAATCCATGGACGGCAGGTATTCCCCTCCTGTCCTCACCTGCTTCAGCTCGATGGTGGGGTAGGTTGACTTGTGACGGAACCGGACTAGTCCTTGGTGACCGCAGTCAGCCTCCTCCCCTCCTCATCTACAACGGCTCGCTCCCATCATGTTCACTCTCTGACGCTGGCTGCAGACTGTATGTAACTGCACTGTAAGTGAGTGAGATTGCATTATCATCATGTCCGGCCGTTCGGCCATGTACGAATAGTTGAATGAACCCGCAGTGTACTATTTAATTAAGTCGCGTCAATAAGCGGCCAAGTTAGAAACGTACGTGTCCAGCATCAACTAGCGGCACCGGAATCATGAATTGAAACGGCAATTATGTTCTCTTTGTCAAATTCTTCCCAGTTGTCTAAGTGGGGCTGTACCTATCGGGCAATAATGTGTTAGCTACATATTTTAATTGTAATAAATGTGTCTAGTTACAATTTACTTATTGTAATAAAATTTAGAATTTATTGTACAGAGTGTACTTAATGTATCCAAAAGTTTAAATCAATACGAGGGTATAAGTTTGTTGCGCGGTACAAAGTTGCAAACAATAACATGCAACACAAAAGTAGATTCCCAAGTAATTTGATCTTCACACAAGCTATGGCTCAAGACGGCTGCACCTTACACAGAACAGATAGGTCTTTTGACACCAGGGCAATAGTTTATCAAAACTACGGAACAGAGACAAAGTCAGGGTTCATTAACAATATCAATTCTTGCCTTTACAGAGATGACAGGACACAGACTCAAATTCCAGGGGTCAGCCTGATAACCAGGATCAGATGTGTGAACTGTGTAGAACTTGTTTCTAACATTACTATACGTGACCGCGTAAAGTCTTTTAAACTAACACTACCCTATACATCCATACTTCTTGTCTTAATGGTAATCAGTATTTATTTAATAACTTGGAGGAAAATGTTAGACATTAATATGACGGCAACAACGTTACCCTTCAATAATTTAGTGATCTTACTTATTTTTCCAAGTTCATGCTGAAATTATATCTTTGGTTTAGGCGGTGGGTCGAAAAGGTCAAATTTGTAATTGTATGGAGTTGAAATCGAAAGGGGTTCTCGACGCCAAATTGAAAACTCCATTAAGTCAGCCATTCCACGGCAGATCAGGGCCGACGTTCTTTGCAGCTGGGCGCGTCATATCAGGGAGTATATACGGTAAATGAAAACGAACACAATTAACTAGAATGAAAAGAAGGAATTCTCCATAAAAATAATACTAAAATACAGTATTAGTATCAGTACAACGAGATTCCATTAATACCGGCCAGAATTTTAACAGCGACACCAAATTGTGGGCTGCTAAAGGTAAACCGATCACCAACACTACGTCTTGGGACTAAGTGTACACTACGTCATTGGGACTAAGTGTACACTACGTCATTGGGACTAAGTGTACACTACGTCATTGGGACTAAGTGTACACTACGTCATTGGGACTAAGTGTAACTCGGAGCTTTATAAAGGATGCAGAGGTAATTTTCCATTATGATGTTTCATTAGAGGTCCA
Source organism: Margaritifera margaritifera (assembly GCA_029931535.1). Taxonomy (NCBI): domain Eukaryota; kingdom Metazoa; phylum Mollusca; class Bivalvia; order Unionida; family Margaritiferidae; genus Margaritifera; species Margaritifera margaritifera. The sequence goes on from JAQPZY010001285.1 coordinate 690,899, forward strand.
AAAAAGTAATAATTATGAATACGATGATCATTCTCAATATGACGACTATTCTATGACTGCTACTACTACTACTGCTGCAACTGCTACTACTACCCTTACTACTACTGCTACGACTGTTGCTGCTGCTACTACTACTGCTGCTACTACTACTACTGTTACTACTACTGCTACTACTACTACTGTTACTACTACTGCTACTACTACTACTGTTACTACTACTGCTACTACTACTACTGTTACTACTGCTGCTACTACTACTGCTACTACTACTACTGTTACTACTACAGTTACTACTGCTGCTACTACTACTGTTACTACTACTGCTACTACTACTACTACTGTTACTACAACTGCTACTACTACTACTGTTACTTCTACTGCTACTACGACTACTGCTACTACTACTACTACTGTTTCTACTACTGCTACTACTGTTACTGCTACTACTACTAATGTTACTACTACTGCTACCGCTGCTGCTACTACTACCCTTACTACTACTGCTACGACTGTTGCTGCTGCTACTACTACTGCTGTTACTACTACTATTGCTACTACTACCGATGCTGCTACTACTATTATTACTGCTGCTGCTGCTAATACTGCTGCTGCTACTACTACTGTTACTACTACTGCTACTATTGCTACTACTGCTACCACTACTGTTGCTACTACTGCTGATACTGCTACTACTTCTACTGCTGCTACTACTGTTGCTACTACTGTTGCTACTACTGTTGCTACTACTGCTGCTACTACTGCTGCTACTACTGTTGCTACTACTGCTGCTACTACTGCTGCTACTACTGCTGCTACTACTGCTGCTACTACTGCTACTACTACTGTTGCTACTGCTACCACTACTGTTGCTGATAATGCTGATACTGCTACTACTGCTACTGTTACTACTACTACTACTACCACTACTACTGTTTCTGCTACTACTGTTTCTGCTACTACTGTTGCTGCTGCTACTCTTGCTACTACTACTGTCATAAATCGTAGTGAAGATCGTTTACAACAATCAATAACGTATGAATTGAACCTACTCATTTTTGAACATAAATGGTAACATATTTACACAGATATTAGACTGATAACAAGTTGAATCTTTTATGGGAAACTATACTTTCAAAATTCTCCTTTATATAGAGACAAATGTACAAGCTGATGAAATTGCAAAATATCAAAGGTGATTACCTGTCTTTTGAAAAGCAATCTTGAAAAAGGCTTATATGGCCTTGTTAATAGACTTCAAATTATCATTATTTTTCTTATCTACCTTAGGTGATTATTTCAGGGACAACGTGTATACGTGATCATGCATGTATGTCGTTTATTTTATTATTTGTATCTGTATAGGTATTATTAACAATAATGCTACACAGCGAGGCATTATTGGAAGTAACAACCCATATTATAAAACTATCATAACTGTAATTTTTAATTCAATTGATTTAGGCAGCCGATAGAAGTAAAATAGATTTCGTGTATTTGCAAGAGAAGTTTAGTAGAGAGTGTGTTAAAACAAGAAATGCAATTATTTATACTGATGTTCATATTTCCTTCTTTGTATTTCGCATATTTCTTGCACGTGTGTCGTTGTGCACGTGTATGTACCCAAAATATTTCGGATGATGTTCATTGATAGAGACGAATTGCGAAAAAGATTTAATGTCAGTAATAACCAACTACCAATGAGAAAAAAGCCAAAAGTATATGCTCAAAGCATACTTTTGATACCTGATTTCGAACAATAAATATGCCATTTAGACCTGACGAACAAAGATGTTTGATGTCAAATCTCAAATCTTTCAGAACGATTGTTTCATGCAGAGAGAATTATACGTAATTCTAGTCCCAGACGGCAGTACTATACATTGACGCATTTTTCATTCATGACTTACTTTTAGCTAAACCGGGCATTGATCAAGATTTCATTTACCTTATAAAAAAACAAGATTTCATTTACCTTGTAAAATATCTTTCACATCTTTTGAAAATTCTTGACGCGGAAAATAAAGACCGCATGGGTTCGAAATTTAAACCTTATTTAATATGTGACATATACAAAGAAAAGAAACCATGGAGTGAAGATTAATTTGCATGTAATAGAATTTAACCTTCAAATCGCCAAAATTAATTTAAGTCCCAACCATACTATCATACTAAATTCGATCAAATGAAAGGGTTTAATTTTGGTTTAGTGGTGATGCTCCTTCCAGGTCATTGCTTCTTTGCCGCTGCATGCAAAATATTTAATGGTAAAAACAGGGAGTGTGCCAAATTGTGCAAAAAGAAGATTTATAAAAGTAGAACGAAAGAATCTACAATCAAACGGATAAATCAACAACTGAAGAATCGTACAAATAATAGATCAAGTAAAGAAACAAAGTATTATACATTTATCATTTAAAAAAAGAAACAATAAAGAATATATAATGTTCTTAAGATTTCTTCACAATGCCGTGTTGCTTGCTTGTCACTCGTGTAGATAACACTCGCGTCGTACGCAAGGAATAAGAGAAAGTAACGAATCCCCGTGCCCTGGCCAACACACAGTGTCCTGGCAAAAACAACTTAGAAAGGTCAAGAAAGGGCAAAGAAATATCGTAGCAATTTTGGTGGTAGCACTAGGATTATTAACCCAAGAAGCACGAGGATAGCCTGAAGACACTAGGGGATAGCCTGAAGACGCTAGGGGATAGCCTGAAGACACTAGGGGATAGCCTGAAGACGCTAGGGATAGCCTGAAGACGCTAGGGGATAGCCTGAAGAAGCCAGGAATATCACATCTTCGCTAGCCATCGGTTGTCGATCCATTTCGTTTCGCATCGACGCTTGACATATGTAACTAGCCGAAACAGTATCTTATGGAACGCCAGAGCTGTCTTAAGATGAAAATTTTAATTATATGATGTACAAACATCTATATATTATATGCCTTTGTTCTTATATTATGTACCAACGTCTTCATATGACAGTTGGGAATACTCATAGCAGCCTCAGCAGACAGTGACACATGTCTCATGTAAGTTTGTACCAGTTTAAACCTCTCTCGCACACGTTTTACTTTCGAGTCAAAACATATGGACGTCATCGAAGTCACCATATTGAATATAGGGGATCATCCTTGTTTTTTTTCTAGTAGCAACGTTTGCAGAATTCCGAGGGGGTCGTTGAACCCCGAGACTGAGGGGCGGTAACCGTTCCATTTGCAAGAGGGCAATTTATCAAAACACTGTTTCAGCTAGCTACATATGTCAAGGTTCAAATGTGGGATGAAGCAGAGTGATGACCCTGGGCTAGCAAAGTTGGAAATATAACTATATAGCCAGACCTACTACAGAAAGTAGTAATCCTTGGAATAGCAATAAATCCGCAGAAGGTCCGTGAGATCTGAAATCACGGAAGTGTCCGAATCTCAGACAGATGAGCAGAAAAAATACATATAAACAGACTATGGAAGAAAGAAAGAAATAATAATAATAATAATGATCATCATCATCATGGTAATAATAATAATAAATATTACAAGGAAATTATTCCATAAACTACATTGGTTGTAACTGAAAATCGGTATGAGTCTGAATGACTTTCTTTCTTTCTAGTGAGTATACTGTTTAATGAATATTGTGCAATTTTTGACGCGGTTGTCTTTAAGTCACGAACAAATATTCAGTCAGTCGTTACAAACCTTTAAACAGGGGAATCTGACATGTTTATGCTTATGTATAATATATGTTGTATACTTTATATCTCAATTATTCATCACAATTGTCAAAATTGTCAACTGATAAGTAACACAAGAGTCTGTAGCATCTGAGATAACGTCTTTGTTTCGAAATACTAGATTAAGTTCAAAATATTGTATTTTGCCGTCTGTGGCAGCCATGCAATTATATAAGTATTGAGCTTTTTCATTCATTCAACGTAGGGAACCCATTATATTAAATGTACATTTTCATTCATTCGCAAATCTCTGAGTAGGCTTCTTCTCATCATCGTCACCTGACATCAAACTACTAGACTACTAGACCACCAACACCATTACCAACACTACTACTGCTACTACTACGACGACCACCACCACTACCACCACTACTACTATATGTTATTATGGACAGTATTTGTAATAGATATTTTGTATGTATTAAGATTTCGATAAAGTCTAATGTCTTCCTGCTTTAGATCAACGAGGTAGCTCTTCTCTCTCTTTAATCAGATTGCAAACTCTATTACCAAAATCATTCAGTTATGGTAGGTACAGTTTATTTTTTTAAAATTTGATTTCTTTCCCCAGTAACAGATGTGTTCTGATTGTAATAATCACTTTTTTTTAAAGACCTTTGCCATCCATCTGCCTTACCATTATTTACACAGATAATACAATAAGGATAATGGATCCTTTAGTGATATTGCTTCATAAATTAGAAAGAGAATTTTACAAGATAAATTTTCTATTCTGGCAAAAACAATTAGGTATAACTCAACGTGACACATTCTCTTTCCAGGCCTGAAAGGTGACATGATTGATACATGTTTGGAGTATGAAAGGTGCAATCTTCATGTTAAAAAAGCCACAGAGGAAACATTATCCGTCTAGAGTAAGTAGATCACATAAAATGAAACAAATGCTGATGCAGGTGATTTGCTTCTGGGCTCTTAGCGTTTTAGGGATTTTAATAATAATAATAATAATAATAATAATAATAATAATAATAATAATGATAATAATAATAATGATGATGATAATGATGCTACTGCTGCCGATGATGATGATGATGATGATCACGATGATGATGATGATGATGACGACGACGACGATGATGATGATATAGCAACAATATTAGAAGCAACGCCCGTTGAATCTTTTATTATAACCGAATTCGCACGATGTTTAAATTAGATTATCGAATAATTTACTTGATAAGGAGAAACTTTGAATTTGCAAGTGGGATAATTTATTTTTCGGTCAGTATACTATCTAATTAATTTTTTTTACAATATTTGTCTTCGTGACCCACATGAACAGTGTAATTTGCCTGATTTGTCTTCATGTTCCATATGAACTTGGTAATTTGCCTCATTTGTATTCGTGTCCCATATAAACAGCGTAATTTGCCTCATTTGTATTCGTGTCCCATATATGAACAGGGTAATTTGCCTGATTTGCATTTGTGTCCCATATAAACAGCGTAATTTGCCTGATTTGTATTCGTGTCCCATATGAACAGGGTAATTTGCCTGATTTGTATTCGTGTCCCATATAAACAGCGTAATTTGCCTCATTTGCATTTGTGTCCCATATATGAACAGGGTAATTTGCCTGATTTTTCTTCGTGTCCCATAAATGAACAGTGTAATTTGCCTGAGTTTTCTTCGTGTTAGATATATGAACAAAGTAATTTGCCTGAGTTATCTTCGTGTCCCATATATGAACAGAATAATTTGCAATGCTTATGATTGCTCATATGGTATTACTTAGTTTGTAAGGACTCCATCTGTTATTTGCACTTCACTGTAACATTTTGATAACAATCTTTGCAACTTTATTGCCATCGATATATCTTTTTCTTTCGTACACATATGTATGTATGTATGTATGTATGTATGTATGTATGTATGTATGTATGTATGTATGTATGTATGTATGTATGTATGTATGCTAAAGTACATCCAATCTCTGGATTCGTTAAGAGTCTTTTGAACTGTTTCTATTTCTCTTGCCCTTAATAAAAACTCCGACATTAAAAGAACATTTCCATGACGTCCTTTTTTAAATACAAACGATTGTTTTCTATGTGTAATCGTAGGAAATGCTTGATATGGTTATGATATATATATATATATATAGGAAGTTTAAAAATACATTTGGATGACTTCCTTCTTTATCTCATTGCGGGAGAAATCTACCTGCTCACTTTTCATAAAGCAAGTTTTATTACAACTCATTAAAGTATGTTATACAAAGTTTAGTTTTTTAAAATATCTTTTTTTTTCGTTTTGATCCTAACACAAATATTTTAAAGATTGTTGCTATTTAATTTAGAAATATATACACATTGTGAATTTTAAAAAAAAGATGAATAATTTACAACGCAGATGTTTTGCTTTATACAGTCTTTGGTGAAAATCGCCAGATAAATACTCTTGCGTGGTGAAAACAGCAATTGAATATGACTCAACGTTACACGTCCTCCTCCAAGGCGACAAAGGTCTCGTGATTGATGTGTTTTATGAGTATGAACGGCATGATTGATGACCATGGCAAAAATCGAGCGCTGGGGGAAGAAAAGTTAATCCGTTTGTACCTGATCACATAACAGCAATGATGTATACGATATATTCTGGCACTGCATGTTTGGTGATTTCATAGGTTATTGCTACTACTACTACTAACATTATGATGATGATTACGATGCCGCAAAAGGTGACGATGGCGACGACGATAAACGTAGCGACGTTTGGGAGCAATTTGTGGAGGGATCTCACAGAAAAAACAACCCCCCCCCAAAAAAAAAAAAAAAAACAGAACCCTTCAAAAACATTACTAATGTATTATGTGATCTAGAATAAGGTTGTTGAAAGTGTCATCATAACTTCTTAATAGCAAATATAAGATACAATCTCTGCTTAACATACATTTACCTTCATTTATTTAATAAACTCACCAATCTCATTGTGACAAGTGTTATTTTAATACACGGTTCCCTGAAAAATATGTTATCTCTCCATCTCGTCTTTGACGTCAATATTTGACTTGGTTTTGCATATTCAAAATAAGATATTTCAGGAATTCGCCTTCAGAGTAATATTAGTAATGATTTTCTCGTGCCGAAAATTAATCAGCGGAGATGTCATATCCTTTACCATCCATTATCAGCCGTTGTTTTGACTACTGTCCAGATCTGAATTCTCATTTTGCGGAACATTTCGAGTAATAAGTGTTACTCCAGACTTGGAACTCTTATTCGAAATCGAAAATTGCTGCCTTTTGATTGGTCAGAATATGTTCGAGTAAGATAAGGAGTCGAACTGAGTTTTATGTTGGACGGGCCTGTAGAGAAGATTCTTTGAGTAAAAAAGAGAACAACAGTTAAACATCTCAAATCATTCTGATATTATTTTGGGGAGGGGGAAGGGACGGAACGTAGTTCATTTTCTCGTGTGACAACGTGAACGTTACTATTAATAATGGATTTTATACACATCCGATAACTAAATTACATTAAAGATGCCATATTGTGGCTTGGTATGATGTTTTATTAGTCATTTCTAAAATCCCTATTTTGTCCTTCTTCTGTCCGCTTTTTGGACACTACATTGACATTAATACTGCATTCTAAGCTACCGGGGTCTTTTTTGCTAGTTTATTCTATTGCGCGGGTTATTTCTATGCAATTTACAATAACAAATTATGTCTTTAATTTAACAAAGAGACGTGACGATACAACTAAGAGTAATGTTGAGTTCATCATTTGCTGATTGAAGGATTCTGCAGCGATAAAGTTGACACACTTGCCTTGTCATATGCATTTCTTATGTACATTCAGTTTGTATTCATCCTCTCAATTTTTAGGCCCCATTAAAATTCTGTAACTGTTCGAATCTTTACTTACTTCAAGACATATTGAAATTGCATGGAATTTATTCAGTTTTTTGTAACTTTTTAAAGGTCTTGTACTTGCGTTCAAATACAAAAAAAGTGTCTGCATCACAGCACACAACTTTGTAGCAAAGAAAGCGGATGCGCATGGAGTTGGCACACGTATTAAGATTTCCATAATGTTTAAGTTTAACTGACGTGTGTGCGCATTAAGATTTTCATAATGTTCAAGTTTAACTGACTTGTGTGCGTGTTAAGATTTCCATAATGTTCAAGTTTAACTGACGTGTGTAGGTATTACAATTTCCATAATGTTTAACTTTAACTGACGTGTGTGCGTATTAAGATTTCCATAATGTTTAAGTTTAACTGACGTGTGTGCGTATTAAGATTTCCATAATGTTAAAGTTTAACTGATGTGTGTGCGCATTAAGATTTCCATAATGTTAAAGTTTAACTGACCTGTGTGCGTGTTAAGATTTCCATAATGTTAAAGTTTAACTGGCGCGTGTGCGCAGTCGGCGATCCACTAACTGAAGCGATATTGACTTAGGCATGTGAGAAACACATTAAAACGTAACACATCTTATCTCCTCGATAACATTCTTCTTCCTCTTCTTCTTCTACGTCGTCGTCATTGTCTTCATCATTATCATCATTAGTTGGTCTATATTGGCTTCTTCGTTTCTCATTGAATTGTTGTCATAAATGACTACATCTTTCATTGACAAAGATCTGAGTTATACTCTTTCATTTTACAAATATAAAAAAAAAAGTGGGTGGGGATAGATTTTGAATCTATTTTTTGTATTATGTTGCCCATGCAATAATATTAATATTATGAAGAACAGTAAATTAATAATCCTTCTATAAATATAACAGTTCTACATTCATGTTGCCTTTATGCGGTCATTTATTTGTCATAATGGTGGGGATCCAAAAAGTTTCAGAAAAGACCACAGACACATGCGTAAGTAAGGTATTTTTTTAAATGGCACTTTAAGTATGGTGTTATCAATGAATGTTGTATTTAGTATTAAACATTACAACATGACATATCGCACCGCTTTAATAACCTTTTTCCATTGTCAGTTACAAAATGATATAGTACATAAAATACGAAAAGTATAGGTAATAAATACAACTATTGATATTTATTAAACTGCATCTTCCTTTTGTCCCACAGCTATGCATGGTCTCCATTTGTATTTAGATGAAATGGTCCGTATAGGAAACATTGCCATTAATAAAAACGCATTATTATATAGGATGTTCATCGTACAAGCTGGATGATCTCGAGTGTATATGTCATATCAGCGGTTCTCACGAGATGCACAGTGTCGTGTGTGTCACACACAGTCAGGATGATGCAGCTTTTCCGATCAACGCGATACATGCTTTTATTATATACCTTTAACGAATAAAGATTTATTTTAATTAATAATTACTGAAACTACTTTTATAGCATCAGTAGGTTTTTAATAACGCGCTGGGATATGCTGTCCTATTTTTGAATTCACAACATGTATATTATCGCTAAACATGTTTACGTTGGATCTAGTCGATGTCAGTGCAACTAATGTGAATCCTTCGTTTTGGAGAATTTCTTGATACATGTCTTTGACACAGATGTTGCAGTTTATCAGTTTTGCGCTTTTAAGCATTTCGCCGATTTCGCTATTCAGACGATGCAGACGACATGAAACTCAAAGATGGTATTGGATCCCCACTTGCCTTGCTAACTGGTGGGTAGTCTAGAACACTTTTAAACTATGCCAAAAAGGCTGTTGTACTTTTGCTAAAGTACGAATTTTGAAACTATGTATCACTATTTGAATAATACACTTACTGAGGTGGGTTGGAAGTCATTCAAGTGATGTCATAAAGTAGTTATAGTTTTTGAACTATGGTTATACGGAATCGGAAAATGCTAATAGGTGATAAAAATGTTTACATCAGTTTGTTGGAAAACGATTACTTAGAGCTATGTATAATATATACGTATGCAATGAAAGTAGCATACACTAATAACTAGCTTTATACTAATTATGCGGCGACCACAGTGTAAGTTGGGTCATTCACATAACCAACCCTTTTAAACCTACAAAGGTTATACTAGTACATGAAGGGGCTGTGTGAGTATTTAGGAGATATCAAGGTGAATTTTTAATGGAAGAGGAGTGTTTGGGGAAATAATAATAATAATAATAATAATAATAATAATAATGACAGGAGGAGAAAGAAAAATTTTCTTCAAAATTATTTTAAAGCAGGTTGAGGTGATTCACAATTATAAAATTACCTCTGATGTTAGTTGCTGAGAAAGTATGATTCTTTAGACCTACGAGGGACATTCAATAATTTGTGTCGTAAAGGTTATTATATGAAAACCGGATCAACATTCATAAAACATTTAGTTACATTCCTTCAAATCAAATACTCTCTATCCTAAAACACGATTTCAAACTTTCTCAGGGAATGTCTAAGAACTGTTTGGTGATCTAATTTAGGTCAATCCTCTGTACACTGAACACAGGGTCCAAGGTCAACCCAGCGTAGGGCATATATCAAGGTGTGTCGTTTATAAACCTGCGAAACAAAAGGAGAGTTATATTTCAATATGTCTCGTATGTAGAAGGATATTAAAGCTAAATCATCATTATTTTATTATTTAATCCTGCGGTTGCCGTGAAATATGTCCAGACGCGTCATCGTGGTAAGAATACCGATTCCTTGCACACCTCCCTTATTATTTCCTTGTGCAACATTGGTTTTTGAATTATTGTGAGTCACGTAGTGTAAACAGTATTGGTGACATATTTGCTAACTGCATAATTATTTGTGTGACGAAAGCAACAGTTGTATTAGATTTACAGATTTTATAATGATAATTATTTTAAATCGTCTTTGTTTATCTCAAAATAATTTAGACATCAACCATCCTTTTTTCAGCAAAGTAAGGGGCATTTATATATTTCTCAAAAAACAAAAATGTTGTGCAATCATTTTATTACCCTTTTACATCAATCATGTTTTGTTTTTGCGTGCTTATTAATGATTTTGAAACTTGTATGCTTATGCCTATCATAGATGGCTTTGGATACATTGAAGTCTTACTTAGATGGCTTGGATACATTGAAGTCTTACTTAGATGGCTTGGATACATTGAAGTCTTACTTAGATGACTTGGATACATTGAAGTCTTAATTAGATGGCTTGGATACATTGAAGTCTTAATCCTCCCAATTTCTAAAGATTGATATTTCTTTCATGGAAACCTCTCCATTATAAAACTGTATCACAAGCTGACCTTGAATATTCTTTCTGATCTTTATTCACCATTCATTTTTCTAAGGCACGTTTGTTAAATGACCGATGATATCCAAGCCCTTACACACAGTGGAAGTGGGATCTTTATTCTCCACGCAAAGAGAGAAAAACCATTATGGGATAGAAGCACCCTACAAATCGGGACAAAAACAGCCAAAATTATAGAAGCACCAAAGATAGAAATAGAAATTAGTGCTAAATATGCAGACATCTTCTTATCTGGAATCCCTATTGAAATCCCGCTAGAGGTGACCGTGGAGAGATTTCAGCAGAAGTTCAATATAAAAGTCAAGGATTCCAAAATGTCAACGTACAGTTTATACCCCACAATACAAACGGGATCAAGAATTCTACAGATAGAAAAAGGAACTGAAACAAAAATAGCACCTTTCTTCTACATTCACGATTTTCTAGTGAAAACAAGGTATAGAGGATATATCTACCACAGAAAATGCTATAAATGCGGAGAGAAGGGACACGACCCTAAACTCTGTACTTCACAGGAGAAAGAAAAAAACAGATACACAATTGGCAAACCCTTTTAGAATGGAAACACCAAAGGACATGTCCCCAACCCCAGAACAAAAAGAAAATCTGCAAATCATACACGAAATGCTCATGAGTGAACTAACTAAAGTTCCAAAGGCTGGTATAACTCGGAGAGTAACAACAGCGAGATCGGACACCGCAGAAAAATACCCAGCACAGCTAGAAGCACCAGGAAACACGAGAGAGCACTACAGAAAAAGTACTTAATATACCAGAAAACTAGATATCTATCTGTCAATGCTAAATATACCAGAAAAAATAGATACCTATCTGTCACCGACGGAACAATCATACAAAAAAGAATTGCCACACAGGGATCCAGCCAGAGAAAGAAGAAACATGTCAAAGAAAAAGCTGACAAACCAACAAAAAAAGGTGAAAGAAAACAAAGACACAGAGAACAGCAAATTGGAATTCCACAACCTATACTTCACGGATGAAACACAACCACCAAGGCAAACAAAGACTGATCAAAGAAAGAGAAAGAACATATCTCCTTTGCAGGAAACAGCAACGAAACAGAGGAAGAAATAAGCACCAACTATAAAATTGAAATGTTTTTTTTTATATGTAGTGTATATGTATTGTAAATAAATTCTAGATCCCGCCAAAAAAAACCACAACAAAAAACCACAAAAAAACCCCCAACAAATATATATATATATATATATATATATATATATATATATATATATATATATATATATATATATATATATATATATATATATATATATATATATATATATATATCACGATATAACAATATACTAATAGATAAATCACATATGTAATAACAACCATAACATTAATAACAACCATAACATAGGATAATAAAACCTAACAAACCATAACAAAATAATATACCTACAACGAACAAAGAGAGAGAGAGAGAGAGAGAGAGAGAGAGAGAGAGAGAGAGAGAGAGAGAGAGAGAGAGAGAGCATACATACACGCACCAATATAAATACAATATTCAATAAATGTAACTTCGACAAATTTGAACCCATAACACCCTGGAAAATATAACATAAACAGAACACATCATAACTTAAAAGCATTTGAAAGCATGAAAGGAAAATTTAAAAAAAAAAAAAACCCTCAGAAAACCTCATGGGCAAAGGCCACTAAGGTTTGTAATTTTTTTAAGGTAAAAATGCCAGGAAACCCGCCCAACAGGAAATACCTGGAGGGAGGAGAGTACGAACCCGGAAACCCTAAATGCAGGAAAACTTAAAATTTAGGAAAAAACAGAAGAACCGTGTTCAAAATTTGATTTAAAATTAAAACAATAAAGCCTTTTGATATTTGGAAAGTTAAAGCGGGGTCATCTCCAAAGCTCTAACCAATCATATATGCTGGGATCGACTTGGAGGTGACCACAAATAACAATGCTTGGTAAATGGCCTATTTAGATCCACTAGAAAGACGGACTTCTTTCAACGAGTCCCCGTCCCCCTTGTAATACTGAACTTGAAGGTAATATATGTAAAATGTCATGACTTGGCTTAACCTAATCGATGAAAAGTAATTCTAAATCATGGTTAGTGAAGCATATAGTTTATTGTAGCCGTTTGTAATATGACTCTCAGCCCAATATTATGAATTCGGAACTTGTTCGTTAATTTATCGTTCAATGAAAATAAGATAATGATGAAAATAGTACGCCGTTAATAGTACAGGGATTTTTAACATGGTAAATCATTCTCTAATAAAACGCGGAACACACAAGCACCTAGAAAAAATTAATTTTACCAATAACAGTATATATAACCTATATAGAACCTCACTATTGATCATTGGCACAATTTAATGAATGCCCCTAGAGGCTTGATAGGATATCTTACTTTCTCTGAATATGAAATATTTTACAATGAATCCTAAATAAATTATATCAGATTATCTTACAATGAATCCTAAATAAATTATATCAGATTATCTTACAATGAATCCTAAATAAATTATATCAGATTGTCTTACAATGAATCCTAAATAAATTATATCAGATTATCTTACAATGAATCCTAAATAAATTATATCAGATTATCTTACAATGAATCCTAAATAAATTATATCAGATTATCTTACAATGAATCCTAAATAAATTATATCAGATTATCTTGCAATGAATCCTAAATAAATTATATCAGATTATCTTACAATGAATCTGAAATAAATTATATCAGATTATCTTACAATGAATCCTAAATAAATTATATCAGGTTATCTTGCAATGAATCTTAAATAAATTATATCAGATTATCTTACAATGAATCCTAAATAAATTATATCAGATTATCGTACAATGAATCCTAAATAAATTATATCAGATTATCGTACAATGAATCCTAAATAAATGATACCAGATTATCTTACAATGAATCCTAAATAAATTATATCAGATTATCGTATAATTTATCCTAAATAAATTATATCAGATTATCTTACAATGAATCCTAAATAAATTATATCAGATTATCGTATCCGCTTTTATGTTTGTAAGATTTTTAATCTTTGAAGAATATTTTTGTACGAGGTCATTCTACTCGCTTTTCAATGTATCAGGTTATTTAAAAAAAAAATGATTTTGTTCTATAAAAATGAACGCCCATCTTCTGAATTTCCCTATCTATAATTTTCTCATCGTAATTATGTTGAAGCTATAGTTTTAATTGCTATATACTTCATCAAAGCCTGGCCATTAATCATTTATTTGTTTTATGAATCTGCACACAAAAAGTTTTTTTTTCTTAAAAAAGAAATATAATACTGTTTTTAATCGCATTGTAAAAAAGTAAAAGTTACTTTCATCAAGCAACGGAACACCTCTTCTTCTTTTTTAAAGCATTCGAGAGAGCCGCGGTAGCTCAGTTGGTAGAGCGTCGGACTTGTAACCCAAGGGTCGTGGGTTCGATACCCACCCAGCCCAGCCCAACCCAGGTCGGCTGCCTCGGTGAGTCCTTGTGTTCCATTTCCTCGGCATGATATATACCCCAATCCCTCCCCAAAAAAGAAAACAAGAAGAACAATAAAGTCTTTGAATGGTATTTTGTATCAGCATTTCGTAATATTTTGCCGACCATTGGGTTGACACTTTCTGTAATAGCTTTAAAGATACTTCTCTAAAAGCTCCAACCACGATTGATACGGCATCCAGATTCATTTTCCAGACCAGCCAATGTTCTACGGCCAGGTTCCTTGACATTGTTACATTATCTTTTATTTCAATATCGGCGTCCAGTGGTATTGCTCCATCTACAATGCACGTCAAGTTCCGTCCTTGTAAGTCAGTAACATTTCTCGCCTCTTTCCTATAATGAGGTTGTTCTGGATGTTTAGGTCCCACAAACCATCTCCTTTTGTTGTTGTAAACCACGTTCTCTGCCTTGAAATTTTACCTACGGTTAGTTTGTTATATATCACTGACCGTGTCATGTATACATTTACGCATTCTGCATAATGCTAGAGCGTCATGATATTGTACAATTGTTGTCACCTTTTTAACCACAAGTGCTTTAGGTTAAGCTGCCATAAGTGATCCGTCATTCACCTTTAGTTCTCCAAAATGCAGCTATCTCCAAACTGGTTCGGGGTTCTTTTTCTTTTACGAAATCTCTCGCTTTATTGACCTTTTTCCTCCATTCCAATATTCTCTCAATGTGACATCTGTATTTACGTTCATGACTTCCTTTGTTCTCTGTGAAAGTCTTCTTCCTAAAGACCAAGTTTGGAAGCCATGATCACTATCCCCTGTATACTTTCCTAAGCTTCTCTCTCCTCTTTTAACAGACTCTGTCATATTTTTTAAATATATTCCTCGAATCTTCGTGGGAAATTAAAGTCTGCTGACACCACCGCTTTGTGTAATGCACCTTATGTGGACGTTAGTTTTCTTATCTTTAATGGATTTTTCTTCCAACTGATCTTAAGTCAAATCCAAGACGCCGGCTGTGTTCCCGAAGATTTAGAATGTCCAGGTATTAATGACTGCAACTAGAATACCTCCCTTTAGGTTTGAGCATGTTTACTTTCCTCATCTCTTCGGATATACTCTCTACTGACAATATTTTCCTTCATTTCATTAAGTTTAATGTGTTGTCTCCTTTTAGGATTCTATGGTATTTTAAGTCTTTCTTTTTACATTAGGAGCTGCATTATCTGTGTGTTCAGGTATTCGTCATCTGCTTTCTTCAGATAGGCACGCTTATTGCGCACTTTCGGGTTAAAATTTCAATTTCAAGTCAATGGCGAAAATACTTAGGTGCAGATCAGGGACAAATTCTAAGTTTCTGATGTCCCAAAGAAAATATTGCACTGAATTGTGAGTTGCAGTTTCCAAGGCATCACGCTGTTTACGGATTGTCTTTGTAGTTTGCTAACTATACCGAACAGCTCATGTTATTAAAAAATGCAAGGGTTTTAGTGCAGTCTATCTATGCAAGTTCAATGCAGTTATTTTTTTTTAAAACCTTCTGAAGCTTTCTCATCGTCTTCCTCTTGGTCATCTACATCCAACTCTATCATCATCATTTTTGCATCTTCATTTTCTCCTTCCTCTTGAAGTTATTGCTATACATAGAATCCAAAGAACAATCATCCCGAATTTGTCTCCTCTGAGAGTTGCGGTTTGGAACACAATCTAAATATTTTGAAATACTATCCTTTTCTCTCTTCATTATTATTATTATTATTATTATTATTATTAGTAGTAGTAGTAGTAGTATTTAGAAAATATAGATATAGGAGAGAACTAGATGACTTAGATTGTAGATAGCCGAATCACTATGGTAATAATGTAAGTTTTGTCACTTATCTGACATGCGTATTGCAAATGGCAGATGTGGAGATGTGGGGAAGGCAAAGGAATATAAAACTATAAATGCATCCAATACAATTCAACCTCAACCATAGATTATTTGCTTCTATATCAATTGTTATTCAGCTGTATTACCACATTCCAAATTGGCAATAGAATCGAAACTATACACATACCGTTAATATGTCATTTAGGCCTCATTGATCTTGCAGCTTTAAATAATGAACACAGTGAAACTGTTACTCCCATGGATAGATATATTTGGAATGAAGCACAAAAAATATATATGTCGAAACTATAAACATTTTATTGCAACAAACATTGGATTCGATACCCCTGGATCTGGTTGAAACAGATACTGCTTTGAATACTTTTATGAAAATTATATATCAAGCAGCACGCAATAAGAAGGTAGAAGAATGCAATGTACATGTCAGATGTGATCTTCCAAACGTGTCCTCAAATAAAAAACCACGCTTTCACTTAGACTGTAAGTTAGCAGAACATCGTGCACTTGATACACTTAGAAAATTTAGACTTGCTAATATGATTGAAAATTTGGCTTTGTACAAGTTCTATAGGGACATGTATAAATACAGACATAAGCGAGAATTAGCCAAAGTGAAAGAAAAATCAAATTTAATAATTACTTTTTCACAAAAGGACTCTAAACGTTTTGGGAATTTTTGAAAAGGTCCAATAACCCTTCATTGCACGAAAGTTAATAGCTTAGAATGGTATCAGTACTTTTCGGAACTAGTCAATATATCCCATGAAGTTAATCAAGCATTCAGAAGTAACCAGACAACTGACGATTATCATGAACTTCTAGACAGTAGAATAACGGAAAAAGAAGTGCAAGAAGTTCTTAGAGGATTACAATCTGGAAAATCTGGACAATCTGCTGGTATTGATGAACTTTCAAGTAATTCATTCAAGGCGACAGGAAATTCAGCAGTA
The DNA here is from genome assembly GCA_029931535.1 of Margaritifera margaritifera. Lineage (NCBI taxonomy): Eukaryota > Metazoa > Mollusca > Bivalvia > Unionida > Margaritiferidae > Margaritifera > Margaritifera margaritifera. Next base: position 708,163 of record JAQPZY010001285.1, read on the forward strand.
CCTATACCAGTGTCTCTATTCAATACATTATTCGACTTTGGACATTTTTCTGTATGCTGGAGAACTGCAGTAATTTTTTGGACATTTTTCTGTATGCTGGAGAACTGCAGTAATTTGTTGGACATTTTTCTGTATGCTGGAGAACTGCAGTAATTTTTTGGACATTTTTTCTGTATGCTGGAGAACCGCAGTAATTTTTTGGACATTTTTCTCTATACTGGAGAACTGCAGTAATTACACCTATTCACAGAAAGGGGATATAAATATGCTAGAAAACTATAGAGAAATCAAACTTCTACCGGTGTTGAGTAAAATATTTATCTCTATTTTTAATATAAAAATTGCCACATAAGTTAACGATAACAATATTTTGGACAAATAATAAGCTGACTTTGTATCCGGATGCCCTAAGATGGATAAATATATTTACCTCGAGTACTTTAATATGTAAATATCTAAGAAAACAGAGGGGTCGATTTTATGCATTATTGGTTGACTATACAAAATGTTTTGATTACACAGATAGTAGTCTGTTTTAACACAAGTTTATTAATGAAAGAATATGTAGTAAAATGCTGAAGACTACATATGAGAATGTTAAATCTTGTGCGAAGAGGACGTAATGTTTGACTCGATCATTTAACTGTCCTGTTGATGTCAGACAAGGCTGTGTTCTGTCGTCTATCCTTTTCTCGTTGTTCTAAAACGATTTGAAGTCCCATATTTATGTGCTGAATAGTTGCATTACATTGGTCTCCGCAGAGAACAAAACAATCTTGCATGTAAGTTTATGTAAGTTTTTCCAATTTAAATCTTTCACACACAAGGTTTTATTTTGACTCAAAGCATGTGTTCATCGTGGAAGTCGCGATATTAAACACCTCATAGGTCGCGTAGCGAGCTCTATCATTAGTGAATCGATTTTACTTGTTACAGGAAGTAAATCGTTCCATCCGCAAGAGGGCACTTGGTCAAAACACTGTTTCAGTCTGCTACATGCGCCTTGGATCGATCTGGAACGAAGTGGATCCACGACATTTGGCTAGCGAAGTTTGGAATATCACTACAGCCAGACCTGCTACAGAAAGTATCAATCATCGGAACAGCAAGAAATCTGCTGAAGGTCCTTGAGAGCTGAGGTCACAAGAACAGGCACAATCTTAGGATAAAGAACATAAAAATCAACAAACATCTTTGGTCTGAGGAAAAGTGGACTACTACTACTACAAATGATAATAAACATTGTCAACATTATTGTCCATTTCATTAGGTTGAAACTTCGAATCGCTAGTCGATTTTATGGATTATTTTCCAGTCAGTATGCAGTGTAATTAATATTGTGCAATATAAGGCGCAATTTTCTTTATGTAATGTACAAATATTCAATCAGTCGTTGGCATATTATGGTACATATTGTATAGGTTTCCACTCATTTATTTATCACAACTGTGAAAACTGCCGAATGATAAAAATAAAAAACCACATGAATATTTTGCATGTGAAATATCTTCTTTGTTTCCATACACTAGTATTAAGTACAAACTATATTATTCCTTGTCTGTAGCAGCCATACAGTTGCATAGATATGGATCTTTTTTTTCTTCTTTTTTTTTCAGGTCGTCAACCTATTACTAGTATGTTAAATGTACATTTTCATTATTTCGCAAATCTCTAAATGGATTTCTCCTTCTCAACGTCATCTGCATAAAATTCCTAAACTACTATAACCACTATAACCACCACCACCACCACATCTACCTCTATAAATAACACCACCAATACGACCACCATTAATATCGCCACTACTACTACTAGATGTAATCATGGACAATATATGTAAAGGAGATATTTTGTGTGTCAGGATTTTGATAAATTCAAGTGATTGTCCCCTTTAGCTCAACGAGGTAGAAATCTCTATTCTCTCAATTCACTATGCAAGTTCTATTACATATTACATATTCAGTCATTTATAGTAAGTTCAAGTTATGTTGTTGCTAATCGATTAATTTCCCAAATAGCAGATTGTAACACGAACGTTTTTAAAGTCCGTTGTTATCTGCTTTATAATTATTTACACAGAGAATACGATTTAGAATTATTTACACAGATAATAAAATAAGGATAATGAATTATTTCGTATTTATTGCTTTATAAAGTTTTAAGTGAAGTTTACAAGATAAGTTTCTTTTTCTGGCAAAATAAATAAATGAGGTAATATGGCTCAGTGTGACGCGTGCTCCTACCAGGTGTGAAAGGTCACGTGATCGATGTATCTTAGGAGTGTGAAAGGTGTAATGTGCGCACAATTATACGGCCTCCTCTAAGGCGTGAAAGGTCACGTGATTGATCTGTTTTAGGAATATAAACGGTTTCATGGTCACGGCAAATCTCAAACGCCGGGAGAAAAAATGTTATTCCGTCTGTATTAGATCACATGCCATAATAATGATGAATGCGATCTATTCTGGCTCTGTATGTTTTGCGATTGTAGAGGTTAATAATAATAAAAATAATAATAATAATAATAATAATAATAATAATAATAATAATAATAATATAATACAAACATTGATAACAATGATGGTGATGATGATGATAACAATGGTGACGACTGCGACAAAGATAAAAGTAGTGAGGTTTGGGAGCAACCTATTGGGTGGTCTCACAGAGGTGATAAGGGCATGCCAAAGGAGACGAAAAGAAAACTTCGGGTATATGAGTCCTTATGAACACTACAAATGTATTATATTAGGTTGTCTAGAATAATATTGTTGAAAAAGGCATCACAGCTGTTTTATACAGATAAATGCAAGAAAAAGTAAGAGAAAGTTTAGACCACTCCCTCTCCCCCCCCCCTGGAAATGAGGTAAAATACTTGTTAAATATAAAATGTTATTTCCCTCAATGTATTAACTAAAAATTCTAAACTCATTTTCACAAGCGTAAGTTTGATACTTTGACATTTTATGGTTACCATACAAAGTAACGCATCATGTTGTCTCTCTATCCCATTTTAGACGTAAATATTGGTTTGGTTTTGCATATTCAAGCAAAAATGTTTCAGGAATTTGCCCCCAATGCAATATCAGAAATAATTTACTCCTAAAATGTATCAGCGGAGGATGGCATATATTAACTATTATGAGCCGTTGTGTTGTCTACTGCCCAGATCTGGAATCTCGAGATTTTAAAACTTGACTCAGTCTTTCGAGTAAGAAGTGTTACTCGTATGTTGGAATTTTTTAGAAATCGAAAAAATACAGACTCTTGATTGGTCCGAATAATTTAGAGTAAAATTTGGATTCGAGTAAATGATTTGTCAGAATAATTTCGAGTAAAATTTGGATTTGAGTATAGCTTTATGACTGAGGGGGCTGATGAGATCATTCTTTGGGCCAATAAATAAACATGTCAACTCTTTTTGCTTTATTTTGTAGACGTCGATAGTTGATTTCCTGCTCTGACAATGTGCGCTTCTCTCTTAAAAATGGATTTAATACACATCTGATGCCTAAAGTACATGTAAGGTGACATAATACAGCTTGTTATATTGGCAGTTTATTAGACGTTTCCTAAATCCCTACTTTGTCCTTCTCATCATTTTCACTCTTTAGACACTACGTTGTCATCGCTACTGCATACCAAAGAACCACTTTCTTGTTTTTGCTAGTTTACATCGATTGCACATATTATTTCTATGCAATTTAAATAAGAAAAATATAAATTTGTATAAGGAAAAGTGACAAAACAACCAATGACAAATATAAGTGTATAATTGGTTGATAGAAGGAACCTGCTGATAAAGGTTCACACGCTTGCCTAATCATATTCATTTCTCACGTAGATTTAGTTCCTATTGGTACTGTTTTTGTCACAACACTACCAACACAAGCATATGTATGTGTGTGTGTGTGTGTATATATATATATATATATATATATATATATATATATATATATATATAATTTCATGAGGACTTGTTATTCTGTCCGAATTTAAATATGCCATGAGGTTGTAACAATTCTAAAAGTTTCTGATTTCTAAGAGGGCCTCCAAATTAAATGGATGGACTTGTACATAAATACATTTATAAAAATTAAATATGCGCAGGAATCTTAAAAAGAAATTGATAATAAATGTGTCCCGGCAATGTGGAAAACACAAAGCCTTCAAGACATATGGTCATATGATAGGATTTGATTGATATAGAAAGATAACGCCTAGTTACATACAACTTTTTACAAGATGGTGAAATACAACAACAGCAGCAGTAGCAGTAGCAGCGGCGGCGGCAAACACAACAGTAATAATAATTATACTAATAGGATACTTACGTAGTGAAAGAAGCATTATTATTATTATTAGTAGTAGTAGTAGTTGTTGTTGTTGTTGTAGCATTAGTATAGATCGTGGTGGTGGCAAAGGGGAAAACGCCGTCATTGTCATCATCATCATCATCATCATCATTTGCAGCAGCAGCACTTGCAATTACAGGATAATCATCATAACTATCGTACCATTCATTCGTCATCATTATTATCCATCTTGTATGTAGTTAAATCATCAATTGGGATATCTTGCATAGTTTTTCATATTCGGGCATAAGACGTATACGTGCTTTTAGACACCAACTTCAACGTTCTGCACAAAAGAAAAACACACTAGGCTCCTACTGCTTGAGATAATGCGTGTGTGGTCAATATATACGGATGGTTTGGCTTGGTTTTGTGGAGTTCAACGCCATTTTTCAGTACATGATAGGTTATACACGTAGGTCAGTATATTTAGCGGAGGACGAACCCAGGAAGACTCATGAAAGAACCACTGCTACTGGCAAGCTTTCTCATATACCCACATTGGTCGAGCCGAGACTCGAACTCGCACGGACAGAGGTGAAATGTGTGAGTGATCGCTAAAGGCGAGCGCCTTAGAAAAATCGGCCATCTGGGGTCCCTGTACGGATGGGAAGTAGGGTAAAGGCGGTGTAGTTTGAGAGGCTTGTGGGAAGGATCGAGTTTATATGCAACATGATTAATAATCAGCATCTCCTCCGCACCCCGAAATGACAGCGAACTTAAAAGTCTGCATTGAAAGGATGTCAACAATAAGCTTATAACGTGTGAGTGTCGCCTTTTTTTATAGAGATCTTCATGACATATTGCATTCTATATCGAACGTTCTAATAAGAAACAGGCCCAATGACTACTGACCTTATAAAAATTAGAAGAGGGCGTTTGTAATAAATGATGCGCCAAAAAGATGATTAATTTCAGAGTATCTCAACAATGTCACTTAAACTTGACATTAAATGCTGACTTTATGTGAATACATAATACAGCATAAAAAAGGCTAGCATGAAATGAGTATTAAACACCCATATTCTGTCTTGCTCTTTAGAAGCTAAAACAGCTATATTTCGTGTAAAGATAGCATGTGTTACAAGGATGACATGATTTATGGTCTATAGTGTTTATTGTTCTATTCTCCAATTCAGAAAATAAAAAAATGATCAGAAATACTTTTAATATTCTTTCAGAAATTAAGATCTTAAGTAAACACATACACATACACATTTGAATGTGTGTGTGTGTGTGTATATATATATATATATATATATATATATATATATATATAATAGATAGATGCATTTATATTTGGCTGAAACCATATACTTCATACCGAATGTATGAAGCAAAATCAATGAAGGGAAAATTTATGACTTCGAGAAAAAACACACTTACTTAAACTGAATAATACCATACCCCTACCCCCCATTCAATGAAATTCACAAAAAGATGTATATTCATAAAACATTGCCAGAATTACTGCGTTAAAGCTAAAAAGGGACCCCCACCCACGCATGCTCGTATATGATATTACTCGTTTAACAAGGAGGTGAAATGAAAAGAAAACATGGATCTCAAATGATTCTTGTTCATCCATGAGGAACTACCTCTGCTATTTATGTGAGACAAAATGATGTATGTCAGCGCAGTAATTTACAGAAAAATCATACATTTTGTTCGCCGGACATTTATCCACAAATTAAGAAACAAAAACTATTCGGATCACCTCGACTATTTCTACGATTAGATTGACTATAGGATTAACCGAGGGGTTACGAATGAAAACAAAATAGTTCAATCATTCGTAACTTCTCGGTCAATCCTTGTTTCGTAAATAGCCGAAGAAGTTCGAATGGCAATATCGACATACATTCGAGGTACGATCCGTAGGATTGACCTCGAAGTTGCGAATGTTGTTCATCAAGAAGTTTGGACTGCAAAGATTTTTTAAAAATTATTTACCATAAAATTTGTACTTTTCAGAAACCACGTATTTACGTCAAACTAATAATTAAAAAAAACAAAAAAGAGGTGTTTTCATTATGGAACAAAAAGGGTTTTCATACACTCTAAACCATGCAATACGGTCCTCCATGATTATAATCATCGCCATCATCACCATCGTCATCATCATCATTTTCTTCTTCTTCTTTCTTCTTCTTCTTCTTCTTCTTCTTCTTCTTCTTCTTCTTCCGCTTCTTCTTGCATTTGCTGTTATAGATAGTGTCCAAGAAACATTGATCCCGATTTTTTCTTTTTTGATAGTTTGACGTATAACAATCTAAAAACGTTGACTTGCTTATTATCTTATTGTTTCCTAGCATGCAGTGCTTAAGTCTTCGTTATGAAATTATCAGTGTTCATATTTGCCAAATTGGAAATAAACAATTAACTTTTGTGTATTAGCTTTATAACATAGTATGTATGGACTCTTTAATGATGAAATATGTATGTAGATCCCAATTTAAATTATGTAAGGCAAAGTACTCACGAATTCCCAATTTCGTCCAAAGATGAATTGATTTATATCTTTGTTACTTTGCGATGTTTATATTTCGCAATAGTTTTCACTCTTTGCTATACTTGCGGAAAAAGCGTCAAAAGTAAAGGCCACTAAAAGACTAAAGCGATGAAATGATTTACCAAAAAACGTCGCCCAAGTTCGCGTTCTGACGATGCGCAAAACATAATCTTTGCCAATTTTACCACTTTAGAAAACTGCCAAACTTTCACCACAGACATAATCATTATATATATATATATATATATATATATATATATATATATATATATATATATATATATATATATATAAACACTAGGGGTCGCAAATCTGAACATTACGCGAATATGAAAACATGTACACCTAGAAGCATAATGTTTGACAACCGACTTAATAATTATGCGACATGAGTTAAATTTTCGACGACTGCGTCGATGCCATATCTTTGATAGCAGACGGCAAGAGCACGATAAATCATTTAAACGTCAAGAATAATGTGCTGATAATATTTACTTAATGGAGAAGAACAACGTATAAATGAATTAAGGATAGGACGCAAAGCCTAGGGTGATTTAAACATAAGTGGATTTAATCTGTCATTTCCCGGGCTAGGCGTTGGTAGAGCTTTTGAAATATCTTACTCTTTGCATATAAAGTTTTTTTCTTTTGTTTTCCTTTTTTTCAAGATACGAAATTGTCTCTGACATAATAGCAAGCGATGCCAAGGTCGGGGACCCTTAGGCTCATCGCTTTATCTATCGTATTTCTCTGTCTGTACATGTGTGTGTATATATATATATATATATATATATATATATATATATATATATATATAACCGTGTGGTACATCAATTAAGAATAGCAATGCACAAATACAAATCATTGTTTGCTTCTGTTGCAATTTTCCATTATTGGTATTACTTGAAATATTTTGAAACATAAGCAAATCATATCAACTGCGAAGCACAGAGAGAGAGAGAGAGAGAGAGAGAGAGAGAGAGGAGAGAGAGAGAGAGAGAGAGAGAGAGAGAGGGAGGGAGGGAGAGTGGTGTGAGTTAAAGTGAAGAAATAAGCAGGTATATCGTATATTTTTATATTTGTTTTCTCCACTGTCTATGAATTTACGCAAATTTAGATTTATTACATAGACCCCCTTCCCCCCCCCCCCCCCGGGCCGGAAAAATTCCTGCGGGCGCCCATGCAACAATCCAAATTTTGTTTACTTTGTAATCTGAAACGGAAAAGTCAAAAACTGTTTCCAGTCTAAATCCTCCATAGTCCCCATTCAACTTTGATCTAGTATTGATTTACGCTTCATAAATAACGAGAATGTGAATTGAAGATAATAAGAATTACAACAACACGTTTTTCGACTCGAAACCGGATTGCAGAAGCTGCACATGTACCTAAATCGGTCAGTGTGAAACGTCCTGATTGCGGGACACTAACTTGAATCGCTATTCGTGTTGCAATTAATGTTTATCTTGATTATTGTGAAACAATGCTCAAGTGATGATGGAATTTGGGGAGTTTTTGACACTTTGTGTAAATTATACTCGCAGTAAATAGTCATGTGATGAAAGACGGCGGCTACCTGATGAAATATATAGATATCCTTCACCAGTGTTATATACTGGAAAACACAATGGTAAACATATAGGAATGTGAAAAATGGATTTTATTCATTCAACCGGTGAAGGTTGCTTCAAGTTAATATTACAGGTTGTAAGACCAACATGGCATTCGGCGATAAGGTGCAAAACCAATGTTTGTCTCCTATGTGCAGGCTTTTGCTTCTAGTATGACTTTTTGTCATTAAACACCAGAGTGATAACCTGAGGTTTGGGTTGACAAAGTTCAACCAAATGCACACCAGAGCAAACCCAAAGAATACCAACAATCGTATGAATACAAGTTATTCAGGTCTCATCCGCAAAATGGAAACCCTCAATACTTTTGTACAGAAATGCGAAACACACATCACATACTGTAGAACAGCAATATGTAGTTCTAAATCTGTAACACATACTGAAGAACAGCAATATTTTAGTTCTAAATCTGTAACACAAACTGAAGAACAGCAATATGTAGTTCTAAATCTGTAACACAAACTGAAGAACAGCAATATGTAGTTCTAAATCTGTAACACATACTGAAGAACAGCAATATGTAGTTCTAAATCTGTAACACATACTGTAGAACAGCAATATGTAGTTCTAAATCTGTAACACAAACTGAAGAACAGCAATATGTAGTTATAAATCTGTAACACATGCTATAGAACAGCAATATGTAGTTCTAAATATGTAACCCATACTGTAGAACAGCAATATGTAGTTCTAAATCTGGATTAAGCTCCTTACTCCAAGTAAATGTAATTGAAGTGAATAATAGAAATTACTCATTTCCTCTTTTGCAAGATTTCCATACTTCAGATACATTTCAAAAGTTGTATGTTAGCATAGAAAGGTATTAGGTTAGCAGTTCTTTAAAAAGAAAGTGCTTTTCCAGAAACAAATTCAATAGTGGAGGCATTTATTAATAAGTTTTAATATGCCAAAGGTATGCGGCTACAATGTGAAACTCCCATTTCAATATGCCAAAGGTATGCGGCCACATTGTAAAACTCGCATTTCAAGCCATTAGGTGTCTGCTTCCTGCTATTGATCATTGATTTAAAAGAGGAACATGACAGGGAGCTTTATTATTACAACTTCGAGGCTGATGTAGCATGTGCATATTGGTACGAAAATATCAATCAAATTCTTACTTGAACATAATATGTCCAGATTTGTGACCTGGAAAGTAGATGAGAATATAAACTTTTTTTTTTTTTTTAGCAGCATTTGGTAATAGCCAAAATGTTGCTTATGATAACCCATACCCAGACAAAGATATCTGAATTTGCATCTCAGCTGCAAGTTTAACCTAATTTAGTGTATGCAATATGACAAACCAATTATGCAAAAATTAGTCAGCCTTTTAGAGATGAATCAGTTGTCGGCTCAACTGCTCACAGAACCCCAAAAAGGAAATTTTGGTATGAAAATGCCATGCCGAAGGCTTAAACAAGTATATTCCGTCCTGATGCATTTTGAGGTTCCTTGAAAATAGGAAGCATATTGCAACTACGGGAGGCATGTTCCATGTCGTCTTGGATGGCCAGCTAATCACTTAACAAGGTTCTGAATCAAGCGAGGAAGCAGAAAAATACCAAAGCTAAAGACTCGTTCCTGAACGCATTTGAGAAATTCAAGGTAATGAGTCAGCAGTATCTTCCAATAATCGCAATAAATAAATCTTTCAAATAAGATTTTAAAAAATTATTTCTGAATTCCGGATTCTTGGACAGAGAATATATATACTTTTTTTTGTAGAAACGCGGACAATGTTACTTCAAACAGAAAAGATGCATGTTCTTCTGCCTTGAAAGATCAGTCGCATTTTTCAAACCATATGAAATCTAACACAGAAGCCTTCATAATCGAATTATTAACGGGTATAACGCTGGAAGTATAGTAGATATTAAACAGATTTTAAGACACTTATACTTCGTCGTTTTGAATTCACTTAGACAGTTGCTACCTAAGAACAGAGACAATGGCAATACTATACTGCTCTTGATGGGAGAAGCTGTCTTGTTAGATGCAGAGGCTTTGGTGCAAGCCAAATAAACCTTTCAATGCCAAGACATTTGGAAATTTGGAACAAATCCTTGTTTTATTTGTCCTCAAAGCAGGATCAGATTATAATGGTCAGCTATAAGCTCATCATGAAAAGTCGTATCCGGGGATCATTTTAATCTGCAAAGACAATAAAGCTGACATTGTTTGCAGGCAGTGGTACTGATGTGTTTATTCTCTCCCTGGCCCACAGAAGCAGAATTACATGCAGGCAGGCAGCATAATATAAAACATGGCAGATCAAATGCTCCGGGATTCAAATGAACACAGTCACTATGCTCTAGAAAATTGTACACCTTTCCCTGGACTGTCCTGTCTGATTTTAACACAACCTCTCACCAAGCTGGACACAACGGGAAGACATTATGGGAAGTGAAGTCAGCAGAACTGAAATCTAATAACAAGTCCACGAAATAATAACTTGGAGCCAGAACATCAGGGTTGATGAAGCAGACCGAAAGGTTGTGTTCGAAAATGTACAGCTTGCAACAGGTCCAAAGAACAGACAAGCCATGTTTCACCTTGTTCACATGATATTGATCAGAAGACCAACACGTTATATCCTTAATTGTCACATCAAGAGAGTTCTTTACCAAGTTATGGTTTGCAGCCAGGAACTGAGCTAAAATTCTACCATCTAAACGCAAGAGGTTAAAAGCTGGTTAGAGATGGCTGCTACTTCACCTAATGTTCTCTACACAATACGAGAAGAATACCGAAATACAATCATCCAAGTAATCGATGCGGATGTGCAAACACCAATCTTAGATTGTATCGGGGTATACAAGAACACGTAATTGGATCAGGTCTGTTTAAATATTCAATGCACAAAGAGCAGCAAATTAAACATATATGGTGTATGAACATTAATACTGCAATTAAACTAGAATCTGCTTGGATATGAAGTTATCACAAATTTCTTTGCATGTTACATTATCGGTGTGTTGTCATTTATTACATAGGGTCAACGTATGTGAAAAGCACAGAGAAATATGAAACAAGCTTTCGAAGGATGCAAACCAGATGATGATAAAGGTAAAACTTTGACCAAACTCATATTTAAAATTTTCATTTGACTTTCACTAAGTCGGAGATTGGAGAGATGGGATGAGTGTACCTAAAGGATGTTGCTTACTGATAATATAGTCCAAACATATAAGAAACCTTCAAAAATCTTGTCGACTTATTGTAATAAACCATAACATTTAACCAGAAAGTTATAGAAGAGTTATTGAAGACTTTAACTGAATTTTGCTTCAGTCGCCTCCGTCTCAGTTGCTAAACATGGAAGCCAATAAACTTAGAAACCTTTATTCACATCCATTTCAAACCATCAGCGCTTTAAAAAAAAAGATTACATTGTTCATGTGATTCTAACACGTAAAATGTAAATTACAAAAATATACATCTACGTACTTCATCTTAGGCCACGTGCTATTCAAACTACGGCTTTGTAATACGTATTTTTAGGTTCAGCAGGTCTAAATTACCCCATGGAGGCCTGTTTCCAATTTGTAGCAAAAAAAGCCCTCTGACTTTTAAGAAAGCTTTATTATGAAAGTTCCTTCTAGACTACTTTAAAACCACTCTAATTTAATGACGAAATGAAAACCAAATCGATTTCCGTGTCAAGATATTATAAAATCTGTCTCAGTATTAGAGAAAAATAGTACATACAATTATTAAGTTTGAAATAGGAGTGAGAACAATATGTCACACTGATTCGAATTGAAACGTGAGTTCCATCGAGAATCCTCATAAATAATCTTAGACTAGACATAAGTAAACTGTAATTTGATAAAAGGTCTGTTGAAATAATTTTCCAAGCTTGACGGAGTAGATATAAGAGATCTATATATAATAGATACTTTAATATGTAATACAGAAACGGTATTTTCTAGAGCACTAAAAATGACGACAGCACTTTCTAACCAAGATGCTTCCACAGGTTTGAAGAGAACCTTAACAAAAGTAGATCGTTTGATCATTGGCTCTAGCAAGCTTACTTATACAAAACATTGATAAATCAATACTCCATCTTGCTGAATATAATTTTTTAAAATATGGTGGAAGAATATTTATGCAAGCTGTGAATTACATGTTCGTGCAAGTGTTTACTGCATTTAAATGCATCATGTCAATACTGGAAAATTGCTTTAGTGGCCTGAAAATCTGGACAAGTCATCTACATATAAATGCAAACAAGTTCGTAAAATTTAATTGTATACCTTAAGTTTTTTTGTCAGTCGTGCTCACAGGTTTTTTGTCAAAAACATCTCAGACAAAAAAGAAGTGTTTAAAAAAGTGAAATGTTTTGCTGTAATGGCCGGAAAATCCAATCAGGTTTTGTACATATGAATACAAATATGTTCAGCAAATTACTACAGAGTGACCTATATTACCGAGGGATAAGAATTTCGTACATTCTCACTCACATATCGCGTGGGCTATTGTTCTCAACGACACTAATCTAGCTACGCTCCACTAATATCATGCGCGCGTGTACAAGTGTCACCGATCAACATCGATAATTTTGACACCCTATTTCGACAGCTATTGACAGGCAAACGATATATTACTGCTTGAATGTCTTTTCTACAGTTACGTTTAGGTGTGTTTTCCTGTGTTTGACAGAATCGTGACATCAGATATTAAATTTTTTTTTTTTTTTTTTTATACATATTTTCCGGTAAAATATCTGCTTTTAATAAATTAATCGAAAAGTTACTGCCTGACCTTAAATAATTTATTCATTTTTGAGTGCCATTTTTCTAAGACATTATAATGCATTTCTAATGCCATAACAGATTTTCCGTCATGGGATAAAGACATTAATGTCAATGAATTATTAGGCGAATATACCGAGGACGACACAAATTAGTCATATTTCTGACAGTGACAACTTTTAATGTTTAACAAAATAACATAAAAAGGAAAATTTAAGTGATGCTACATAAACCCAAAAAGGAAGAAACGGTTATAAATACCCCACTTTTGGGAAAATTAGAGGGAAAATATCTGTCTTTCGTATTCACACGAGTAAGCAGCATGGGCTAAATATAAGAGCCAGTGATCACAGACTAACCGAGATTGACTGTTCTAATCCGCATGTGGAGGCCTTTAGTTTACACAGCTGAACTGTCAAACAGGACAACATTTCTGAAATAATCAAATATGCATTCACTATAACACTTAGAAACATTGAGGAAGATCCTTTTCTCACACAAGACTTACAGGTAAATAAAATATGTCTGCATGTGATGAATTCTCCAGAAGTACATAATATTATCATCGAAGTTTTTTTTTCTTCAAAACTATTTGTCAAAGTTGATTTGAATTTAGCCTCAAACAAGAACCGGGAACAGCTGTTTCGGTCATTTACACAAGAAGCGCACTGGCGGTTTGTTAAAAAAAAAGTTTCAATCACTTTTCAGAAACTCTTCTTTGGCAGAGCATTCCTTGAGCACATTCCTGTGGCATAGTATTCTTTGAGTACATTCCTGTTTCAGAGCATTCCTTGAGCACATTTATGTGGCAAAGCATTCCTTGAGAACATTCCTGTGGCATAGTATTCATTGAGTACATTCCTGTTTCAGATCATTCCTTGAGCACATTCATGTGTCAAAGCATTCATTGAGTACATTCCTGTGGCAAAGCATTCTTTGAGTACATTCCTGCGGCAGAGCATTCTTTGAGCACGCTTCTTTGGCAGAGCATTATTTTAGCACATTCTTGTGGCATAGTATTCCTTGAGCACATTCCTGTGGCAGAGCATTCTTTGAGTACATTCCTGTTTCAGAGCATTCCTTGAGTACATTCCTGTGGCAGAGCATTCCTTGAGCACATTCCTGCAACTTATTTATGAGGATTTATCGCAGAATTGTTTTCTAAGCAGCTGTAACATGCAAGCATGAACTGAAATCTGATATAACTGATAACGATCAGACAATTGTGTTCTACATTGCAGGATATCAGAGCACTAACAAAAAGGTATCAACAACATTCCAAATTAAAGCCATCATGTGTTGAAAGTTTTCTAAGTGAAATGGTTGGTTGGTTGCTTCTTTTTTAACGGCAATTTCAGCACTTTATTGACTCAGTTAGGCAGAGGAAGTGGGAGCTAAGTGCCTTTCTTAAGGATACACAGAGACAGCCGATCCAGACTTGCGTGGGCGGGTACTGAATCCGCGACCCTCGAATAACGAGCCAGACGCTCAACAAATGAAGCTACCGTGGCTCCAACCAATCACACAGATTCAGCAAATAACAGTTTGATTAGTGGTATCACATTCAGGATCGTAAAGGGATGAAGAAGCCAAAGTCATATATTTTGTCTTCCTACTGCTGAGGGAATTGCTAGAAAAACACTGAAATTAAACTTAATACAAACTTCTTTGCTTATAGATCCTCTCACAGAACTTATTCTGTCATCATTTTGAAGCACAGTTGTTAGAAACTTATGCCTCCCTACAATGTTTTTGGAAGATATTACAAAAGTGTTATTCACAATTAGAGGAAACGCATTCACTCAAACTTTAATGAAGAGAAATATAATAATAATAATGAAAAACTTGAAATCAGCCAAACACTCCGATAGCCTGCGACATACATTAAAGGAAAAAAATATGCATTTTAAATTATTTTAAGCGCTCTGATTGTTCGTAAATAGTCTATGCGGTGTGAAAGTTCTTCAATATGCCCACACATTATGCCTCATAATACAACGACCAAAATGCATTGAATGTGATTGTGAATATAACTTCTAATATGATGAAGCTTTACGTACCATATATACTCTCTTATAAATCGGGTCAACTGCAGGCCAGACTCAATGACGCCAAAAAAAAAAAAATTTGATTTGAAAGAATTATACAACCTTCAATCATATGTTGACGATTCTGAAAAAGTAGCATTTTACACAGGTTAGCCCAATGTTGGCGTGTTAAGACTGGTTTTTAACTTAATTGAGGGACGTATGAGTAGCGACAGTAAGAGTTTGTCGAAAGATAATGAATTTCGATTGTGTGTGGTGAAACTCAGGATTAATTATCTTTTCCAAGACATAGGCTATCATTTGAATGTTTCTGTAGCTACTGTGCAAAAACATTTTCATAATACTCTGGATGTACTCTACATTGGACTTGGCTTTCTAGTGCGATGGCCAAACAGAGAACACTTGAGAAAATCAATGCCTATGTGTTTCAGAAACGAGTTTGTTGAGAAATTAGTTGTTATGCTAGACTAATTTGAATTATTTACAGCGAGGCCGAGCGTTGCTCTGAACAAAGTGTAGACATATTCCAATTACAATGATAACCAGACTGTGAAGTATCTAATAGGCATTGCCCCTCAAGGTGTCGTTACATTTATTTCTGATGACACCAAAGCGTATTAAGGAGTTTGCTGACAACTGCGTTACACTTCCGGTGCTCGTAACTAGCATCCTCCATTTTAGAGAAAGTACGAAATCTCCGTATTTTTTCCCGTAAAGCACCACATCCATTAGTCTGGATCTCTGCTTCGTATGCTCCATGATACGCACTGTAATAGTAGCACGACTAAATCGGGAGACACAGACGTTAGTAGTTACCGGCTTTAGATATAGGCTTGCCAGTTTAAACCCCGTTAGCTGCAAGCAGTGGAAGCATAAAAACTTGTTCCTCTTTATTTCATCGATACACCTGAAAAAGTTGAACACCTTCCAAATTGCTGCGAGATGACGAATATATTCCAATGATAACCTTTCACGTTAAAGTTTGTTTTCACAGTAATCAATCTGTCAGCATCCCTAATTAGCAGCCCATTTTCTCTCCCAGCAAAAGAAGCTGACTCGTATAAGCAGGTCTGCCGACAGAAATTCCAGGCCCTGGGCAGAGCAGTCATGGGCCCCGAAACTAGTTTAATTGTTTTGTACATATAAACCTTTGTACAGTTTTGCATATAAAACCTGTAGTAATCTACCATAATGTATACTCTTGCATGGAACAAATTTTTAATATTTACTGCAAATATTAATTTATTTTTTATAACTGAGTTGATGGAGGGCCCCTAGAAATCGCTGGGCCCCTGGGCTATCCCCCCCCCCCCCCCGGGCGGGTTTGCATATCATGTTACTCTTGTGTATAACTTCTAGACAAATGTTTAAATTGATATTTTACTCCTAGGACAGGACCAAGCTCTGAATATCTCTGATTCTGCTGCTTGGCTGCCAGTGTTTGTTTTATCTGTCATTAGTCTTGTTATCAGCAGGTGCAATTTTCACTCGTGTCAAATTTAATTGCTTTTAGACTTCCAGCTAACTGTC
Organism: Margaritifera margaritifera; assembly: GCA_029931535.1. Lineage (NCBI taxonomy): Eukaryota > Metazoa > Mollusca > Bivalvia > Unionida > Margaritiferidae > Margaritifera > Margaritifera margaritifera. The sequence goes on from JAQPZY010001285.1 coordinate 724,999, forward strand.
CAGTTATAAAGCCTCTAATTAGAGTTCTCTGTGTGTACAAGCTAGTCTTTAAATTTGGGATTTCTATACTTTGTTATGCAATCTAGACTGAAGGGTTATATTTTTTACCCAATGAGATTTTATATATATATATATATATATATATATATATATATATATATATATATATATATATATATATATATATATATATTTATATTTCTGAAATTGTAGAAATATAAATAGTTTTATATCACAGTAAAATTTAACTGTTCAGTATTGACTCAGTTTGAGATCAATCAATAACAGCGCTCTCTCCAAAAATCTAATCGAGTCAGTTTCAAACGACTCCACAAATAAAGAAACCAAATGTTTCTGTCTATCATATTTTATGTTTAATATCAGGATAGTTTCTATCCAGGCTTTTGGAAAAAAAATCCTTAAAGTAGTTCATCTATGTCAAGTATAGAAGTGTAATGATACAGAACGAGGCTTGCTTGCCCTTAGGTTTTAAATAGCTCAATGGTCTATTTCGAGTGTAAATTCCACATGTTACCTATTTATTGCAATAATACTGTACGTTCCATTTGCAGTATGATGTTCTATGCATCGCTTACAGTTATACTCGCGTATAAGTTGAGTCCAACTGCAAACAACATAGACTCTGATATGCCGTCGCATAATGCGCCAGCAGATCAGGGTCTGTGTTCTACTGATTATTCCTAACAAACTGCACAGACCTAGATCTGTCAGCGCATTATGAGACTGCATTTGGGTCTGTGCACTTTGCAGTTGGACTTGACTTATAAGCGAGTACTGACGGTACCAAATGAAGGATGTATCTGATTATTTTTTTAGAATTAGACTCAAAATAAAATAAACTTTGATAATTTAATATTCAGTTAATTTAAATGTAAAAAATAGAATTTTTTTTCTTCAGCATTGGAGAAATACATCAGGTTGATATACTTTGAAGTCCTTAAATATTATTGGTGGTTAGATACTTTCTAGATATTCAAATATACTGGTTTATGGTCCTGCAGTAGTAGCAGTAGTAGTAATAGTAGTAGTATTAGACGACTAGTAGTTGTATAGTATTCGTTTGCGAAGTGACTTTTTGTATCGACACGTCATCGTGGACAAATCCTTTTGCACTGTTCTTTCAAGGGACATCTAGTTTAACCTTACCCTCATTTGAAATAATGCACGACTATGCAATCATTAATTATTTCCTTTAAGCAAGTAGTGATTTTTCGTCTTTAATGTTATGCAAGTTGGAGCGTTTGTTGTGTTTATATAAAACAATAAGATATTTATATATAAATCGAATAGCTAATTTAACCAATAATAATAATTATAAAAAAAATTGGTTTGAGTTGCTTTCCTCATATGTATGTACCAAAGTGAAAATAATTAGTCACTGCAAACTAATAAATGGGATAGGTCAAGATAGTGTTTATAACACGGAGCTGTACGCTGGCTTTGTGTTGACTGGGAAGCAGACGAAATATTATATATTTGGCTGTACGCTGGCTTTGTGTTGACTGGGAAGCAGACGAAATGTTACATGTTTAGGGTGATTTGCTCAACCTCGCAAGCATAATTGTTACAGTGTAGTGGTGTTTGGGCAAATGTAGGTCAGCTGTTTACAGTTCGTACAACAACAACAACAATACTACTACTACTACTACTGAAAAAAATATATATTTGTCATAAAAGCGTGTATATGGAAGTTTTAACAGTTATAGTGGACGCCCTTGTAAAAATTTATTAGGAGTTTGAAGAGTCAGTCGTGTATTGTTTTATTGACGTAACTTTTGACCAGCTGAAGAACAGACAATGAACAAACATGGCGAACTTATTTCAATTTGAAACAACTCGGCTTGAAGGTGTTCGCTCCTGCTGTATGATCGTGATTCATGTATTATCTGGTGCAGTCATTGAGGATATTACTTACCAGCTAATCTAATTATGTATAGTCATTCATCCTACACTACCACCACATTGAGAATCAAATCATGCCAATAACTCCATGTCTTTTTTTTTTTTTTTTATCTTGTACCAAATCTCTTCGTCCTTGCCCACGCAATAAGCGTCGCACTTTTTTAATCTTTGGTTTTTCAGACCAGAAAGACCTTATTCTTTCTAATGTTTCGGATTATTATTTTTCGTCAATTATTACTATACGTGATAGATCTACGATAAAAATAAATATTTCAGCTGGATTGCGAAGAAAATGGTAATGAGTAATGTCACGGATCAAGCATTGTTTTTAATAATAATAATAATAATAATAATAATAATAATAAATTAATAATAATAATACTAATAATAATAGAACATTGCAGGTTCCACATAAATGCACTTCTTACTGATATTTAGGTATTTACCATCATAAAAATGTAAATGTTGCATAAAGGAACGATTGGTACTCCTTTTAATATTATATTCTCCACTAATTTTACATAGCTTTTTCACACTATATTCTCCACTAATTTTACATACGCTTTTTCACACTATATTCTCCACTAATTTTACATACGCTTTTTCACACTATATTCTCCACTAATTTTACATAGCTTTTTCACACCATATTCTCCACTAATTTTACATACGCTTTTTCACACTATATTCTCCACTAATTTTATATACGCTTTTTCACACTATATTCTCCACTAATTTCGCATAGCTTTTTAACACTATATTCTCCACTAATTTTACATAGCTTTTTAACACTATATCCTCCACTAATTTTACATAGCTTTTTAACACTATATTCTCCACTAATTTTACATACGCTTTTTAACACTATATTCTCCACTAATTTTACATACGCTTTTTCACACTATATTCTTCACTAATTTTACATACGCTTTTTAACACTATATTCTCCACTAATTTTACATACACTTTTTAACACTCTATTCTCCACTAATTTTACATACGCTTTTTCACATTATTTTCTCCACTAATTTTACATACGCTTTTTCACACTATATTCTCCACTAATTATACATTCGCTTTTTCACACTTTATTTACTGTTTGAAAACATCTCACTAACCCCGGTTTTATGTTAAAGCTGTCTAAAAATTATCATATGGTATATGATTATGGATGCCAGAAATAAAAACATCTTTGAAATTCTTGGTAAAACTTAGTAACGTGCTACAGTATACATTCCGCATGCTTTCGTTTTGACAGAAAATGGCCCTGTAGAAGGACTGTACTCATGGTACAAGTCTTAAGATCCCTTGTAATATAAAACCGAGCAGATCCCCTGCTTAAAAGAATGCGAAAAATGACTTGAAATAGATACTAGTATCTGGCAAGTTAAATACAAAATGTCATACTATGATAACATTTTGGAAATACAATGTTTCTAATTTGAATTCTTTTAAAGAACCAATGTTAAGATAAACTTGCTGCTTGTAAGCAATGAAATGAAACATATACTCTCAGGTCCGGCGAGGGGGGAGGGTGGAGAGGGGGGGGGGGGGGAACTGCCCAGGGGCCCGGCGATTCGTAGGGGCCCACCGTCAAATCAGTTATAAAAAATGAATTAATCTTTGCAGTAAATATTAAAATGTGTTCCTTGCAAGAGTCTAAGTTATAGTAGATTACTACTGGTTTTATATGCAAAACTGTACACGGGTTTTTATATAAAAAAAATTAAACTAATTTTGGGGCCCATGACTGTTCTGCCCAGAGGCCCGGAATTTCTGTCGGCGGGCCTGCATACTCTTCGAACACGAGTTAATGGCAAGGTAAAATATCAAGTGGATGGGTCAGTTGAGTACATTGAGTTCGTTCGTCCATAGCTTGTTGCATGAAACTCAAGTGATACACATGTATAAAACTGTTCGATTGTAAATTTGTTTCTAACTAATTAGGTGCTTAGGTAGGCAAACAAGTAAAATAAAATCAAAATCCGATATGTCTAAACTGTTAAAATAAACACACACACACACACATATATATATAGATATATATATATATATATATATATATATATATATATATATATATATATATATATATATATATATATATATATAGACTCTTAATGACTTAAGATACGGTACGCAATATGATGTTACTAATTTTCATGTTACGACCGTATTTTTATCCCATTTTTCCCAAGGCACATCGATTTGTTTTATTATAGCTATCGAAACATATGGACCTTTATAATCGTACTGGTGTATTTTATTTTTTTTAAATTTTTTTATATTAGGCAGGTTGATGCGGCATTAAAGTTTTGCATAAAAACGGTCCCTTGCGCCCAATGCACGATGAAATGTGGAAGAGATTGTATTTTACCTCAATTCTACGGTGAGGTCTAAAGTCATGCGAGAGAATCTATATGTGTTTATTTATTTTATTTATTTACTGTTTTCATATTTGTATATTTCGTCCTTTTCAGCTTTTTCTGTGTCATTTGTTCTTCTGCTGATGGAAAAATCCCGCCGACAAACAAAAAGTAATCTCACATACTCCGTCGACACATATAAAGTAATCTGACCTAACCCGACGACACATGTGTGTCACCCAGACGGCTGGAATTTTCCATCAGCAAAACAGCGAATGACACATTATTATTCATTTAAAACCACATCTCTTATGTATACCGCTCTTTATTTCTGTCCTCAGCTAACTCACAAACGAAACTTTTCTTTTTATCTCTCTTTGTGTTGCAGGCAGGTATTCGTGCAATAACACCACAACTCAGATAAACGCCTGATTTGTTTCTTATACTGATAACTTCTTTTTCTTCTTCTGTCCATCTTACAGCCTGTCTACGCATTTTTTCCAGGAATTCAAATACCACCGAACTCACATTTGTTTCTTACTCTCACTTAGGGTGGCCATTCGTCCGGTTTTCAGCTGATCTTTCTCCTTCTTAACATGAGCATTTTGAGTGTGTGCAAAGGAGTGTTCGGTATTCTCAAGTTCGTCAGTGACCACCCTACTTTCACTCGACGCACTTCCCACAGAGCAATATACATACACACGCACGATAGAACGTACATGCAGACGACCTAGCATAGTAGTTTGCATAGATTCCCCTTTCCTGTTTCACAGGTATATTTGTACTTGTCCGACATCGTGGGCATTTGGGACACCATGATGAAACCATGAAGGGACAGTCCAATGTATACTTTAGGACCATTCGATTTACACTATGTAACTTTTGACTGTAAATCATAATTGCGATATCTATCTTAAAAGCCGTTGCACTTAATAGTACTCGGTCTTATATTGAAATAACGATCAAAAACATGTCGAGACGGCGAAGATAGAGTATATAATTCAATTTGCTTATTTTTTTTATTAATTAAAACACTCTTTCTGCACCTGAAAATCAAGTGGTGCATACTTCTTTGTCAGAAAAAGTTTCACTTGTGATCCACTAATCATGACCAATATATTCACTATCGTTTTCGGTGGAAAATTCCATTCAGTGAATCAAGCCCGCGCTTCATCCAAGCAAAAATAGATTGTCACGTGACAGTTTGCAGGTGTAATACACCTCAAATTGATATTGTGACAAAGAGATTAAAGTAGATCAAATGGCACAAGACTTGTGGCTGACAAAGTAACATTTGGAGAGGGTTTAATTTACATAAGACAAAGTACTCCTTGACAACTACCTGATTAAAAAAAAAAAAAATGAAATAAAAAAAAAAAAAAAGGCATGGCTGTGCGAACCATATTGACTGTCGATTAAGGCAAGTCGAGGACGGATGGAACATTTAAGAGCATCATAAGTCTATAAATTAACATAACAGGTGAAGGATTAACTGATAACCGTATCGTTTTTACAAGTCTTTGTTGATTTCTTGAGTAGGGCCTTTGTCTTTAGGGATGGATCATTTAAGATTGGGGTGTGGGGAGGGCTGGGATTTCTTTTCCAACCAGAATATTTTTTTTTCTTTGGTCTCAATATACATTTTTTTGAACTAATATAAATAGATAAAATTAGTTCTTTTCCTCTTCAAATCAGAGCAAGGTTATTTTTTTCAAGATATTCTGGGGCCGGAATGTTTATCTTTGTTTAAATCCTGCGTTCTCTCTCTCTCTCTCTCTCTCTCTCTCTCTCTCTCTCTCTGAACAAAATTAAATGGTCGGTCTTTATGCGCTAAAGTCCATAATGTTATACAATCTTACAGGATTCCCAGATTGATCGGATTTTGGATGTTTCTGAATCAATGGATTCGTTATAATGATACTTATCACCAAGAAACTTCAGAGCTAAGTTCGATTTTTAAGCACATCCGCGTTCTGGAGTAGAGAGAAGTCATGATTCCCTCTTTATTTACTCTAGAGCAACTAAATAGACCGGCAAATCGAGCTATTTTTACTCCGCGTGCCATAATATTGAAATTTAATATAAAAAAAAGTTTAGGTTGAAGAAATTATGTGTACTGAAAATTTAATATCCTTTCTTATGATTTGTTGGTCTGTACTATATGGGTCTGTTGGATGTATGTAGCCTTTAATGGTACATCAGCACAATCCAGACTATAAAGTGCCCAGTAAGTTTAGGTGTCTCGAAAAAGGTATATAAAAGTAAAACAAATAAACGGTAGAATCTTTAAAAGAGGAAGTCAAATTTCTTTATAAACTGCACTCTTTGTCAAAATTCTTAGTTGGAACATCAGCACGAAAGGCAGAAAGGTTGCCTCCATGAGCCGCCTCTTATGACACGCATGAGGACGCACTTAACTTATTCTATATCTCTGAGCCCGCAGGGGTTTATAATGGACGATTTGCTTACTGGAATCTTTAATATCCTTTCACAACAGGATAATCGAATGTATTTTGATTTAGCTTCGTTTAGTTTATTGTGTTTTTCTGATGTATTCACTCCTATTCTGTACGAATACACTTGAAGAAAAAGAGAACTGCACCGCAGATTTTGTCGCGCCTACGTCAGAGCATACAAGACAAAGCAATTACGTCAACATTTTGTAAAGATTTTGGTTAAGATTTATTGATTTGCTTATATTTCCTTAACCACCTGATCGATTATGTTTATTACGGTGATCATGTATTATAAAGTATATATGATTCATTATGTTACACACATGCTCAATCTGTTGACCTTGGGATCATTGTAGCCGACTTTCAAGATTTGCTGTTAGGTTTTGGTTAAAGTTTTTCATTTGCTTATGTTTTTCTAACCCTTTGACCAAAGACAGTTTATTCTGAGACAGACCCGCTCACGAATTTGACCTTCTGGTCAAGGTTACGGTCATGAAATATGCTACATGAACGTGGGTTCGACATTCAGTCCGCGGTCTTCTTGTTAAATGGCACTTTTGTTAATATCGTTGTCTAACATAGACACATGATTGATCAGACAGATTCTTGGATTATATCTCTGCAAGACAGCTAGGAATTGATGGAAGATGATTGTCATCATTGTCCAGGGTTTTCTACTTCCATTATTTCGGTGTTCTATTCAAAGCATACGTTGTAAGAGTACAGATTTGTTTGCTTCCAAAGTTTAACTTCAAGTCCCTTTCAAATAACACATAATGATAATGAGTATATACAATGCTAGTTAAGGTTACTTTAGCTCTATAAGTCCCTTTCTTTGAGTATATACATTGCTAGTTAAGGTTACTTTAACTATAAGTCCCTTTTTATGAGTATATACATTGCTAGTTAAGGTTACTTTAACTCTATACGTCCCTTTCTATGAGTACTAGTATATACATTGTTAGTTAAGGTTACTTTAACTCTATAAGTTCCTTTCTATGAGTATATAAAATGCTAGTTAAGGTTACTTTAACTCTATAAGTCCCTTTCTATGAGTATATACATTGCTAGTTAAGGTTACTTTAACTATAAGTCCCTTTTTATGAGTATATACATTGCTAGTTAAGGTTACTTTAACTCTACAAGCCCGTTTCTATGAGTATATACATTGCTAGTTAAGGTTACTTTAGCTCTACAGTCCCTATCTATTTTCCTTATAATGAGGACTTTAGAGTTAAGGTTAGGGTAGGGTACTTGCAGCTGGTTGGAAAGTATTTCTGCAACGAATCAGTGGGGGGGGGGGGCGGAGCCCGGAGCCCCCACCCCGTTTTTAAAAAGGAGCGCCAGTCAACCGGAACGTTTCTTTTAGTAAGTTTTCTTTACGATCAGATTGTTCAATTATGCCCTGGAAAAGTTTAAAATGCACGAGCTACCGGGGACTGGGCACCTATCATGGGTTCCTCCCCTCACCAAACGATATTTCTGATGATCTGCCCCTGGTTTCCATTATGGGATTTTCAGAGGCTTAAATGACCGTGATCAGTAACAAAATATCAATTTTGAAAATTCAACATTTCGTGTCTTAAAGAGCGGATACATATTGAGAAAATAAAACAAGCACTTTTACTATTCATCCCAATTAATCGTTATAACAAAATACAATGGTGTTTAACAAATATATTTGGTGAAAATAAATACAGAAGAATGAGCACACAAGTAGCGTTCATGTACACTGGATTTGGATTTCTCTCTCTCTCTCTCTCTCACACACACACACACACACACACACACACATATATTAAACAACGAATTCTTACTAATATAGTATCTTTCACAAATCCTTAACTCATTTAAAATACAGAAATAATATAGCATTTATAACATAGAATAGAACTGAACTTTATTGCCAATTTAGGTCTAACAATAGACATATGAGATCAAGTACAAATACAATTATTAATGGTGACTGTATAGCGGATACAAAAGGAAAATGGTAGAGAGAGATAGTCTGATCAATATTTTGGACATACATAATAAAACGGGATGGAATGGTAATAGACATAACTATTCTGAATTTACATAGAAAAAGGATTATTTCAATATCAGTTCTGCACATAGAATCAAATATGTACGTTAACATTTGTGTTATTTAGCAACTCAATAAATTTGCATATATTAACTTTTTTGAGATACTTCTTACATACATTTTGTTTTCTTATTACAGCAAATATTGACATTGAAAAAGATAGTGGAATTCATCACCTATATATTGTTAGGCACATGATTCACATTTTCATTCAGATATATCCCAATTTTGCTACCTTCCAGTCCGGAAACCTATGATTTGTTTCCTTCAAAGTTTTCTGAAGATATTTTTCGTTATTTGCAAGAATAACTGTATCGTCAACATAAAGGATAATAACTACCTGAAAGTTTAAGGTACTTTTTATGGTAGTTGTACTTTCTCAATATACATCCGTTCTCTAAGACATGAATTGTTGACTTTTCAAAATGCTTATTTTTCTATGAAAGTTCGCACCTTTATATACAATAAAAAACCTATAAGAAATTATCGGTTATGTTTGCTGATTCAACATCTGAGTTTTCGATATTTCTAAGTTTTCTCTGAAATAAGAGAATGAAATCGTCTTTTCATTCCCCCACGCCCACACGAAACAAAAGTTTATTCTTTCATATATCTATGAAATTTCTCCATACATCGACGAGTACCATTTAATTAGTAATGTCTGTAACCTTCTCTTTGGACCTAGGATTATTAGGCAATCAAATCAATAAACCATTGTTAATACATTTTTAATGATTATTATGAGGACGACAATATCGTCATCATTATAAATTCTGTCTCTGTTTTCGGATCCCTGAAATTTTTGTAAAAAGCACAGACTTTCTGTCCTCGTGTGTGGAAGTATCTGGTTACAATACTGATGGAGAAAAATATTTAACTTATCAGAACCATGTAATCTATTTGACAAGGTGATGATAACAGTACCTGAAGCAGCCTACTCAATTTAAGTCGACTAATTACCCTTGTCATAGGACTGTACATGCAATTCAACCCACTGGGACAAAATATACTTGGCCGGATTGCAAAGCATTGCCGTCGTACCGGTGTACTAGTAAATTCTCACTGTTTAGGGCTTTTTCAATTTGATCCTCGTCATAAAGAGCTTGCACATCGAATAATTAAAAATGCACAGCATATAATAAAACATCCGCATCACATAATATAGTTTGCACATCATATAATGTGTTTGTATTTCACCACATCACAAAAAAACCCCCCAAAAAACAAATGCACACAAAGTATTAATTAATGTATAGCAAATAATTAATAAATACACATTATATAATTAGAAATGCACATCATATAATAAACAATGACACATGATATATATGAAATGCACAGCATATAGTAACAGCTGCTCATCATATATTTACAAGTGCACATCATATAATAAAACACACATATCATATAATGATAATATTAAATGCACATCATATTGTAAAACATTCACACGCATTATAATAAGAAATGAACGTCATATAATTAGAAACGTACAGCACATACAAATAAATGCACAGCATATAATAAGGAATTAACAATATAGTTTCATCCGTATGTTTTTAAAACTGACAACTTAAGACAGCTTTGGTGTTCCATACATTACAGTATTGTACTTTAGAATGAGTTCCACGTGTCAAGATACAGTATTGTACTTTAGAATGAGTTCCACGTGACAAGATACAGTATTGTACTTTAGAATGAGTTCCACGTGTCAAGATACAGTATTGTACTTTAGAATGAGTTCCACGTGTCAAGATACAGTATTGTGCTTTAGAATGAGTTCCACGTGTCAAGATACAGTATTGTACTTTAGAATGAGTTCCACGTGTCAAGATACAGTATTGTACTTTAGAATGAGTTCCACGTGTCAATGCGCGAGAAGAAAAAGATATGCACATCCACATACAAATGGTAGACTTTTTGACCTCGCCATCATTTCTTAGTCTGATAGTAAGTAACGAAATTCTTGTTGTTGTACGTTTTCATGGCTGAGTAGCAGCGGGGATGAAGCTTAAGATGGAAGATACCATGGATACAGGATCTGGAACAAGCTAACGAACTTTCAACCCCTTGATGGAAGAATTAAAGTTGATTGAGACCATGTTCTACAATTTTGTTCACGGACTGTAACCAGTGGCGTAGGGGGGGGGGGGAGGCGAAGGGGGCGGTGGCCCCGGGCGGCACTTTCTAGGGGGCGGCAATTTGTTAAGAGTACCGTATTTATCATACATAATACGAATGGAGTTGGGGCGTAATTTGGATAGTTGGCCCTGGACGGCACTTTGCCTCGCTACGCCACTGACTGTAACAGAAAACTTTGTGCAGCAGTCACCTATTATACAGTTCCAACTACTAGGTTCAGTCCATTTGCTATCACTTGACTGGTCATCCAAATTCAGTTTTCTCCATTTTTAAGTTATTCTTGAACAAACTCTTGTATACTTTTTCCAGGATTTTTAAAGTGTTGTTACAGTTTTTGGTCTTTACTTCCATAGTTCACAAAATAGGACTTTACAGGAGTTACCACACCGGTGCTAGTAGATTTAGCAGCACAAGGAACAGATTTGATTGGCTGCCACTGGGGTTAGCTCGTCATGATATGCACGAGATTGTAGTGCTGACCCTGACCATTGTACCAATTCACCCACTGAAACCACATGGTTACTATTATTAGATTGGACAATTCCTTTTAATTGATGTTCCTTCAGTGTGGACAAACAGCTGCGTTAGATGCATATGCAAATGATGATAACAGAGAGAAACAAATTTCAACTTAAATTGTAAAATGCGCATGTCCGATTTCGTACTTATAATTCAATTCAAGTACGCTTTAAAATTCGTATATTTTCAATTTTATGGACAATCAATGTGTAGCAAACAGAGTACTGATTCCGTGGACATTAATATATAATGGCATTATGTTTACATACAAGGTAGAGTCCATTATTTAGCAGTGTTGGTCCAATATAAAGGATTGTAAAAATGCAATATTTCATCATTATAGTTAGTCAATAAGGTGTTAACGTTTTAAACTCTCCTTTCCTGCATTAGAACACCAACAAACAATATTTTAAGGGCAGTATAATTTTGGTAAAACAAATCGATTAACCTTCCACCCCTATATAGAATAGTTCAATACCCCCTCGCTTGTCATCAGAGTCTAAACTTGCAAAGTATCTCGGAGACGTCAAAAACATCACGAAGGAAGCAACCGAAAACTGAGCATCTAATTAAAAACATATATGATAATCATTTGGGCTGTTCTTTGTCTCATTGCAACATCGAGCTTAAAACTTTCCGAACTCAAATTTCTATCGAATTTGATATTGCTAGAAGACTCACGTAACATGTATCCACGTGTTAGATGGACCAACATTGGTTCACTTACAAACAAAAGAAACAAAACATGTATCTAGCATTACATCAGACAGACTCTGACCAGTGACCAAGTGTCAGCTAATGCTGTAACGTGACAGATGAAATACTAATTGACAGTGTATGTGGAAAGTCTCCACACTTTCATGAATCAACGCCGCCGTCTCAGATGATTACATGCGTTGGCAACATAATTTCACGCTTAATTTTGACCCATACTGACAATGCCTAGGAGTAAGATAAATTAACCATCAATCAAATGCTGCTCGATTCATTGGACTGCATACAATGTTCACTTGTATGCCTTAAAAAGCCGGATGATAAGCAAAATCGGATGGTTTTAATAACAAGAATTCGTTGAATACAAGCAGAATCAAAACTAGCTTTTGTCACGATATTAGAATTTGATGTAACAGAATCGTGAATACCGACAATCATAATGCAGTGCTTCTTAAACCTAATTCATCTACGCATGACTGAAACTCCATCATTAACCTAACTTGATTTTGAACTGATATTAATATATATATATATATATATATATATATATATATATATATATATATATATATATATATATATATATATATAAGTAGAACACAGTGGTTGGTTCGAAATCTTAAGTTCTACATGTAACTGAATAACAGAGTAAGTTTTGGCGGCTTCAGTTTACAGACAGAAGCATGTTGACATACTGTTTTTTAGTGGAAGCAATTATTATAACGTCTGATGATGTTAACCACGTTTTATTCATGTTTTTCTTCTCGATTTGCAAGAAGTTCACCACATTCAGCCAATATTTCTTAGGGAAAGTAACATGACACTATACACAGAATTAAACAAATCTTTATCGATATTTTAGTTCATTTCCAAATATGCATATGAAAAGAGACCGGAAACAACTGTTGTAATGCAGTGTGAGCGTGTTTTAAAAAAAAAAAAAAAAAAAAAAAAGAAGAAAAAAAGAAAAAAGAAACCCCAAACTTTGTTGAATACTAAAACATAAACTGTGTTTAAAAATGACTTAATCGCAAATTTTACTTATCGCGGTAAAACACAGTCCCTTTTACAAGTGTGTTTCTTTAAACAAAAAACGAATCAATCTATTAACACTGGTGACGTTATCATTTTGTGTGAATATAACAATTTTTCATCTGGGAGAAATACTGTGGATATACAGAAAAAACAACAAACAAACAAACAAACAGCTGTAAGAGTTTACGGAACACTCTACGTACCAGTTTATAATTGTATTGGAGAATTAAAGGGGGGATATTATAATATAAAAAATCTCCACAGGTCTTGATTCTCAGCATGCAGTGAATATATATTTTGGTTCCATTCTGGGGGGTATTGGAGTACCGTTGAAAGATGGGAAGGCACTGGAAGGAGTTGACTGGACACTCACTTTCCATTGGCCAGCAGGGCCAGCTCACAGGAATTTAAACTGGCCCTTAAAAAATCAACTTTCCCTTCCAATCAAGTACAAATAACAACTTCGGAAAATTTAAATGCCCCCCCCCCCCCCCCCATCCCCCGGCTTGCGTCTGTCAGAATTAACTGTTCCTCCTCAAAATTCACAGGCCACGAGCCGGTGGGCCAGTGGTTAAATCGAACCCTGCACTGGGCAAAGCTGTTTGCTCTGCAAGTCTCACAATGTTATGAAGTTTAACTATATTTCCATGTCTTTCACCTACATGAATTGGCATTTAGTTTTTATTACTATTATGAAGGCTATGTGAAAATGAATGCATCTTTGTGCTGGAAAATGTACATGACACAGCACAAAGTACACTAACTTGGCCTGTCACGGAAATACAAAAACGAATTTTCACAGTGCAGGCCTTACTATTTCTGAAAGAACACTTATGTAATTTTAATATGTCAAAAAAAAAGAAAAATGTTACCTACTCTTTTATTGGAGTTTACCTCTGAAATCCAGGCAATAAAAATAGCCATGCAAAGCTAGCAGTCTTCTAGGAAATGCACGTCAGAAGTAAGGCCTAGCTATGTACTCTCAAACCCAAATCAAATTAAATTCAACTGTAGGTCCTTTAAACCTCATAATTTAGATTGAAAGCATTTAATGGTCAACACTAGTTGAAATCTACTAGTATGTTTGAGTTCAATTGTAATATCGCAGAACAAGTTGCACCCGTCGTACATGGTAAAAGGCTACTTCTTTCGTTTGATTGATCCTAGACTGGTTTTCGTTTCAATCCCTTAATATATACGAATACAATTGCAGTCTTAGGACTAAATATTGCACTCCTAAGTGTGGAATGTACTTTTATTTGTTTTTTGATCATACGTAAAACATGTTTCTTCAATAGATGAGTATGATTGAACAATACATTTTAAAAGACTATTAAATATTTCATTATAGCGAAAGTTTATTTACATACATATTTCCTTAGGGTGGATAGCTTTACAGTTGTACAGATACAATAACAGACAGACAGACAGACAGACACACACACGTGTGTGTGTATGGTGTATGTAAAGGTCATTTTCACGCATTATGTCTTATAGGCTATTGAAGTATCAAAGGTTTCAATTACGAAGTGGCACGGGTACCACCACGCCCTCTCCTCATAAAACTGTAAACAAAAAAAGTGTGAAGATGAGTACGTGTCGGATCTTTTCATGTTACTTCAAAAGAAAGACCTCTTTGAGTTCTATATAGTAAACACTATATTATGACTTTATCGTAAAGTTTCCATATGACATCACAATGCAAATAGAATGCCTGTTCCACCCTATAAACCCTGGTTAAATCTTTTATTCAAGTCTGGAATAAATCGAGGTCATTGTTAGTGCACAACTGAAGATTAAAATCTAAAGTCATTAGGGTAGTATTGTCTCACTTGACATAATGTGGAT
This sequence comes from Margaritifera margaritifera, assembly GCA_029931535.1. Taxonomy (NCBI): domain Eukaryota; kingdom Metazoa; phylum Mollusca; class Bivalvia; order Unionida; family Margaritiferidae; genus Margaritifera; species Margaritifera margaritifera. Next base: position 740,088 of record JAQPZY010001285.1, read on the forward strand.
TGCATGTTTACCCTGCCTTATATGGATGTGTTTATTTTAACATAAATCGACAGGAATGTTTACCAAATTTGCAGAGTGCATTGCTTTATCATCACTTTTACCCAACATTTGACCTGCAGGTGCAACTTTACGTATATACAGATAAGAACTTAACTCTGTCTTGTAAACTCAAGAATATTCAAATACATATTGCTGTATTTTACTAAAGCAAGATGGGCTGCTATTTGACAAAAGGGCAGTAAAAAGAGCCCACTTGTATTAAAAGACAAACGTGAGGAATATTACATGTTGCAAATTTGGAATGTGACTTTCCTCCCCCCCCCCCCCCAAATACCTTGAATATTAAAATGTAAACGCTGTTAACTATTTACCTAACTTTTAAATATAAAAGTACGCTGAATCCAAGAAGACGAAATGGTACGATATAACTAAATGGTACGATATAACTAAAGGTCAAGTTTTGTCAAATGGTATAGGTAGTATAGTATAAACGATGAGAGACGTTGATGTACAACTTTGAAAATATTCGCCGCACTTTGTCCAATACCTAAAACACAGTTTAAACCATCAAGTATCCGACACTGTGCAGTGGTTGTAACGTTCTTTTTGCAAATAATCTAGCTTGCCGTGTGCGTGACGTACCGTTTGCATATAGTTCTTGTACCATTTCGTTTTCTAACCGTACCGTTACGTCTCCGAAACGTCTCTCGACCTTCCCGTTATTTGCATACCGTTGTGTGCCCTTTCTAATAGGTAATTATCGTACCGTGTCGTCTCCGTACCGTTTCTGTTCGTTTGCGTACCTTAACGTACCGTACCATACGCGTACCACTTCGTCCTCGTGTCGATTTCCAGGTAGACAACGATATTTCAATTACTGTACAATAATAGTACTAGAAACTTCAATTTCGCCCAAAACTGTCATTCCAGGACTAGCAAGCAGTCTTATGTCATGTCGCGGAATAATGCATGCCAACAATGAGCCTATTTTTCTTCACTAATTCCTGTCTGAAAAAAGTCACGTTCCTCTGTCTATTTGCGACATGATGCATACATGGTATTTGCTATGGATGCCTATTCCATTTCACCATTGCTAGGGTGCGTTTTGGTGATCTGACACAAAAAAAGAGAGTCGATCCTTACAATCATTTACCGGCTCAGAAAATGTGTTTGTGTATAAGGGAGAAAAACAAATCTAGTCACAAGAAGGGTGAGCTTTATTTTCATTGCTGCCTGATTAATTTAATTTCTATTTTAAAATCTTTATTTTCACTTCTAACATTATATGAAACTTTTTATTAGATTAATTCAGTTGTGAATAATATGAAAGTATACTTAATTTTTTAGTTATTTAATGGTACATTTATTGTCAACGACATGCTTCTCTTCCTTGTTGTCACGGACGCTTATCCTGCAACGTTGACTTAACCCAAGCTAATGATCCAACTGTGTTGTATTCAAATAACATAATAAATGCTCACTATTTTGTTGCAAATATAAAGAATATTCACGCTACCTTAAATGGAACTTTTTACATGCACAAAAGTGCTTTACAGTCTATTTTTGGAACACAGTGTTATCTAATATGGCAAGTAATTGTTCATATTCATTGTGACGACCTCATTTGGGATGGTTTATTGACTTAGTCCTACCTGATAGACAAGGTGCGTACGATGTAACATGACAGTGGTTTGACACCTTTCTTATCCGGTGACGAATTGGTGGAGATAGGAACAATATGCATTTAAGTATGTATTTCAGATATTTAAAAGTATATTACACAATACACCTGAGACCTAGATGAAATCAGGTATAAAAAAACAAAAATAACAAATAAAAAGTTACATGTTCTCTCTGACATGAAAGCAAAAAATGCCCAGAGAGAGAGAGAGAGAGAGAGAGAGAGAGAGAGAGAGAGAGAAGGGGGGTGGGGTAGTGCTGGATTACCCAATAGGCAGACTAAGCACGTACTTAGGGCACCAGCAAAGCAGGGGCTCCAAAAACCGTATATGAAGACAGGTGATCGGTGTACTAAGCTGCCAATCGTTGCGACAGGTGTTTCTAGGCAATCTGACCTTGAACTCACCCAACTTTATTAGCATATTCTTGTTTTATATCTGTTAAAATTTGTAAATGAAAATTTAAAGTAGACTAGTACTGATAACGGTGAGTTTAATCTATAAAATTCATAATGTTCGTCCGTTCGTTTGTTTGTTTTTATATTTATTTTAGATATTGATGTTCAAAGTTAGGATATAATTTAACTAAAACAAGGTCAGTTGTCTAAGTGAGTATGGCATGTGTAGTCAAGTAAGTCTTATCAGTAATTACCGATGACACGTGATTGGTTAGATTGTAGGTCTGGTGTACATGTCGGTTCGAGTGGCAGCATCGGTAAGTAAAGTACCTGGTAAATCAATATGAGCTTTTAATCAATAATTGCCACACACAGTAATTCTTTGAGAACACTTAGAAAGACTATATTATGACAATGGTTTTAGTAATTTGGTAAGTTGCTGACTTTTGTTATGCCTAATGAACTTGTGGAAGGGGTGGGGGTGGATTTCAAGCACTCGCCCATTACAATAGTAAACTATGTGCAAACGTTGATTCCGATAAAAATATTGATTTAAAGCGTACGATTGGTACATTTGCACTTTTAATAAAGTGCTCATTTACATTTCTTTCAAAAAATTGCAAAAAACTTTACAATGTTAATTTATATATACATTTCAGCAGGAGTATACCCTCTCCTCTTCGAATAAGTCCATTTTAGACCCTACACATGCGCAATTCTAGTTATTTGTCCACTTTTTAAAACATTCAGAGTTTGTTCATGAGAACAATGTGATAGTACCGAAAAGCGGAACTGAATACATTTCAGCACGGCGAGAGTACATGCCTTTAGTAAGTAAATTCTGTCTCACTGATAAAAATGTTATGTATAATTTAGAGGTAATGAACTCGTTCCGTATCTTATTATATTAAACTTTGTATATATTTTTTACACATCAACTTTGAACACGTTGACTGTCGAGATTTTTAATGGACGAGGGTGTAAATTTGTGTAGAGATTCATACTCACCATTGACGGTATTTTCAAGTTTGGTTTGGTTTATTGTTTTACGGACAGCAACCCAAGTAGGTTATTTAGTGTCGAGGCTATTGCAGTACATTGCTTTGCCGAAAGGACGCACCGCTGTAGCCAACACAACTGATCTGATGGATTGATTGGAACGGTACTTTCAAGCGTTTCAACAAATAGGCCCACAAAATGCCAAGAAAAAAATGTCTTTGCGTTTTTCTTTCTTTATGGCCAATTTTCATAATGTAAAATAATCTTACACTGAAACCTATCGGTAGTCGATGTTAGGTAGCTGAGAGAGAGAGAGAGAGAGAGAGAGAGAGAGAGAGAGAGAGAGAGAGAGAGAGAGAGAGGGAGAGAGTTTTCTGACTAGGAATGACCACGTTAAAGATACATTTAATAACATTTCAACTTATTGTGCAAAATCTTCCAGGAGGGTATATGGTTATCGTATGTTCGTCAAAGTCTATTGATAAGATTATCATTCATTCAAACAGAGGATGGTGGCGTAGGATATTGTTCACTGTCGCTTATCAATGTTTTGCGCAATTTTCCACTCTGCAACAATTTGCAAATTTCTCTGCGCGATCTTCCTATATCAATCTTGCGCGTTTTACCAACCCTGCAATATATCAATGGAAGATCGCGTTTTACCATCCCTGCAATATATCAATGGAAGATCGCGTTTTACCAACCCTACAATATATCAATGGAAGATCGCGTTTTACCAACCCTGCAATATATCAATGGAAGATCGCGTTTTACCAACCCTGCAATATATCAATGGAAGATCGCGTTTTACCAACCCTGCAATATATCAATGGAAGATCGCGTTTTACCAACCCTGCAATATATCAATGGAAGATCGCGCTGCATTATCAATATTGATCTGAACTATCCTTGACAGAAAAAAGTAGTTTATTTAAATAAAGCTTTCTATTCCTTTGTAAAAGATTGCCGATGAAAAAAATTCCAACCCTGTACATTTTTGCACAACAATATATATATAGCCCAAATGCATCTTTCTTTTCAAAATACAAGTCACAAGTTAATTTTTTTCCAAAACAAAAAAATATGCATTAGTTGCCTGAAGGACGGGTATCGCTTGGTAAACAATCAATCGTACATACACATACTTACAGTCAACAAGTAGGATATATATATATATTGTTACGACTCTATGGTCTAAGAAAAATGTAACAGAAAGAAAGTGAAACCAACAAATCAAGTAAAAATCAACAAGCAATTTATTACTAGATAATTAAAATGAAAAATCAAAAAGTCACTTACAGTAATGTGTTTATGTATCCTAATAATCCAATAAGAATGATTGTTCTAATCACAAGTCCTAAATATAGAATGTGTCCTTGAATGTTATTATGTGCTAATGGTCTTCAAAGTCCTGATGTACTAGAAATCTTGATGTGCTGAAGTCAAAATGAAGTAATCCAAAATCTCTGAATAAGTTCACATAAATTCCAAAATTGTCAATCAAAATTCCAAAATCCAAAAGTTTATGAGCACTGTTAATAATCCAATGAATAATTAAAATAATTCCTCTCTTAGAATTTGGAATGAATTTTCACAACTGTAATAGCTCTTTACAAGACTGATGGTAATGTCGAACTGAACAAAATGTCTACCAAACATGATATATATAAAGATTGGTCACATGACAGAATGTTCTAGAATATGAGTCATCTTAATGGAATTTTAACTGTAAACAAAATCAACCTTGACCTTCAAATTGAGAAAACATATTGATCAAAACAACCTAATTCAAGGACACTAGTTATATATGTTTTTCCTAACAAACATAAAGATTTAAGCAAATATTAAAGTGAAGAAACATTTATAACCTCCCAAAACACATATACAACATTATATAAACATCATACATAACACCTCCCCTCATAAAGAAAAAGAAAGATTTATATAATAAAGCTTTCTTTTGAATATACATCTAATACTACAACAACCAAAATTACATAAGAACATGTTTTACGATACTGGACTTAATTACATCAAGCAATATTACATTTCTAGGCACGTGAGAGTGCATCTGCAATCACATTGTCTTTTCCCCTGATGTGTCTAATGTCAATGTTATATTCCTGCAATATCAAACTCCATCTCAACAATCTCCGATTTTTGTCTTTCATTTTGTTGATGAAAGTAAGGGGATTGTGATCACTGTACACAATAATTGGAGAAAGAGCTGAGGTAACATACACTTCAAAATGCTGTAAAGCCAATATCAAAGCCAAACATTCCTTCTCAATTGTGGACTAATTTTTCTGGTGCTTGTTTAGTTTTTTAGAAAAATAACACACAGGTTGATCCACACCACTTTTGTCTTCCTGAATCAATACTCCACCAACTCCTACATCACTTGCATCAACAGATAATTTAAATGATTGGCTAAAATTTGGTGCAGAAAGAACTGGTGCATTCTTAAGCATGGCCTTTAACTTGTCAAAAGATTCCTGACACTTGTCAGACCAATGAAATTTGGTTTTCTTACTCAATAAACTTGTTAAAGGTTCAGCAATTTTGGAAAAATTGGAACAAAATTTCCGATAATATCCAGCCATACCTAGAAATCGCATCAGTTGCTTTTTACAAATTGGAACTTGAAATTCAGAGATAGCTTTGACCTTAGCTTCTATAGGTTTAACTTGACCTTGTCCCACAATATGTCCTAAAAATGTGACACAAGCGTGGCAAAACTCACTTTTGCTCAAATTAATTGTCAGATTCGTATCACTGAGTCGATCGAAGAATTTTCTAATGGTTTCCAAATGATCTTCCCAGGTGTTGTTGTAGATAATGACGTCATCGATATAAGCGTCACAATTATCAAGACCAAATGTTATCATGTTCATCAGACGTTGAAACGTTGCAGGCGAATTTTTCATTCCAAACGGCATGACTTTATATTGATAAAGTCCATCTGGAGTTACAAATGCTGAAATTTCTTTTGCCCTTTCCGTCAGTGGAATTTGCCAGAATCCTTTTAAAAGGTCAAACTTGGTGACATATTCCGCATTTCCAATTTATCAATGCAATCGTCCATTCTTGGAATTGGAAATGAATCAGTTTTGGTGACACTGTTGACTTTTCTATAGTCAGTACACATACGGAATGTATTATCTGGCTTGGGAACAAGAATACATGGTGAACTCCAGTTACTTTTACTTGGTTCTATGAAATCATTCTCCAGTAGATACTGAATTTCTTTCTTCAGATAGTTCTGTTTGAGAGGATTCATCCTATAAGGATGCTGTTTCACAGGCGCAGAATCTACAATGTCAACGTCATGATAAATTTTACTTGTTCGTTTTGGAACATCAGGAAACAAGTGCTCATAGTCATGTAATAGCTGTTTTAGTTCATTTCTTTCCTGTTGTTGTAGATGTGAAAGTTTCTGGTCTAGGTTGTTCAATATTTCTGAATTCCGAAGATTGGTTATACCAGAGTCACTATAGTCTGATCGTATTCCATCGTTGATATCTTCACTGTGTGGGACAGGTACAACTAAATTAACTGAATAATTAGCTGAGCTATCTCTGTCAAAATATTCCTTTAACATATTTATATGACAAAGTTGTTTCTGTTTCCGTCTCCCAGGAGTGTTAATGATATAATTTAAGTCATTTACTTTCTTTTCAATGGTATAAGGACCAAAAAATTTAGCCTGAAATGGATTCTGAGGTATGGAAAGAGAGCCAGAACTTTGTCACCAGGTTTAAAACTCCTTTCCTGTGAATTTCTGTCATACCTTAATTTCATATTTGACTGGGTAGTGTGAAGATTAGTTCTTGCTACTTCACAGGCCTTTGACAACTTGTATTTGAAATCAGAAACATAATCAAGAAGATTAATCTTTGAATCTTCATTTGAAAGAAGTTTCTCTTTCAATAATTTCAATGGTCCACGGACAGTATGACCAAAAACTAGTTCAAAGGGACTAAAACCCAACGACTCTTGAACTGATTCCCTAACAGCAAACAACAACAAATGAACACCCTCATCCCAATCCTTTTCTGTATCAAAGCAATACGATCGAATCATATTCTTTAAAGTTTGATGAAATCTTTCCAAAGCACCTTGACTTTCAGGGTGATAGGCAGAAGATTTAAACTGTTGGATGCCTAATTCATGCATAACTTGTTGGAAAATTCCAGACATAAAATTTGACCCTTGATCTGACTGGACAGATTTGGGAAGGCCAACAAGTGTAAAAAACTTCACCAAAGCTTTCACAATAGTTTTAGTTTTTATATTTCTCAGAGGAATTGCCTCTGGAAATCTTGTAGATGCACACATGATGGTCAACAAGTATTGGTTGCCTGACTTGGTTTTAGGTAAAGGACCAACACAGTCTACCATTATTCTACTAAATGGTTCATCAAATGCAGGAATAGGTTGCAGATGAGCCTTAGGTATCTTCTGATTGGGTTTTCCTACCATTTGATAAGTGTGACAAGATCTGCAGTATTTAGAAACATCACTTTTGAGTTTCGGCCAATAAAAATGATTCAAGATCTTGTGATAAGTCTTACGGACTCCTAAATGACCAGCCAAAGGAGTTTCATGGGCTAAATTAAGAATTTCCTGTCTATATGACTTAGGAACAACAATTTGATAGCTCACTGACCACTCGTCACCAGCGGGTACATCAGGTGGTCTCCATTTCCTCATAAGGACCCCATTTTTCACAAAGTAACACACTGGAACTTGTGTGGCTTCAGTTTCACTAATAGCCCTCTGAAACAAACAAGATATCTCGGGATCTTGCTCCTGTTCAACGACAAGAGATTGTCGTTTGTCATCCTGAGTAGGACAAAGAGAATGAGTTGCGAAAAGAGGATCACTGTGATCAATACCATTTGATTGATCAATACCTGAGGAAAAGGTGACCTCATCAAAAAACTGACCAATACATGTGTCAGCTAAAGGAATAATATCCTGATCAACATCAATCTCAAGAGTTCTTTTTGCCATAGCTCTAGTAACTGCACAAGCAGGGTACAAATCAGGGATTTCAGTTTCGACAGGATCAACTTTCTGATCCAAACAAGGCTTGTCAGTTACAAGTGGATTAACCACAACCTTATCTCCAGCTAGGTCATTGCCTAGTAATAAATGAACACCCTCTATGGGTAAAGAAGTCACTGCCCCAACAGTCACAGGTCCAGAAACTAAGTCTGATGCCAAATTTACACAATGAAGAGGAACATTTACAAAGCCGCACTCTACTCCCTGAACAAGAACACTTTCACTTGAAGAAGACTCCTCAGACAAAGGCAAAGTACCTGATAATAAAAGACTCTGAGAAGCTCCAGTGTCCCTTAATATTTTAATTGGGATAGGTTTGGCAGAATCACCAATAAGTGATATAGAACCTTCTGACATGAATGGTTCATAAGCCTCCAAAATAGAATCAGACTGGGGTTTGTTTGACCCAACAAATGTATTGCTTTCAATACAAGACCGTGACCTTGACCTCGTAGAAATAAGAGCATTTGGAAAAGCTCTGTCTTTACTCTGTTGCTTATTTTTCAACTTGAAGCAATCAGAAATAACGTGCCCTTTCGTTTTACAATAAGTGCACGTAGGAAGAGATAAGGATTTCTGATCAGTCTTATCAGATGTTTGATTCCTAACAGTTGTGCTGTTGTGAAATTTGGAAGTACTCGAATGAGATTGAAATGGTTTTTTACCAGAAAACTGCTGAGAGGACGACTTATTGCCAAATGAAATTTTGTGAGTCAAGGAATAATCATCAGCCATACGAGCAGCATTTTCCAAAGTTTCCACTTTCTGCTCGTCAAGATAGGTTTTAACATCACTATGGATGCACCTCTTGAACTCTTCAATTAATACGAGCTGTCTGAGGTTATCATAAGCTTGATCAACTTTCTTGGCTGAGCACCACCTATCAAATAGTTGTTCTTTATCCCTTGCAAATTCGACATGAGTTTGTCCAGTTTCTTTTCTACAATTCCTAAACCTTTGTCGATATGCCTCTGGTACCAACTCATAAGCTTTCAAGATGTACTCCTTAACCAAATCATAATCAGTGCTTTGTTGTACTGACAGTGAAGTGTAGACTTCACGAGCTTTGCCAATAAGTACACTTTGTAATAACAAAGTCCAATGCTCTCTGGGCCATTTCAAGTTTTCAGCTATTTTCTCGAAATGAAGAAAGTATTTATCTACTTCTTTTTCCTGAAAAGGGGGTACTAACCTAATATATCTAGTAACATCAAAACCTGAACTTGTGTTTAAAGGAGTGGAGTGTGCTCTGTTTGCCAGTTCTAATTCTCTTAATTTAAATTGCATTTCCCTTTCTTCTCTTTGCATCTGCATTTGCCTCTCTTCTTTCTCTCTCTCCATCTGTATCTGCATTTGTCTCTCTTCTTTCTCTCTCTCCAACTGCCTCTCTTCTTTTTCTCTCTCCCTCTGCCTCTCTTCTTTCTGCATTTGGATCTGCCTCTCTTCTTTCTGCATTTGGATCTGCCTCTCTTCTTTCTGCATTTGGATCTGCCTCTCTTCTTTCTCTCTCTCTCTCTGAATCTGAAGCTTTGCCAATTCTAAATCAATCTGTTTCTTTAACTCTAATTCCCTTAATTTCCTGTCAGAACCAGATACAGGCTTTCTCTTCAAACTTAAAGCACTGCTATCAAAAATTCCCTTTCCTACTAAATACTGAATCAAAATAATCTTTATCTCCTGTTTTGTCAATGATACTTTTGCCTCAGATAGACTGTATTTTCTGGCAAGCTCGAGCAACTCATCCTTTCTCATGCACTCTAACCCCTCCTGGGTAGGTTTTGAAATGAAATTCTGAACATTAGATGCCATTGTAAATGCTTGTTGGTTTTACACAAAACAAATTTCTCTATTTAAAATCTTTGCCAAAGACAAAAAAATTCCGAGACAAAATCAATATGAATTTCAAAGATAAATTTAATATCTCTAATATGCTTTAATGAAATTCAGATCCCGGAACGAGCCCCCAATTTCTGTTACGACTCTATGGTCTAAGAAAAATGTAACAGAAAGAAAGTGAAACCAACAAATCAAGTAAAAATCAACAAGCAATTTATTACTAGATAATTAAAATGAAAAATCAAAAAGTCACTTACAGTAATGTGTTTATGTATCCTAATAATCCAATAAGAATGATTGTTCTAATCACAAGTCCTAAATATAGAATGTGTCCTTGAATGTTATTTTGTGCTAATGGTCTTCAAAGTCCTGATGTACTAGAAATCTTGATGTGCTGAAGTCAAAATGAAGTAATCCAAAATCTCTGAATAAGTTCACATAAATTCCAAAATTGTCAATCAAAATTCCAAAATCCAAAAGTTTATGAGCACTGTTAATAATCCAATGAATAATTAAAATAATTCCTCTCTTAGAATTTGGAATGAATTTTCACAACTGTAATAGCTCTTTACAAGACTGATGGTAATGTCGAACTGAACAAAATGTCTACCAAACATGATATATATAAAGATTGGTCACATGACAGAATGTTCTAGAATATGAGTCATCTTAATGGAATTTTAACTGTAAACAAAATCAACCTTGACCTTCAAATTGAGAAAACATATTGATCAAAACAACCTAATTCAAGGACACTAGTTATATATGTTTTTCCTAACAAACATAAAGATTTAAGCAAATATTAAAGTGAAGAAACATTTATAACCTCCCAAAACACATATACAACATTATATAAACATCATACATAACAATATATATATATATATATATATATATATATATATATATATATATATATATATATATATATATATACTGGTTGAGAGAGAGAGAGAGAGAGAGAGAGAGAGTTTTATCGAGAATAAAGCATCCATCAATGTAGATTTTATGAAGATATATAAATGCTAATGAGCTTATCAATAGGTTTTTCCAATGATTAGAACTTCTTATCAGAATCGTTTTAAGTTTACATGTTCACGTTATGTTTAGAGGCATTGCTTTTCAACTCTTACGCCACGAAACTTGATCGTTTCTTGTCCACATTCTTATTTTATAGTGCAGATTTTTCTGACTCTTTATGTCCAGTAACGCTTTTAGTATTTTAGCTTGTTTCATGTAATTTAGGTTATGCTGCCCTAACATATGTTTTTCAAGATTGAAGAGTAGCAATCGACAGAGAGGGATGCCAATGGAGGTTCTGGTCAGTGATCACCCGTTTTGGTCAGTGATCACCCGTTTTGGTCAGTGATCACCCGTTTTGGTCAGTGATCACCCGTTAACTGCATCATTAGGATTTGTAAGAGTTAAATCGCAGCTTAGCATCAAAGAAATGAATGAAACGCCAATAGTTCAACAAACCTGATAAGCAAGGTAGCCAAAATTACTTTGAGAATTTATTCAATTCAAAAGTTTGGAAAACCTACAACCTGCATGAGCACAATAAAGTATTGCAGGTATACGATCGAACTCGGTTTTTCGTACATGTATAAACAGCTATTTACAACATTAAATGATACTTCTATTAGGGATTACTTTTTACATCCGGGTACTTTCAAGTCATCCCTCATTTGGCTGAGGTGAAAACTCCTATTTATTCTTCATTCAGTCATCACCTTTAGGACGCTATTTTTCAGTCCTTGCCGTATTATACACTTCAATAACGGTGTAAATGTATTACTAAAGGTCTTTTCTTACAAAAGCCCCACACGCTCATGGAGATTAATGAAGCATAGCGACTTTAGTTTTCTGTCAAAATCATTATGCGTATGCTGGTCAAGACCGAGTCATTCGTCGCGTAGAACGAGCTGTCCTCGAAAGAGACACAGCAAGATAGTAAAATTCCCAGCAGTTACGCAGGTCCAAATATGCGTAAGCAGCCACTTTGGCGAAGTTTGTGTTTATCCTTTGATGTATGGAGCGCCTAACTAAATGCAGTTAACTATATGTCGATGATCTCTCATCCAGGGTTTTCCCAGTCTGGACAGGTTTTCACATAATAACATCTATTTTTAGGCTACGAAACCACGCGAAACGGTATAAATACAGGCTTTGTGTTGTGACTTGTTTATAACAATACAGGTATCGAAGGAGACGGAACCACTAGCAGTATTGTGAAGGAGTATACCTGCAACTGTGATAGTGATTTTATTTAAGAATATTTCAATTAAGGATTGTAAATAAAAGGTAAGTTCCTTCTCTCATAGCTGATAAGTGACAGATTGGTTGTCTTATTTTTCATCTTTTGAGTTGAGTGTTTTTGACTGTCTACAGGGGAGGATGATTGGGCAGGTCGGTATAAGTATGGATACGATACTCGGATAAAATACAGCCCAGTACTCTCAGGCTTGTGTGTGTGTGTGTATATATATATATATATATATATATATATATATATATATATATATATATATATATAGAGTGAGAGAGAGAGAGAGAGAGAGAGAGAGAGAGAGAGAGCAAGCAATTTGTTGAGGCACTAAATATGAGATTTTGATGATTTGGGAATCGAAAATATTTAGAAATTAAACCGTGATAATCTGATTTTTTTGTTAACTAGTTTGGGGGCTGAATTTGCCACATATTACATGTCTTAACTACTGAAAATGTTACTGTGCTACATTTTTTAAAAGTTTATTGTTACACATGTTTCTACGCACGTTGTCTTCAGCGCTGTGTCTCATCTGAAACTAAAATTACCCATGTGTAATTCTAGTCCCAGTTCTCACGTGCATGTAGCTTTGAGAGTTATTAAATATCATTCAACGCAAAAGGAGAAACTATTATTATTATTATTGTTATTATTATTATTATTATTATTATTATTATTATTTACAGACTTTAACGATGACTCGAATGGAATATCGACGATCCCTTTCCGCTCCCACGGACAGAGAGAATGATGCGACGATTTCTACACATAACAACCAGTCTGAATGTGATGAAATACATCAATCGAAGTCATACCCTGTCTTCAATAATGTCGGGACGGTCCATTGCTCGAACCCTTCCCAAGAAGCACTCGACACGAGCCAGTGTTGCCATCCCTCCCTTATGGGTCTTGCCAACGGCCATTGTTCCAATGTATTGGAATTTTTCAAAGACATCCCACAGGATGTCCGGAAATGTCTCGTAGAATTTCTGTCATCTGGAGTTACCGATGACCTCGAAATACACGAAGAGAACTTTCACCATTTCTTTCATGTAGCCAACCATCTTAATTTGCGAAGACTACTGCAGTGTTGTGTGGAGGTATATGAGAAAGGAGATAAAACAAAAATCACAGAGAAAATTGGGATGTGTGAATGTCTTCATTATCTGGAACATTTAGTTGCAACGGCGTATCGAAGAGAAACGTCAGTTCTGTGGCACGAAAAGGACTCCGATTCTGATCAAAAGTTTCAAGTTCTGTTCTTGACCAAGGATAAACATGCAAGAAAACAACCTGTTGTGGTGATAGACTTTGCGATGAATTTCAAAATATATAAGCAGGACATTGAGAAAGTAGATAAAGTTGGAGTTGGTTTCGCTGCCTGTGCCTTCGAAAAGGATGGTTGTCCTTACATATTTGTATCGGGTGACGAGGAAAAGAAAAAGAACCAAATCTGGCAATATGATGTGATTCTGAACAAGTGGTCAAAAGCTGGAAAGATGTTGCACGGTCGATCACGTCATCTTATGGTAGCCGTAAAAGATAAGATTTATTTAATCGGAGGACATAATGTAGAATGTATCGAAGAGTTCGACCCAAGCAGTGGGAAATGCGTCGAGATTGGATCGCTCCTTGTTGCAGCACGGTCTTCAACATATGCAGTTTACAATGACACTATCTATATTTTCGGGGGAAAGACACCTGCAGGGGGCATTTCTGCAGTGCAAAGTTTGAACTGCAAAACGAATCGGATCGCTAGACTCGGGGACCTTCCTTGCGCCTGTTCAGGAAGTCGGGCTGTTGTTCTGGGTGACTTTATCTACATAGCGACCTCTGAAGGTCACATGATCAGATTCAACCCGATGGATGGAAGTTCTGAACTCTGTGCTTTACAACCATGTGTAAGAAGGCACTTCGTGATGTTTGTACGCAATGAAAGAATATATCTAACTGGGGGAGTGAGAAAATCCGGTGAGAAAGGCGGAGATGAGAACCATTTGTATAAATACAGTCCAGAAACAGACACCTGGAGCGACGTTGCGACACTTTCAACGTCTCTTCCCGTATACACGTTCTGTACTGTTCGCTACTCTGGGAAGTGCAGAATAGTGCCATTTGAGAAATTCCGATAAATACAAAGACAGTTTTTCTTTTTAAATGATGCAAATATTCAGTGACCTTTGCTGAATATCAAATAGCATGATACTTGACAACCATAAAATTAACTAGACTAGTTTATGGTCGCTAATTGAAGTAACAGAATTTTATAGTTTGACATTTTTCTCTTTGTTACAGACTTGTTTGCTATTTTTATACGGTGTATGTATTTACGCAATTTCTTTTTAAGAACACGGTCTTTGATTTTGTTTGTATAATAGATATCTGCTGTACAGATAGTCATGAATGACACGTGTTTTTTAAATTAAGTGCAATACACACTTTTAAGATCGATAAATAAAATATTAGAAATCTTCGATTCTTATAGTTTATTTCTAAAGTTACAATAATGACTTTGAAGCAGAAGTTATCTTTCTTTGACTAATTTTCTCTCCCCCCCCCTCTTCTCTCTCGCTTATTAGAATATTTGTCAGAAACATGCGACGCATCTGATAAAAAGTCCATTTGATCTTGTTTTTAAGTACTCACAAATTTATGATAACTGCTTATTAGTATTCATCCATCTATGCATCCGTCCATACATACATAAGGACAGACATACGACTAGCAACTACTTACTTGCCTTTCCACCTATCTACTGACCTGCCAATCGATATATAAATTAATAATAATGTAAGATAATTAATTGGATAGATTAATCAGCCTAGGATATGAGACACAAATTATCATGTAAATAATAATATACCCCAATTACTATGTTGGAGTCACAAGAATGTTGCGATAAGCGATAAGTTGGAAAATAAACCCTTCTGAATTGTGGGATATCGAAAGTAGGATATCATGAAGTTCTCAGGATCAAAAATAAGTGTCGTTGATAATTTCGAGTGTGAAGGTTTTCATCTTTATCCGCACAGAAGAGCTAAAGAAAGAGATATTTGTTGGAAATATAAGATACATGTACTTGGTTTTAATTGTCCTCTCTGAGGAGACTTAAGTCTCTCGATCTTCTCTTTTTCTGTTTCTTTCTGTCTAATTGCCACCCTGTCTGTTTGTCATGGATCCCTTACAAATGACAAAGATACCAACTAAAGAGTGTAGTTCAACACGGGAAATAAGTACTTGCTCAAAGCTTAAGGTCCCAAAATTTTTAATCAGATTCGAGGGAGAGTAAAATTTAGACTAAATACGAGTTTTAGCTGAATTAATTAAAAACCTTGAAATTTACAGCACCCTGGTAAATGCACATCTTTGTATTCGTTCCAATAGTTCGATATCATAACGATTTTTTTTTTTTAAAGCTGTCGCTAATATTATGCATAGATTTCGCTGCTGCTCCAAGAACGTTTGAAAACTCGGTATTGTCACATTTCATTTGAGCTACCGGCAAAGAAAGCAAGATTGCCGTTAAGAAGTAAATACACGAAATTATTTGAAGGAACTCTTTGACTACTAACTACAACAATTTATGTTACTACCTGAAAATTGTATTACTGTTGCCGCTACATGATGATGATGATGGTTGTGATACTACTACTACTACTGAAGCTAATAATAATAATAATAATAATAATAATAATAATAATAATAATAATAATCCTTTCATTGTAGAAATGCATGTATACACTTAATTAAAATTCAGTGTTTTCCTAGTTTACGGACGTTGAATGATATTCAGTGTATGCACAGACAACTAATTAGAAACGTATCCTCTATGATCAAATTAGTTTTTTTTCTAATATGGTGAGATAAAACGATTCAATGGATTCCAAGAATAATGTATTTTTTGCTGAAGGGAGAAAGAAAGGACCAAATTAACAATAATTTGATGCTTTCTCCTCGATGGCTTACAAAGGGAGGCAACATAATTGGAGCTCACGAAGGCAAAGCGAGTACTGTACCTTTTGAAATAAGCACGAAATTACCTAACACCGTTCAACTTCACTCTGGAGATTCAGCTGTGTTCTCTGTTTCATCTTCTTTACTTGCATGTAGTTGAAATAATTTCGTTTCTTTACGTTAGGAGGTTTTCTGTTGTTTTGTTTTTTTGTTGTTGTTTTACTCGTATAAGATATATGCTCTTAACAGATTTTCAATCTGTTTCAAAGTCATGTCGACATGTTCATAATGTGATTGCACTCGACTATATTATAGTTAAAAACCTTCACATATGTCCTGAAAAAAGATAATGAAATAATATATTACATAATTTGTATAGGTCTCCCCATTAGCAATTCCATCAGACATTAATTTATTTGTATAAATGCATTTGAACGAAAGATCACAACGTGTCATTTTGATCGCATCCTCAATTCGAAGTCTGAATAGTATTTTATGCGAATTTATGATTTTGTATTGAGTAATTATTTACATATTGCTAAAATGCTCACGACAACTTTTTTGTGTTCTCCGCGATAAGCATGTAATGGTAAAGATTAAATAAACGATCAGAATCAGAATAGCAAAGACTGACAATGTTCGCCATAAGAGTTTACTATGCGTCGGTCCCATTTTTAAAAATTCGGATTGAGTGTCTCAAGCGTGAAATTCGCAGTAAAAATCGCCGCACACCTGTTGACTATAGCATTATAGAGGTTTCAAAGGGGGCAGAATATCCAAGCCAGCTGCTGACCACAAGAAAATGGTACTTGCCTTTTACACTTTTCACACTTTCATATGGCTCAGGGCAGTCCTACCTTTGGGGCGCCCTAAATTATGACACTCCAACGAAGAGCCTGCTGCTGTTTCCTTTCACACTGGAAAATCCTATGTTCGTATGCTGCCTAAATAGCCTGGTGGCTTAGTGAAATGACCGGTACGCGCCAGAAAAAAGCACCATTTTTTTTACACAAGCATTGGATGGGGTCAAATATTTATAAATAAGCTCCCAAACAAATCTGATAAGTAGGTGGCTAGAGTGGCGTCATTGTGATGTCAATGGTTTAAAAATACATAAAAACACTAATAAACATTTTTGAAAATGGCATATAAGTATTTTAGGGGTTAAAATTGAATGTTTCAATATGTATTATTTAGTCTGTGAATAAGTTGTGGGAAAAAAAGATAATGATGTCATGACATCATTTTAATGAGGGGATTACCTCCAAAAAGATCTGAAGAAAAAAAAATGAGAACACAAAAGAACGTTCATCAACGAGGTTTATAGTAACAAAATTATTTCTACAAAGATAACCTAACGATAACATAATGGTTATAGTATTTGCTCTGGTCAAGCTATGACAGCCGACTATTTCTAACAGTTCAAGTGCAAAGTTCATTGCACGGTAGTCCGGCTTTGGAGCACTTGTAGTTCGACAACCTATCTCAGACTTGCAACCGCATTTGATTAGCTTACTGCAAGCTTTGACCGCTTCAGGAAGAGTCATTCAGACAGGCTGCCAGTCGTAGACTTCCATTGTCCATCCCCATCCTTCTGGCATGGGAAACGTGGACTGAGGTTCTCTAATTGTTTTCCAAATCCTGCCTGATGGTCCACTCTCTTGATATGGGGATATATCACGCCATCGGTCTTGAATTGTTCACACATGGACAGGGATAACTGGTTTTCTCGCTGGAGAACATGACTGTATGAGATGCTCAAGCACAGACTTGCTAGTTGTTCAACTAGTGTTTTGCTTCTGGTTAGAACATAAATGTTCATACCAATATAGACTGGAAGAGGGGGTTCTCGCTTCACAGAATGTCGATTGTGAGTAGCCTCTGCTTTGGACCTCTTCTTTGAGTTATGAATCAACATTTGTGAGATGCTGAGACAAACTTGAGAATCTTCCACATCTCTTTCCATGGTTGTCCTATAGAGAATCATTTATGTCAGCAGTTTGGTACTAGGTAACATACTTTGCTGACAGTTAGGGGGAATGTTTCCAGAAAATGTGATGTTTCCTTCTCTGAACATCTCCTCTCTGCAAATCCTTGCAACTGTTGCAAACAGGAGAGCTTTGAATTCATAGTTATGTACAAAGAATGCATCGTTAATCATCTGCTGGATGCCATCTGGAAAGATATTAATGGTATTCATGCCATCTGACTTCTCATACAAACCCATGTCAGATATGTGTTTGAGAAGTTTTGTTTTGAAGCGGGTTTTATTGACAGAAATGTCTTGTCCACGTTCTTTCAGTCGACTTTGATACAACTGAAGGAGATTCGATAGCTTAAAGAGGTGGGTTCCCTCTTCTACTGAATATTCAACATGAGACACCAACTCCGCAAAATCTCTAGCTTTAGTTCTCTCTGTCTCTGTCTCTCTCTCTCTTTCTGTATTTGGAGGGATATCGGTTTGTCATAAATGGGCAGAATAACACTTTCTGTACTGTGTCAGAAAAGTAAGATGGTATTAAATCCCCACCTAATTTTTAAGCAAGGATGTTTTCATCCTGCATGTCTGTAGCCATCTGTCTAAGAGAATGATCAGGATGGAACGTTGAAAGTTCATGAAACTTTGCCAGGAATGGTACTTTCGCATAATTTACAGCAATCTTTAACATTTGTCATTGATTTTTACTTAGAAAGATGGATATCTGATACATCTGTCACTACATCTTGTTTACGTTTCCTATTCCTTTCTCGTTCTAACTTTTGAATTATTGAACTTCTGATGGCAAGAGCGTTGCCATGAGACAATTTTTTCCATAACGTTTTCCGCAGTTCCATCTGACCCAAAGTCCACATCCCTTGGCAAGGCATCCAGCTTTCTCAATTCTTCAACATTCTCAAGGAAGTCCTTGTACACTGTGAGAGCATCGTGACCTGGGCGGTTTCGTGGACAACATAAACTCTTTGGAGTAGTTTTCTGGTAAATAATACAGGCTGTCCAATCTATATTAACTGTCTGAATCTAACCAGCCACAAACACCTAGACAATCTAGAAATTTTACAGAGAAAACCATAAAGCATAGGTTAATACAGGAGTACACTGTAAAAAATAAAACCTAAGCAAGTTTATCTTTCTTATTTTAGGAAAAGAAATTCCTTTTATGAAGGTAATAAGATTATTTTACTGAAGCAAACTTAAAATAAGAAAATATTGCTTGATATTAGGAAATAAATCTTGAATTTTTAAGATAATTATCTTACCCCATTGGCAGATCAATTTTCCTAAATTATTCAGAAAGTTTATATATATATATATATATATATATATATATATATATATATATATATATATATATATATTGTTGAGGCATTGGATTTTTTTTAGTGTTTTTCTTCACGACTTGCCAGTTATGTTTATAAATAAAACTGCTTGTCCGCCAAGAATATTCCCATGTCTTAAGTAAAAAACTCTGAATGTTCCTACTGTATTTCCAGTCAATAAAAATATATTGGAAGCATTCCAGAAGGCATTGTACAACTAAAATTGTGTATTATTGGGATATTTTGTTGCGGCATTCATATGGTGATGTCATAATGATGTCACAGCCCTTCCGGTGTCACTTTCTTTTTGAGCTTATGAGTTTGAAAATCTAAATACGTATGTCAGCCTCCAACAAAATTTGTTACTTTTGTCCGGCGCGTAACGCTTTTGGACATTTTCTTCCTTAAGCCACCTGACTGAAAGGTCCCATTGACGATTTTACATTAGATAAAGTTATTTTCATTTGCAAGCGTTGAACTAAAAGTGTAAATATACAGATGCTATATTGTGTTTCTTTTGACATGATTTCCTGTGGTTTTAACAGGTGAAGCGGAGGAGTAAACTCCCTAGGGGTGGGGGGTGTATGTGTAAATAGATGTGCATGTACATTACTATTTTCTGTCTTAGGAGTGTCGTAATAAAACTTCAGAAATGGATTGATCCACGGGTGTGTGCAGTTTGCAGCTGGACTCGACTTATAGGCCAATACAGACGAAACTTGACTGGTTTTGGGTCACAGTATTGATTATCTGGTCACTGCGTCAAAACCGAGAGAATATTGGATGTTTTGAAACGTATTTCTGATCTATTTATATGTATAGTGAATCTTGAGCAAATGGATATGTTGAAAGCAGTGTAAAATATAAGAGAAGATTTAAGAGGTTTAAGGGTTAAATTTTTTGAAATTGTATTGGTATATCAACGGATGTTATATCTTGGGGGTTCTATCTAATGGACAGAACCGTAATTCAGACCCCATACAAACGCCCACATCCATCTTCTTTGTGTGCTATCAAATCCCTTAAAATGTCAGTGCATGTTTTTAAAACTTTAAAGTTGTTAGCATTAGCGTAGGACAGTCTAGGTTTAAGACAGTATGCCCGATTTCAGATTGAAGATTTGTTACCACAAACAACAAATATTTTCTCAAAAGCTCTGAAGATATGGAAAGGAAAAAAATCAATATTGATGTAAGGATGCAAATTTCTGTCGATGCATTTCGTAGAGAGCATTATTGCTGTGGTTAGTGTGGCACGTAACAATTAATCAGATTTATGAGGAAAAGTACCGTATTAAATCGGTAGACTGCGATGGATTTTTACGTCCCTGTTTATGTCACGATTGATTCTTAATTAAGCATTCGTGGTATAACGGTCGGACAGATGTAAAAGGTTAAAGTTAATTTGGGGTCTAGGTATCGAAAATGTCAAAGTTGAGAGGATGCAGCGACTATTTGTAAATCCAGTTGAAGTAGTGTCATTTTTGAGATTTTCCAGAATCGGTTATTTAATTAGCGCGCGAAATCTAGGGTAACTCTAACCACGTTGGGCGTGTATTTATAAAAGGCGGTAGATATATTTAATCCTGATTGGCCATGCTAAATAAGGGATGTGTTTCCCAGACGAAATTTCATGTTTTAAATATTCCACATAGCAACATTTAGTCAGTCCAAGTTTTCCTGCGAAATGCCGGAAGAGATCTTGACTCCGAGCAGAATAAGGCGAAATTCTCTGGTATAAACAATTGTTCAAAGGACAGGTGTCTGGAAGTTGAGGGTCACGTTTCTGCGGTAGAAGCGATCGAGTCTCGAAAGCACAAGGGAAAATAGCTCCACCTACCTATCCACCTACCTACCTACAAACACATTCATCGATACACCTATAAGTATCCACTTAGAGGGTAGAGAGAAGTGGCATCCCACACTAAGTTTGATGACCGAAAGAGGCTGGATAAAAGAGAGAGGGAGAGAGAAGTAAAAGGGGAGAACGTCAACCCTGAACTGTCAACGACGAGGAATTGGGAGTGACCGGCAATAACAAAGTTATGCATGCATGCTGGGCAATTGATTCGATTGTTCACTCGATTCCATGATGAACTGGGTCTATCGATATAAATAGATCGGCTAATTACATTTTTGGTTGAAATTCTGTAATTGATTTCTAAAAGAAGTGTATCTTTCAAAATGTCAGGTAAAATTTTCATTTTGTTTGATGTTACTGATTAAATTGTTATATTTCACATACGGGCTCGTGTTGTTCTGTTCTTTATATCTGCTCAGATCTCTATTTATCCCATCTATAAAATTTCATATTTTATTTTATTATTTACTCGATCCGGGCAATAACACCGAGGTCGATCATCCTCTAGATAACGATAACCAACCAAATCGTACACCTGTTACAAGAGGTGCGTAACAATTGACAATAATCGAAAACAGTCATCAAAAGAAGATATAGCTGGACTGAAGCGAGCGACTGCGTTCAGAGTAAATGAATGGTGTTCTTTGAGCCTCGTTTAATTTTTATACCAAAGGAAACAGTTCTAGGTACTTATCGGCAAAAATATCTAAGATAATTTTGATATTCAATACTACTACTACTACTACAAATAACAACAGCTTTGTTCTTTTAGGTCTGAAATGCATTTTTTCTTCCTTGAGCAATTGATCCATTCCGTGGTAGATATTTTTCTTTTTTTAAACCGGGGACAGGTATTAACAAGAAACCACCGCACTTGTGATTCACTGATGATGCCCGTTTGTTCTCTGGTTTCTTTTTTCAAAATAACTTTACTTCAGACTTCCTAGTGGAAAATTCCACGCAATGAAACAAGCCGATGCGTGTTTGACCTAGAAATTGATATGAGACAGTGTTATGCACCTTGAACTAATTAAACGCAGAGATATGTTTGTGTGACAACGTCACTTGGCAGAGAACGGGTACATTTCAATTCAATTCAGTCGCTTTAATTAAGTAAGCAGGTTTATACCGTGTAGGACTTCAAGTATGTGCTACGTAGAAAATTATAAAGGGTGATTTTGTTATTTTGAACAATAGTTGAAAAATCTCTAATTTGCAGATTTAAGTAATTTTCATAAGTATATGTTGTAATGTTGTGGAAAGATTAGCACTGGGGGAATTCCATATTGTGCACTATAGCCAAGCAGTGGAAGGGATATGGTATTACAATTACTCCTTCTTTCCCAATTAGAACGATCTACCCCTTTATAAATCTATGGCGCAGGTTTGCCATTAAGTTCTAAAGCTGATGTATGTCTCTTAGATGTCGGAGAAATCACGACTTAATCAGGAAACGGAATATTTACGTCAGATTTGACACAATCTCTTCATTTAAAATTCTGTGTGTGTGCTCCAAAAATGCAACCTTTAATTCTATAGTCAGAGGAAGCAAGCATGATCCGCTAAGCTCCTTTATCACCCGTGGCCGCCTGCGCTAAGATTTCCTCGTTTTTTCAAGAGCAAAAATACGTCATCAGCAACACGATGTAACAATCTCATACACATCAGTGAAAGTGCCCGTTTTATCGGTCGTTACCATTCGGAACTACCTCGGCCATTTCCGCGAGAAAAATATTCCTCAGATGTATGCATGTCGGCGCAGTAATTTACCCAAAAACAAACACAAAAAACCCCAACATTTTGCTTGCCGGAAATTTCTCCGCACTCCGCAAAAAAATTCAAACAAAAAAAAAACAAACAAACAAACAAACACCCCCCCCCCCCCAAAAAAAAAACAAAAAAAAAACAACAAACAAACACACAAACAACAACAGCAAAACAATCTGTTCGGACCACCTCGGCTATTTCTACAATTGGATTGACTGTAGGATTAAGCGAGAAGTAAATAAAAAAAAATAGTTCGGTCATTCGTAGCTTCTCGGTCAATCCTTGTTTTATAAATAGCCGAATCGATCCGATCGGCAGCTATCGACATACATTCGAGGTATGATCCGTAGGCCTGACCTCGAAATTTCGAATGGATCGATAAGTGACTTTGTGTGGAAGAGAAACTTTTGTTGGCTCATTCAAACAGCGTGAATTTTCATGTTAGGTCACAATGGCGAATAGAATTTACTCGCACTCGCAGTTATTGGTTAAGTAGGTTTATGCATATTCATGAAAAAGGAGGAAATCTCTGCACAGGCGGCCACGAGTGATAAACGAGCTTAGCGGATTATCGCCCGTAGCTTGCGATGATGGAGGGATCCGCGGTAGTTCATTTGGTAGAGCGTTGTAATTGTAATACAAGGTTCGCAGGTTCGATATCTTCCCAGGCCAGCCTGTGTCAGCTGCCTTGGCGTGTCCTTGGGAAAGGCACTTAGCTCCCATTTCCTCAGCATGATATTGCCAGTAGTTTGTTAAAAGTGCTGTTAAAACCAACAGAAACAACAGAAATATTCTAGAAATACAGCTTGACATTATTTAAACAAGTTTTCAACAACTCTTTATCAGTATTTTAGGATATTTAAAAGTGTGCTATTGAATAGAAGCCGGAATAACTCAGACACAGTATAAAATAATGTGAGCATAAAATGTCATATATTCCTTCGGGAAAAAAAGACTTTAATGTCTTGGTCGTAAATTTTCGATATCGTAAAACGACGCAGATCTTCGATGAAATTGAGTGCTCTTTTCACTCAAGTAAAGCTGCGTTGATTTATTATGTTTGTTTTCCAGTTGATTAAATTTTTTACAGAGGGTAACTAAGGCTGAAAAATCAACCCTTGATGGATAGATAGCAAGGTCTTTATCACATTGTATTTTGCAGAAGAGTATATTTACGGTCCGTTTTACATGAAACATCTGTCAGAAACAAAACACAACGTATATACCTGCTTATAAGTCGAGTTAAACTGCAAACTGCACAGACTCAGATGCGCCGTCGCATAATGCGACGGCAGATCTGGGTCTATGCAGTTTGTGAGGAGTAATGAGTAGAACAAACAGTATAAACTCTGATCTGTTGGCGCATTATGCAACGGCAGATCAGGGTCTATGTAGTTCGAAGTTGGACTCGATTCGACTTATAAGCGAGTATCGACGATATAAGCATTTTAATCATATTTTATGGTGCTACTTTCATTTCATGTAGCAAAATGTATATTCAGGCAATTTCTCGTCTTCGGAGAGTAACTTATAGACAGAAGAAATCAGCTCTATATCTGACTATTGAGAGCAGGCTGGGTGTATTTTTCTTCATGTTATTGACGACAGTAAAAGGTGCTATTGTAAAATGACAGAAGACACAGTCAATAACTTAAGCATGAACACTTGCCCATGCTTTTTATCTTATTACATATGTTAAGAAAAGTATAGTCAGCTTCGTGAAATATCAAAACGTAAACAATTATAAAAATTTTGAGATTACAGAACGATGCTATTTTTCTGTTGAAAAGAGATGGCTTGTTGGAACACATATACATTAAGTATGTCTTTTAATTGGTCCAACCTTCACGCAAAACCCCAATAATTGTATAATGGAATTATAATTTGTTTAAATCTCCTGATTCTGCACAGTATCCAAAATAGAGATAAATACAGACTTTGGTTACTATTGAAATGTCGTTTTGAAAGGAACTTTATGAACAATCTTAGAGGACTAAACAAATATATCGATAAAATTAAATTTAGAAGGTTTGTAAAAATATTAAAAGACGTAAACAAAAATTTCGATCAGATAAATACAAATTAGGTGAAAAAATACTACACATGTATCTGTAACAAGCGCGCAAGGTGAAAAGTGCAGACTAAATTTAATATGAAAATAGTTGATAATTGGCGGGAAATTTAAAATAATAATAATAATAATAATAATAATAATAATAATAATAACTTTGCTGGATTAAAATTAAAACATAGCTAAATAAAAATAGTCACCATGAATATATCAATAAGAAGTGACGTACGAGAAAATGTTTAGCCATGTATGAAATGTCTTCCTTTCTTGCGTTAAGTAAAAACGTACCCCACCATGGATAACTTCATAATGTATCGTACCCCACCATGAATAACTTCATAATGTATCGTACCCCACCTTGGATAACATCATAATGTATCGTACCCCACCATGGATAACTTCATAATGCATCGTACCCAACCATGGATAACCTCATTGGGCATCTCGAACATTTAAGCTAGAAAGCAGTACATGTATGAATGGATCTATAGTTGGAATCCACCGTCCTAATTCAAAATAAAAAAGAGGTCCCAAAGAAGCATCCCCTCCCTTTACTTACTTTTCCAAACAAACATCCCCTTCCTTTACTTACTTTCCCAAGGGAGCATCTCCTCCCTTTTCACACTTTCCAAAAGAAGCATCCCCTACCTTTACTTACTTTCCCAAAGTAGCATCCCCTCCCTTTAATTACTTTGACAAAGAAGCATCCCTTCCCTTTACTTTCTTTTCCAAAGAAGCATCCGCTCCCTTTACTTAATTTGTCTGAGACTGCACATTTAAATGTCGTAATTCGGTGTGAAACCTATTCATTTCGTATAACAGCTGGATATGCTTTGACTTTGTATGAAAGTAGATATGGGTTCTAACTAGTGCAGGTAGCCTATACTAATTTTGAAGCACATACATCATATATTACCAAACTCGTTGTAGTAAATAATAATAATAATAATAATAATAATAATAATAATAATAATAATAATAATCCCCATCTCCCTCTGCTGGCTCGAAATGTAGAATAGGCCCGTTGCGCTCTCCTACATGTTGACCGATGGAGGCAACATTTTTGCCCTGGGATACGTCCCAAATAATAATAATAATAATAATAATAATAATAAATCTCTTCGCAGTTTTTCATTTTTTTGTAAAGTGTTATTTTTTATGCGGTAGAAATATATGTCATAGAAGATTGTTCAGAAACCACTGCACTCGTGATTCACTTATGATTCTGCTCTGGTTTTGTTCATCTTTTTACTTCATTCATTACGGTGGAAAGTTTCTTGCAGTGACTCAAGCTGACACGCCCCCCCCCCCCCCCTCGAGAAATTGATAGTCACATGATACATTAGGTAAACTGAATGCATCTTGAGTTAATAGGGCGTGGAAATCTATGTGGATCACATGACTTATGTATTCAAGCGGGCACATCATGTTGCTATTTACATCAACAAATGTTGTCGACTCTGAAGGTTACAACGGGTGACAAATTGTCGGGGAGCTACATCCATTTGGAATTTAATGACTTTTTACCGCTTCTACTACTTGGTCACCAGAGGTAAAACAAAATCAACGATTAGAAAAGATTGCAAAGAGTATGAAGTCTTGAGATAATGAAATGAAGCAATCATTCAATGAAAGATAAAGCTGTCAGAAACTCTCTCTTTACTATTTAGAGGATGCTAGAGCGTTTTCTTTATTATATTATTTTTTTACATACGGGGATTTTGGGTCTGTTTTTATTTCCTACAACAAAAGAGTACTTCCTTATTGGACTGTCTTTATGAAGAAAGGTAAACATAATAGCGCAATGGTGAACCAGGCACGCACGATATAAATAGAATGGTGCACACCACAATATTGGACTATCGATTGCATCTTGATGCAAAGTAAAGTTATGTTATAATAGGAGACAGGTGTACCCGTCTCACACGAAGGAAAAAAGAAAAAAAAAAAAAAAAAAAAAAAAAAAAACGCGACAAGAATCTATTTTTTCGCTTCCTGTGCATACATGGTGGTGGTGGGGATTGGTGGGTGATCGGCGGAAGCGTAGAAAGCAGCAGTTTTGAAGCAAAATGCATGCTCTAAAAGGAAACTAACAATTAATTTGCTTCAAATAGATTGATCTTATTTGCTCCATGAACATCCTACTTCAGTCAGACATAGATTTAATAGTGTCTGCGCAAATACATATGTAATGTTTGTTTTCGAAATCGCCTATGATTTACAGCAAAGCTGTTGGCATAGCTAATGGGGGGCAGTTTCAAAGCTCATTTTTATATTTATTTTAGAAACCTTAAAATAATCAACACCAATAGCTGTATTTGAAAACAATTAGTTGATTTGCCTGTAAGTTTTTGGTTCCTTAATGCTATTTTGATTTCTTTAAAAATAAATAGGCTATACCTGATGGCTTCTCAAGGGTCTTGATGAAGCAGGAACTGCTTAATCACCGAAATTGTATTTGCATAGTTACTCCAGGACAGTTTGAACTCCGTTTTTATATTTTTGAGACACCCAAAATTAAGACAGAAAAAAAACTATATATTTTAACAAATTAGGTAACCTGCATTTACATATAATGTTATTTCGATTTTCTAGCAAAGATTTATTAGGTCATATTTAGGGGCCCCTCAAGGGTCTGTTTGAAGTATGTCACGCCTAATTACAGAAAATAAAACTAATGAGCAAAAATGAACAAATTGAAATTGAACGGAGGGCAACCAAAAAGGTACGACAAGGACTCAGTTATTAGACAAAATGTTTAATAATAATCATGATAATTTATAAAGTGTGTAAAAATGATTATGAAATGAAAGCTATATTCATCCCCTCTAAACGGGTTGACTTTGTAATGATGCATTGAACAGTTGAGTAAAATTGGTCCTTACAAACGAAATGGTAGAAATGTATTCTAAGTCAAACATATTAATGAAGCGTAATTGAGTAAGGCAAGTGAATCACTGTGTTTGGACCTTACATTTGTCACCAGTGGTATCACATGACACTCCACTTAGACCACTGTCTTGTTCGAAAATTTTATGCTCTGGAGCAAACCACGCTGAAGAAAATGCCACCAAACTTTGCAGATATGCTCCAGTGCAGGTCCTGATACAGGCAATGGAAAATCATTAAAATGTGCAACTTTTGTCGTCTCTTCAAGGTATCACTACTCTCAATGAGCCAGTCAGCTCTTATTGTATCCTTTTTTAGTCCCGAAGAAAATCAGTCATATTTATTCTTTGATTTTTTTCTGGAGATTTGCTAAGAAGTGATGAATTATACTCACATTCATTATAAAGAAGCATTAAAGCCTAAATAGAAAATTAAACTTTTATTGATCTCAGCCTCTGGGCTTTTGCGTCGGAGGACAAAACAAACATGTGTAATTTAGCCGGTTCTAGAAAGGTCACACCAGTTATTTCTTTAAAATGCAATTATTTCCAGATAAATGCAAGATAACCTATGCTTTTGTTTGGATATGTTATGTGCAAGTTAGTGCCTTACATAAGTAAGATGGTCTTAATGCATCTGAACTTTTAAGTAATACACTGGATTTCATGAAAAATGTTGAAAAATGAATCAAATATTAGGCGAACTTAGTAGTGATACCTTTAATGAACACCTACTTTCAGCGAATATAGATTAGAAATGACCAAAGAACTAGCAATGTCGGTTAAAAATCTGTACGCTGCCGTCACTGATGAAGTACATGCGTTGGAAACAAAATTTGATGCTAAAGTTTGACCCACATTACGTGAACAAGGAATCAACACAAATTACCCAAAGAACAAACGCTTTATACGATTACAAAAGCATGCAAAGTACAAACCTCTACAGTTTAGAAATTCCGATGATGATGTGGACAGATTTCATATATGATATCGTGCAATTAAAGTCTTCGTTGAATAAACAAAGAGTCACAGCTAGGTTATTTCATAGTTTTAGAAATTTAAATCTAGCAAAATCATATATCCTTACCATGATTTTTAAACGATTCTTTAACCAAATTCATCCAGGCGCGGTTCAAACTCCACATTCGCCACCACCACCTGCCTTACCTCACCCTAGTTTGATTTAAAACTGACACCAGCTAAATTATATACAACAGAAGACAATGGTGAGCACAACATTTAAATCCTGTGTACAGATGGACAACATAGTA
Organism: Margaritifera margaritifera; assembly: GCA_029931535.1. Classification (NCBI taxonomy): domain Eukaryota; kingdom Metazoa; phylum Mollusca; class Bivalvia; order Unionida; family Margaritiferidae; genus Margaritifera; species Margaritifera margaritifera. Next base: position 769,468 of record JAQPZY010001285.1, read on the forward strand.
TATTCTCAACATCATATTTGGAGCACAAATACGTTTATATATATTTTTTCATGCAATTATTGGAACATGAAACGTCCCAGGAGGATGAGCAAATTTTATAGATGTGATTGTCTTCTCAGCTATCAAGAATTTACGTTCATCCAATATTTCCTCAAGAACAGTAACCTGGCCTCAAGAAAAGTACCCTGGCATAATTATACAACTCTTTCTCAGTATGCTGCGAGTATACGTTTCAAAAGAGACCGAAATAACAAAACCCCATTTCACAACAATGTGGGAGTAGACAAACAGAGAACAATTGTGAGACTGGAAATCACTCACGAATGACATATATCTAGGTCTTTCCAACATAGTACAGATAACTAGGCCTTCTCAAGCAATACAGATATCTAGGTCTTTATCACATAATATAGATAACTGGGCCTTCTCAAACAATACAAATATCTAGGTCTTTATCACATAATATAGATAACTAGGCCTTCTCAAACAATACAAATATCTAGGTCTTTATCACATAATATAGATAACTAGGCCTTTCTCGCATAATACAGATATCTAGGTCTTTCTCGCATAATATAGATAACTAGGCCTTTCCAACATAATATAGATAACTAGGCCTTTCTCACGTTATATAGAGTGTAAAGGCAGGCTTACAGTCCTTTGTACGAGTTTGTTTATTCAAATATGAAATGACGTTAAACAGATTTTACGATGCCACTGTCATTTACCGTGAAACACAATGCTCATATTATGCAATATCTCACCTGGAAGAGTAACTTGACATATATAGGTAGAAGGAAACCGCACTATACCTGAATTTCAAGGACATTCCAGGTGTATTTTTCTTATCGCTATTGAAACAGTAAAGGTTGCTAATTCCATTATGGCAGAAAAAAGGCAATAACTGTACCACCAGCAGGTAATTTTGGACAATAACTGTACCACCAGCTGGTAATTTAGTGAGAAAATAAGCGTGGCGGAGCACATAATAGTCATATGCGTCATTAAATATGAAAATATAAATATCATGTCTTAAATATAAACTTTTGATTGCAGAACGATGCCAATTGCGTCTGAAATAAGAAAACACGATAAAACCTTCTAACTTGGTTTAATATATAATGTTAGTTTTTTTTTAGATAACCCAACCTTTTGCAAAGTGCAGGTAGTTGTAATGATAAACATTCATTCGAAACTTCAATGCACTTTACGACATTATATCGCCAAAAACAGCTTTACGGTAATTTTTGGTCGTGTGCCTGCTAGTATATAAAGTCCCAGAATGCACTGTAATTCTTATTTGACATAAGAGAAAATAAAATCACAGTTATCCAATATTTTACGTTGAAGAGTTACTGATGTTTCTACACATCAGAACACAATGTTTGTTTTCTTTTCATTCAATGACATTCCAGGTGTGTAAAGCGATAAACTATTGATGTACAAAAGAGTACTGTTAGAAAATAGCAGTAAGAATGAAAGCATTACATTCAAAGAGGACTCAGTGGATAACCATAATCTGATAATTAGTCATAGTGGGAAGAGAGAAACCACACAAGTCATCGAACGCAAAAGATAACAATGACTTAGACCATTTAAGTAATATTTAGCCCATGTCCCTTTGTCGTCCTCGTTGTCTTCGTTGTTGCTCTCCTCGTCGTCAACGGCCGTGTTTCACATAAATAACCCTTGATGACATTGAACCACACAGAAGTCTGTTAGCAACGCTGGTAAACCTTAGCTGTTAAATGAATATACCATTGGGTAAGAAATCAATTAGGTTATTTATAAACTGACAAAAAATCCCTCACAAGCAGCCGAATATAGTTTGTCCCTGTAAAAAAAGTCGTGTGTCACTGATGATAAATATTTCTGATATTTTTCCTAATATTTTTACATTATTATGTGTAATGGAAAATTTTATTTGATGACTCATTCAGACACTTCCTCCATCTGGGAGTAACTAGTAATATAACCTGTGCTGTAGTTGATAATGCGCAGATAGCTGTTGTAATAAATCATATGATTTGGGAACAGGGTAGAATTACTATAGGTAACTTACTGTCAGGCAATTTCAAGCTATGAGGATTAAATAAATGATCTCGTAATAATAATAATAATAATAATAATAATAATAATAATAATAATAATAATAATAATAAAAATAAAAGAATTAAAAGAGGAAGCAAAGGATGATAATGAGAATGAGAAAGTAAGAACTTGAGGGAATACAGCTTCAAGACGAAAAAAATGAATAAATGCCAGTAAAAAATCAAGAAGAGAAAGAAATAGTTTTAGTGTTATAGTTAAAAGATGGTTGCTAAATCGTCAAAAAGAAATACAGTTATTAGTGAAATACGTGAATCTAAATATTTCCACAATCAGCGGTTGACATATAAAATTAAAAATTCTTCAAGTAATTCTAAGGAGTGGTGAAAACTTGTTACAGACATCCAGGGAAGTCTAAGAAGAGATCTTGTGATTCATTGATTATAAACGGGGCTATGGTAACAGATGATGGAGAGAAAGCTAAAATATTTAACGATTTCTTCTGCGAACAATCTAGAATACAAATTGATAATACAATGTCAACTTGCCGAACTAGACATGCATCGATTGCCGCACCCCACTATTTCTTGCATCAACATTAGTGAAGACGACGTATACAACGCTATTATCGGTTTAATCAATCCAGACGTGTAGTCCAGATTTATTGCATTCCAAACTATTTAAAAGAATTGCAAGTTCAATTAAGTTTCCAATGTGTCGCATTTTTTAAATTTCTTTTAAAATCTCAAGATTTCCAGATTTATTAGAAATTAGAAAATGTGGTCCCAGTGTATAAAAACGATGCAGAACAAATGTTTTAATCTATCGCCCTATATGGCCTCTTTGTATTTTGTCCAAGGTGTTTGAAAAGTGTGTCTATATATATATATATATATATAGATATATCTATCTGCATAATTATATTGTTCAACATATCAATCAGGCTTTACACCTCGTGACTGTACAACAAATCGGTTACTAGATATTTATGATATGATTTGCTTAGTTCTAGACCAGAGAAAGGAAGTTAGAGCTGTTTTCTTTGATATAAGTAAAGCATTTGATAGTGTTTGGCATTCCGGATTACTTATCAAACTTAGAAGGATCGGCATTCAAGATATATTTAATGCTGAGGTTAGAACATTATTTATCACTAAGAAAGCAAAGAGTTTTCCCAAATTCCCGATTCTCAAAAACTACTAATACAGAAGTCCCTCAAGGATTGATCCTTGGATCATTCTTATTTTTAGTATATATGAATGATATAGTAAATGATATACAATCATCACTTAGACTATTCTCTGATGATATTACACTATATATATATTCGTTGAAAATCCAAATGAGGCTTGTCGAATTTTAAATTCGGACATTCAAAAAAAGTACATGACTGGTCCCGTCACTGGTTAGTGACGTTTAAGCCAGACAAAACAGAATCAATGCTCATAGTATATAAACATAATTCAATTAACCATTCTATACTGCAGATGTCTAGCAAATATATTCAAGGAGTATTCCCACATAAGCACTTAGGACTTATATTGTCTGGTGATGCCGCTTGGCGTGCACATGTCAAGCATTTGTCTGAAAAGGCTTGGGAGAAAGTTAATTCTTTGAAGAATTTGAAATATAGATTGGATCGCTTGTCCTTTGAAAGAATGTATAAATCTTAAAATCGTATATACTTCCCTTGTTTGATTATGCTGATTGTATCTGGGATAAATGTACTACGCAAGAAAAATAATTATTGGAAAATTACATTTGGAGGCTATAAGAATAGTAACAGTTGCTACAAAGAGTGCGGCTCGGACACTATCATATGTGGAAATCGGGTGGGATAGCCTGAATTTTCTGAAAAATAAGCATAAATTAATTCAGTTGTTTAAAATGTACCATAGTTTTGCTCCAAAGTATTTACAAGATGCAATTCAATCTTTAGTTGTGAACAATGAGACTTACACCGCTCGATCATCGAATACTATTCGGCCCCCTTTGTATCAAAAATCATTTTTACCTTCCACAATTCAACTGTCGAACACGTTATCAAATGAAATAATAAGTAACCCATCCATTAAAACTCTTAAAACTTACCAGAATAAACATAAAATTCCTTCTTTTTGTTATGTTCGTGATCGGGTGGATCAAGTTCAGCATACGCGATTGAGAACTAAATGCAGCAGCTTAAATAACGATTTATTCCTAAATCCTGTTTCTAACAATAGGTACTGCACATAAGGACAAGTAGAAACAGCCGAACACTTTCTGTTAGAATGTCAAAAATATACAACTCTGAGATATTGTGTTCTCTTCAAATTCCCGTATCGACTTACAATTACTCCATCTTCTCCTATTATTATATGATCTCTAAAATAATTACGTATACTAGAATTTTTAATGTATATATTTATATTTGTATATAACCTATCTAATTTAAGTCAGTAGACAATTATTGATTGTTAAAATTTCTCTGTAATAGGGGAGACAATTTTCAACATGCTTCCAGCTTTCTACTGAATCCAAAGATATAGTATTGTCATAGAGAATACGTAAAGATGTTCTCTTGAATAAATTCTGTTTAAACAAAAGATCATTGCACTGCAGCAGGCACTGTTACTGAAAGAGTCCGTAATGACAAGAACGTACGAGATGTTTGGCACATCAGGAAAATCATGATGCAACCATAACCTGAAATTCTAATTCAAGTTGGTGGGGTCTAAATTGCGCAGTCGTCGCACATTCCGGTTCATTTCAAGGTGTAAAAAAGAAATAACCAAATATTATCTATTTACGTTCGCAGCCTAAATATTTATATATCAAATATTTAACTTACATTTTCATCGGCTTTACACATTTATAAAAAGAAAAATGGATATAAAATCAAACTTTCAAAGATGGGCAAATAAAACTTTATTTGATACGTATTTATTTAAATGGTATTTCTAATCCTAAATTATTAAGTCTTTTGAACAAAATAATCGCACACCTTTCACCATGTTTCAGGTTGAAAAAATAGTGTGGGAATTCATGACCACAGGCGGAACCAAACAGAGCCGTTTCATCAAGTCTCTTATTCTTTGCTTTGGATCTTAGGGTACTGCCAGCTTGAAACTCACTACAGCCCTGAAATAAATAAATTGAAACTTGTAAAAAACCTACCTCAAGGAATCAGAAGAGGAGACAAAATGTAAGGGCAAATATGCAGTGATTTAATATAAGCTTTGGCTCGAAATCCTTGGCCTTCATGTAAAAAGGCTTAAGTCACCATTTGATAAAAAATAATTAAAACCAATGCACGAGGTGAGAAAGCAGTTCTGGCACACTCATTATCTACAGGCTTTTGACTCCAGCATTAGCTTTATGTTATACTATCCTTCTGTATCCAAGACTGCAAATCTATAACCTCCTAAACCATCACGTCGAAATTCAGCCTACTTGGTACATAATATGGTAACCATCTGCAGTGGGTGGTGGGGTGGTAGTAAAATTGTTGGATCTTTCATCTGACGGCTCAGGGAAGGCGAAGGTAAATATAAAAAAAAACAATTACAAAAATACTTGTATCTATTTTTTACCAATTGTTTATGACATGGTCAGGGCATTGACAGTGAGGCCTTGGGTGGAGTGGGGGATAAATACATAAAAATGGGAATGAAATAGTGAAAATAATTATGATTTAAAAAAACAAAAAACAAAAAAAACAAAAACAAGCAACATTAAACCTATTGTCCCTTTTGAAACTGGATTGGCTGAGCTGATTGCATTGAGTAAAAAGTAAATTAAGTATAGAATCAACTAGTTAAAACTCTTCTTACATTGTGAACTACCTTTGACCTGTATATTTTTAGTCTTTTCTGTGGAGTAGCCATCAATGAATTTATCTACTTCATCTTGATCCAGAAGAAAAAAAAAATGACCATCATGCTTAGGCTTGCCTGCTACATCTCCAGATGAAATCTTTCAGACCAACTGGAAATCTGCATCAAAAGACATAATCTTTTGTAGATTCTGAAAAATGAAAAAAAAAAAAAGTGTTATATGAAATGTTATAGTATATCTGGCTGGTCGAAATGATGTAAAAAAGCATCTCCTTGTTGAGTCATTTAAAAATGAATTTTTTATATCCATCAGTACCTGAACAAATAAAACCATGCCCATGCAACAGTCAATGCCAGAGTTCGCATTGCCAGAGTTCACATGCAATAAAGACTTGTGTTAAACTGTACCAAGAATTGTATGAAATAACAAGTGCTAGATGGAAATGTACAAAATAATTCAGCACACATGCTTCATGTTTTGGAAAAATGTAGATTTATGTAAAACTAGCAAAGTGTACTTTTGGTTTTTCCCTATGTATAAAAGATCCATTTTCATATCTTAAAGTGCCCAAAGCAAGCTGATATACCCTGTCAGATGACCTATACAAACATAACGAGAAACTGCATTCTACAATACTAGGCATTATGTAACATCAACGCAAATATATGTATGATCATATATATGTTCTGTATATGTTCATTAGCTTCTTAAAGTAACTGTACCTCAAAGCATGTTGGGCACTGGGTTCCAGAATCAATTTCTTTACCAAGATGTCTGGGGTGACTCATCCTGTACCTAAAATTCCGATATTGAACCAAGTATTCATTCATTAGAATCTTATAAACATCTTTAAACTGGAGGTGGGAAAAAGTTTCATTCATTTTCAACTTTATACTGTATCTAACATAAGGACATACCATAATAGTTTTTAAATAATAAATATCACTGAAAACTCATAGCACCAACACATCAGGATACTGACATCTCCTGGAGTGAAGGACTTTTCTGGTCCTAATATTTTTCCCTTCTGAAATTTCAATAAGATTTAACTCTCAGAAAAACGAAAGAATATAATTCTAAAGATATTTTTTTGTTTCAGGTGTCAACTTTACATTAAATTGAACCTCATGAATACAAAACTTCATTAGTACATGTACCAACTGTTTGAAAAAAACTAAGGCTCTGTCACCAATAGAGATAGTTAATATATATATATATATATATATATATATATATATATATATATATACTTACTTTACCAAATGGCTACTAACTTTTAAGAAAAAGTATATTATGGATACAGCTTATTTCTTCTTTGTCCATTGTGAAACAAGACAGGTATTGTGATTACCAACAAAATTTAAGGCAAAATGTGTCACATAGATAGTGCATCTTCCTGCTATGACGGCATGTATATCTATATATTACGAAACTCGACATGAAAACGCTAATGTGATTCTAATTTTTGTGAATGGACCTTTTATTTCTACCACAGGGTGATTGCAAAACTTGTACCCCTCCTACAGATGAGATTACCTTTGGGGATAAGATCATCACACGTGCTAAATTTGTGAAATGTCTCCCAGCAGTTTAGAAAAAAAGATCTGTTTACAGGAAGATGGACAGACAAACAGACAAAGAGTATTATTATGATGGTGAAGCATGTTGATAATAAAACACAACAAAGAAATTCATAAAGATGCAATGAAATCCCAATTATCACAAATATCTATTTCAGAAATCGGATGCACATGCTAACAAAACAGTTATTTCTATATGTGATCGGACTTACCTGATCAAATCATGTTATGTGAAAACAGAACCATCAAACATTGATACAACAAGTACAGAAATGTACAACACCAGTTATATATCTGTATAAAGGATGTCTCAGTGCTTTAACAGGATAATACGAGTAAATTTGTCAAATACTAGACAAACCCCTGGTTGTCATCTGGACAAAGTATGGGCTATAAAATACTTGGCAAAGTGAGATACTTGCAAGAATCGTGTGTAAAATCAAAATTATATGTAGATGTATGGTTGCTACAAAACACAAATTAAAAAACCTGACAAACAACAAGTATTCGTTGGAAGCAATGGGATTTAGTACCAAACACATGAATTTACGAACCAATAATAAATAACTTTTACATTACACACACACACACACACACACACACACACACACACACACACACACACATATATATATATATATATATATATATATATATATATATATATATATATATATATATATATATATATATAACCAACAATGTTGTTAGAATATAAACATAAAAAGGAATAATTGTTAAAAGGACAAGCACTGAATACATTACCTCTGAATCAACCAATTCTTTATGATGCTTAGAAAATATGGCTTCGCAGAAACCTATAGCTGACACATAACACTCCAGCAACAGAGCTCTCATCCACTCAAGAAGACCTATGTGAAAACCTAAAACTGGATTCTTGGGTGAGGAAGGCCAGAGATAACTTCTGATCATATTCATTGCTGGTGACTCGCACCCGCAGAATTCAATGACACACTTGTGCCGTCTGCCGGTTAACAGGAAAAATGCCGATTAGAAAAATGTAGGTGTAACAATGGAGTGCATTAGATCAACGTTGCCTGCAAGCAGCAAAGCCATTACATAACAATAACTAGAACTGAAATAGCCTGCAATCGCAAATCTCCATGCCTTCCACTGCATATTCCATACAAATCCAATCTAATCTTCCACTGCATATTCCATACAAATCCAATCTAATCTTCCACTGCATATTCCATACAAATCCAATCTAATCTTCCACTGGGTTATGATTTCATGTAAAATATAAAATAGGTTTCTAAATACAAGTAGTTGTTGGCAGCAATAGATAAAAAGCAAGAGCCCGAAGAGTGCCTGAGATTGCTCAAATGGCTGACATATACCGAAAAGTTCCAGAGCAGCTGGCCAAATTACTCTAAACTAGTAAGATGGTTATTGACACTGAAAATTTATTCTAATTTTATTAGCAATGGCAGATTAGTATCAGTTGTGCAAACTTGAAAAGCCTTTCGCTGAGAATTTTTTCTATGAAATGTGGTCAACTTTTCTGACCAGTTTGTGGGAAGAATTGAAAGGTTTTTATATCTGTAGTAATGGTGGCCATGTTAGATCGCAAATTGTTATCATGAGTACCAATCTGAAAGGTATCGATGCCAGGATGTTTTTTTTTCCTTAAAATTTGGTCAAACCAGTTCAGGGGTTTTGAGAAGCTGTTCGAAGGTTGTTCTATTTTTGGAAATGATGATGGACCTTTTTATATTTGTACATATTAAAACGAATAACTGTATACCAACCCTTGACATCCATTACTACACAATCTGCTGACAATAGCTGGTCTGACATCCGTGGTTATCTGGCCTTCTCCACACTGATGTATCTGTATCCACACAAAAACGAAAGTACCACTCTGAAGAATAAGAAAATACAGGTTACTCCTTATTTGAAAAATATATATTCCTTTCTGTGGAGTTATCACTATATACAATGAAAGATCGAAACTGATATTCTTTTGTAAATAATATTAATACTACTACTAATAATAATAATAATAGTGACGTAGACAAATAATGTAAAAGAAAATAAAAATGACGATAATGTACAACTGTTATATAATGCTATACTCCCTTAAACTACTTCTCACTTAAATATGCTTCTGACAGGGTGTAAAATAAGTTTTCATAAACTGACTCGATCATCTAAGTATTAATTAGGTAATTAATAAAAAGCTAATTCGGACTGTATATCAACATCCTGAAGATGCAAAACATCCAGAGAACAATTACAATTCGTATAGAACAATATAAATACAGACCAGCAAAACAATTACAATTCATATAAAACAATATAAATCCAGGTCAACAAAATATTCACATCAGAAATCAGTGTCATGATGACAGTAATATCAATAACAGAAAACCTGAAAAATTTCGAAGACATGGAGATGTGGCAGACTGTGACAAATGTCAAGCCATTCTCTGCAGTACACGGCTGATGTGCCACAGTCAGGTCAGCGAAAAACCCGCTCAAGTCTCTGTGTACAAGAAATGGACTGATTGTGAGGAGGTGAAAACAATACTGCTGTGCCAATTTCAACCAATTTATCTGTAAGGGTTGCCCAATTTTCCAATCGTTTTTCTTCTTCTCTTGGTAGGAGATTTCTGTTTTATGTAAGACATCTGTACGGTTTATAAGCGCTTTATTTGTTGTTGATTAATATAAGTAAAATAATTATCACACATTTTGCATCATACATAAATTGTAGTCACATGTATATCTATGTAAATAAAAGCATATATGTGTGAGAAGGAAAACAAATGCTAAGAAATAAAATTTCCTTTTGTGGTATATTCAGGCTGTAACCACTGTAAATTCCTCTACTTTCTATTTAGTTCTTTTTGCATGGACCCTGCATTAGTATCTTTTAAGTAAGAACAGACAGTAATTTACCAGTAAAAAAAAAAACAACTGCCTCTTCAGATTCTTCATTGTGTTCTGGGTTTAAGGCTATGGACTCAGTTGGAGACACAGGCTCTGGAAGAGATCCACTGGTATCATCTGTGGCCACCCGGTTTTTTTCTTCACTCGCAGTTGTCTAATTCTTTCATACTTTACTCTAACTGACTTTTTTGCATTGATATATAGTTTCTCTTGGCTTTCGATCCCATGAGAACACCATTTTTCTCGATGAAAATCAACAGACACAAAAACTAATTTTTATCTACTGTGAAATGGCTTCAAATGACCTTATATTTAAATTTAATGCCATGCCACGAAATAATGTTTCCACTCATAAGCCACGCTAACCATTTCAAAACTGTGGTACACCTAGAAAAAATATATTGTCATTCACAGTATAGAATGGTCACTGTATTGAAAGGGAGAACAAACGACGGTTAATTGCGTCACGAAAAAACACAAATTCTTTTCAAGGACAGTTTTATTCATACTTGCTCTCATTCTATTGAGTAATCATCGTGCTCTCGTGATAGTATTTTGTCTAAACCAAGATGGAGATATCTGTCACGTCAATGAAAAATTTGCTATGCTACACTGATCCTATAAAAAAGGCTTTGCACATATACAATATTCGGAAATAGGTGATCCTCAAGATACATTTCGATGTAATTTGCCAGAGCATTTATTTTATTTGTAATTTTGCAAATCGACTGGAATGTGCTTGCCAAATGCTATATAAAGGGATTTTATCATCAATAAAATCGTAAAGAATGGAAAAGAAAACAAACAAACCTCAATACATCAATGAGTAAGTGAATCCTTTTTTTGCTTTAAGTGGCAACATCATGAGAAAAGATTTCTAATGCAGTCTCCATCAAAGATGATTACTCTTTCCATTTGACGCACATCATTTTTGTTATAATAACTTAAGTAAAAGACAACAAAAATAAATAAAAGATCGAAATCTCTCATAAGTTTGGGAATAAAGTCATGTTGACGATGTCAACGCTCGGAACAAACGAAAATAAAACGGCGTGTTCTAACCGGATGCTTTATGTCAAAACATTATGCACATGCGCAATAACGATAAACATTCTAATAACATTGTTAGGGCCCTTTAGCGGCATAATGTAGACTGCATCATACGAAAGTTTATGTTGTGTTGCAGAGGCAATGGCGGGGCGAGGAGTGTTGGGGGGGGGGGGGGGCAATGTCCCCCGGGCACCAGGGAAAGGGGGGCGTCGTCAAGAGGTTTTTCTTTTTTTTGCACATAAAATTTTCATAGTATTTCACCTCGCCTTAGTGTAACGGGGGCTTAGAATGGGGAGGGGGGAGGGGGGGGGGCGAGGATTCAGGTTGGCAACTGACATAAAAACTATTCTCTGCGGCAAAGTAGGGGCGCCACTAAAGAACATTGCCTCCGGGCGCCTCGAATCCTCGCACCGCAACTGTGTTGAGGGCTGATGGCTTTAACTATTTCAACAATTTGAGGCTTGTAGGCTGTAACAATAGACGGATCGGGTGAAATACTATACAGTAAACACTATATTATGCCTTGTTGTGAAGTATCCGTATCACCGAACAGTGCATGTCCTCGATTAAAACAGAATGCATGTTTCACCTCACAAATTCTATTTCGCTCTTTTATTCGATTTCTAATTGATGCAATCTTTATGAAACAGAGGGCATTGTTAGCGTACGGTCGAAGATTAAAATTTAAAGTCATTAGCGGCTAAAGATTACTTCCTCACATTGCATCGGGTATGAAACATGCTCACGCTATGGTACGCTATCAGTGCTGGATTACCCAACAGGCAGACTAAGTAAATGCTTAGGGCACCAGCAAAGCAGGGGCACAAAAAAAAAAAAAAAAAAAAAAAAAACAACCAAACAAACAAAAAACAAAACAATGAGAAATTACGGTTTTGTATTGTTTTTACTTAGAATTACATGGGGGGGGGGGGGGGGGGGGGGGGGGGGGGCCATAATTTTTTCAGTGCTTAGGGCCTCTAAAGGTCTTAATCCGGCCCTGTACGCTATATATGGATGTGTCCCCTTAAACAGGAAACAGTTGAAAATGTTTACCAGATTTGCAGAGTGCATTGCTTTATTTTCACTTTCACCCAGTTATTGACCCGCATGAGTTTTACTGCACGTTTATACAAGTAAAAACTGTACTTTTTTTTTTAACTCAAGGACATTTTAGGTAAAGTTTTCTATATTCCTTCGAACCTGATAGGCTGTTATTGAATAACAAGCGCAGAAAACACACCCATTCTTTTAACATTACAACGTGAGGAGTGGCACTCGTTGCAAATTTGATCCTAAACTTTGCTAAAAATAAGTTATTTAATAAAACAACGCAAACACTAGTTAATATTTTCCCTACTTTGAAACACAGAAGGAAGTTGTTGAACCCATGAAGACGGAATGGTACGATATATAATCCATTAGAATCGGTACACAATTGCTAATAAAAGGACGCCCAGAAAGCAATAAAGGAAGTTGAAACACAACTTTTATTGAAGATTTTGTTGAAAAATATAATATAAATACTAGTAAATATGCGCCTGGCTTTGTCCAATTAACACAAACAAGGCAAATATAATGACAATGAGACCATGTAGTATCTGAAATTGTACAGTGCTTGTGACGTCTTTGGCAACCACTAGAGCTTGACGTTTGTGTAACGTACAGTTTTAAAAATGTGACACTTGATTAATCTAATGGAGAGTAATATCTTAGTGTGTATTGAATTGTTTCCATATTTAATGGTGACATTTATTGTCAGTGAGATGCTTCTTGTTTGTTTTCAGAAATACTTATTTGTCCGGTTTCTTGCAACATTTTCGTAAGTATGGGCAAGAATTTTGTTACAGTTACTCCCTCCCACTCTCCCCCCCCCCCCTCACGACACACGCACAGAACTATTACATCATTCTGTCATAATAACACATTTCTCTAAATAGGTCGAACTTATTTTTTGTTACATTCCTGGTCTTACATGCTATACCCGAGTTAAAATTCAAATTGATCTCTCCCACACAAATTCATGACAACTGAAGGACTGAACATTAAAAGTTTAGCGTTTACTCAAATAACAAAGTACTTGCTCATTGTTATGTCAAGCATCGTTCGAGTTACCATTTATGGAAATCTATTTCTGCACAAAGGTTTTTACAATCTATTTTATTTATTGTTTCGCATTCACAACAAGGGAGCCGCAATAGCAAAGTTGGAAGAGCACGGAACAATGGATCGCAGGTTCACTATTCGCCCAGGCCAGCCCGGGTCGGCTGCCTTTGTGTGTCCTTGAGAAAAACACTTAACTCCCATTTCCTCACCATGATATAGCCAGTAACTTGTTAAAGTAATCTTAAAACCCACAAAAACAAAGTATTTACAACCTCATTATTTTGGAGAGTAATTTGACCTGTTTACAGACGTGGAAACAATTATCTTCCTTGTCGAGGACAATCCTTGTGTGTTCTACTGTGTGCAATGAAAATGTTCAATGAGTGAGACGGAGCAGTACATGTAATGTGGGAGGTGGCGGTATAATTAACCCTATAGCAGAACACTTTAACTCCTTCTACATCATTAGCATATTCATTTTTATATTTGTTGAAAAATGTTGGTAAAATTTCAAGTATGTAATGCTGATGACAACGAGTTTGACCTATACATTTTATAAAGTTCCGATTTTAATATAAATTAATACTGATTTTCAAAGTTACTATATAATTAACTAAAATACGGTTAGCTGTCTAAGTGCCTAAGGTGTGTGCAGCTAATTAGGTCCTGTAAGTAATCACTGCTGACATGTAATTGGTCTATTCTTAGGTGTGGCAGACAGGTGGGTGGAGTGCCGGTAGGGTTAAGTACAAACCACATAAACTGGTACATTTACATACTAGTATCACTGAATACCATACCCTGTCAGGAGATGTATTACTGAACCATTCATTTTGTTTTTTCAAAAGAAATTTTATTCCACATTTTGTTGAAATAACAAAAATCATACCCCTACTCAGTTTACACTGCCTCCTCGCTCACGGCAAATGTTGAATATCAAAAGACATACAGAATCACTGGAATGAACGTTCGGTTTAAGACCATCAGTTCGTAAGAACTAATCAGTAGAACAAACAACATAGACCCTGATCTGCCGTCGGATTATGCGACGGCAGATCAGGGTATATGTTGTTTACATGAGGACTAGATTTATACGCGAGTATATACGGTAAGTATATCTAATAAAGTATATTTCCAGGTGTCTGAGTAACCTTTGTGATTTTCCATGAATCTGCTGCTGGTCTAATTCCTCTAAATGTGTATTTATAACCTATATATAGGTACGCTAATTTTACAATACAGATAACACGTGCTGATCTAATGTTTTAAATGGTAGACAGAGGGTATCTCCTTGGGGGTTTCCCCTGTCACAGGTTTTTACAGAATAACATCTATTTTAAGCTACGAAACCACGTGAGGGAATGTGTAAATAAAAGCTTTGTGTTATGACTTGCTCAAAACATTTCGTCTTACACTATAACACTATATCACGGAATCAAAGGAAACTATCTGTAATGCTTATAACACTGTATCAAAGGAGACTTCAGTGCTAACAGTACTGTGAAGGAGTATAGCCGTAACTGTGATTGTAGTGATTTTACTGTATTGAGGAATATTTCATTTGAGGATTATAAATAAAAGGCAAGTCCATTCTTGCATAACTAATAATTGACAGGTTGGTTTTCTTATTTTTCATCTTTGAGTTTAGTGTTTAATATAACTTTAGTTCGGATAAAATACAGCTCACTATTTTCGGACGTGCAAGAGAGAGAGAGAGAGAGAGAGAGAGAGAGAGAGAGAGAGAGAGAGAGAGAGAGAGAGAGAGAGAGCGAGAGAGAGAGAACAAATAAGGAGTATAAACATGGACTTTTATTTTTTATGACTGAGGAATCATCTATTCAGTTCAAGAAAAGACACAGTGGAAATTTATACACATTTGCCACAACAAAAATGCCTTCGTTATTTAAAATTTCTCTAACGGTGACATTTCTAGCAAGTTTCTTTTATACAGATGTTTGTATACATATATTCTTCAGTATTATTTCTCATGTCGTTGAACAGTTGTTAATTATTCTATAACACAAATGTATTTATTATTATTATTATTATTATTATTATTTGCAGACTTTAAGGATGACTCGTATGGAATACCGACGGTCCCTTTCCACTCCAACAGGTAGAGAGAATGATACGAGGATTTCTAACCATAATAACCAGGCTGAATATAATGAAATCCCTCACCTGAAGTCACACTCTGACACAGGAAATCTCAGGATGGGTCAATGCTGGAACCCTTGCCAAGAAGCACTCGACACGGGCCAGTGTTGCCATCCCTCCCTTAAAGGGATTGCTGACGGCCATTGTTCCAATGTATTGGAATTTTTCAAAGACATCCCACAGGATGTTCGGAAATGTCTCGTCGAATTTCTGTCATCTGGAGTAACCGAGGATCTTGATATACACGAAGAGAACTTTCACTATTTCTTTCATGTAGCCAACCATCTTAATTTGCGCAGACTGCTGCAGTGTTGTGTCCAGGTGTATGAGACAAGAGATAAAACTAGAATCAAAGAGAAAATTGGGATGTGTGAATGTGTTCATTATTTGGACCGTTTAGTTGCAACAGCATATCGAAGAGAAACGTCAGATCTGTGGCATGAAAAGGACTCAGATTCTGATCGAAAGTTTCAAGTTCTGTTCTTGACCAAAGATAAACATGCAAGAAAACAATCTGTTGTTGTGATAGACTTTGCAAGAAATTTCAAAATATATAAGCAAGACATTGCGAAGGTGGACAAATTTGGAGTTGGTTTCGCTGCCTGTGCCTTCGAACAAGATGGTTGTCCTTACATATTCGTATCGGGTGGCAAGGGCAAGAAAAGTAACCTTATCTGGCAATATGATGTAATTTTGGACAAGTGGTCAAAAGCTGGAAAGATGTTACACGGTCGATCACGTCATCTTATGGTAGCCGTGAAAGATAAGATTTATTTAATTGGAGGACAAAATGTAGCATGTATCGAACAGTTCGACCCAAGCAGTGGAAAATGCGTCGAGATTGGATCGCTCCTTGTTGCAGCACGGTCTTCAACATATGCAGTTTACAATGACACTATCTATATTTTCGGTGGAAAGAACCCTGCAGGCTGCATTTCTACAGTGCAAAGTTTCAACTGCAAAAGGAATCTGATCGCAAGACTTGAGGACCTTCCTTGCGCATGTTCAGGAAGTCGGGCTGTTGTTCTGGGTGACTTTATCTACATAACAACCACTGAAGGTCACATGATCAGATTCAAGCCAGCAGATGGAAGTTCTGAACACTGTGCTTTACAACCATGTGTAAGAAGGCACTTCGTGATGTTTGTACGCAATGAAAGAATATATATGACTGGGGGAGTGAGACAATACGGCGCGGAATGCGGAGATGAGAGCCATTTGTATAAATACAGTCCAGAAACAGACACCTGGAGCGACGTTGCAACACTTTCAACGTCACTTCCCGTATACACGTGCTGCACTGTTCGCTACTCTGGAACGTGCATAATAGTGCCATTTGAGAAATTTAGATAAATACGATGACATTTTTTAAATTAAAAAATGATGCAAAATGCCCAGTGATCTTTTCTTGAGATTAAATAAGATTATCCTTTGACCAGCATAAAGTTAATTATATTAGTTTTTAATGCCTAATTAAGAAAGCAGCTCTTTATAGTTTGACAGTTTACTCTGAGCTACATGCTTTTTTGTTGCTTAATACGGTGTTATGCTAAAGCTTTTTTTCTCAAGAAGACAGTCTTTAATTTTGTTTGCATGACAGATAATCACGATTGGTACCTGCTTCTAGGTTTAGGTTTTGTTTCATTAGCAGTATGTCTACTCTACAGATAACAACGAATAGCACATGTTTCTAAATTGAGTGTAATACATATATCCAATACTTTTTAAGATCGAGAAATAAAATATCAGAAATTTTTTTTTAAATGTTTATTTCCAAATTTACAACAAAGGCTTTTCCAGCTTAATTCATCTTTCTTGCCTCATCCCCATCCCCCCGCCTCTATCTCTCACTTGTAGACTATTTGTCACCAACACACGACAAATCGCACAAGACGATGACAAACTTGTTTTAAGTACTCGTTAATTCTGATAACTATTTATTAGTATTCACATTTGGGCATGCATACACTGACAGGCACACATGTAGACATACATACAGTCAATATGTGACCCAATAATCGATTGCTTGAAAGAAGGAAATCCTTTACGTAGTAAAACTGATAGGTACTTAATTATCGTGGGATATTGAAAATAGGATATGATGAAGTTCTCGGGATGAAAATTAATTGTAGTTGATAGCCACTTGCGTTGATTATGTCGAGTGTGACGGCTATTACCTTACCATATACCACACTATCTGTCTGACCGTGTCTGTGTGTCTTAGAGCTCTTGCAGCTTGCATGGTTACCAAGTACAGATTGTCGCTGTACACGGGAATTATTACTTGCTCAAAGCTAAAGGAGGACAAAATTATAGTCAGATTCTAGTGAGAATAACATTTTCAGCCAGATACGACTTTTTTGTTGCTTCAATGAAAACCTTTGAAATTTACAATACTCTCGTGATTTTACAACTATTTATTCCGTCCCAAAGTTTGAGATAGTAATGATTTCTTTTTATTTTCAATATTTTCTGTATTCTATATGGGTTTCGTTGTTATTCCCAGAAAGTTAAAAAAATCTGCAGTGCTTGTCACATTTCCTAAGAAGAAAAAGCGGTGATAGGAAGAAAGAACAATATAAGCAAAATTATTCGGACATTTTACTATCTTCTCTGTACCATCTACTGTCAGTATTATTATTAAATTATTCCGACATTTTACTATCTTCTCTGTACCATCTACTGTCAGTATTATTATTAAATTATTCCAACATTTTACTATCTTCTCTGTACCATCTACTGTCAGTATTATTATTAAATTATTCGGACATTTTACTATCTTCTCTGTACCATCTACTGTCAGTATTATTATTAAATTATTCGGACATTTTACCATCTTCTCTGTACCATCTACTGTCAGTATTATTATTAAATTATTCGGACAATTTACTATCTTCTCTGCTCGCTGCTGATAATGGTGGAAGACATAATTAATAATAATAATAATAATAATAATAAATTATTAATGATAAAAACAATGGGGTGATGATGATGAGTTTTATAATGGTGATAATAAGGAGAGGATGATTAGTAATACAGATAATAAATTAGTATATGAACTTCTTAAAATCTAAGACCTTAATCACAGACGTTCAATAATATTCAGTCTATGCCATACCATTAATTGATATACTTGTTATGCATTATCGAGTTGTTTTTCTCAAATATAATGAGATTAAAATGAATCGACGGATGTTATCTTATCCCCCGCGGCCGAAAAAATAAATAAATAAATAAATAAAACCAAGAAAGCAAAGACCCCCCACTATTGTTTGTTTTAAGGAAAAAAAAAAACAAAAAAACAAAAAACAAGATCGCACTGTTATGATGTTTGTCAGAGTCCGTTCCAGGGGAGACAACTTACACAGGAGCTGAGGCTGGCCAAGCGAGTACTTTCCCATATAAAATACGCAAGAAATATATCGGCCACTATCCAGAGTTTGTTAATCAGATTCTACTGTGCTCTCTGTTTCGTATTCTTTACTTATCAATTTCGCTTTTGTACTTTGTGAATGTTCTGCTTTCATTCTTGAAAGAAATTGGTCAAATATAGTACTCTGAGAGCTACATTAATAACTTTTCAATTTGTTTCAAAGTCATATCGAGATTTTCAAATGTTTTGCATTGGACGTTATTACATTAAAAAAAAAAAAAAAAAAAAAAAAAACGAACTCGATACATCTTTTGAATGAGAGGTAATTGAATTTACATATTCCAGAATTCTTACCGGTCTCATTTGGAGCAAATAAGTCCGACAAAAAGACCAATAGTACCTGAATAATACTTACTGTGTTTTTCTTATGAATTATTGGGAAATATCAATAATGAGTAAAAAATTCAGGTAATTTAGTTTTAAGTAAAGTTAAAATTCAACATTGTCAACAGTGTAAATAATTTCTGATAATTGGAAATGAACATACAAATAAGTTAAAATTCAACATTGTCAACAGTGTAAATAATTTCTGACAATTGGAAATGAACAAACAAATAAGTTAAAATTCAACGTTGTCAACAGTGTCAATAATTTCTGACAATTGGAAATGAACATACAAAAAAGTTTATGACACTCTTTTTAATTTTAAAGTGTATATGCCAAATGTTAAGGAAAATAAAAGCTATGCAGTTTTGTATTTTTGGAAATGGACGGTGAACATCAAAACTTTTCATATTTCACTTAGGGTGCACACTAGTGATATACATTTTTCAGATCCATTTATTCAAACTTAGAAGTACCATTATAAAACTTTTTGGTGGCATATAACTTGAAAAGCTACAGTCTAATTGGAGATTTTTGGTCCAAATCCTGGCATTGTTTCATTTTTAAAAAAAATTAAATATTTAAAAATATACTGGAATTGAGTAAAACTGGTCCTTACGAACGAAATAATGATTTGTTTATAGAAATGTATTATAACTAGCTAACACGTGTCAATGAAGCTTAATTTTGTATGTGTAACCTATGCTTATTTTTTATATGTTATATCCAAGTTAATGTCTTACATAAGTAAGATAGTTTTAATGTATCTGAACTTTTAAGTAATACACTGGATTTGACGAAAAATGTTGAAAAATGAAGCAAATATCTGAGAAACTTGGTAGTGATACCGTTAATGAACACCTACTTTCAGCAAATACAAACTAGAGCTGACCAAAGAACTACCAACATCGATCGAAATTCTGAAGGCTTTTTTCAAGATAATCGCGGATGAACTACATGCGTTGGAAACAAAACGTTCATGATAATTTTTGACCCACATTACGTAAACAATGAATCAACAAAATTACCCAAGGAACAAACACTTTTTCTGATTTCAAAAGCATGCAAAGTATAAAACTTTACGGTTTACAAAATGATGATGATGATGGGGATAAACTTCATATATGATATATTGCAATCAAAATCTTCGTTGAATAAACAAAGAGTCACAGCTAGGTGATTTCATGGTTTTAGAAATTTAATCTAGCAAAATCGTACATCCCCAGCATGATTTTAAAACGATTCTTTAATCAAATTCATCTAGGTACGGTTCAAACTCCGCATTCGCCACCATCACCTGCCTCAGCTCACCCTAGTGTGATTTAAAACTGACACCAGTTAAATTATATACAACAGAAGACAATGGTGAGCACGACATTGAAATCCTATTTGTACAGACGGGCAACATGGTATATTTCTCAACATCAGTTTAAAAGCACAAACATGTTCACATAGCTTTTTTCACGCAATTAATGGAACATGAAACGTCTCAGGATGATGAGCACGTATTATAGATGTGATTGTCTTCTCATATGGCAAGAATTTACATTCACCCACTATTTCCTCAAGAAGAAAAACCTGTCATTTTTATACATCTCTTTCTCAGTATGCAAAACAACGTGAACGTATCATTTCTCAGATCAAAATGCATTACTTCAAAAGAAAAAAAAAATGCATAATACTAAAAAGTTCACTTTATTTACTGTCTTGATCGTCCAATTTCTATATTCCGAAAGAACACTGACCTTGAACATAGAAATGAAGTGTTTGTTCCACGCTAATAAATCTTGTTAAATATATTATAATAACTTTCGATCTGATTTAATGTCTTGCAAATAGAGAGCAATTGTGAGACTGAAAATAACTCACGAATGACAGATATCTAGGCCTTTCTTACATTATACAGATAACTAGGCCTTTCTTACATTATACAGATATCTAGGCCTTTCTTACATTATACAGATAACTAGGCCTTTCTTACATTATACAGATAACTAGGCCTTTCTTACATTATACAGATAACTAGGCCTTTCTTACATTATACAGATAACTAGGCCTTTCTTACATTATACAGATAACTAGGCCTTTCTTACATTATACAGATATCTAGGCCTTTCTTACATTATACAGATAACTAGGCCTTTTTTACATTATACAGATAACTAGGCCTTTCTTACATTATACAGATAACTAGGCCTTTCTTACATTATACAGGTAACTAGGCCTTTCTTACATTATACAGGTAACTAGGCATTTATAACAAAATATAGATAACTAGGCATTTATAACAAAATATAGATAACTAGGTATATCTCACATAATATAGATAACTAGGCCTTTCTCAAATAATATAGATAACTAGGTATATCTCACATAATATAGATAACTAGGTATATCTCACATAATATAGATAACTAGGCCTTTCTCAAATAATATAGATAACTAGGTCTTTCTTACATTATACAGATAACTAGGCTTTCTAGAATAATAGAGATATCTAGGTTTTTATCACATAATATAGGTAACTAGGCCTTTCTCACATAATATAGATAACTAGGCCTTTCTCACGTTATGTAGAGTGTAAAAGCAGGCTTACAGTCCTTTGTACGAGTTTGTTTATACAAATATGAAAGGACGTTAAACAGATTTTACGATGCCACTGTCATTTACCGTGAAACACAATGCTCATATTATGCAATATCTCACCTGGAAGAGTAATTTGACATTTATAGGTAGAAGGGAACCCCCCTATACCTGAATTTCAAGGACATTCCAGGTGTATTATTCTAATCGCTGTTGAAACAGTAAAGGTTGCTATTCCATAAAGACATTTCAGGTGTATTATTCTTATCGCTGTTGAAACAGTAAAGGGTAATATTCGATGATGGCAGGAAAAATGCCAATAACTGTACCACCAGCACCTAATTTAGTGAGAAAATAAGCGTCACATGCTTCATTAAATATGAAAATATGAATATATTGTCTTAAACATAAAGTTTCGAGTGCAGAACGATGTAAATTCTTTCTGAAATAAGAAAACACGATGAAACCTTCTAACTTGGTTTAATATATAATGTTAGTTTTTTAATTGAATCGAAACTTCAATGTACTTTGCGACTTTATATCGGTTATAAAACAGCTTTACGGTAATTGTTGTGTCTGCTCGCATATAAAGCCCCAGAGTGCATTATATTTCTTATTTGACATAGCGGAAAATAAAATCACAGTCATCAATTGTTTTACGTTGAAAAGTTACTGATGTTTCTACGCATCAGAAAACAATTTTATTTTATTTTCATTCAATGACAATCCAGGTGTATAAAACTATAAACTATTGATATACAAAGAGTACTATTAGAAAACAGCTATTTATGTACAAAAGAGTACTATTAGAAAATAGCAGTAAGAATCAAAGCACTACATTGAAAGAGGACTCCATGGATAACAATAATCTTACAATTAGTCATACTTTTGAGAGGGAAGAGAGAAAAAAACGTAAGGCGTCAAAGTTAACATTGATTAAGACCATATTAATTAAGTAATATTTAGTCCTTGTCCCTTTGAACAAAGCTGTATTAGGTCATTAACATTCCACTTCTTGCTTTGTTTTATGTGTGACGTTAAGAGGCATTTATATCTTTTAAACATAAAAGCAGCATTTTGAAAGCTCAACTCGATATATTAGCTGGAATCCATACTTTCGTCACACGGGATAGACCGGGTCAGACCTGTATTTACTTGGAACTTACCCTTTATCTTGCGTTAAAAGTTTCCAATTCCGTTATCATTAAACTTCCGACAACTAAGACCGGAAAATCTTGGGAATAGATGTCAATAAGTTATTTGCAATAAACATTTTGTCCTAGGAAAAAAAAAAAAAAAAAAAAAAAAAAAAAAGGGCAGTCCAGAAGGGCTTTATTTACCATAAAAGTCAAAGGCTTATGGGTATAAAAACCTAGTCGATCACTTCTTGACTAAGAAGTCTCTGATTGCTTCAATGCCAGTGATGACTAATATTGAAATTATGGATAAGGAAATGATACTATAGTAGTCCTGTAGCCTTCAGTACAGCAAACTCTGCTGACTATTGTGTTCACCATCCCCTATCCAAATAGGAATAAGGACTTGATACGATAGTAGTCATCGAACCTTCTGTGAAACCACAGTGTTTACAGTCCTCTGTCAAAGTGGTAGTTAGAATAAGGAATATATACGATGGTAGTCCTGGAACCTTCCGTATAACAAAATCTGCTGACTACAGTGTTCACCGTTCCCTGCCCAAGCAGTAGTTAGAATAAGTACTTGATACAATGGTAGTCCTAGAACCTTCTGAGTAGAAAAATATGCCAGCTGTAGTATTCATCGTCCAATGTCCAATGTTCAATTAGTAGTCAGAATAAGGACTTCATACGACAATAGTCCTGGAACCTGTCGTGTAATAAAATTGGCCTCCTAGATAGGTTACAGTTCCCTTTTAATATCGCATAATTAGACCAATCCGTTATGGGTTAAATGAATTATCACTAACTCTGAGGTACACTTTGGTTATATTACACAATGAATCTACCCACACGAAAAATTCGCTACCGAAGATGTTTTTGAACACGAACGAATAGAGCGTTGTTAAGAAGAAACAGGGACTTAAAATTTTTACCTAACATATCGTATTGATACTTAACATATCGATTTTTATTTGTAATGAAAAAATAGCATTTACTTTCGCATGAAAATAAAGATATTTATCATTTTCATTTTTCAATTTAATGATGAAGCTTTTTGTCGGTACGCTGAAGTTTTCGCCTTTTTTATTCCACGTGTCAATAACTGAGGATCAAGCTAATTTACGCCTTAATATGATAAAAAAACGTTATTTTTCTCTGAAAAAAAAAAAAAAAAAAAAAAGCGGCAGAAGGATAAGAAGTAAAACATGTTCCCGGTCATACTCATCGAAAACGAACCCCTAATCTTTATTATAATATATTTTTGTTAATTTACTAAATCCCATGCAAATGAACGCTAACAGTTTGCCCTTGATGAATGTGCTAATGTAAGCACCAGATGCAGAATAATTTTAGCCAGCGAGACTGAACAAAAACTAAAAACTGCAACTGTCTATGGAATTAGTACCTTACTCCGTGAATTTAAACAAACAGAGACACAAGAAAATAAAAACAGATTGTAGATTACATGCATTTCATATTTGACTGTATCGATCCTAACAGTGAAATCGTTGTTTAAAACAATAACTTTTATAATAACGTATACTATCTTTTCGGACTGAGAGTAGCAGCGGTTGCCTTTCTCAAACGTGAAATTTACGTTACCTTGCACATGTTGAGTAAAGCGCGTTTTAGAGATTCGTGATTCTCGCTGTCTAGGACTGATCAGAAGTGATAAATACCAACGTAAAATAACTGAAGTGTTTCGATAAGTTTAACTTGGCCGTTGCTGCTTAATATGGCAACATCATTTCTGGGTCATAGAGCGATTTCTACTGAAATAAGCAGGAAGAGTACACAGACGGTCACTGCAACAGGTAGCGAGTCTTCTTGCAGTCTAGTTTTTTTATTTTGCTAGCATCGGAAACAGAGTATAGAATATGAGCAAATTGTTGCTGCTGTAGGAGGGTTGTGGTTTACTTAGCGCGGCTGAGACTTACGCAACGTTCAATCCGAATCGGTAGTATGCACTATCTTCTACATTAGAATCCTGGCAGACCAATGAAACCTACATAAAACGTCGTATCTAAAGGAGCCACACTCAGTTTAAAATACGCATAATAACAAAACTCACAGAAAAATACAACAGATATACGAAATGATTATTATTAATCTCATGATTATGAATGTCTGTATTACAATCTTAAAATAAGACACAAACACAATTTAACATACAATTAAATGTTTTCTTATGTCAAGGAAATTGTTCACTCTGTGATAATTTTATGTGTAGCTTTAATAACAGGCAAGTTAATTTTACACTGAAAGCAGTACCTTCATTTTAGAAATTGAAATGCCCTGTCTGACTAAGTACATTTAAAAAATGGACGCCTATCATCAAAGGGTTAATAAATACCCGCACCCCCCATTCTATTTTATTTGTTAAAGCCCTACGTCTAAATACAATTATTCTAAATAAATTCAGTGCATTGCGTAAACAATTAGGATTCACTTCAATTTCATACTGTGTATTTAACATAGTTATAGACTCTAACTAGTGGCAGTAAATCTTTATTTTAAATATTCTTATCATCATCAAATCGTCCTCGTCGTCCTCGTTGTCTTCGTTGTTGCCATCCTCGTTGTCAACAGCCGTACTTAACCTAAATAACCCTAGAAGACATTGAACCACTGAAAAGAAGATAAATATGAATGATTACATGTTGTGGTTCAATACAGTAGAAAACTATGTATATCTCTTCACCGTGCTGTTGACAAGGCTGGTAAACATTAGCTGTTAAAAATAATATATCATTGGGTAGAATATCAATTAGGTTATTTATAAACTGACAAAAAAATCCCTCAAGTAGCCGAATATAGTTTACCCCTGTAAATAATGTCGTGTGTCACTGATGATAACTATATTTTTCCTAAAATTTGGACATTATAATGTGTGATGGAAAATTTTATTTGATGACTCATTCGGACAAGTTACTAGTCATGTAATCTATGCTGTAGTTAATAATGCGCAGATAGCTGTTGTAGTAAATCATATGATTTGGGAACAGGGTAGAATTACTATAGGTAACTTATTGTCAGGCAATTTCGAGCTTTAAGGATTAAATAAATGATCTCGCAATAATAATAATAATAATAATAATAATAATAATAATAATATTAATAATAATAATAATAATAATAATTTTTAAAAAAGCCAAAGAAGAAGTGAAGGATAATGATGAGACGAGAAAGCAAAAAATTGAAAAAAACACAGCTTTGTTAAAAAAAAATAATTCAAAATGAGTAAATGGAAGTAAAAATCAAGAAGAGAAGGAAATAACTTTAGCTTCATAATCAAAACATCATTGCACAGCAGAAGTTACTGCAACTGAAAGAGTCCATACTGACAAGAATTTATGAGACATTGGACACATTAGGAAAATAATGATGCAACCATAAGCTAAAATTCTAATTCACATTATTGGATTCTAAATTACGCAATCGTCGCACATTTACTCTGCACCTTTCGTGACCTAGGTTCTATCTCTGTTTCCGGTACGTACGAGGGTTTATCGTCACCCATCCAAAGTGGTTGGTTTTCCCTGGGATTTCCGGTTCTTTTCAATTCAAGAGCCAGTCCTGGAAACCAACTGAGCTGTCTGAAGTGCTAGATATATGTATATAGAACTTGCTATGCAATCGACGGACAATAATGAGTAACAAAGAAATGACCAAATATCATTGGTTTATGTTCAGATCTTAAATATTTATATATCAGATATTTAAAATACATTTTCATCGGCTTTAATATTGATTAAATAATTTCATAACATGACTATATTGATAGAAGGGGCCAATTTCAGCGCGTCTAGCACTATACCTAGTGGGCATATATAAATTCAGAAAGGTCTGCACACTTCTTGCCGGTCTGAACGTCACACGCGATTTACCAACGTTTCTCAAACGTTTGCGCACTTACCTTAGGCATATGCTGCCATCCGTGGCGGCGCGAGGGTTTGAAGCGCCCGGGGGCAATGTTCTTTAGTTGTACCCCAACTTTGCCACAAAGAACAGTTTTTATGTCAGTTGCCAACCTCCAATCTCCCAACGCCCCCATCTACGCACCGGTTACAGATGAAAAAAAAAAAAGAAGAAGCTCCCGACGGGGGCCCCTCACCTCACCCGGCGCCTGGGGGCAATTGTGGCCCCCCGACCCCCTCACGCTGCCATCACCGATGGATTAGTTTGGTTTTGTTGGTTTAACGCCATTTTTCAGCAAATGATTGGCTATACATGGCGGCCAGCATATTTAGTGGAGGCAGAACCCAGGAAAGCCCCGTGAAGAACCCGTTTAAGATATTAAAGGTTGCCATTAAAAAGTGCCTGAAGTTACTAGAAACCCTTTTAAAACAAGTGTGATCATGAATACGTGTGTTATTTGCTTTCCCTCAAAAAAGGACTTCTTTAAATACTTTACAGTAAACACTATATTATGAACTTCTTTAAATACTTTAAAGTAAACACTATGTTATGAACTTCTTTAAATACTTTACAGTAAACACTATGTTATGAACTTCTTTAAATACTATACAGTAAACACTATATTAGTGGCTTTTTTTTTTTACAAATACTATACAGTAAACACTATATTATAGACTTCTGTAAATACTATACAGTAAACACTATATTATTGACTTCTGTAAATACTATACAGTAAACACTATATTATTGACTTCTGTAAATACTATACAGTAAACACTATATTATTGACTTCTGTAAATACTATACAGTAAACACTATATTAGTGACTTTTTTTACAAATACTATACAGTAAACACTATATTATAGACTTCTTTAAATACTATACAGTAAACACTATATTATTGACTTCTTTAAATACTATACAGTATGCAGTATATTAGTGACTTTTTAAAAAATACTATGCAG
Organism: Margaritifera margaritifera; assembly: GCA_029931535.1. Taxonomy (NCBI): domain Eukaryota; kingdom Metazoa; phylum Mollusca; class Bivalvia; order Unionida; family Margaritiferidae; genus Margaritifera; species Margaritifera margaritifera. The sequence continues at coordinate 797,502 of JAQPZY010001285.1, forward strand.
TAAAAACTATATTATAGACTTCTGTAAGTACTATACAGTAAGCGCTATATTAGTGACTTTAAAAAAAAATACTATACAGTAAACACTATTATATGTCTTAGTGTGAAGTATCCGTATCACAGAACAATGCATGTCCTCTATTAATATAGAATGCATGTTCCACCTTACAAACTCTGTTTCACTCTTTTATTCGATTTCTAATTGACGCAAGCTGTAGGAAACAGAGGGCATTGTTAGTGTACGGCCGAAGATTAAAACGTGAAATCATTAGCAGCTAAAGATTACTTCCTCACATTGCATATGGTATAAAACATGCTTACGCTATGGTACGCTATATATGGATGTCTCCCCTTAAACAGGAAACAGTTGAAAATGTTTACTAGATTGCAGAGTGAATTGGTTTATCTTCACTTTCACCCAGTTATTGACCTGCAGGAGTTACTGAACTCTATCTTTTTAACTCAAGGACAATTTAGGTAATTTTTTTTCTTCCTTCGAACCTCACATGCTGTTACTGAATTAAAAGGCAGAAAATAAAACAATCCTTCTAACACGAGAATCTAAGCAGTCGTTGCAAATGTTATCCTAAACTTTGCTAAAACTAAGTTATTAATAAAATAACGTAAACACTAGTAAATATTTACCTTACTTTGAAATACAGAAGGAAGTTGCTGACCCCATGAAGACGAAATGGTACGATATAATTAAGCCATTAGAAACGGTACACAACTGTACGTTAACAAAGGGACGCTCAGAAAACGATAAGGGCAGGTGAAACATAACTTTTATTGAAGATTTTGTTGAAAAACATAATATAAATACTTGTAAATAAGCGTCTGGCTTTGTCCAAGTAACACAAACAAGGCAAATATAATGACAGTGAGACCATGCATTATCTGAAATTGTACAGTGCTTGTGGCGTCTTTGGCAAACACTAAAACTTGACGTTCGTGTAACGTACAGTTTTAAAAATGTTACACTTGATTAATATAATAGACAATAATATCTAAGTGTGTATTGAATTGTTTCCTTATTTAATGATGAAATTTATTGTCAGTGAGATGCTTCATGCTTGTTTTCAGAAATGGTTTTTTAACTTGCTTCTTGCAACATTTTCGTAAGCATGGGCAAGGAAATTGTTATACTAAAAAACAAATACTACTATTACTAAAACAACCATTACGTCATTCTATCCTATTAACCAATTTCCCTAAAATGGTCAAACAATCGCAAAGGATGGTACGTGTTTCTTGTCACACTCATGGTCTTACATGCTGTGTCCGAGTTCAAATTCAAAATGAACTCTCCCACCCAAATTCATGACAATTGAAGGACTGAAAGTTAAAAGTTTAGTGTTTACTCAAATAACAAAGCACGTGATCATTGTTATGTCTCAAGTAAAAGCATTGTTCGCGTTACTGTTTATGGAAATCTATTTCTGCACAAGGTGTTTACACTCTGTTTTATTTATTCTTCGTATTCACAACTAGGGAGCCACGGTAGCTCAGTTGTTAGAGCGTCGAACTCGTAATCCATGGGTCGCTGGTTCGACACCCGCCCAGGTCAGCTGCTTCGGTGTGTTCTTGGGAAAGGGACTTAGCTCCCATTTCCGTTAAAACACACAAAACAAAGTATTCACAACGACATCATCTCGGAGATTAATTCGAAGGATATACAGACAGGAAAGCAACTATCTCCCTTTCCGTGGACAATCATGGTTTGTTATACTAAGTGCAGTGAAAATATTAAATGAGTGCAAGGGAGCAGTTAATGTAATGTATAAGGGGGCGGGATAATTTACCCTAGCGCTGAACACTTGAACTCCTTCTACATCATTAACATATTCCTTTTTATATTTGTTATAAAAATGTGATTAAATTGTTAACTATGATAGTGTCTGCACCAATGCGCTTAACCTATCAATCTGATAAACGTCGGATCTAAATTTTAATTGATACTGATCATCAAAGTTACTCTATCATTTAAATAAAATACGGTCAGTAGTCTGAGTGCCTAAGGTGTGTGCATTTAATTAGGTTTTATCGGCAATCACTGCTGACATGTGATTGGCCAGTTCTTAGGTGTGGCAGACAGGTTGGTGGAGTGCCGGTAGAGTAAATTGCAAACCAGATAAACTTCTACATTTACATACTAGTATCACCGAACATCATACCCTCTCATGATATGTATTACTGAACCAATCATTGTGTTTCTTCAAAAGAAAATGTATTCCACATCTTTTGAATGAACAATAATCATACCCCTACGCAGTTTACATTGCCTCCTCCCTGTATGAATCTCTAATTAAATACTTTGACCAGCATAAAGTTAATTATATTAGTTTTGAATGTCTAATTAAAGCAGCAGCTTTTTATAGTTTGACATTTTACTCTTAGCTACATGCTTTTCTTTGTTATTTAATACGGTGTTTTACTTAAACTTTATTTTTCAAGAAGACATTCTTTGGTTTTTGTTTGGGTGACAGATAATCACGAATGGCACGTGCTTTTAGTCTTTGGTTGTGTTTGTATGACAGATAATCAAAAATGACACGTGTTTCTAGTCGTTGGTTTTGTTTGTATGACACGATATCTGCTCCACAGATAATCACGAATGGCACGTGTTTCTAAATTGAGTGCAGTACTTATATCTATTAGTTTTTAAGACAGAAAAATAAAATATCAGAAATCTTCCTTTTTTTCTCTCTAACTTATAGGTTTATCAACAACACACTTCAAATCTCACAAGGAGTTTACAAATTTACAACAAAGGCTTTTCCAGCTTAATTCATCTTCCTTTGCCCCCCCCCATCTCTCACTTATAGACTATTTGTCACCAACACACGACAAATCTCACAAGAAGATGACGAACTTGTTTGAAGAACTCACTAATTTCTGATAACTATTTATTAGTATTCTTATTTGGGCATGCACACACTGACAGGCACACATGTAGACATACATACAGTCAGTATGTAACCCAATACTCGATTGCTTGAAAGAAGGAAATCCTTTATATAGTAAAGCATGTACTTAATGATCGTGGGATATTGAAAATAGGATATGATGAAGTTCTCAGGCTGAAAAATAAGTGTAGCTGATCACATGCATTGATTATGTCGAGTGTGGCGGCTATTACCTTACCATATACCACCTGTCTGTCTGACTGTCTGTGTCATGGAACCCTTGCAACTTGCATGGGCACCAAGTTCAGATTGTCTTTGTTCACAGGAATTATTACTTGCTCAAGGTAAAGGTGGACAAAATTGTAGTCAGATTCTAGTGACAATAATAATTTCGGCTATTTTTCGCTGCGTCAATAAAAACCTTTGAAATTTACATTACTCTCGTGATTTTACACCTATTTATTCGTTCCCAAAGTTTGAGACAGTAATGATTTCTTTTTATTGTCAATATTTTCTGTATTGTGTATGGGTTTCGTTGTTGCTCACAGAAAGTTAAAAAATCCTCAGTGTTTGTCACATTTCCTATGAAGGAAAAGCGGAGATAGGAAGAAAAAACAAAATAAAAACATTATTCGGACATTGTACTATCTTCTATGTACCAAGTACTGTCACTGCTATTACTGCTGCCGCTACAGAATGGCGATGATTATACTGCTTGCTGTTGGTGATAGTGGAAGACAACAACAACAGCAACATCAGCAATAATAATAATAATAATATTAATAATAATAATATTGAAATTATTAATGATAACAATAATGATGATGATGATGATGATAATGATGACGATGATGAATATTATAATTATGATTCTGATGAGGAAGGTAGGATGATATTAATATAAATAATAAATTACTTGTGGAATTCATATATGCACTTCATTAAATCTCAGACCTTAATCGCGGACGTTTAATAATATTTAGTATATATACTTCTGTTAATTGATAAACTGATTCTGTATTATCAAATTGTTTTACTCAGATATAATGAGCTTAAAAAGAATAGATGGATTTTATCTTATCTTAAGACAGAAAGGACAAAAGAAAGAAGAAAAACAAGACGGTGATAATTTCGTTTTTTTTTAGTGCGGTTCATGGGAGGCAACAACAAAGAAACTGATGATGGCAAAGCGAGTACTTTCCCATTTGAAAAGATCACGAAAACTATAAATCACCATCCAGTGTTTGTTGATCAGATTCTACTGTGGTCTCTGTTTCTTATTCTTTACTTGTACATTTCGTTTTTTTCTACTTTGTGAATGTTTTGCTATAATTATTGAAAGAAATAGGCTAAATATAATTATCTTAGATGTACATTAATAACTTTTCTATTTGTTTCTATGTCACATTGAGATTTTCAAATGTGTTACACTTGACTTTAATACATAAAAAAGCGATAAACCTCTTGAATGAAATGTAATTGAATTATATATTCCAGAATTCTTACCGGTATCATTTGGAGCAAATAAGTCAGACAAAAAGTCCGTCGCAACAGGTTAAAAATGGGGGCTTTCATGAGTAAATGTTAGCGTGTATCGCTAAAGGTAGATATAAATATATATATATATATATATATATATATATATATATATATATATATATATATATATATATATATATATATATATATATATATATATATATATATATATATAAAATGAAAATAAAAAAAAAATCCTGGCTACAAACGTCCAATAAAACCTATTTTTTTTGTGTCATAATGAGTTAATTCCAATAGTTTTGGGAAGCTATCATCCGTTTAGTGCAGAAACATCTGTGTTCAACTTGTCTCCGGAAGGTAAGGTGGGGGTGGGGGGTGGGGGGGGGGTGAGGGGGTTAGTCATACAATACAAGACGTCGACCCTAATATGTGAGGAGATGGTTCGAGGTCTTACTGCTTGAACAATCGGTGCTGTATAGGATGTTCCGTCGTCAGTCGATATCGGATCTAGAAGTCCAAAATTCAAGAATAGCTCACACATTTGGCAGCCTTTATTAATACTTTTGCTCATATTAGAGTCTAATTGCTTAAGTCATACTATACTTACTGTGATGAACTTTTCCTAACAGAAATATGTCCAGACACAATCAAGTGGTTACGTTTTTCAAAATCCGTTGACCACCATTTCAGTTGTTGAAGAGCGATGGTAGCCAAGGAATGCCCAATATGGCATAACTAAGGGTTACATTCTCTCAGAAAGAAATAGAATTATAAAAATTTCTACCCACTAATGATATATTTACGTCTAAGACTAAAGACCAATCAAAAGGTTGTTGTCGGGGTGGGGGGGGGGGGGAGGTAGGTGAGGTCCAGTTCAATGGGCCTTTCTTGGTGGAACGTTTTGGAAATGTCATAAAGTGTATCTACTGATATTTCGTTTTAAATGGCTGCAAAGATACAGACTGAGATTTCAAAGCATCGATATATATATATATATATATTTGTTTTTTCTCACTATTTTTGATGTGGTCACATTTTATTGATATAGTGAAACCTGTTTCAAAGAACAACTCATACAATGGTAACATACCTAAATAAAGGAGGAATTCCTTTTCAATTTTCCATCATTGTCCTTTATATATACGAGTATGCTTAAAGTGGATAGAGAAAATTGATTTTGTATCTTAATCTACACTTTCGTTACAAATGAAATACATTCTACAATGTCGCATAAAAACAGTGGTGTTCTTTCCACTGGAATATATGATGCATCTGTTCATTTGTAGGTTTAAGTAAATACATTGATGACTTATTTAGTTACGTATACATTTTAAGTAAGTGCATCTCAGAAGACCGAAGAGTACCTGTTGTAAATATTGTGAATATACATTTACAGGTGTATCAGAGGGAACTTGGAGGGGGGATCTCCTTGTCATGTCCTTTAGAAACAGATTTCACTCAACAGGGGTAATATTGTTTTGTGATATTAATACAAATATTTGGGTTAATATCTGCATAAAAGAGAGGCACTAATTTAACAGGATGAAAATATATTTCATAGAGATAACATTATGGTTTCTTTATTTCCTGACATGGAAAATATAAAAGAAAATCTTCAAGACAAATTGTCATTGATACATTATAACATCATTTATGGCGAGGAAATGAAATATTTGAAGCCAGGTCAAGACCTACCTTGAATTGGTAAATTAAAGAGACACTCTCCTGATATGCCCTGCAGGATATGTGAAGTCGCTTGTATATGCACTTCTCCCCTTCCTTTACAATAATGTATGGAAAGAGATGCACCCTGATCGTAGCTCTTCCCTTAAATGCCATATTATTACTGTAAATGGACAAGCTTGGTGGGGGGGGGGGGAGGGAGAGTTAATTTAAAACTAGACACTATTACCTGACTTTTTACAGAATTATTTCATAGTTTCCCAGACCGACCGTGCATGGTATGGGAGAACAGAATACGGCTACCTTGGTCTGCCAGTGCACTTTTTATTGCTATTCTTGTGGATGCATTAATTCTCAGTTCACAATTAAACAGTTCCAAATAAATCTTTCTGATAAAAAACAGAACAATTTAAAATCCATGTTAATTGCACAAAGAACAGCTTTGATTAATTGGTTTTAGTTTATCATTTCATGTAGGTGCAACTTTTAGATACAAGATAGAAGACCTCTTCACAAAGTTCTCGTTTGGGATGAGACTCTGTGAATAGGATATACTCAAATACAGTTAACACTGAAATACACTTTATTTTTTCAAACTCAACAGTGTGAAATGAATATTATTTATACAAACCAAACTCTCCTACTCATGTACATATTTTCAATTACAGTACTCCCTCACTAGAGCGCCCTTCATTATAATATGCTTCTTTTTATAAGGCAAGTATGGTCACAGATCTCATTTGACTATATAGTAGTACAATTATATCTACAGTGTACTTCATTATAAGGTGGTTTCACTATAAGGGAGTATACTCCATGGTTCCAGTGGAGAATGTTATAATGAGGGAGTGTTGCACTTTGCTAATTTGTTTTTCCTACATCTTCAGAAGAAAAATATAACTGCAAATATTGTCTTAACCAGATGTATTAAAGTTGACTGTACACGCCTGAAGTCAACATGGTTATTACCTGTATAACTTTATTATGTCCATATCAAGTCGACAGACTTATAATATTATTATGGAAATTTCAAAGGTAGTATGATTTCTCTATATACCTATTTTGAAGTTTAAATTAATATATAGCTATAATTAAATGAATTCATAATGAAGCGTTGTGATTTGTTTTCATATAGGTATAGCCAACATTTACACAATATGTCGGTTCAAAATGTGTGTTAAATGTTATACTGTAAATGATGGCATTATTAACACTCAAACTATATCCGAGACTGTAGTCGCAGTGGAATCCAAAAATCAGTCTCCTACCTATCATTCCTACGCGAATTAGGGAGGATTATATATGCAAAATATTCTAATCTGGAACTTTACAAAATCTACCTAGTCAGTTGGATGCAATACTTCGGTTTAAACATGATCTTGTTTAGGAGAATAGTTTCTCTTTTCATTACTTAACATGGAAGGTACTATCAATCTTTAGTACCTAATTTATGACAATTCACTTTGGGGTAGCCGTTGTTTTGAGTTTAAAAAAAAAGTGGTTTAGACATCACCTTTGCTACTCTCATTAAACAAGCCGTAAATGCTGACGGATATCATTTTACCCTGAAATACAATGCTAACTCTGTAACTTTCTAATGTAAAACGTGTATCTGAATGGAAGGACAAACTAAGCTTTAGATAATGACAAGGAATTCATAATGGTATCATCTTTAAAATTACACATTCATCAGAGAATCTACAGTCCAAAAAAGTTACTGCGATCCTTTGCAATTCCACAAAACTCTATTTATTTAGGGGTCTAATTATAAAGAATGGAATGTCACTGAAATTAACTGGAGATAAAATCAACTTTCCCCTATTAATTCATACGTGGAAATTAGTGGTGGTACACGTAATCATTTTGGGGAAACTATTCAGAAATTCCAGTTTTAGGCAGTCTATCCAGTCTAGGCCCCCTTCACCAGCTGTAATAAGAGCTTTTCAGTGACCAGGAGATGACAGCCCTAACAAGGGCTAACGAAAACCAACTGCTCCAGGAAAACACTCATCTGGAAGCTACATCAGAACATGCTTCTATGCTGACAGGGGTTGCTAAGGGCAGTGATCAGAACATAACAGCCCTAATAGCGTTCTTTAGGTGGCGCTCTACAGTTTCGTATTTTGCATACGGTTAGATTTTTAAAGAAAAAGAATTTCTCAGGTTTTCCTCACTGGTTATCCTGGCTATTTAAAAAAGGCCTTGTATATCTTAGGAATTGTTAAAAGAACTTTTAATTCCCTTTATTTTTGATGTATGATTGATAGGTGTAATTTGGGATATAGAGTATACAGCTTGGCCTTACTTCAGATGTGCACCTATAACAAACACTGCTAGCTTCGCTTGGTCATTTTCACTTCCTGGACTTCAAAGATAAATTGTCAAAAAACAAGCCGATAACTTTTTTACTTTTAATATATTTTGTAGTTCATTCATTGCACTTTCAGAAGCTGGTATTGCCTACTCTGGCAAAATTCGTTTTCCCTATTTTAATAACTGCTAAAGTTAGTGTGCTTTGGACTAATTCAGGCTGATTTTTCGAGCACGTGGGTGCGGCCATTTTGGTCAGCTGTGTGTTTAGATCATGTACAGTTTCCACAAGTACAATATTTAAAGAAATTTCAGCCACAGTACATGAAAGTAGCATAGATGTATGCCAACATTCTCTCCATTATGCATGTTGCAAATACAAACAACTTCATCTTACACCTGTCACTCTCTCAGAAGTACGTAATATATGTAGGGCGCCACCATAAAGACCACATAGGTATTATTATTGTATGATTTAATTTTGGTTGTATAGCTTAAACATTTAAATTGCAAGCATCTAAACAGTCCTTTTGAATAATTTTCATGTATTTTTTTCCGCATAACTGTATTCATTAGAAACAACGTCCCATACAATACAAGCCCCCCCCCCCCCATGATGAAAAGTGAGCTATTTTTAAAATGCACACTGCATTTTATCAACAATAGCAAACATTGTTATCCTAAAAGACAGGAACAAGAAACTTGCCACACTTATTCCTGAGATGTCGCTAATATATGTTAAAGTTTGAACAGGGATGGAACAGATCAGGTTCACAGAGGTCAAAGGGTAAAAGTTTGCTTATTCTTCTAACACTAGTATATGGAAGAAAGCGAATCTGCTTTGTCATCATTGTTTTCCTTTATTTTATTACAAATGAATGAAAAGAAACAGTTTTGCTATTTCTTTCACTTAATGAAACAGTTTTAAATTTAAGTTGACTTTACTCCTGTGTTCTAAGATTTCTAATTTCCCCTTAATTAAGGTCATTGCACACACAATACTGCCACAATGCATATTGTGTAAGCAAGAGCACAATAGGCATAATTAGCTTATTTTCATGCATAATGTCAATGTTAATATATACTTTTGTTGCGAAAAGCATATATGATGATATGAAAATAAGAAAAGAAATTGCACACATTTTCTTATTTGTTTTTAGGTGCTAAAGTTAGTGTACTTCGGACTAATTCAGGCTGATTTTTCGAGCACGTGGGAGCCGCCATTTTGGTCAGCTGTGTGCTTAGATCACTACAGTTTCCACAAGTACAATATTTAAAGAAATTTCAGCCACAGTACATGAAAGTAGCATAGATGTATGCCAACATTCTCTCCATTATGCATGTTCAAATGCAAACAACTTCAACTTACACCTGTCACTCTCTCAGAAGTACGTAATATTTGTAGAGCGCCACCTTAACAGTGACCCTCGTGTGACGTCACGGATCACCACTTCATATCTAAAAATAGAATGTAGCCCCAACTTAGGACAAACAGATTATAATATGGCGGGGCAGTACAATTATTTAAATTATAAAATACCGTACTCTGAGAAAGAGAACAAAGCAAATTGACTTTTAATCAAAATAGTGAAGCAGTAACTAGAATTATAATTAAGTCATAATTAGTGTAGCAAACATTCTAGTTAAAACATTACCAAAGAATATGTGAAATTAAATGATAAAAACATCTTTTGATATTGCCGGATAAAAAAATCCCGGTTACGAGACGACTTATGCTTTGATAGAAAATCACTCAGGGGTGCACCTGAAACGATGGTTAGAGTGTAGAGAGTGCATCATGCCTATATAATATGTCATCCCCCCCCCCCCAACAACAACATCAACAAAAAAGATGTAAATATACTACCAAAGCAATCTTACCTTTTCTCTCTCTAAGTTTAGGAGCTGAATTATTTTTAAAAAAATTCCCTTATGTTGAAAATCAGAGCGGACAACGCTGGACGAATGCCAGTCGTTTCGTAACCTGGTTGTTTCGTAACCGGAATTTTTATCCGGCAATTTCAAAAGATTTTTGAAAATTTAATTACACTTAGTCTTTGGTAATGTTTAACCTAGAATATATACTACTATAATTATCACTTAATTATTATTCTAATTACTGCTTCATTACTCTGATCGCTTTGTAAATACTTTTCTTGCTGCCTACAACCTATACATTAATCAGTTCTGTTCTATCCGTGCATGTCTTAAACATTGTTTATAAACTTATTCTTGTGATTTAATGCACTATAATACTTGTCTATACAAACTGTTACTTTAAGATCCAGTTTTAGACCTGTTATTTATGTTTCTGATTTTATTGTTTTATTGTCCTTTCAACAATTTTAAAATTTGACTTTTTTTCATTTTTAATAATAAAAATACATACTTATAAATATTAGTAATTCTTTTCTATTAAATGCAACTAATGTTTACGGAACATACAATAGCATGTATAGAAATACTGGGTACGAAACATTCCGGTTACGAAACGGCGTGCAGCCTTCTGGACTTCCTCCCGCCGGAATTCCAGTTCATTATCTAACAACATATTATTGTTTATTCCTTTTTTTAAAAGCGCGAGATAAAAAATGATCAGTGGACTAATAGAGTCATTTTATCAGTCCCAGTCCACTAGTCCTTGTATCATTTCTGTAACATAATGACAATTAAATGATGAAGTAGGTTGTGCTCTAACATGGTGAAAAGATTTTTACTGTCAGTTAAAATCACGGGATTTTTATAAGGGATGTGGGGTGTTTAAGATCGACTTTGAAATGGTTAGTTTGTTTTACACTATTCAAAAAGGGCACAGTTAAGCAATTGTTATTATAAAAATGAACTTTATTCTTGTAAATCCCTTCCAAAGATTTACAACTGAATCGTACACAGATCCTATTAGTATTATTATTATTATTAGTTGTAGTAGTAGTGGTAGTAGTATTATCATCATATATCTTTGCAGGGTCAAACAATACATAGATGCAGGAAACAGTCAGTCCATTTCCATAACAACAGTGTTTCTCAACCATTGTTTAAAAGTCCCCCCCCCCCCGCCCCTTGGACAATATACAAAAGTTATCACTTAGATAAAGATGATAACAACAATAAGGTCTACTGAATGTCATGCCGTCTGTTTGTCCGAAAACAATATGGCCGAAGGCGCAATGTCTTGTGGGTAAATGACATCATATAATATTTGTAGAACACGAAGGGTTCGCTATAAAAATCTATTAAGGAAAATGAATTACTGCATCAGGAAATTGCAAAATTAAAGGCCCAACAAACTAAGTTATCGAAAGAACATGAATGCTTGAAAACAAAATACCAGTCAGCAAAAGACAGCCATGACAATCTTGCTGAACAACTTTCACATATTAAGGTGAAATCTGGATTCCTGGAAAAAGCAAACAAAACCATAAAATATGGCCTAGCCAATCATCAAATCACTGCCTAATTCTTGAAGAGGAAAACGATAAGCTAAAAGATAACGCGAAGCATCTGAATAAAGACTAAGATAATTTGTTATCAGAAATAATTGAAATAAAATAATGTTCTGCTGCTATTGATCCTAAAATTCTCTTGTCAATAATGGAAGACATTTGAAACTTGAAAACTGAAATTGTAAGTGTGGTGTAAGAAGAGTCCGAAAAGTGCCAAGATAATATCACGAAAGTAATGTAACCAATGAAAAATTCACAGCAGTTGCTGATATACTTAAGTCAATCATATCAGAGACTCAAAACATCAATATGGGGAAATTTGTCAAAGATTAAACAACAGACACACAAAAAAGAAAATCTAGCCACCCATAGCATCAGGAAATTTGCATAAAATAAACATTGCTGATTGGTGACTCAGTCATTAAATATGTCAGTGAAAGAAGTCTTAAACCGTGGGTCAAAGTAAAGTCATTACCTGGGGTGAGGACTGGCCATATGCTTGATATAATCAGAGAAATATACATTTCTTAATATGATAACATCATCATCAGTGTTGGAGTAAATGATGTTCCCAACGAGAGTGATATTTAACACACTAAAGACAATGTTTACTATATTCTGAAAAACTTTCTACACGGACAACCCAGCTTGTAAAATGTTAATGTGCACAGTTTGTCCAAGAATTGACACTGGTATTCAAGAATTGAATGCCTCAGTAGACCAACTATGCAATGAACGAAACCGCAAACTCATTGATATTGAAATGTATTCGTTACAAAGTGTAGTTTGATTCTGGAACATATGGCTACGAACAGAACCCACTTCAAAACAAAGGGACACTCACACTTTCTGCATGCAATAAATGAACATGTTCCAATGCTCAAAAGCAAATATATTAATCATTGATATGACAGGGACCAAGATAATACTTTCAGCAAACTAGACAAGCATGGGAGGTGTTACAGTTGCTTTGAACGTGGCACGGCTTAGATTCATGCAGACATACTGGGAAAATTTACCGCCATGACTGTTTGGAATAAATAGACACAAAGAAATGCACTGTGAAATGTTTCAGCCGAGCAAAGTGGCCTGGGCTTATGGCTATGAAGATAGTGCTCTGTTTATGAGACACACTTTCTCTGCTGTTTCAAGACAAACTTTGGGAGCTCAACTGGGTGATGATACCCATGTTGTTTCCTTTGGGACCTCCGTTAAACATTATATCACTCAAACTGAAAACTATGATGGATGTTTTGAATGTGGAAGCTTATTAAGTGTTTGGAAATATTCTAACAGTGGCTATAAGCATGCTTCAAGAAATTGTAAAAATGTCATAGTAGAACTAACCTCCTTGTTTGACCCTCCTAGTAATGCTTATTTTAACATATTAGATCTAGGAATTAAAGGAACAGGTCCACTCATTGGGCGTACAAATACACAAGGTGTAAATAATAAATTAGATAAACTGAATTGAATCCCATCATCGAATGTCAAAAATATACATATTCTGGGGTTAACAGAAACAAAGTTAAGTGACAATCATGCAAATAATTTGTTGTTTATTGATGGTTATGGCACACCAATCAGACATTATTGAGGTTCAGGGGGTGGAGATGCTGTTGTACATATAAGAAATGGTTTATAAGTAGAAACGAGAAATGATATAGAATCAGACGAAATTGAAGTAATGTGGAACCAGTTAAATCAATCAAATGCAAAGCTATTCATAGTGGGCATTGTCTAGAGATCTCCTTCTGCAAAAGTCGGATGGAATGAGCATTTTGAAAAACAACTAGACAGAGCCATTGATGAACAAAAAGAAATTGATATTTTAGGTGACTTCAACAGGGATCTTATGATTAATCAGATTAACAGAAATTGGTTGAATTTGATAGAAACGTTTGATCAGACCCAATTAGTGGACCAACAAAAACGAGAAACTGACCACTCAAATTCTCCAATAGATCATATCTGTAACGTTCCGAGCTTTACTTCAGTGCGAGTCAATTTCGACTCGATGTCAACTTGGGAATACAATCACAAGACAAGGGAGCTATTTAAGTTTCAACAATTTAATGAATACTGGCAATAATAAAGATGAACTGTGCATTGGGTGAGAATGATTTGAGAATAAAATTATCAGTCTTTGACATTCCAGTATATTCAATTAATTAAAGTCATTTTATTCCAAAACGGGTCCAAATAAATTCAAATAATTTATGTGTGCTCTTGCTTATTAAGCTTATTAAGTTACACAAAGGTCACTCTAAAGGGAATTATACATATAATGAATGCTCCCTTTAAGAATACTATAATGGATGCTTCCTAGAGGACCCATTTATATATTACTGTAGTAATAGTGCCAGTGCTGGATTACCCAAAAGGCAGACTAAGTACGTGCTTAGGGCACCAGCAAAGCAGGGGCACACACAAAAAAAAGAGAGAAATTGCGTTATTTTTTTGTGTATTTTTTTTGTGTTTTAAATTACATATGGTGGGTACCATAATCTTTTCAGTGCTTAGGGCCTCTAAAGGTCTTAATCCGGCCCTGAATGGTACTGCTACTTTAATACACTTCCATATACAATTGTATTATGCACTAATATATTATGTATTATCGTTTGTCATTCAAGTCATATACAAGCATAAAGCCAGTTTAATAACGTTGTAGCAGAACAAGGTGTATCGTATGTATAAGGACAGGAAGGCTAACAGGAACATCATTCTCAAGCAATACGGAATAAACACTATTACTAAATAGCTTTCAACACTTTTTCTATATCTTCCTCGAATATTCACTATCGCGGAATACTTTAGTTCATGTGTTATTGGGTTCTCCGTAGTAAACATACCGCGGTCATATTTGGTCATAACGGGTAAACGTTAACACTGCCGGTCAGAATGTGTCTGCCATAACAGGGCACAAGACTGGTAGTTATACCCTTGAGACCTACTGATCTTACGCAGAGGTTGACGGGGAAAAAAGCTCTCGAGGCAAACACCTGTGTAGTTGGTTTGATACTTAACAACACCTTAGTAACGCTCAAGAGTATGATGGCGGGCGGATTGCGATTCGCACCTACAGATGCAATTTATCGGTGCAATCACACTATAATTGGAGACCTTTTATGACGATATTCACAATGGAAATTAGCCATATTTCTCAAATAAGGAATATGCTACACTAAATAGTGTAAAAGGACTAAAAAGTTGTCAAACACGGTGAACAAAGACCAGTTTGGACCAACATTGACAACGGGCGACAAAGCCGTACGAAGTAAATGTCAATCACAACCACCCAAAATTACATTATATGAATCATTTGAAGAGGCATGACCTGATATTACTCTACTTACATGGTTCTTTGTTGTGTCTAGCGACCCTACGAGTCTTATATATCTTCACGTATGTATTAAATTTTATTCTCATATTGTTAACCATTACTTTAGACATATGAAACAGTGAACGTTACTTTTGATGCTGGGACTTGTCACGATTATTTTAACACGAGCCACACATTATTTATCTTTATGCCAACCAGTTTTTATTACAATATATATATATATATATATATATATATATATATATATATATATATATATATATATATATATATCCATATATATATATGGAAGAAAATTTCACAAAAATACATATATCTAATAGTGGTCACTTCCATATTTGCCTAACCAGAAAAATCCGGCTTAAAAACAGCTGTAAAATTCAAAATTCATAAAACCATAACATATACGTTATTTAAACATTATGATAAAAATATATTTCTGGAAGATCTCAGTAATGTTCCTTGGAGTATAGTACCTACGTTTGACGATGTTCAGGGTGCCTTGATATATAGACTCAACATTTTATGCAAGTGGTAGATAAACATGTAAAAAAGATATGGAGTGAAAAGAGGACTTCCAACCTGATTGGTTAACTCCTGACATTCTAGACGCTATGAAAACCCGTAATTATTTCAAATCTGTTGGTCAACAAGCACATTACAAAACATGGAGAAATAAAATAACCACAATGATCAATGGAGGAAAGAAGAATTACTATCAATCAGCTTTAGAAAATAATTGCAAGAAGAATTATATGTGGAAAGTTTTTAACAAATTATATGCAGAGACTATGCAGCTTGCATAAAAGATATTTTAACATCTACGTCATCTCTTTTCAACGCTCTTAGATGGATGCTTGACTTTCCAAACTCTGGCGTCGTTGGTAAGTGTCGTCGTACAACTATTCATGGTCGACTCTGTCAATGCATTTTCAGGTCTCGTTCAGGGAAACAGGTGAGGTATCCATGAAATAAGCATCCATAAAATTCGCACACGATCTGTAGGTTTTCTAAATCCAAACTATCCACACGCTTGCTGTACGAAGCCGACTAATGTCAAAGAAAATAAATCAAATACATCAATGTGTGTTCGTTGTATCATTGGATGTGCAAATATGCTAGATTCCCCATCGGTCATCCTGAAATTTAGACAGAACACATTCGCCAGTACAAAAGTTTGATCAAATTACAAGGACGTGTACTATCCCGTCTTGCTGCATCGTTGTCACGGAAAACTAACGTTTCCTTAAGTCGTACCTGTGCTGAAACGTGTAATTAACACCAACCATGTTGCCACGATGATCAAGAATGTACCTGGACAGAAACGTGGGTGAGTGTCGAATTCTTTGATGCTCTTGATAGCGGAAACAAACTGATAAAATTGATCGAAAATCGGCACTTTCCCACCACAGAACAATAGCAACAGAATGACGACTCGAGTCCAGGGATTTTTCAGGCTACGTCAACGAGTTTTTGAAATTGAAACAAGAAGCCAGCAGCTATCATTCATGGTGTCGCACTCCAGAAGAAAAAGACCAATTCAAAAAACTGTATCGAACCTTAGAAAACACCATCTTGGAAGACGTCGAACATAACGAAGGAAGACAATCGTTTGCTAAAGTCATGCCAAATTGTTTGTGTGGAAAACTATCTCAACGTCCGACATTGCCAAAGACTGAATATTTGGTAGATCCAAGTGAATGCTTTCAGCTCATTGAGGATAAAGGAAAACCCATGAAGCACGTATAAATCACACGTGAAGACTTAATCTTGGTGAATTACGAAGAAGTCACGGAGTTTGTCCCCCCCCCCCCATTCCCGAGAGACTGATTCCTTTACTTTGACACCGATAACTGCATGTACATTATCCACACGTAAAAGACGAACGTTTAGGAGCGTGGACAGAAGAACATCCCGAGGACATTAATTAGAGTTATGCCAGTGATTGACCTAAACGTTACGGTTTCCAGTACCGGGACAAACAAGGGCAACTTCATACCAAATACAAAATGAAAGGACTGACATTTGACTATCGTTCGAGTTAAGTGGTAAACTGATGTGTCAAAAGAAGCCTTAAAGTCAGGTCAAGATAAAGACTTTGTGTCAAAACTGTCGATCCTCATAAGATTGTACGTTTGTCAGATCATCAGATCGCTAGTAGACCCTTGGCAAAGTATATCTGATCATTTTCGATTACATGTTAGGAAAAGAAGACGAAGAAATTAAATTTGGGTTTACACAAAAAGGACATTATCGTAATGCCAGTATGATTTACATGGCTCAACATTTATTTCAACAAAGTAAAGCTCATTGTACCACCAGTCTCCATGCTTATTATGTGGTGTTGTTTAAAAGTCCAAAAGATGATTCTCAAGTTAAAGTCCTGGTTAAACAAGAACAACCTGACTGAATTACGCTTGTGACGATGCCTCTCAATCACCACATGCGTATTTACTCATCGATTTAAAACCCACCACTCCAGATTATTTGAGACTTCGTACGGATTTGTTTTATGATTGGTGTCAAGGAGAAGGTTCAGTCATTTACACGACTCCTTCCTCGTTTTCGTCTGTCTCACAAGGAAACTATAAAAGTACCATTCACTTTTTTCCTCTCTGACAGTATTCAATGCGACTTCCTGTCAACATCCTCCTCCTGCAAAACTGATTCATGCACTTTATGCCAGCAGTCGCGAAGAAAGAAAAATAGTGTACAAGACAGAACAAGCATGGTACAAAGTTTCCTGGATTTGTCCCAATAAAAACTGACTCGCTGTAGCCTATTGAGAACACCTCATCGTCCAGTGTGCCTAAAGTCAAGTTGGTAAAACATCCCGACAAACAGCTGAGACGAATTGCAGTATAAAAAGAGATGTGTAGGATAAGATTAATTTCAGTTTCTCAGAATAAAACTGTCTTCCTCTCAAACTTCACACACACACACACACACACACACACACACACACACACACACACACACACACACACACACACACACACGCACACACACTATCCCTTCTCGTTCAGCTCAACATTGGGACATTTTGTCAGTACTTACTAAAGCTAATGCTGCAATGCAAAAACAAATCATTAAAGAAAACATCTAAAGAAATCATCAGTACGGTGTGTGAATGTTGTTTAAATGTCTTGAAACAAACAGTTTCTTTGACTAAGATACGAAAACAATAATCAGAACGACATCGTCACGTTCTTCGCCAAAAGGGGAAAAAGAAAAATTCAGTCAGTCAAAAGAAAAAAGTACTATTTCAACAAGGAGGATTTCATCCCATTTGTTAGGAGGAGTGATGAGGTGAAGATATAAAGGACAGACCTTTTTTTAAAGGACATCAAACTTGTAACCTTAGATCTTATAGAAGGACAAAAAGTAACTTTAGTTCCTTACAAACAGTGAATGGAACTCCACCATTGGTGCAAACAATGGATACCTCACTTATCGCCCAAACATAATCTCACAGACACATCACATTTACAACAAGAGTTTACAATCGTTGATGCATCAAACAGATTTCTTAGAAAGGGAAAAGTTGCAATGGTACGGACAATTATTGCAACGTTGTCAGTTGTTTCACCAGAAAGCTTTAAACGAGACGGCTAACCATACTCTGAGAGATTTCAAGAATGTTATGAAAAGTGACAAAAAATAAAAGCAGCAAAAGACCTCGAAGAGGAGTTTAAAAGCCCACCTCCTAAAACGCCCAAGCTGACCCTTACATTAATAATTGGTTGGATAAAAAAACTAATGTCACCACCCTCACCAGCAAATGAGATTCGGAAAGAAATAAAGACATAAGACAAACAAGAACCGATTACCCCTGTTCAGACATACTTTACTCCGATTGCTCGTCGGACACGTAAAGCATTGAAATGAATAAAAAAAATATACCACACGAAGAAAAGAGCATCGGAAGTTGAATAAATTACTGAGCAGCCACAACAACAAGGATGCACAGAATTTACTACAATCGTGCTCATGCAGCTGGCTATGGAGGAATTCAAAACTTATATCGTGCAGCCAAAACTAAACCCAGACGTCTCTGTCTGCAGACTGTACAACAGTGGTTACAAGAACAATGGACGTACACGTTAATCAAATACATTCTACGAAAGTTGCAGAAATCGATCATCAATGGCAAGTTGATTTGGCCAATTTCTCTTATTTAGCTTGGTACAATCGAGGTTACAAATCTTTGTTTCCTGTTATTGATGTGTTTTTAAACTTGGCTTGGGTAGTTCATTTGACTTCTAAAACAAATTCGGAGTTATTGCTAGGTTTAAAACTTATCTTGAAACAAAGTGGTCGACACCCTCTGCGATGGCAAACAGACAAAAGCCCCGAATTTCTTAACTACGCTTTTCAAAAACAATTGAAAAAAGACACATTAATTTTTTTACCATTACAAATCCTGGTCAAGTTTACAATCAATCCTAACATCGTAGCATCGGATGTGCTCCAGAAGAATGTGACACTTCAAAACGAAGTAATTCTGTTTGATTGATTGTTTAAACGTCAAAGACCAGATAAAAGAAAGAAGTGTTAAACGCCGGAGATTGAGTTCTAATTGAAGCAACAAACCGACAAATAATGTTTACCCAAATTCACAACATAATTGTTGGTCTCACAGGACAAGTGTGTGGACATGATCTCCTAGACTATAGATTGGAAGATATGAACCGAGAAATGTTAAAAGGAACTTTCTCCTTGCCCGATTTACAACGAGTCACCAAGAAAGAAGACGTCTTGATCGAAGAACACGTAAAGTGGGAAAACATTGTATCCAAGAAGTTAAAGGCCTTTGGAAAGGATATCCACCCAGTTTTGATTCTTGGATTGCAGCGTCACAAATCATCGACTACAAAAAGGAGTAGAAGTCACAAACATATCGTTAAACACTGCATTCCCTTTTCCGAGTTCATCCCTCCAAGAACACAAAAACAACAACAACAACAACAACAACAAAACAACAACAACAAGAACCTCAGTGGGTGTGGTGTGAAAAACGTGCACATACAAATCTATTTGTCTTTTTCTGCCAAATCTTTGTGGTGTATTGTGTCATTGGAGCAGCGATTGCAAATTTGATTATGCAACAAGGAGATACACAACTGTGGACGATTTTCCCCAGTAGTTGTGTTGGCTATTTTCTTCCCAATCCTTCGTTGAAATATACCGACAGTAACAGCAGTGGCCTCGCCAACGCCAGTCACAACTCATCTAGCACATCGATCATCTGGCAATCTTGGAAAGTAACCCTTCGACATCGATTGACTCCTTGGAGATCACAACCATAGATCTATGAATAATCAATTTTATTTAACATTACCTAGTGAAGTTCTGTGGATTTGTTTCCCAGCAACAAACTATGTTGTTTCACAGCCAAAATACCTCGGTCCACACAATTGGATCAAGAAGCTCATTGGAAAGTGCCTTTGGTGGAAATCTTTTATCCCACTCAAGTCCGGAATGTGGCTGAGGATCAAACCAGTTTCGTCATATAAATTATCCACGAACAAGTCCAAGAACACTGGATGAAAATTATCTTGGATTTTAACAATTCAAAAACCCTGCACCAGCCAATCCCAAATTGAATATATATATATATATATATATATATATATATATATATATATATATATAATATATATATATATATATATATATATATATATATATATATATATATATATATATATATACCACAAGAATTCCTTCAGGATATTATTTTAATGCTCAACATCTAGTCGAAACGATTTCAACTCTTTTCAACGATCAGTTTGGCAAAGTACTGGATACAACTCGCCGAAGTGTACTGATTGAGAATTATCCACCTTCTCATCGTCTCGAATTGGATTTTTCCTACGGCAAAACGCTATCGATCACTTTTCTCCCGGTTTGTTTGCTATTCTGGGTGGAGCTCTCGCTTCTACCAAAGACATCATCAAAAACATCAAAAACATCAAGAACCGATTGTTCAAGAATTTTTTTTCCCCTATCGAATGGAACGAAAGACTGAATTTGATATTTATGTACTCTAATGTCGTCCTGTACAACGTAGTGTGAAATACAGCCTCTCCCTTGCTGAGAGTCTTTTTATTTAAAGTGGATTCTGCACAGCTTCTTACAATGAAGGAGGAAACACGTATCACTTTCCCAAAGAATTTGTATATCCTCATTATTTTCTTGTCAGTAAATCGCATTTTGACAGTGTGAATATTAGTATAAAAAGAAATCTTGTTTAGAATAATATATTCTCCAAAGGAAATGTCACAGTGAAAGTACATTTTCGAAACGATTCTTCAGTGAATTGTAACTGATATCATGTGTACAGAAGAGTAGTTCGACTACAAGTAGATGATTTGGGAGATATTTTCAAATCGGATTTTTTACGGTGGAACCCATCTTAAAACCCATGGTGACGTAAGGATTGCGTACTATAAAAGATGCATACTTGACACAAGGAAAAGAGTTTCTCCAAAACGTGCTCATCAACCAACACAGTCCCAAAAAAACCTTTATGAAAACAGGAAAAAATGTGTTGATTCAGACATTAAAATAACTCCTTGGTTGCCGAGACACCCTTATAAATTCACTTCACGCTCCTGGCGAAGGCATTCATTGTTCCTCTACGGCACAGCAAGGACAAGGCAGAATGAAATATCGAAAACCTTCTGATCTCATAGGCACAACCAGAAAAAGAATAAGAACAGAAAAACAGTCAGAGATGTGACGTTTTGATTATTAACAATGATGCACCGAGATTCTTGCAAATCTTTGTGGACAGATATGTTTGCCATGCCTTCGATGAATATGTCGATGCAAGAATCCAAATGGATATAATTTCATCCCGTGTCTTCTTTGACTACCTCAGCACCTATCGTGTGTGAAATCAATGGACAAATCAAAGGTTACATCAATCTGAATAACAGTTATTTGTACCTGGAAGTCAAAGTTCTCAAAACGGACAACACGAAATTCAGGCATCGATGCCAGAGTGGCTCCCTTCAGCGATTTTATGTATTCGTTATTTAGCGAAGTGAACAAGAAACTGGTCAGCAGCAGCATGAACACTTATCCATACCGAGCTTACTTCGATAATCTCCTGACCTACGGAAAAGAAGCCAAGAAGACACACCTGGATGCATCAGTGGTGTGGAAGCCTGATACCTTGGATGCCTTCAACGACACATAGTTGACAGAAGAAAACGATCGATCTTCACAATGTTAGATTAAACGATCGCGAGAAGAAAATCAAACTAGGACTTAGTTTAGAAATGATGGATCGTTTTCACTTGGACATGCGGTTGCAAGACAAGTATTTGTTGAATGGTGTGGATGTACGTCTGAGACTGAATCGAAGTAGTACCCTTTTTCATTTGATGCCCAATTCTAACTAGTACAAAATCAACATCGAAGAATCAAAACTCTACGTGCATCGTATGGAAGTCTTACCTAAATTGGGAAACGACATCAATCAAGGTCTGACCAGAACAACAGCCAAGTATCCTCTACGACGAATGGAAGTCAATATCTTCACCACTGTCTCTGGACTCCGATCCACGATCGAAGATCATGTCTACAAATGTCTACTGCCTAAATGTTTGTTTATTGGCATAGTCGGCAGTGCTGCTCTCAAAGCAAACTATTGATCAAAATCCTTTCGAGTAAAAGCATTTCAACGTGTCCAAAGATAGAAGTCACCCGAGATGGCCAGACGTTGTGTAAAAGACCATTTGAACCTAATGTTGCCCAGAACAATTACTTGAGATCTTATTTGACTCTGTTTGAAGTCACAAGAAAATAAGGAACCAACAGTACCCACGGTATTTTGTACGACGATTGTGTAGGAGGATATGTTTTGTGGGGATTTGATTTCACTCGAGACCAAAGGCAGCAACTAGGGACATTTGCACCCTATAAAATCAGGCCAACTTTGTGTGGAACTTCAATTTTCACTGGCCCTCATGAACACAATGAACGTGATCTTGTAAGCAGACTTGGATAATACTCTGGAAATTAACAGTCTGAGCGAAATGATCATAGACTATTAAAACACGGAACACGAAGTCATCGACATAAACGAAGAGGATGATGTTTTCCATCCAGAACGGCAGTTACAGATACTTAGTGGAGCAGAAGAAGAAGTGGAAGAAGAGAAAAACAGTCATGATGTCACGATGGCTAAAACAAGAACAACACATAGTCTACTGTTTTTCTCGCCACTTGGGAGAAAGAATCACACTCCTGACCAGACTACTCTGTTATGGTTGTCAGATCGACCATCCTAGTCAAGTGCAATACGACAAATGTTTGATGATGAGTCACGAAGAAATGTTGGAAGAGCATCTGGAAGAATCACGGACACTCATCTGAGAAGAGATAATCTTGAACGAGTGGTATAAAGACTTGAGCCACCATTCCCTACCACCATTTAGTTCTTTGGAGACGAAACGCATCGAAGCTCTCTTGCAACAGAGACCAAGACTTCCCGTCCATCGACTTACTTCACAGAACTTTACAAAGAAAAAGTTAAATGTGAACTGATTACTTATCATTACTTGTGAAAATTAATATATGGGAACTTCATTATCTTCTCAACCACAGTTCGTACATAGCTTCCTGGATTCCAGTGGTGTGTGCCAAAAATGAACTCCTCATTAAAAACATCAAGGCGTTCGAGCTAATTTTATCAACACCGACGACAGCCGTCGCAGAGGAACCCATTTGGCAGCTGTTACTTTCCCAATGACCACAGTGTGGAATAAGACGATATCATAGATGTTATTAGAAGAAATGCTGTATCCACTCAATTCAATAATGCGAGATTACAAGGATCAGTTTACATAGTGTGTGGACAATATTGTATTTTCTTCGTCAATGCAGTCTTGGATTACCATTAAAACATTTACTTTGAAAGAAAAAAAAATATTTTGACATGCACTTTCACCTTCTCTCTGTAGATCTTTTTCTTTGACTTTCTAAGGAGGATGGTTTCTGTAAGGTTCGCGTGATTCCATCTGACCTGTATTCTATCTTCATTGTGTACTACGCCTAGGGATATTTTCCTACATGTTTGCGTCTCCACGTTGAGGAATGTTTTCCGTCACCCCCGTGCTTAAAGTATATAAAACGAGTATATAAAGCGGTGCGTTCAGCTGTCTTGTCATCCATTGCCGACAGAGTAAGAGTATTATGCCCCCTACCCCCACCCATGCAAAGCATATCGTGAGGGGAATGATCCTTCAGGATGGGGAAAAAATTGATAAAGGAAGTGATGGAAAAAGATGTGGCGACGATCAAGAGGGCATAGAAAGTGCAGAAGAGGGCGCGGGAGCAAGAGAGGAGGGGGAGCGAATTCCCGCACCTGAACCAAAACTTGAACAGGGTGCAAGAAAGGTGGAGGTAAAGGGTTGGGGGGGGGGAGGGGAATAAAGAAGAGTGGACGAGCGGCGGCAGCCATCGGTACTACCACTATTCTGTAGACAGAACAGAGGGAGTTGGAGGCAGATGAACCTAAGCTCTCTGTCTCCATCAGCCGATGGAAGAACTTGGACCAGATGTGTCCTTGCCGTAGAGCCCATCCAGGGAGTTACAGTTGTCCTGAATATCGATACAATGAACGATTCAGCACAACAACCAACGGCCCTACTCAATCTCTGCCAATCTATGTGTTTTATGTATGTATGTTTTTATCTTTTATAACTAAAACTTAAACCCCGACCCAGTGTAATATTTTGTAAGTATGTTTGTTGGTATAGTGTGCGTAAACACTCCCACCCTTGTGTGTGATAGTATGTTTGTGTGTATGTGTGTATAATCGCGTGTTAGCACTTCTGCTCTACTGTGTGTGATAGTGTTATTTCGTCCCCTTTCTTTCATGTCCTACCCTTTTCGTTGGTTAGTAAGTTTGGGGTATTGGTTATGAGATGCGTCGGTACTGGTCACTAAAAACTGCATGTTGATGATATAGTGTGAGTACATATTTCTGTTTGTAAACCATTTATAGGGACTATGAGAAATCTCATGTTAATTAAACATTACCATTTCCCTTGTCCCCAGAGAATCATATTTGTAAAATTATTCTAGGGACAATGGGAAATTTCAAGTTAAATTTAACTTTACATTTTCCCTTGTCCACACAGGGTCAAAATAATATTAAACCTATGGACATTTTTAACATGGAATCTCCCCTAGTCTGCAGAGGGTCATATCCCTAATTTAAAATTCATTATTGTGCCCAGATCGTCATCCTATACTACTAACGTCTACGCGATTCTCGGTACCGTTGACGTTGTTGAAGATCTCTTAGACCAGCTTGTAGTCTTTAACATTGTATTTATTTTTCAGCTTTTCTGAAATGTAGTGAAAATCAACGTCATATTATTCAACGTTATCTCTTTTCATTTTTTTTATGTGATGTCATTTATTACTCAGTTAGGACATTGCTTACACTATAGACTATTTGATGTGTACCATTTTGCTGTTTAACTGGTATGCTTTGGGATGTACTTTATTTTTTCCCTCTGCTTTTAAGATTGGTACAAATTATCATTACGTGCCCATTTTAACTCCTTTTTTTCTAGTGCTATGTTGCTGTTTCATTTCCCACATCTGTCACATTCTAGAAACTAGTCATCTTTCAAAAATTCACATCTATCATACTACTTAATACCGCTATCATACTCCTTGATACCGCTATCATGCTCCTTGATACTGTTATCATACTCTTTGATACCGCTATCATACTCATTGATACCGCTATCATACTCCTTAATGCTCCTATTATAATCCTTGATAACGCTATAATATTCCTTGATACCGCTGTCATACTCCTTGATACTGCCATCATACTCATTGATACTGCTATCATACTCCTTGATACTGCTATCATATTCCTTGATACCACTATCATACTCCTTGATACTGCTATCATACTCCTTGATACTGCTTTCATACTCCTTAATAGGGCTATCACACTCATTGATACTGCTTTCATACTCCTTAATACCGCTATCATACTCCTTGATACTGCTGTCGTACTCCTTAATACCGATATCATACTCATTGATACTGCTATCATACTCACTGATAGCACTATCATACTCCTTGATACTGCTATCATACTCATTGACACCGCTATTATGCTCCTTGATACTGCTATCATACTCCTTGATACCGCTCGCATACTCCTTGATTCTGCTATCTATGTATCGTGCATCCGACATTTTTTTAACGGAATAATGTTTTCTGCTGCTTTCCAACTGTTAAACAATTTTTTGTATCGTTTTCATTACAGGAGTACATATTTTTACCTTTCATTTGTATGGTCTTCAAAATCGTTTTATCTTTGTATATGTCATATAGAGATAGCTCTTTCTCGTAAAATATGTCCTTTATATCCTCTCCATTCAAGCTTTCAAGTTTGTAATGTACCGGATCACCCAAAATTACTTGCCAGATTTTGCATATTTCCTCGGTAAGTCTTGGGAGGTATCCCAGTCAAGTATTTTATATTTTTATTTCGATATTCTTACCGTTTTTCCAGTTTTGAATTTAAGAGTTCCAAATGTATCGGTTGTCAGGTAACATAATAGACTTATCCATACTTCTGACATGTTTGTTTCCTTTGTTTCTTCAACCTGGAGTCATTGCTATTGATGTTTTATGTGTGTTATTGTATCTCTCAATTAGCCTTTGTAAAACGTCAATCCATTTACTAGTTCAATTCTTTTCAGAGATGCTTCACTATTTTGAGTAAAACACTTCAATATTCTAGTATTTAGTTTTTTTTTTAACCTATACACTACATATGCTTTTTGTCTGAGGAACCTGAAAAGTATTAAATGTTTTCCTCTTCTAGCAGATCCTTAACTTTTAAGTTGTAGAACTCTTTTCCCTCATCAAACTGTAGGCTTACTTTCTTGGGTGACTTTTATGAAAGCGTCGTGTATGTCAGTTCCCTTTTTTGTTTCAGTGTTCCAATTAGACTCACTTTAAACTGGCCTAAGGAGCAACTAAATAAAATGGAATGTAATGTACATTTTGTTTCTGCAACAAAAATACTGCGAAGAGTCAAGATTACCTGTAAATAATAATCATGCGGTAACTGGTTCTGTGCAGCAACTGGTGCTGGCCCTCTATATACTGGATTTATCTGTACATACCAGAAGATAAGGGTCTGCAGAGTTCACTTGATTGAAGAAGAAGAATTAACAGTCAATAGATCCTGATCATATACTCATAATTTGACTGCAATTCCGTATCTATACTGTTTGCAGGTTGAGTGCCTGTTAACACATCAGCAAATACAGTATAGATCAAAGCAAATCAATATCAGCGTCAGAGAGAGAGAGAGAGAGAGAGAGAGAGAGAGAGATGCTTGGAAATTTGGTATGGTAGTTTCAATTATTTAATTTCAAGTAAGCTTGTAAATTTATTTGTGGTAAGTATCCTATGTTATGACTACATCTGTCTGCTGCACATACTCCTCCTTCTGTACATTGGTAGAGATGTCAGGAAGAGTTTAAAGTGGGATGGTTTATGAGACTGTTATTATTTTTAATTATGCCCAGACACCCTGTAATAGGGATTTAAAACAAATAAACTTTACCCCCCCCCCCCCCAACCGACACACAAAGGAATCAGTATGTCTCTGCAAGAATAATAGGAAAATGATAGCTTATATGTGGCTGATATTGCCTATATATCATGGCTGTTGAGATTGGATAGAGTCAGGGGTGGGTTCGTAAGGGTGAGGAAGGGAGAGTTTAAAACTAGATTTCAATGCATGAATAACTATGCACGATGACTAGTGATTTACATTAAAGTTTTTAATCTTTCTTTAATGTGTATACATTTATTTGTGGCCGTGAAGTATTTTAATGGCAGGAAAAAGTGAAAGGATCAGAAAATTTTCGCTTGGAGCTGCAGCAACAGGTTTCTCATAGAATGTCTTCATGACCATTTTGGAACAGACGAAATAATAAAAGAAAATTTAAACTGTGCAGAGTACTTTGCAGACTACCTATAGAAAAGGACATTGCATTGTGGGTCGAAGATATTGCAGATAATCTGGCATTAATTTGAGATATTTAAAAAGAAAAACAAAACTGACCTGTAAAACTATCAGCAAGGTAAGAACAAGGTATCGTTTCCCAATGGAAGATCAAGGTTTAGTTATATTCCAGTAGCAACACACACACACATATCTATCTATCTATCTATCTATCTATCTATCTATCTATCTATCTATATATATATATATATATATATATATATATATATATATATATATATATATATATATATATAACTATAACTATATATAACTTGAGGTCGAAACTCATATCCGATTTCAGAATAGTCATTAATGCATCAGTCTGAATGGGATCATTTTGGTTTATTCATCAATGCATCAGTTTAATTGTTCACACTTGGCCAAACATAACAAAACCCCCTTCGGACTCTTAAAAACATACTTTACAAAAACGTAATATCTTAAACATTTCCAGAAAAAAGTGGTTTAATTATGAAGGTGGTATGATTTCAAAGGATAAGTTTGCTGGTTTACTTGTAAATATATGGACAACGCACAAACTTGTTGCTATTGCGGGGTTATTTCATTTAGGTGCTTTCAAAAAGGAGAACTGTTACTTTAATTGTTATCATACATCTTCACACCTCATTCTGATGATTGACCAATGCACACAGACCCATAAAAATTGTAGTGTCAAAGGGCCCTATATATGTGTTTCAGTGTGATATCCCCATCCCCCAATCCCTATTCAAACTTAAACGTGCATGCATTCAACTCTGAGCTATTAGTATCCCCATGCTTTAGCGGGGGATATTGTGGTACCCTCCATCTGTCTCTCCGTTTGTCTTGCCGCTACCATATCTCCTCTTATATCGCTTGGGGAGAAATAATAATAATAAAAAAAACCTCTGTAGTTGTGTTGCCCTTAGGTAACCATCTGCAAGAGGAGGTGGGGTACCATCTGCAAGAGGAGGTGGGGTAGGGGTAGCATCTTTGGTTCCCACCCTGGGCTCCCTGTGAGGGGATCAAAAGATCAGATGTACAACAAGTTTAATTACAATGACATTTTCAAATATTTTCTGAACAAACTTTATGTACTGGTGCAAATTTCTGTCGATTTCTGTAGAACACAGTTTAGTTTGACAGAGAACCATTAATTAGATTTATGAGGACCGGTACCATATTAAATCGCTAGACTGCAATGGTTTTAATGTTCGTGTTGTGGGCGAGAGGGATTCTTAATTAAGCATTCGTTTATTCAACGGTCAGACAGATTGGAAGGAAAAGGTTTATTTCGACTTTTGGGATCGAAAATGTCAGAGTTGAGAGGGTACAGAAACCATTTGTAAGCTAGTGGACGTAGTATTATCTTTTTGAGATTGTCCAGAATCAGTTACCTAAATAGCGCGAAATCTAGAAGGTTACGCTGACCGAATTGTCGCATATTTATAAAAGGCGGGAGACCCGTGTAATCTGATTGGCTACGCTAAATAAAGGGCGTGTTTCCCACACGAAATTTCATGTTTTTAATATGCCCCATCGCAAAATTTAGTCAGTCTAAATTTCTGCAAGAGAAATAGCATTTGGCTCCGAGATTGAATTTAGAAGAAATTATCTCGTAAAACAATTATCCAAGGGACCGGATGTCTGGAAAGTTGACGGACACAATTCGGGCGGAAAAAGCAAGCAAGGCTTGAAAGCACAAGGTATTTGCATCAATCTCATGTAATTCGTTGATACCAATATAATTATTTGCTTGAATTTATTTGTTTATATTTGCATGAATTTATTTGTTTAAATTCGTAGATCAATTTTCTTGATATGAGTATAACTATTTGTTTGAGTTCATTTGTCTGAATTCGCACAATGATCTTCTTTATATGAGTTTGACAAATTGTTTGAATTTGTTGTCTTGATTGTTATAGGAATCATGTATTCTAAGAATTTCATACATTACTTTAGTTGATATGAGTGCGTATTGACTGAAATTAACGTTGTTAAGCCATTAAGTGAAATTTCATGTATGTTAAAGACTTGAGTGTGTGTATTCACTGAAATTAACTTAGTTAAGCCATGAAGTGAATTTCATTCACTCATTTGTATAATTGAGACGAGAACGGAACTGTTATGTCTCGTGCTATGTTAATGTGAGTCAGTGATGAAATAGCCGTTAGGAAGTACATTAATCTTATGAAACTAGGTTTGTTTATGGTCTGCCATGTTTCGCTTGACCAGATAGCCTTTGGTATCTGTTTGAATTCTGATAGGACGATATCTGATATAACGAGAGTGGAGTAAAGTTCTATTCCCAGTAGGATATCTGACAGAAGATTTAGGTTGCTTCTCTATTTATTTTGAAAGGGGAAATAGCTCCTCTAAAGTATCCACCTACCTACCATCCACCCACCTACGTATCCACGCACTGACGTATCTACGTACCTACGTATCTACATACCTACGTATCCACGTATCCACCTACCCACACGAAGTTGAGGGACGAAAGAGGCGAGACAATAGAGAGTTTGGAGAAGAAAAAAGCGAAAGAACAAGAGAGAACAGCTACAGTGAAGTTGGAGTGAACCGGAGATAAGCAGGTTATGAAGTTGTACAAGGCAATGACTTCGATTGTACACTCGATTATATGATGAACTAATTCTATCGTTTAAACAGATCGGCTATTTGCATAAGTATATTTGTTTTCAAATTCAGTAAATGATTTATTTCAAAAAGAAGTGTATCTTCCTAATGTAATGTATTTTCCCAGTCTGTTTATGTAATTGATTAAATTGTTATATTTCATGTACGGGGGCTCGTGTTATTCTGTTCTATATATCTGCTCAGATCTCTGTTTATTCTATCTATAAGTTTCATCATTTATATTATTATTTACTCGATCCGGGCAATAACACCGAGGTCGATCATCCTCTAGAAAACGATAACCAACCAAATAAAGCGCACACCTTGTAACGAGGGTAATAAACCGCCACAAAGTGGGCGCTCGTCTAGGGATCAGAACATTTTATTCGAGTAAAGAGTCTGAGCAAATATAGAATATAATAAGTATCTAAACATTGATAATTTCGATAGTACTTTTCAAGAAATAGCGATCAGAGTGAATCGAATCATTGTCTGCTTATTTTTGTATATTTTGTGTGTGCAATTTTCTTGCCATTTCTTTTCATATATTGATGAAAATATTGTAAGAGACTGAGGCACATTCCTTGCTGTTTCGGGTCGTATTCTAAATTTGTGAAGTGAAAGTGAAGAATTACCTTTGTATTCTCTTGGGAGAAGAGGTATTTAGGCCAACCCAGCAGTAGTAATTACGCCTTGGTTAGTGGGTAAGCGTTACGCTGAATTTGGGGAGAAATTCCAGCTTTGTACTGCCCGTTTATTGATTGTTTGTGCAAGGGATAGTCTGGTTTAATTGAGTAGGGCCATACCAGAAGTAGGGTAAATACGTGTGGGGCTATTTTCGAGTAGGGCAGTAAAACTTGAGTGTAGGTAAAGAACTTAATTCTTGTGTCACCGTACAAGTAGACCAGGATGGCGACAGACAGACAATTAGTTAGAGAATTTAAGTCGATTGGTAAGGACGAATTAGGTTACGAAGGGGCCCAGTTAGCTGAATTTGTCGAGCGGAGTGTTAGAGAACACAAGGAACAACTGGAACGAGAGAAAGACAGACAGGTAGCGGAACGAGAGAAAGACAGACAAGCGGCAGAACGAGAAAAAGAGCTCAAAATTAGCCAAATTGCAGGCCGATGAAAAATCTAGAGAACGCGAACATATGTTAGCAATGGAGAGGCTGAGGATCGAAGCAGAGTCCAGAAGGGGTGAAGATCTGAACGAACGTTCAGGACCCACAAGTAGGCGTTCTGAAGACAGACGACCAATGCAGATCACCATACCCATGTTCAACGACAAGGACGAAATCATTGACAACTTTTTGACACAGTTCGAAAAGTTGGCATTGGTTCATCAGCTACCCAAAGACTAGTGGGCTATCAATGTTTCGGCATTCTTACAGGGAGCCGCGAAAGACGTCTACCATAATATGACACCGAGCGAGGTAGACGACTACGACGCTCTGAAGAAAGCGCTACTACGGCACTATGAGCTGTCGGTGGAAACGTTTCGGAAACTCTTCAGAGAATCGTCGAAGAGAGCTACCGAAATGCACGCGCAATTTCATAGCCGCGTACGCGTAATTTTTGATAAATGGATGAAAATGACGGGTACCGCGCTAATATGAAGGCATTCGCGAGGAAATTTTGAAAGAGCACGTCTTAAGTACCTACAGAAAAGACTTAATAGTGTTTTTAGCGGAGCGTGAATTCTCAACCTTGGATGATATAAGCGTGATGGCAGAGCGCTATGAGAGCGCGCACTCGCGTCCATCCACCTGGGGTAGCAGGGACCGACCTGGCATCGGCGAGCATAGAAAGACCACTGAGGTGGTACCCCAAAGGCGGAATGGTCAGAATGGTGGGAGGCCAGGGGCCGGAAATCCCAGCTGAGAACATTTCCGTGGGTCGGGGAAGACTCAGGGGGCAGAGAAAGATACCACTGGGATGAAAGGTGAGCCGGTGTGTTACGGCTGCAACAGACCAGGCCATGTCGTTAAGGATTGTAGGAAGTACCGTCCGACAACGATTAATTCGGTAACTCCAAATACTGTTAAGAAACAGAAAACAGTGGAGTTGACTAACACAGCGGTAGCTACGGTTAATGGTGAGATGGCAACCGTGCTGTATGATACCGGCTGTAGTTATCCGGCTTTGGTAGATAGTAGATATGTCAAGCCTGGAGATTACACAAGTCCAGTTTGCTAACCATAGACAATAGAGAGTTTGGAGAAGAAAAAAGCGAAAGAACAAGAGAGAACAGCTACAGTGAAGTTGGAGTGAACCGGAGATAAGCAGGTTATGAAGTTGTACAAGGCAATGACTTCGATTGTACACTCGATTATATGATGAACTAATTCTATCGTTTAAACAGATCGGCTATTTGCATAAGTATATTTGTTTTCAAATTCAGTAAATGATTTATTTCAAAAAGAAGTGTATCTTCCTAATGTAATGTATTTTCCCAGTCTGTTTATGTAATTGATTAAATTGTTATATTTCATGTACGGGGGCTCGTGTTATTCTGTTCTATATATCTGCTCAGATCTCTATTTATTCTATCTATAAGTTTCATCATTTATATTATTATTTACTCGATCCGGGCAATAACACCGAGGTCGATCATCCTCTAGAAAACGATAACCAACCAAATAAAGCGGACACCTTGTAACGAGGGTAATAAACCGCCACACTTTATATATTGTATTCAACCTAATGAACACCTCTGACATTTGGAAAATTATTTTTTTTTTATAAATATTTTTTAGTTCTAAATATTTGATGCAAATATGTAAATTGTTATTACTGTAGGTCCTCCTCC
This sequence comes from Margaritifera margaritifera, assembly GCA_029931535.1. Lineage (NCBI taxonomy): Eukaryota > Metazoa > Mollusca > Bivalvia > Unionida > Margaritiferidae > Margaritifera > Margaritifera margaritifera. The sequence continues at coordinate 831,185 of JAQPZY010001285.1, forward strand.
CCACCCCCGTTCAGCTGTGGCTACAACCGTAAAATATGTAACAATTAGACAAGCATTAGCTTTCCAAACAGCTTAAAGGCTTCGCTATATTTAAGTGATTGTTTGGTTACACAAGAAATAAACTTAACTTGTAAAACTCATAATAAAGTGGCAGGGGCAATAGAAGTAGGTCAGGTAATCCATTTACAGCAGGGTTATTGTGGTAATTGTGAAGCAGGTGTGGGATTTTAACTGCTTTAATAAGACTACTTCTTGCTATCATCTCTTACACGTCTAAAGAAGGTAAGTGTATATCCGACCGAAGTAACTCTTATATACCTTTTGCCTCGTAATTAAATTTATTGTAAAAATTCTGTCGGTGCATATCCTATGATTTTAAACCTTCTGAGAATCATGGTATATAGAACTTTTTAAAATTTCTTAAAGCAACGTAGACTAACATGACATGAACTCATAAATAATACATCCCAGCATAGAAGCCCTGTTGATGTACAAAAATTACACATGCAATTATTTAGGTTTACAATGGTCTGTAATTAACACGTTCTTAGCCAGTCGGAACATCCTCGGCATTTTCCATCGCATGTTAGAAATTCCAGAATCGGAAAGAGACGACAATCTTCAGAATGCTTCTTAGCAACTAAACTCGGTAACAAAAGCCAGAATTTCCCACTGATATCCATATGAGACAGTAATTTACTATTGCACTAGCGTGTCAGTATGCCACATTGGCCAACAATCAGGTATGTTTTTTACTATGAATTTCTGGTACATTTACATAAAAATGGCTGAAATACCTTACGAAATTATTATACTACTCAGTGCGTGGATGTGTAGCAAAAAGTTGCACAGAGAACTACTTATAGATTCTACCTTTAATTTATTTTAGATTATAAACTTTGCCCTTTTTATATTAAAAAATTTTTTTTTTTTATCAGTGTGTCATGTTTAATAATAGTTGCGGGGTAAGATTATGGCGAGCTCTTCCTTCAATGAAGGCTTCATGTTGTTTTTAATGCAAAAAATAAAAATGAATCTTTCAAACATTGCTCAGTTGCTCATTCCCGTCAAATATGGGTATTATACTTAGTAAAGAAAAATGTCTTACACTTTACAGAAGTATGGAAACAATTACTAAACTCCATATACACAAATGCGTTGTGAGCTGTGGTCATGAGAAAACGAATGCATAGTCCTGATGGTACATATCAAATCTTCACTAAGTATCAATGACTATGTTTACAATTGTACATAGATATGTATCCAGGAAAAGATAATGGATAAACATAATAATAGTTGCTGTTCCATTTAAGATATTCAGTTGGTTAAAAATGTACAATTATGGTATGCCAGAATATGGGAGAACATTAAAGTGAGGAGGAAAACTCCTGCACATCTGATGGCAAAAGTATTTCCAGAATACATAACTTGAAAGGCATCACAATAAAGTCTCGGAAAAGGGCAATCCACAAATCATTGGATATACATTTTCCATATGTTGCCTTGGGTCTGTTACGTTAAAAGAAACTGTCTACAGCTGCAGTATCAAGCAGTAGAGCCATTGTGGCCTCCTTTACTATATATTTGTGTATGATAAATTTGTTTTCATATATATATATATATATATATATATATATATATATATATATATATATATAAATATTAACAAATCATGTGAAAAATTTACAGAGGGAAGACTTGAACAAGTCAATAAATAAAACCTATTTTTCATCAGGATTTTGAAATTAAAACAAATACTTGAATAGGAAATTATTCCGTAAAAAGGGGAGGGGGTGGCAATGGTACGGGATACTTAATAGGCTGAATACGATATGCAGTCATAACAGGAAGACACAACATATTTCATGCTTTTTTTCATATTGACTACTGGATTACTATCTGAGCGTGTGGTTAAATTTGGAGGGGCGTAGGAGGGGTGTTGAATCAGAATAAGCAAATTTAGGCATGATAATTTGTGATGGAGAGCCATTGTAGATGCTCAAGTTTCCTGAATTGATGAAATTTAATTTTTCGCATACACTTTTATGTCCTTTATTTTTCAGAAATGGATGTAGAAGACTCTGATATTGCTTTTCAGGGAAGGGAAGACTTCCTTAAGGATCTTATGAATGCTTGGAAAGACAACAAGGTGGTATTTGGTGTATTTGGGATGAGATCTGTTGGGAAATCACAAACAGTCAAAAAACACATAGATGATGTACAAAGGATTATGCTTGAAGAAAACAACCAGTTTAGGCATGTTGAGATAATTAATGTTGACATGAGGTTTCTTAAAACCAGTAAACAGCTTCATGAGCAAGTGTGTACATTACTAAGTATTTTGCCAGATCATGGTTATGATGGGCAACAGACTGCATGGTTTGAACAGATTGAGTCACATATCAGACAATTAGGAGACCAATTTTTCACTGTGTTTTTTGACAGTTGTGAAGATGTGATGGATTCAGAGCAAAAAGACACATTTTTGACATTTGTTGTTACCTTAGCCAAAATCAGACACAATATCCGTGTATATATTACATCCACAACACAGATTTTGTTTACACAAATAAGAACAGCATACTTTTACAAAACTTTGGAACCTATGAATCCATTAGAATCCAAGAAACTGCTCAGAGCTGTTGCACAAAGTGTAAATTTTGGTGAACACTTGGATAAGGTTGTTGAACTTTGTGGTGGTCTTCCCCTGGCAATTCAGATTGTTGGTTCAAAGCTTGAGGCAGATGAAGGAATGCTGAAGCCAGAACACATGGTTGAGTGTCGTCTGCGAGCTCTCAGTAGGGACGAAGACGAAGACAAGATAGGTAACTATATAAATCCAGGTCATGATGCTTATGCATTGAACTTTCTTTTTGTCAGCAAATAATATCATCAAAACAAAACTACAATCTTTGTGTTTGTTGTGTGTATCTTACATAGAAAATTTTAGAATAAGCTATATCTGCTGTTTATTAGATTTAAACCTTCCTATATGTTTTCTTTTGTAGAGCATGTATTCATTTGCAAATAGCACAGACCCAGATCTCAGACTCATCTGTGAAATGGAGTTCTTCAGATTATGAACAGTTCATGAACTTTATGAACTATTTTTGAACTGAACATGAAACCCTCTTGAATATTTTTGGGGCAGTTCATAAACTACAGTTCTTGAACAGTTCATGAATAACTTGAAGAACAAATGAAGTAGCATTAAAGAACAATAATATTCATAAGAGTCCAAGAACTGTTCTTAAATGAGATCATGAACATATTAAGAACAGTTAATGTCCTAAAATGAATTTAAATAGTTCATAAAAAAAACTCATGAATAGTTCTTGAAAGAATTCTGGAACATGTCAAGAGCAGTTAAAGAACTAAAAAAATGGCAGTTACATTCATTAAAAAATTGCAGAAAATGTTATAAAAATAGTTAGAAACAAATCAGGAATAGTTTAAGCTCACAAAAGTTGCAGTTGAAATAACTGAAAACTAAATAAAAATTTATGGTCATCTAATTTTGACTACAGCATGATTCACTAAAAGAGACTATTTCTGTCATAAATTTAGCCTTTTAACTGCAAAGTCACTACCTGTTTTCAATATTACGTAAAATGAAACTTGTTCAAGGCAATTATACAACCAGAGAGAAAGTCTAAAAAGGATGACAACAGGAAGAAGAATCTAATATGTAATTCTCTATGGCCTTAAAGCTAACAAAATAATGAAATCAGAAAGTATTATTATTTATGGTCACCTCATTAAGCCATTATCATTGGTGTATAAGTGAACTGTAAGTTCATGGACATTGTCATTTTCTGACTAACAATTTACTACAAAATACAGTCTCAAGTCCAAGGTTTACTGCAAAATACAATCCAAGGTGAAGAAAGGTGCTACTATGATTTTTTTTCAAAATATTTAACTTCCCACCAGATTGTCCAATTTCAACGAGTCGTATGAACAACAAAAAAAAAAAAAAAAAAAAAAGAATTTCATTATGTTTTTTTAAAAATATTTTAAGATGTACAAAAAAAACCCAACACCAAAACATTGAAATAATACTTACAACTCTGATGGATCTTACATATCACAGCTAGAATAAAACATTGTTTCTGTGTGTGTGTGTGTAAATTGCCATATGGGGACATGAGTGAGCATGCACAACCACACATTGCAGACATACCTTGTTAACAAAGACTTTTTCAGCATCCAACAATAAATTATTTTCTATAATTTCATTTAAAACAATATTATTTGGCACCAAACATTCAACTGTGTATGTTCTATTGAGATCATAGAAATAATTTATTGTTGGATACTGAAAAATTATTTGACATAGAAAAGATGTTTCAATGGTAAAAGTCTGGAGTCCTAAATATTTCTGGGGTGAATGCTATCATACTTTAGACGTCGCCATGCTTCTTTGTTCCATTTCCGGAATTTAAAAAATTAGCAGTCTGCATCTATGGAATTATGTTAAGCTGACTTGTTCCCTATGGCGGTTTTGTTTTGTTTGCACTTTGTGCTTCCCAGCATCATGCAGTATACACAAATATCCTAGGGTTCACACGCTGACAATTGACTTTGGGACAACCTTCCTTTAACAGCTGGAGTATAATGGCCATCAGATTCTGAAAGAAACTACACTGCCACCTGTGAGTCGAAACAAGCTTTAAAATTCGGTTGTAGGGGTCTATTTGATAATGACGGATTCTGCATCAAATGTATGTTTGATAGAAAAATTGTATTTAGTACTTGGTTATTAAATTATGTTTATGGTTAACACTTTTTTGTTTTATTTGAGCTAAAAATTTGATATTGAGCAAGGTGTTTCAAATCTGGTGATTCAAAGCAGCAGGCTAATGTGAATCATTTCACAAATTGTAATTGAAATGGAAATGTACAAAATTGAATTTTACAGGAATTTGCTCTTATCTCACATATGTAAAGTGAATGACTTACATTTCACTTATAACTGAATACTTCATTTATAAGTCAAATGCCTAATTCACCTATCCCCTTTAAAGATGTCATGAACAATTTGTGAATTGTCCATGAATTGTTCTAAATCACTTGTTCATGAACCTTTCATAAAAAGCACCTGAACATTTCATGAGTGGTTCAAGATCATTACATGGCCAAATGTTCAAGAACTTAAGTTCAAGAATTGTTTGAGAACTTTAGTTCTTGAACAGTTCATGAACATTTCAATTACAAAATAATTCAGTAATGAGGTTCAGGAAATGAAATGTTCATGAACTGCTCAAGAACTAATAAGTTCTAGAACATTTTTGTCATTTAATGTTCATGAACTGCTCATTAAATGTTCAGGTGCATTTTATGAATGGTTCAGAACCAGGGGTCAAGCTAGACTTGAATTTTAGGGAGAAGTGACTTCTCCTTTTGGACATTGGGAGAAGTGAGCACTGACCAGGGAAAAGTGGGAGCAATGCGAGAAACACAATATATACATATATATATATATATATATATATATATATATATATATATATATATATATATATATATATATATATATATATAGATTGTTAATACTTGAGAGTGTGTTATGTTTGGATGTATGGATGGAGAGATATTATGCAATGTATTTTGACCTTATAACCTCAAAAGAGCACAGCAGAAACTTTACATTGTAATTAATTTTAACTGACAGGAGTGAAAAGATTACAGTATTGTAATTAGAAATAGGTATAACTACTTTATCAACTGCCACTTAAACTATATATTTATTTTTTTGCATCTTTTTTACTATCTAAAACTTAACTAGAAAATGATACTAGAAAACATTTGTTAAGCTTGATTTGAAACAACTCCTATTACATGTACATGAGTTCACACGCACAGGCATCTTCGCATTGGTGTTCTTCCATTCAGACCACAATGGTCACTGAAGTTATGGATGAGTAACCCGAACTTTTGGACTGTCAATTTTTGGGGAAGTTTTGAAACGTGTAAAATTTAAATTCTTGTTCTAGTGGCAGTTGATTAGCAATTTATATCTATTTTTAATTACAATGATGTAATCTAGGTATTTTATTAATGACAACTGATTGCAATATATTGTTTCTAATGTGCCCACACGAAGTCATATGACCAAAAATACATGGTGTAGAGACCAAAGGAACATAAACCTTAAGTAAGGGACCGACCATTTAATAACATCAAAACTTTGACATTTAATTTCATTGTATCTGATAAAAATGACCGCAGCAATTCATCGACAATGAACTGAAGCATTAATGTGCATCTATTTTTAGAAACTGGATTTTCTTTATATTTCCACTCATACTTTGTAGTTCGGTACAACAATCCAAGGATAGGATTGTAAATTTGTGCTTTTAATATTTGTCTACATGTACATATTTGTAATAACATTGTGCATTGGTTAGATATATTATATGCTTCATTGCTTTTTCGTATTTGCACAAAATACGAGTGATTTACGAAGACGACCTTGACTTTAGGATTTTTCCAATTACATAACATAGCATTATCCAATATGTTTCTGATCTAAAAAAAAAAAATGTTATTTTTAGGCTAAATCTTCTATCACATAACATGTAGGCTTTGCTTTCTACGAATTGTATGTTTTCCTTAATTTATGTGCCCAATGAATTTATAAACACAGGCAGTCTAAAGAAGAAGTACTTTCTAGACACAGCAATGTCTGCCATTATTATCTCTTGACATGTTCACTTAGAGTTTCAGATTGATTTTTATGAAGAAAATAATGCAAGAACGGCAGTCAAAATCTTCAATAAATATATTTAGAAAGTGCTTTCACTGATTCTATTCTTAAACAAATTGTTGTTTACATATTGATGTTTCAAGTTTCGAAACATAATTTGGTGTGATTTTATCATCAAATGATAACATGCGGAAATTGGACAGTGATAACAAATGATAACTTGCAGGGTAAAGGGTTAATGGTCAGTCAACTATTAAGACATGCCTGCTAATGTTTGTTTTTGTTAGCGCCATTGATATCAACACCTGCATGAATACATTTCGCCTTGGGCTTACCACACAGTGACTCATGTGGGTCAAGGGAGCATTTCAAGAGCTGTAAATTATTGTCACTCAATTAACGTCCAAAAAATCGCAGGGCGAAGTTGTTTTCGCGTTCCTATTAGAAGAAGGCGAAGTTTACATTTTTTCGGCGACTTAGTCGCCCACTTCACCTGGTAGCGTGACCCCTGGGTTCATGAACAAGTGCTGCAGTACAATTCATGGACAATTCAAGAATTGTTCATGACATTTTCACAGGGGTGATGACAGTCATTCTCGATATTGAGGAATTATTGTGAATTTTCTGAATTGACTCAAGTTCTGGAAAATCAAACATTTATGTGATAAAAGTTTGAACAGGAGTTTTCTGTGTAGAGGAAGAAAGTACTTCTACAAAAATATTATAGATTGATACAAAGCATGCCTCTCTACCAACCTTCCAGACAGTGTGTGTGTGTGTGTGTGTGTGTGTGTGTTGGGGGGGACTAAACAAAGTGTGTTTTATGGTCCCATTAGTGGGGTCAGTGCAAATGACTTGAATAAGTAATGTTGTACAATTATGAATAAGTTATCTACTTATATAAGCCTATAGAAAATGACTGGAAAATTCAAATATGAATAAAAAGTAATCAAAACCTTTGAAGCATTTACTACATATCCAAACAAAAATTAGCTGTTAGGCTTAGCATTGGCATATATCAACACACACATGAGCACACACTCATATAATAACAATTAATAACCACCACACAGACATTACATAACAAAATACGTAAAGTTTCTGTCCTTTAAATCAATTGGAATGTGGAATATGGTGTTAACTTGTAGAAATGGACTTTGCTGCTCTTAATAGTTCACTGGAGGTTTTGAACGTGATGCAGATGTCATTACTGTTCATCTTTGCATTCAAGAGAGTCTGTATGGTATTGTTCTTCACACTCCCATGAAAATCTTGTTGAATTGTTCTTGGTATTGAAAATGCTCTTTCTGCATCTGCCCTGATGCAGGGCAGTGTTGCTATGTTGACAGATGTTGCGACTTTTGTCAGTATGTTGTTTACAGTATTTGAAAAGTGTAAAATGCTTCCCCTTGCCTCTGACTCACAGTCAAACTCTGTCAACCAGGAGTTCAGAAATTTAGTTTTGCTGGGTTTTGATCACTTCACAGATAACTCATTCGTACATGAATTTCAACATTTGCCTTCAAAAATGAATGACACATATTTCAACACTGCTTAAACTTTACCATTTTAACTGTATACTGAAATAATAATACAAAGTAAAGCCCGACTTCAAAGAAATGTTGCTGCTGATCACTAACTATCCAATAATCTGGAATAAAGATGACATACATATTCATTAAAGGCAATGAATTATAATAGCTTTTGTTTCTTGAATGCTTTCCTGTGACTTACCAAACTTCAAATGAACTGGATTGTTCCACTTCGTCTAACTCGTCTATGCAAAGTAGCCTTAGGAATGGAATACCAAGCATAAAATAAAGTTAGCTATTGTAAGTCAATTTAATATTCAGTCGAGTGGTCTGACCACCTTTACCTTACATGCATGTGATTCTACCGGCGGTAGGCTAAAAATACTGTTTTAAAGGCCCTCTACTGCACATACCGTTTAGTAGTTAAAATCTACCGCTTTTGAAAATTAAAATTTTTTTTACAAAAAATAAAAAATAAAATAAAAAAAACCCCAGGCCAAACACGGTATGTTTTACGCGTTCTATCAACACATTAGAGAAACCAGCGGGAAACAGTCTACTGGGGACCGGAAATACTCCACCACTACAATGACTGGTGCGATGATGCGTGGCAGAGCAATAGGATGAGAATTCTTAAAAAAACAGCTGATATGTGTACTCAGCAAGCTGCTAATTGATTACTTTATTGTTGGAATTTGAGGAGTTCAAAGGTAAATGCGGGATGTTTTATGAAGTATTAAAGTAATAAAGGGATAAAAGGTGGTCCATGATATCTTCTGAGCCTTTGATGAAAATCGGCCGATCCTTGGTGGAGGGGAGATAAAACGAAGAGACCGACCATAAAAAATGATTTCGGCAGTCACACAAGAGTAAGTATTTTGATTTTTTTACTTGTTTAATTGTTGTTGTATTGTTCAAGACGTTTTAAGAGGACAGCTCTTACATTTTTTGTTCAATTCAAAACGTGTGCTCTCTCCCAATTCTGAAAAAACAACTCTAAAAAACAACCGGCTAGGAAATATTACAAGTTCAACAATACTTAGATATCAGAGTTTAAGTGTATACAGGTGAGTAGCAAGGTCCAGAGTTTGCATTGTGTGTTTCGAAGGTATGCATCTGTATTTCATAAAACTATTCGAAGTTTTCATGCACATACATTAAGTTCAAGCCCTAGATAAAATATATTGGTTGAAAATATATTACAAGATAATTAATTTTAAAGTTTGGATAAATTATTCATAAAAGCATAAATACATCATGTATATTTTTCATTTTTATTTCAAGTCTAAATCAGTCTTTATTTTTTTTAATTTATAGTGGCAAAACTTGCCAACAGATTTTTGGATCTGAGCCATGAAGATAAAGAAGCCCTGAGGATGAGGCTCAGGGCTACATCTTAAGTCCAAGTCAGGAACTTCTTCATTGGGGTGAACATAGCTTGGAGGAGTATTGGAGAGTAGTCAGCAATCTTACAAACCCAGCAACAGGAAAACTGAAGTTAGAACTTCTTTGCAGGCTGAGCGTGGTTGTCGTGTCATTACAACATTCTAATGCTGATAGAGAGAGGACATTCTCCATTCTTCGCAAAATACAAAGTGATTCATGGGAAAATCTGGATCAGAGAACCGTTGAGAGCCTGTTAAGAGTGAAGCTTAATAATCACAACGAATGTCATCAGTAGTCACTAGTTGATGATGTTGTGAAGGAAACTAAAAATGCTCTTGGATTTTATAAAAGAAAAATCATTCCAGTGAACTATCTGATAAACAACTTTACCTTTTTCATTATTTTACCATATACTGACTACTATTAATTAATTATTATTGTAACAGTTTCCATCAGAATCCGAATCTGATTCATGTTCAGACTTGCTGTTTTATTAAAGTATGAAGAGAATACATATTATGGCACAAAATATTATTTTGTTGTCCATCCCCTTGAAACATAAAATTTATGCAGAGGCCAATCTACTGATCAAAATTTGTAAATCTACTGGTTTGAAATCCTGGTTCTGTCACATGTATGACCAAATAATGGCCTTTATGACAATAACCAAGAAACTGCCAAGGGATGGTAACATTAAGTGTGAAGCTATAGAAATCACGACTGTTGACTGCTTATACAGGCAACAGGTTACAGGGATTATATAATGGTGTCACGAAAAGTCTCTTTTGTAAGATTTTCTGGAAATCTTGTTTTTAGAAACACAACCATATCAGGGGTTTACTGGGAGTCAAAAATTGTGAATTAAGCTTGACACATCATGATCTGGCAGGTATGAGGATGAAGTTTCTCAGTGTGAAAAAAAACAGGATGTACATAACAAGAAACCAGTTAATTAGACTGTATATATGTGAAATATGGTGGCATTGATAAAGTGAAAGGAAGGATGCAGATAATTTGCAATGAAAATATTTATGGTTATTGTTTTGGACAAAAATGAAGGAATTCAAGGTTCTGGAATTGAAGGAATGGATATACCATTAATCTTCTTGAACAATAAATATGTATATTGACTTTGTACAGGTATGTATAGGCTCATAGTTTGGTGCAGTATGGTTTTATAGAAGTTGTTGCCTAGTATCTGAAAAATTGATAGACACATTCTTAATCATGCTTATGGTTTGGCATCAGTGAGACATTCATACTATCATATAATAATGCACCAGCAGATCAGAGTCTGAGCTGTTCAGAATGAGCATTCATATTTCAAGTGAAGTAAATGCACAGACCTAAATATGACTTTATGTGATGACTGCAGATTTGGTTATCTATGCTGTTTACAGTTGAGTACCATATTTTGTAATGTATAACGTGCACTGATATATAATGTGCTCCCAGATTTTCGACCCAGAATGAGGGAAAAAACTTGGTTCTGCCATATAATGTGCATGTGATATACCGGTAATGCATTTTAAAATCATGATAATTTCACTTCATGGTGCACCAATAGTCCGCCATTTTGGATAGTGCGCTGATGATCATTTATCACATGACATTTTAATTGTTTACAATAAACCAGTGCTTAACTGTTTCTCTGGCCTTTCCTGTCAGTATGTGACACCTGATCAATACAAATAATTTTTTTTTAATGGTAAAAGAACAGGAAAAGTGGTAATAGTGAAAGCATATCTTTCCAACATTTGGTTGGCCCATAAAAAGGCAGTTTTGAGGTTTGCTTTGTTGATGGAGTTTGCATCAAAGTCCGCTTCATTGTCATAACTCTCGAAAGTCACCATTGTTTATAATCTGTTATTCTTCTCCACTCCATAACAGAAGACTCTCTTACAATGAACTTCTTCCCAGCGGCTCTTGTGCTATATGCTCATGCAAAAGGCAATTTATATGTAAATATTCACAATATTTATATCTATATAAACTCCAGTTAGTTTAAATCCCAAGAATAGTCATTTAAAATGCTGAGTTGTTTCTCTGCAAGTAAAATAACGTCTCCATTCCCACCAAAGAACATTACCATTTGTCAGTAAGTTGCATGTACATGTCCAGTAGGCAGCATTTGCTCTGATCTTTGCCCAGACTAAGCATGGTTGTTACTTTAAATTCAAAGATATAACACTTATGTCGGCGAGTACAACAGTGTCACTGGTTAAGAAACGTACATGAGTAAACACCTGGCATTACATATATATTGAAGTAAATTAACATAGTTAAATGAAACAAGGAAAGATTGAAAATATATACCAAGCAGTACATGTCAATAAATCTAATTAAAAAATAAATATGTTAACTAGTAAATAGTGTTAATTGCCTTAAGAGTTGGACCTAAGGAATAAAGGTGAAATATAATGTGGGCTGTAGAGAGAAGATGGATTACGGTGGTTAAAGGACTCAAGACGGCAGATGTGAACTGTTGTCAAGATGAATTTACACAAGCTTTAGGTAATTTGATACTCCAATATCACCACTCAGATGGAACATGTATTAAGCTAATTCATTAGGGAAAAAAAAGATATTCGCTAAATGTGGCTCTGATGAGAAAATTAACACTGCTTTAATTGTAAATATTATATTTCAGTTAAACCATGAATAAAGAAATTAATTAATGAAGAAAAAAATTTATTATAGAAACTGTTATTGAATACTGTACATTTACAGGTGTGGTAATCATATTTATTCTGCTGCAATACAGTACTTTGCACAGTTTGGATGTAAATGTGACAGAGTAAAATAACAAGTTACCAGTCGTATGTATATATATTTCCAGCTGAGTCATACAGCAAATGGTTAAACAGTAATGTGAAATAAAATTGTATTAACATAAGCAATTGAAGAAAAAGACTATCGAGGTAAGCATTATTTGACTCTTTAATAAGGCTAGTAAACAATTTAGTTACAATGTGACGGATTGAATATTTCACATGGAGTGAATGTGACGTGTAGGCAGCTTTAGTGCCTTGATCATTTTGTCTGATGGACCTGGAAAAAATATTTTTTTTTTGTCCTTCAGCAATATGCACAATCCTCTGGAAAATAAGAAATTAGGTAAAAAGAAGGGCACGTTATACACACCAAAATACGGTATGCATTCTAAACCAATAAATACATTGTGTATATGTTGTACAAATTCGAGCAAATTACCGAAGTAAAATACTCCAGTGGCTATAGTTGTTTGTGTGGTAATTTTAGTGGAGGAAACTGGAAAACCCCAACAATACCATTACTTTGGATCTAGTGCTTTTGACTCATGCACATGCAGGAACCTGAAAGATTAACCCTCTGAACAGAGATGCACATGTGAGTGCATTAGAGCTGTGCAATCCAGCTGTTTGCTGCTGTAGATTTGACTTTAAGATCAGACTTTATGCATATTTAGAACACAAAAGACCACAAGTGATTCAGGGTCAAATATAAAACTTCATGGGCCTTGTTGCTTATGTATCGCTGTTAATTAATACACAGGGTGAGATCAGTGATTGCACAACAGAGACATCATTGCAACAATGACCAATATACTTTGCGTGTAATGTATATCTCAAATCTTTTGGACTATCCATTTACTGAACCATCTTATGCCCCCAGGTGATGTTGAGTTTGGATAGTTGAGGCTAATTTACAGCAATTATTGTACTTAATTTTCAGCTGATGTATACAAGGAGTTCATACTAAGATTGTCTGAGGTGTTTCAGGAGCGACTGGCCACCCTGGGGTACATTCCTGGGACTTTTACTGCTAAGCATGTCAAGGAGATGCTAGGTAATTCGCAAGTGGTAGCTATATGCTTTATAAATCAGGGGAAGTATAGCTATATGCTTTATAAACCAGGGGAAGTGTAGCAGGTATCTTAACACCTACTTTAATCACAACCTGTTTATTGTTTATTACTATTATTATTATCACTAGCTGAGAGTAGCGGCACTGCCAAGGCCTTAAAACTTTTTCAACCATATAACAGACAGAATTAGCAGATATTTAAAAATTTATAGATGAATGTAATTACTTTATGAAATATTGGCATGTGTTTTCAAAGAACAGTTGGGGATTATGACTTGTGATAATTCCATTCCATTCTTGCATTACTTGCATAAGGGACCAGCTAGTTATTTTTTTTTGGGGGGGGGGATTTTCTTTCAAACCAGAAGTTTCATCTCTTTTACCTCAAGATAACTTATTTGTTTGAAGTGATATAATGGACATATAAGTTCTTTCTTCTACCTAAAAGCTATTTGGGGGTGAAAAATGCTGTTTTGAAACAATCCCAGGCCCCACCCCAACCCCAGATAAATGATTGGTTCCAATGTCATGCAACTTTTTCTACACTGTTCAAGATAGACACATGAAACCTTTACTGATTTTGGATAATGATTTGGGTATTTTTTTTTTATATTGTTACGACTCTAGGGATAATGTAACAGGATAAAAGACACAAACAAGCTTTCAAGATTAAAATGCAAATCTTTAATTTCCTAAAGTATTAAAAGTATTAAAATAGTTAAACAAACAATTAAAGTGAAAGAATTAAAAATAACTTACAGTATAGAATATCCTAAAAAGTCCTAAATTGTTTTAAAGTTCACTTCCGAAAGTTAATCCAAATAATCTGGATGTAATATTCCGAATGAAATAGCCTTTGATGTGCTAACGTTGATAAGTTCTGAGTAAATGCAAAATAATCCTTGTAAGTCTGGAATCTCACAAGTATTAGAAATGTTCCCGATAATTCCACGGAACTGAATATTAATTCAGATGAAGACAGTACTAAATTCCTAAATGTACTGTATTTGATAATAGATGAATCTCCAAATAAATATAGATATATTCCACACTGAACTGCAAATTCAATTATGAACTCTCTCTTTGTAAGTAGCTGTAAAGAATAATAATCAGAGGATTATTCTCTATATATACATTGTAAGTGCGCAGAATCAAATAAACCCATTACGCAGTTCCTGTCAGCATTCGAAGCCTTTAGAAGCTTAAGGAATGTATTTATTTCCAGTAAACACAATTTTATTCTCAAGAATGCTATATTAGACTAGAATTAACAGTCAACACGATGTTGTTTGCAAGAAACTAAAAGTACACATAATCCAGGTTATGAGCGCGAGACAAATCACGTGACACTACCAGCGTGTGACCATTTATCGATCGAAAATTTGTCGTATGTATACTCATATGGTAACCGCAGGTCAGACTAAGAACAGAGATCGTAAACTAATAAATTAAATCATTATAAAAAGGAAAAAGAGGTATGATTCCGTAACATTCCCCCTTTCAACGAAAAAAAAGAAGGATTTATGCAATAAAGCCTTTCTTTTTTTAATACATGTATGTACTTCCAACATATAAATAATTAATTGCAAAACAAATTAATACATGATACAGTCATGTATACAAAACAGTGTAATGGTGGTATTATACACATGAAAATACATCATCAATTAAATTTTACTAAGAAATAGCCGTAACCTTAGCTTTTGTTGATTTTATTTGTCCATGTCTCACAATCATGCCTTAAAAAAATAACACAGGCACGACAAAAGTCACTTTTATATTGATGGTCAGGTTCGCTTCGCTGAATCTCTTGAAGAATGGTTCTATATGATCTTGCCACTTGTCGTTGCAGATGATGACATCATCGATGTAAGCATCGCAATTTCTATTCAGATGTTATTATATTCATCAGACGTTGAAAACTTGGAGAAACTTCATCCCAAATGGTACGACTTTGTATTGGTAAAGTTCTGGAGTCGTGAATGCAAAAATTTCTTTCTCTCTCTCCGTAAGTGAATTTGGTAGAATCTCTTCAATAGGTCAATTTCTTGTGGCGTATTAGACATTTCCAGTCCTATCTAGAAATTGGAAATGAACATGTCCCGGTGACTCTATTTACTTTCTATACTCTACACATATACGGAAAATGTTATTTTGTTTTGGCGCTGAAACATGGTAAACTCCAGTCACTTTTATTTAGTTCAAGTCATTTTCCCATAAATTCTGAATTACTTTCTTCAGATAGTATGGTTAGAGAGGTGACATCATGGAAATTTTTTCGTGTGGAATGTTTGTAAATAAATGTTCATTTTCTTTAATCAACTGCTTCATTTCATTCATCTCAGGCGGCAGTATATGCAAAGAGTAGTGACTTCAAATCATCCTATCAGATTTCTCATCTTCATTCAAATCTTCATTGTGTGAGACAAGTACTACTAAAGTAATCGATAATTTATATGGCTATTTCTATCTACATATTGTTACAACATTCTAACATGACAAAATTGTTTCTGCTTTCTCCTCCCAGAAGTATTAATAATAATTTAAATTCCCTAACCTTTTGTCAGTAGTATAAGGACCAAAATACTTAACCTAAAGCGGATTTTTGGGGTTTGGGTAGCAAAGCTAATACTCTATTACCTTGCTAAAATAAACTCCTACACTGACCCCCCGCAGCAAACAGCAATAATTGGACTCCTTCATCCTACTCCCTTCCTGTTCCACAACAATTCCCAATTATATATTATCTCATAACAATATGCTATAATTATTCGTTTTAAAGCCTGATGTAGTATCAACTTCAGAAGACCAAACAATGTGAAGAACCCGACCAAAACTTTCACTATGGTCTCAGTTTTAATATTCCACAAAGGAATAGCTTTTGTAAAACTTGTAGACGCACACTTCGTCGACAAGTATTGGTTGCCTAACTTCGTATCATTTATTCCTAAACGATCAGACAACGACGTTTCATGGACTACACTAAGTAATTTGTTATGTATGATGTTTATATAATATTATATATATTTTAGGAAATTATAAATGTTTCTTCACTTTAATATTTGCTTAAATCTTTATGTTTATTAGGAAAAACATGTATAACTAGTGTCCTTGAATTAGGTTGTTTTGATCAATATGTTTTCTCAATTTGAAGGTCAAGGTTGAATTTTGTTTACAGTTAGAATTCCATTAAGATGACACACATTCTAGAACATTCTGTCATGTGACCAATCTTTATATATATCATGTTTGGTGGACATTTTTTCAGTTTTGACATTACCATCAGTCTTGTAAAGAGCTATTACAGTTGTGAAAATTCATTCCAAATTCTAAGAGAGGAATTATTTTAAATATTCATTGGATTATAACAGTGCTCATAAACTTTTGGATTTTGGATTTTTAATTGACAATTTTGGAATTTATGTGAACTTATTCAGAGATTTTGGAATACTTCATTTTGACTTCAGCACATCAAGATTTCTAGTACATCAGGACTTTGGAGACCATTGGCACATAATAACATTCAAGGACACATTCTATATTTAGGACTTGTGATTAGAACAATCATTCTTATTGGATTATTATGATTTCAAAACACATTACTGTAAGTGACTTTTTGATTTTTTCATTTTAATTATCTAGTAATAAATTGCTTGTTGATTTTTACTTGATTTGTTGGTTTCACTTTCTTTCTGTTACATTTTTCTTAGACCATAGAGTCGTAACAGAAATTGGGGGCTCATCTTCCGGGATTGAATTTCTTTAAAGCATATTAGAGATATTAAAGTTATTTTTTGAAATTCATATTGATTTTGTCTTGGAATTTTTTTTTGTCTTTGGCAAAGATTTTTAATAGAGAAATTTTTTGTGTGTGAAACCAACAAGCATTTACAATGGCATCTAATGTTCAGAATTTCATTTCAAAACCTACCCAGGAGGGGTTAGAGTGCATGAGAAAGGATGAGTTGCTCGAGCTTGCCAGAAAATACAGTCTATCTGAGGCAAAAGTATCATTGACAAAACAGGAGATAAAGATTATTTTGATTCAGTATTTAGTAGGAAAGGGAATTTTTGAAAATAGTGCTTTAAGTTTGAAAAGAAAGCCTGTATCTGGTTCTGACAGGAAATTAAGGGAATTAGAGTTAAAGAACCAGATTGATTTAGAATTGGCAAAGCTTCAGATTCAGAGAGAGAGAGAGAAGGAAGAGAGGCAGATCCAAATGCAGAAAGAAGAGAGGCAGATCCAAATGCAGAAAGAAGAGAGGCAGATGGAGAGAGAAAAAGAAGAGAGGCAGTTGGAGAGAGACAAAGAAGAGAGACAAATGCAGATACAGATGGAGAGAGAGAAAGAAGAGAGGCAAATGCAGATGGAGAGAGAGAGAAAGAAGAGAGGCAAATGCAGATGGAGAGAGAGAGAGAAAGAAGATAGACAAATACAAATGCAGATGCAGATGCAAAGAGAAGAAAGGGAAATGCAATTTAAGTTAAGAGAATTAGAACTGGCAAACAGAGCACACTCCACTCCTTTAAATACAAGTTCAGGTTTTGATGTTACTAGATATATTAGGTTAGTACCCCCTTTTCAGGAAAAAGAAGTAGATAAATACTTTCTTCATTTCGAGAAAATAGCTGAAAACTTGAAATGGCCCAGAGAGCATTGGACTTTGTTATTACAAAGTGTACTTATTGGCAAAGCTCGTGAAGTCTACACTTCACTGTCAGTACAACAAAGCACTGATTATGATGTGGTTAAGGAGTACATCTTGAAAGCTTATGAGTTGGTACCAGAGGCATATCGACAAAGGTTTAGGAATTGTAGAAGAGAAACTGGACAAACTCATGTCGAATTTGCAAGGGATAAAGAACAACTATTTGATAGGTGGTGCTCAGCCAAGAAAGTTGATCAAGCTTATGATAACCTCAGACAGCTCGTATTAATTGAAGAGTTCAAGAGGTGCATCCATAGTGATGTTAAAACCTATCTTGACGAGCAGAATGTGGAAACTTTGGAAAATGCTGCTCGTATGGCTGATGATTATTCCTTGACTCACAGAATTTCATTTGGCAATAAGTCGTCCTCTCAGCAGTTTTCTGGTAAAAAACCATTTCAATCTCATTCGAGTACTTCCAAATTTCACAACAGCACAACTGTTAGGAATCAAACATCTGATAAGACTGATCAGAAATCCTTATCTCTTCCTACGTGCACTTATTGTAAAACGAAAGGGCACGTTATTTCTGATTGCTTCAAGTTGAAAAATAAGCAACAGAGTAAAGACAGAGCTTTTCCAAATGCTCTTATTTCTATGAGGTCAAGGTCACGGTCTTGTATTAAAAGCAATACATTTGTTGGGTCAAACAAACCCCAGTCTGATTCTATTTTAGAGGCTTATGAACCATTCATGTCAGAAGGTTCTATATCACTTATTGGTGATTCTGCCAAACCTATCCCAATTAAAATATTAAGGGACACTGGAACTTCTCAGAGTCTTTTATTATCAGGTACTTTGCCTTTGTCTGAGGAGTCTTCTTCAAGTGAAAGTGTTCTTGTTCAGGGAGTAGAGTGCGGCTTTGTAAATGTTCCTCTCCATTGTGTAAATTTGGCATCAGACTTAGTTTCTGGACCTGTGACTGTTGGGGCAGTGACTTCTTTACCCATAGAGGGTGTTCATTTATTACTAGGCAATGACCTAGCTGGAGATAAGGTTGTGGTTAATCCACTTGTAACTGACAAGCCTTGTTTGGATCAGAAAGTTGATCCTGTCGAAACTGAAATCCCTGATTTGTACCCTGCTTGTGCAGTTACTAGAGCTATGGCAAAAAGAGCTCTTGAGAGTGATGTTGATCAGGATATTATTCCTTTAGCTGACACATGTATTGGTCAGTCTTTTGATGAGGTCACTTTTTCCTCAGGTATTGATCAATCAAATGGTATTGATCACAGTGATCCTCTTTTGGCAACTCATTCTCTTTGTCCTACTCAGGATGACAAACGACAATCCCTTGTCGTTGAACAGGAGCAAGATCCCGAGATATCTTGTTTGTTTCAGAGGGCTATTAGTGAAACTGAAGCCACACAAGTTCCAGTGTGTTACTTTGTGAAAAATGGGGTCCTTATGAGGAAATGGAGACCACCTGATGTACCTGCTGGTGATGAGTGGTCAGTGAGCTATCAAATTGTTGTTCCTAAGTCATATAGACAGGAAATTCTTAATTTAGCCCATGAAACTCCTTTAGCTGGTCATTTAGGAGTCCGTAAGACTTATCACACGATCTTGAATCATTTTTATTGGCCGAAACTCAAAAGTGATGTTTCTAAATACTGCAGATCTTGTCACACTTGTCAAATGGTAGGAAAACCCAATCAGAAGATACCTAAGGCTCATCTGCAACCTATTCCTGCATTTGATGAACCATTTAGTAGAATAATAGTAGACTGTGTTGGTCCTTTACCTAAAACCAAGTCAGGCAACCTATACTTGTTGACCATCATGTGTACATCTACAAGATTTCCAGAGGTAATTCCTCTGAGAAATATAAAAACTAAAACTATTGTGAAAGCTTTGGTGAAGTTTTTTACACTTGTTGGCCTTCCCAAATCTGTCCAGTCGGATCAAGGGTCAAATTTTATGTCTGGAATTTTCCAACAAGTTATGCATGAATTAGGCATCCAACAGTTTAAATCTTCTGCCTATCACCCTGAAAGTCAAGGTGCTTTGGAAAGATTTCATCAAACTTTGAAGAATATGATTCGATCATATTGCTTTGATACAGAAAAAGATTGGGATGAGGGTGTTCATTTGTTGTTGTTTGCTGTTAGGGAATCAGTTCAAGAGTCGTTGGGTTTTAGTCCCTTTGAACTAGTTTTTGGTCATACTGTCCGTGGACCATTGAAATTATTGAAAGAGAAACTTCTTTCAAATGAAGATTCAAAGATTAATCTTCTTGATTATGTCTCTGATTTCAAATACAAGTTGTCAAAGGCCTGTGAAGTAGTAAGAACTAATCTTCACACTACCCAGTCAAAAATGAAATTAAGGTATGACAGAAATTCACAGGAAAGGAGTTTTAAACCTGGTGACAAAGTTCTGGCTCTCTTTCCCATACCTCAGAATCCTCTTCAGGCTAAATTTTATGGTCCTTATACCGTTGAAAAGAAAGTAAATGACTTAAATTATATCATTAACACTCCTGGGAGACGGAAACAGAAACAACTTTGTCATATAAATATGTTAAAGGAATATTTTGACAAAGATAGCTCAGCTAATTATTCAGTTAATTTAGTTGTACCTGTCCCACACAGTGAAGATATCAACGATGGAATACGATCAGACTATAGTGACTCTGGTATAACCAATCTTCGGAATTCAGAAATATTGAACAACCTAGACCAGAAACTTTCACATCTACAACAACAGGAAAGAAATGAACTAAAACAGCTATTACATGACTATGAGCACTTGTTTCCTGATGTTCCAACACGAACAAGTAAAATTTATCATGACGTTGACATTGTAGATTCTGCGCCTGTGAAACAGCATCCTTATAGGATGAATCCTCTCAAACAGAACTATCTGAAGAAAGAAATTCAGTATTTACTGGAGAATGATTTCATAGAACCAAGTAAAAGTAACTGGAGTTCACCATGTATTCTTGTTCCCAAGCCAGATAATACATTCCATATGCGTACTGACTATAGAAAAGTCAACAGTGTCACCAAAACTGATTCATTTCCAATCCCAAGAATGGACGATTGCATTGATAAAATTGGAAATGCGGAATATGTCACCAAGTTTGACCTTTTAAAAGGATTCTGGCAAATTCCACTGACGGAAAGGGCAAAAGAAATTTCAACATTTGTAACTCCAGATGGACTTTATCAATATAAAGTCATGCCGTTTGGAATGAAAAATTCACCTGCAACGTTTCAACGTCTGATGAACATGATAACATTTGGTCTTGATAATTGTGACGCTTATATCGATGACGTCATTATCTACAACAACACCTGGGAAGATCATTTGGAAACCATTCGAAAATTCTTTGATCGACTCAGTGATGCGAATCTGACAATTAATTTGAGCAAAAGTGAGTTTTGTCATGCTTGTGTCACATTTTTAGGACATATTGTGGGACAAGGTCAAGTTAAACCTATAGAAGCTAAGGTCAAAGCTATCTCTGAATTTCAAGTTCCAATTTGTAAAAAGCAACTGATGCGATTTCTAGGTATGGCTGGATATTATCGGAAATTTTGTTCCAATTTTTCCAAAATTGCTGAACCTTTGACAAGTTTATTGAGTAAGAAAACCAAATTTCATTGGTCTGACAAGTGTCAGGAATCTTTTGACAAGTTAAAGGTCATGCTTAAGAATGCACCAGTTCTTTCTGCACCAAATTTTAGCCAATCATTTAAATTATCTGTTGATGCAAGTGATGTAGGGGTTGGTGGAGTATTGATTCAGGAAGACAAAAGTGGTGTGGATCACCCTGTGTGTTATTTTTCTAAAAAACTAAACAAGCACCAGAAAAATTATTCCACAATTGAGAAGGAATGTTTGGCTTTGATATTGGCTTTACAGCATTTTGAAGTGTATGTTACCTCAGCTCTTTCTCCAATTATTGTGTACAGTGATCACAATCCCCTTACTTTCATCAACAAAATGAAAGATAAAAATCGGAGATTGTTGAGATGGAGTTTGATATTGCAAGAATATAACATTGACATCAAACACATCAGGGGAAAAGACAATGTGATTGCAGATGCACTCTCACGTGCCTAGAAATGTAATATTGCTTGATGTAATTAAGTCCAGTATCATAAAACATGTTCTTATGTAATTTTGGTTATTGTAGTATTAGATGTATATTCAAAAGAAAGCTTTATTACATAAATCTTTCTTTTTCTTTATGAGGGGAGGTGTTATGTATGATGTTTATATAATATTATATATATTTTAGGAAATTATAAATGTTTCTTCACTTTAATATTTGCTTAAATCTTTATGTTTATTAGGAAAAACATGTATAACTAGTGTCCTTGAATTAGGTTGTTTTGATCAATATGTTTTCTCAATTTGAAGGTCAAGGTTGAATTTTGTTTACAGTTAGAATTCCATTAAGATGACACACATTCTAGAACATTCTGTCATGTGACCAATCTTTATATATATCATGTTTGGTGGACATTTTTTCAGTTTTGACATTACCATCAGTCTTGTAAAGAGCTATTACAGTTGTGAAAATTCATTTCAAATTCTAAGAGAGGAATTATTTTAAATATTCATTGGATTATAACAGTGCTCATAAACTTTTGGATTTTGGATTTTTAATTGACAATTTTGGAATTTATGTGAACTTATTCAGAGATTTTGGAATACTTCATTTTGACTTCAGCACATCAAGATTTCTAGTACATCAGGACTTTGGAGACCATTGGCACATAATAACATTCAAGGACACATTCTATATTTAGGACTTGTGATTAGAACAATCATTCTTATTGGATTATTAGGATTTCAAAACACATTACTGTAAGTGACTTTTTGATTTTTTCATTTTAATTATCTAGTAATAAATTGCTTGTTGATTTTTACTTGATTTGTTGGTTTCACTTTCTTTCTGTTACATTTTTCTTAGACCATAGAGTCGTAACAAATTCCTGACGATAGTATCTAGGAACTACTATTTTACCAACTGACCACTCGTCACCAACAATTACTTTAAGCAATCTCTGTTTCCTCTCAAGGACTTCACTCGTCAAGAAGTAACAAGTACCTTCTTGCGTGGCTTCAGTTTCAGTCATAGCCCCCTGAAACAAACAGGAGATATCTGAATCTCCCTGTTGTAAGACATCTATTGTTTGTCTTATTACACCCTGATTATTTTTATGAGACTTAGTAGTTGAAAGAGTATCACTATGATCAATAACAGATTGAGGAGCAAAAGTAACCTCATTAAAAGCCTGACCCAAAAAGGTGTCCGCTAAAGGAAATTCATCCTGTTCAACAACATTATTCTCAAGAGCATACTTTGCCATAGCTCTAGTAACTTCACAAGCTGGATTTAAACCAGGGATTTCTACTTCAATATGATCAACTCTTTGATCCATACTAAGCTTGTTAGTTACAAGTGGATTAACCAAGACCTTATCTTTCACTAGGTCATTACCTAGTAATAAATGGATGCCCTTAATAGGCAAAGAAGCCACTGCTCCTATGGCCACAGGTCCCGAAACTAAGTCTGATGACAAATTAACACAATGAAGAGGGACATTAACATATCCACATTCTACCCCCTGTATGAATACATTTTCACTAGTCGAAGTCTTCTCAGAAAACGGCAAAGTACTATCTAATAATAGACTTTGAGAAGCTCCTTTGTCTCTTAATATCTTAATAGGAGTAGTTGTACCCAAGTCACCAACAAGTGACACTGAACCCTTCGACATGAATGGTTTGTAATTCTTCATTATTAAATCAGACTGAGGTAAGCTAGCCTCCAAACAAAAATCATCCTTGATAATTGACCCTGACCTTGACTTCTTGATAACTAGATCATTTGGAACTGCTCTATTATAATTCCGATGCCTATAATCCAACTTTAATCAATCAGAAATGACGTGTCCCTTCATCTTACAATATGAACACGTGGGTAAAGATAAGATTTTCTGATATTCCCTATCAGAATTTTGATTCTTTACAGTCACATCAACCTGAGGTCTGAAATTACTCGAAAGAGTTTGAAATGATTTCTTAACATAAGCTTGTTGAGAAAAAGTTTTAGTTACAAATGGAACCTTGTGTATTGAAGAATATTCATCAGCTGTCATGGCTGCCTTTTCTAATGTCTCAACTCCTTTCTCATTAAGATATATCTTAATATCATTACTGACACAATTCTTGAATTCTTCAATCAATACCAGTTGTTAAAGATTATCATAATTGCCTTCAACCTTCTTAGACGTACACCATCTTGTAAACAAACGTTTCTGTTCCCAAGCAAATTCTACATGAGTCTGATTAGTTTCCTTTTTACATTCTCTAAAGTTTTGATGATGAGTTTCAGGTACCAACTCATAAGCTCTTAAAATATATTCTTTGACCACTTCATAATCAGCAGATTGTTCAGATGAGAGAGCAGTATAAACATCACTAGCTTTGCCAGTTAACACACTCTGCAATAATGAGGTCCACTTTTCTTTTGGCCATTCCAGATTCTCGGCCATTTTCTCAAAACTGAGAAAATATTTGTCTATCTCCTTTTCTTTAAAAGGGGAAACCTGTCTCATATGTTTGGCCAAATCAAAGTACGAACCCTGATTGTCATGAGAGTGCCCTTTGCTGGTCAATTCTAATTCCCTTAATCTAAATTCCCTATCTTTATCTCTCTCTCTTATCTCATTATCTTTTAATTCCTTCTCTATTCCCCTTACTTTATCCCTCTCTTGTATTTCTCCCTCTCTTAATTTATCTTCCCTTCTTTCCTGTCTTTCCCTTTTTTTATCCTCCCTTTCCCTAATATTTTCCCTTTCCTCCCATCTTTCCTGCATCTGCATCTGTTCCCATTGTAATTTGAACTTTTCAATCTCTATGTCCTTAGCTATCTGTAATTTCACAAATAGGCCTTTCCAATACAGTTTGAAAGGGCAAAGGGCATGGCTACATTCATATCACATGACATTATTCCATTATTGTACTAGTTGCAATATCGCCCAGCACTCGGTAGTATGGAGACTATTGCACACATTGACTGTAAATGTAATTTATTTGCAGAAGTATTTAAGTTAACAGTGCATTGCTGTGAAATAGTATTTTGTGAATTGGGTTCCCTTAACTTTCATTACTGTTATAATTTGATCCTTTTCCCATAGAATTTTGTCAAATTAGTTTCTTTTTTTTCATCCCAAGGCAGTAATTCATGGGATGATTTTTGTTTTCCTCATGTATTTATTTTATAGTTCGAAATGTTTAGTTCTTTTACTAATTTCATGAAACTGTCTCAAACGATTGGTGCATTGTCTGTCATGCCAGCTAGAATAGGTTATAATTTTAGTCACTTTCATTCAGTTATTGATTTGTTCACTTATAATTCTTTTAAGTTTATATGCAAATATCACATAAGTAGGTGTATAACTTATTAAATTATTAAATAAATAAACACACAAATGAATCAATTGAATATGTAAAACATATGAAATAATTATGTTAATAATTGATGAATGAATACAGACCTGTTCAGTATGCCAATTAATGTCAAAGCATTAGTGTAGTCACTAATGGCAGAATTTTGCAACATTTAAGGTTCATGCTTAAAATTAATTGTCTTGGGTGTAACTTAAGAGTGGAGATGTTGCCTTGGGGAAAAATCATGAAAAGTGCTGATAGATATGTATTTAACACGCAAATTAGATAAATGTGTATCCAAGATTGACCTCTGGGAATCAATATGGAGTTAGTGGTGGGAAGGTGTGGATGATGGGATGGAGCTTACATAACTGAGAAAAGTGTCCTTTCTGCTTTAATTTTTAAAATATTCCTGTTTATAAACTTCACTAGTCATATTTCCTGTAGGATTTTCCTTATCCGGGATCATTCCTGTGACTCAATCGCTAGATATATAGAACACATGTTTGGATTTAAATATAAAGAATACCAACATTGTGCACTTACAAAATTCTTATTTTGGTGAATTTCATGAGGCGAAATCTCATCAGAATAAGCACACCAATTGCAATGACAGTAGCTTTACTTCAGAATGGGAAGATTTTTGCCAAATATGTCAGATGCAAAAGTAATGAATTACTTGCAGTGATGGAACATGTACAACTGATGATGTTACAAGGTAGCACATGGAGAGTTCACAATACACCAATGGCATCATAATAGAGTGTATCTGAACCACCATACACAGCCTAGTTTTTTATCCATTGGTTTTGATTGGATTTCAGTCTGTGCTAACATAAATAATGTAGGATCTTGTCAACATGCTTATACACTAATGAACGAAGATGATATGCTTAGGTTTAGATGGCACAAGGGTGAAAACAGCTTTCTGGCAGTGATATGTTCTAAAAGAGCATGAGCTGTGAGGAGCATGAAAAACCTCAAATAAACACTTTTCACATGAAATTGAGTGTACCGTATTATAAATAAATACATAAAATGAAAGCAACACATTTAAATAATCGTAATCCACTGCAGTTTTGATTCATTTTTTTCTATCATAGATGAAAGCATACAAGTCGGTTACCCTCTGGTGAATGTTTCAATACTCATGAGTGCTGATGAGTTTTCATTTTTTAGGGAAGAAAATGGATCTAAACTGCAGTGGGGTATGATCAATTACATTTACTGATATTTTGTTTAGGTGTGGAAATTGTTTTTTGCTTGCTTTTATTGACTAAATTTAAAAGTCCAGGAGTGTTAAGATAACAAACATTCATGGTGGTAAGTTCCAAGAAAATTTTTATGATCTAGACTGATTTTATCAACTGCTTCTTTCCCGCAGAGCATGCTGGAATTAGACACATTTGGTGCAAGTAATGAATTTCTAACTCACCTGGCTGTAAGGCCAAGTCAGCTTGTGGTATGGCCCAGCATCTATCATGCATTGTGAGTCATACATCTACTAACAAATGCTATTTTAAACTTACTTGGAAAACCACTGAACCAGTTTTAAGAAATTCTGGCAGAAAGCATCCTGGCATAAAGGGCTTTCAAATACAAATGATGCTGATCTGCTGTCATATATGGCCACCATTACTAAAGATAGAAGAAACTTTAAATAACTTCTTCTCAAAAACTGCAGAAAAAAATTTGATCAAATTTGACAGAAAGGATCCTTGGTATAAAGACCTTTCAAGTTTGTATAAATGATGTAGATCCACCTTCACATAAGGCCACCAGTACTAAATGTAGAAAAGGCCGTCTGTTGTTCATTAGCAATACTGTTATTTTCAACTTATTCTCAAAACCCATATAACGTTTTTCAACAAATCTTGGCACAGAGCATCCTGGCATAAAGGCCTTTCAGTTTGTTACAAATGATGCTGATTTGTCTTCAGATATTGCTGCTGTTATTACAAACAGAACAGCCTTTAAATGATGACTTCTCCAAAACTGTTAAAATGAATTTGATAAAACTTTACAGAAAGCATCCTTGCATGAAAACCTTCAGTTTTGTATAAATGATGCCAATCTGCTTTCAAATGTTGCTGCAATCACTAAAACAGAATTTACTCCTCTGAATGACTTCTTTAAAACTGCTAAATATAATATGACCAACTCAAGAGAAAGCATCCTGACATGAAGGCCTTTCAGGTTTTTACAGATGATGCTGATCCACTATGAAATATGGCCACCATTACTAAAATCAGAAAAAGAATTAAAATTACTTTTCCAAAACTGCTGAATAGAATTTGACCAAACTTTATAGACAGCATCCTGGTATGAAGACCTTTAAAATTTTTACAAATAATGCTGATTCTTAATCAAATATGGCCACTGTTACTAATAGAAGAAAAGCATGCAAACGACTGTTTCCCTAAAACTGCTCAAAAGAATTTAATCAAATTAGATCAAAAGCATCATGGCATAGAAGGCTTTCAATTCTATAAAACTCATGCTTATCCACAATCAAATATGGGCACTGTTACTCAAAATAGAAAAACTTTTTAAAAGTTCTTTACAAAACCACTCAGCAGAATTTCATCAAATTAACAGAAAGCATCCTGTCATACAGGACTTTAAAATGATGCAAATCCACTATCAAATTTGGCTGACATTACTAAAAATAGAAAACAATTTAAACAATTTCTTTTCAGAAACTGCTCAGTAGAAATTGACACAATTTGACAGAGAGCTTTCTGGTAAAAAGGGTTTTCAAATTTATACATGTGATGCTGATTTGCCATCTGATATGACTGCCATTACTAAAAATAGAAAATACTTTACATGATTTCTTCTCAAAAACCTCTCAACAGAACTTGACCAGATTTGACAGAAAGCAATCTGGCATGAAGAGTGTTTTAGTTTATACAGATGATGCCAATCTGCCATCAGATGTGGCTGCAGATTTGGCTGCTACTAATGAAAACAGAAAAAACCTTTAATAACTCTAAAAGAAAGCTTACTTTGAACAAACTTGACAAAAAGTGTTCTAGCATGAAAACCTTTCAGATTTATACAAATGATACTTTTCTTCTATTGAATGTGGCTGACTTAAAGTAGAAAAACATTCCCACAGTTTTATGTACAAAAAACTGCCAAGCAGAATTTGACCAACTTTGACACATTATTATATGTGTCCTGGCAAAGGGACCTTTCAATATTGGACAAATGATGCTGAATTATGTTCCATCTGGTATGGATAAAGATACAAAAACTAGAGAAACTTTGAAACAGTTGCTTTTAGAAAATAGGTAAGCAACAGCATTGGAAGAAATTTCAATAAAAAGCATTCTACTGACCCAGAATTTTTGGTCATTTGCTCTTGCATTGGCTATAAAGCAGATGCCAGCCAGCTGAGTGATCTCAGGCCCACTTAGGGCTCCAGTTTTAAAACAAAAGTTTTAAAAAGGGATGTGTTTGCTTTTTAACAACATGTCTGGACAACTGACATCATATTTTACATATGAAAATCCCCAGCCATGTTAAACATTAGTTCTGCATCACAGACCTGAACCAAAACTTTGTTGATGGCTTGCATATGGAGTAAGAAACAAGCATATTGATTTTGGGGTCAAAATTTCAAGATCACTGTGACTGAAAGACTAAAATTGATTTCCACACAATGACATTAGTACTACATCACAAAACTAAGACAAAACTTTGTGGATGGCTTGCAATTGGATTATGGAAGAAGCATGTTGATTTTGGTGTCAAAAGGTCAAAGATCAGTATCCCAGTGACTGAAAAGGAAAATGGTTGCTGCACATATATTTCAGGTATCAACCATGTTTATCTTCACCAAAGTTTGTGAATGACTTGCACATTGGGTAAGAAAGAAGTCTATTGATTTTGGGGTGAAAAGGTCAAAGATCACAGTGACTGAAAGAATAATAATGGTTTTTGCATAATTACTTTCATTTTAGACCATGTACCTTAACCAAAGTTGGTGGATGACTTGGCCTTAAAGTATGAAAGAGGTCTGTTGATTTTGGTTTCAAAAGGTCAGAGGTAAGTGTCATTGTGACTCAAAGAAAAATTAGTTTTGCGGAATAATTTTTGTTCTAGGGTAAGTTCCTTGACGAAACATTGTTGATGCACTTCGGGTAATAAGGATGTCTATAGATTCTGGCATCTAAAGGTCAGAGGTTATGGTCATGGTAAGTTTAATAAGAAAGTAATGGTTTCTACACAGCAAGTTTATTTCCAGACCACATACCTTGACCATAGGTCCAAGTCAGTGAGACCCATTGGTAAATATTTGCCAGAGTCAATAATATCCTGCTTGTGCATACATAGATGACTTAGTGTTAAACATAGGGCAGGTGTATAATGTTCCAGTCACGGTAGCCTTGTTTGTCATGCAAAGCATTTTGAATGTTCAGAGCACTTCTAAAGTAGTGTACACAAGCTTCAATTTATTTGTTGCACTGCCGTTGTTAATATAAATAAACATGGTGTGTTTTACCCAGGCTTCTTTTTGAATGTTCTAAAATTAATGTCAGTTCATACAGGTGTAAATCAAAGAAACTAAAAAAGGTCTGGTCAGTTAGATTGCTGGAAATCATAAAGAATAAAGAAAATTGTAATTATTTGCATATGTATATGAATGACATGTTTCATGTATTTGTCACATTATGTGATGGACATTTGTTTAACATGTGTATGGGAACTTTTATATGTTTTAAACGTGTAGATCACATATGTTGCACATATTTATAACATGTGAAAATGTGTGGCAACTTTGACTGTGCAGCTGAAATTGTTTTTGTTCTTTTCTTTAAGATTGTACAGGGAAACCCCTGCTATAATGCACTTCATTATAACATGAATTCAGATATAACACTATCGTGGTGTGTCTTCCAAAATTTGACAGCAATTTCACAAATTTCTTGAATTACTCTAAAGTGCTTTTGCGCCAAAGTAAGCAAGAGTTTCATTTATTAATTTGGCAAGTTGTGATTGTTATGATTGTATCTTGAGCAAGCAAGAATAGTATAATGTAAGAAATTCTTATAGTGTTACACATCGTTTATTAATGTATTGTACCCATGATTTTAGGTCAAAAATGATAATTAATTGTGAAAAATGCTGTTACATGTATTGTTTCTAAAATTGATGGTAATATTTTTGTTTTATTTTTATAGGTCATGATTCAGTGGCCCTAGCAAAAGATAAGGTCTTGATTCCAATGAAAAGGAAGAATTTTATTAGCTTTTACTCTAGGACAGAAAGGACAGAAAGATTTGATATACATGGGATCCTGAGGGACTGTTTATCTGTATATATCAAAAACATACCTGGTATGTATATGCCACAAAGTAGATACTTAGCTATATAGTATGGACCTTATCTAAATGTATGAAATAAGATTGTTGATCCACATGAAATATTTTTTATTGATAGACACAAATGTATGGGCAGATTCAGAGCGGGGTTTGGTGGTGGGTGAGGAGTTCAACCAAACCTCTTTTCCAGTCAAGACAAAAAAACAGAGAAATGTCATCATTGGATACAAAAATAAAAAACCTTTTAAAATTCAAACTACTTAAAAAAAATATCCTAGACGGACCCCAGAATGTTCTAAATGTATGATAGAAGACCTAAAATCACTCTTTGAAGTAAATAACAAAAGAATAATAAATAAAATAAATGAATAAATACAAGTCAGCAGTCTTTTTACATACCTGCCATAAGGCAGAGCATATCATGTTATGACATCCATCCGTTTGTTCTTTGATTTGCACACAACTTGAGTTATCTACCATGTACAGTTATCACACTTTGTAAATAGCTTGCAGTTGGGGTAAAGAAGAAACCAATTTCAGGCGTTGAAAATTTTTTTTCCTGATCCTTGGGTCCCAATTTTTTTTAATCGGGTTTATGCTGAATCCAGTCCAATGGCGCCTGGGTCAAAACACGTCATGGAAGTGTCAACAAGCATGTAGTATAGTACATATTATTTCCACATAGTGCAGTACTTAGTTAAAATGGGAAATGTATATAAACCCCTGCAAATTTTCTTTCCCATCTATATACCATATGGACAAAGGGAAGAAACTCTTGCATATTTCCTCCCCTTACTACTCCTAGGAGGCTACCCATTAACCAGATGTTTACCAATTTAAGTTTTCGCTGCGGCACGATCAACATCAGCCTGCACTGCCTCATGATATCAAATAAAACGGACCCTCATCCAAGCATTACATGAGGGGCATTCTTTGAATACCAGACAAAGCTGGAAGGGTTCAATTGACATTTCAGTTCAGACGCCGACTGCACGTTCTACTTCAAAGAGAATGAAAGAAAAGTCACCTTTGACCTGTCCTTTGTCCTTACCAGTATAAAACCCAGTGTTGCCTGTGTCATGTCCTCTATTCAAAGAAAAAGATATTTGTTGATGAAAAATTCGGGCTGGATAGTAACATCAACTATGTACAATGAATATCTAAAAAGAGTGTGAATTGAACCCTTCCAGCTTTGTCTGGTATTCAAAGAATGCTCCTCATCTATCACATTCTGAGTAATGTTTGGATGATGGGTCCATTCTTACCCTTACCAGCAAATCTGTTCAGGGTTCAATTGGCATGCTTCAGAGATCGTCAACAAAAAGGTAGTAAAAAACAACTGTAGCCAGCTCACCTGTATTTTCATTATTTATGTCAAAACAAGTTATGAGAATAGCACACAGATAAAGCCCACAGATAAATTGGATCCTGGACTCCAGTAGAGCAGCCTCTAGAAAGTTGACAGAAAGATATCTGGAAAGGGCCTCTGGGCTTTAGCTTGCTCTGTACTTCTATAATAAAATTTATGAAATGTCTTAGCAGAAGACCAAATGTCAGTATCCAGTATTGTTTTTAAGGTCAGTCTTAGGTTTATAGGCTTTTGAAGTTGAAGCACTCCTTGTAGAATTAGCTTTGAACTGCTTGGTATCAATTTCAGTATTTGTTAAAATGTATTTCAGCCATCTTGCTAATGTATCTGTTGCAAAACTAATGGCTTTGTCGGTCATCAAGGCCTTGATGTTTTTAACAATGGTAATATTTGGAATGAAACATTGTTTTGTATTTTCATGTTATCAAGATTCAACAATATCAGGGTTTATGCACTTTCACCTGTTTCTAAGGCCATCAAATATGCTAATTTGCATGACAATCTTTCACTGACAACTGTTCTAAAGGATACAATGGTGACAACTACTTTAAAACAATGGAAACATTTGATGTTTTCTGTATATCTTGGTCTTGGTGGGTTTAGATAGTATACACCTTTCACGAACCTTGACATGAATTGGTTGTTAATAAATGAGTGATTACCGACCAAATCTAAAGTTTGAACTACATGGATTTGTGTGTGTTGACAACACTGTATGACTTTCCTGCATCATGTAAGTTTGTCAGATAGTTAACAAAATCTTCTTCAGAGGGTTCATGGGAATTGCAATTGTATTTAGAACACCAAAGACACCATTTTCACCATGCAAGGTCGTATTGTTTACATGTAGATTTCCTCCATGACCCAATGATACATTCTGAAGCTCTGTTTGAAAAACCCTTGTTACTGAGGGCTGACCTGACAAATGACACCCTACTAATCTCATCTTCCCTCTGAGTGGGTGTTTCTGTCCGTCGCACAAATGGATCAACAGATGAACCATTTTTGGCAGAAGTACTGGTTTGTCTGCAAACATTGGTTATTAAGAGAGGAAACTAAGATTGAGTTTTCCAAAGGGGAACAAGCATAAGAACCTTGTTTACCTGTTTGACTCTAGGATTCGGTTGATCAGCCTGATAGGAGCAAAAATATAAATGGAATCATACTGTGCTCAATTTAAAGATAAGGCATCAGTTGCAAAAGCATGAGGGCCTGGATGCCAAGGAACATACTTATCAATTTGATGATTGGCCCTAGATGCAAATAGGTCAATTTCTGGAAAGAAAAAATGTCCACTCAATATAAGAAAAATATATGAATTCCGTTTCCATTCCGCCAATTTCAGAAAAAAGCAGGATAATTTGTCAGCTTGAATGTTAGTTTCCTCTGGTATATGAACAGGAGACAGATGTATTTCTCTTTTAAAACCCCATAGTAATATTTCTTTGGTCAATCTATGCTTGGAACTATCTGAGCTACCAGCTTTGTTAATGCACCAAACAACTGCAGTGTTGTCACTCTTGATGCAAATATGCTTGTGGATTATCCCAGTACACAAACTTTTCAAACCAAATTGAACAGCTATAATGATTCCAAATAATTTATGTGGAATTTTTTCTGCTTCTCTCGATCTGCCACCAGTTTCAAGATGATTCAAATGTGCACCCCAACCTGATCAGGATACATCAGTACACATGTAATACTTGTTGGTCGAATAGCCTTCCCATTCATGTTTTTCAAGTTAGACAACCACCAGTGAACTTAAGTTTTGCCAGCCTCCGACAATGTCATCATAGCATTATAGTTACCCCTACATATGGCCAGGGCTACTACATTTGGCCAGGGCTAGGTTCTTGCCCCGGGCTAGGTTCTTGCCCCTATCCAGGGCCCTATAATACAGTTGTGCCAAGCGAACAGCTTTCACTGAAGATGTAAACATACTAAATAAGCTTGCAACATCTTATTTTCACTATCATCTCTGTCAACAAAGAAGTGCACATATCTAGAATTTTCTTAATTTTCTCTTGTTCCAATAATTCAGTCAACTCGAGGGAGTTTACTTTCTGAGATGGAATAAGAACAGATTTGTTTTCATTGATTCAGAACCTAACCTTTTGAAGAGAAGTTATTCATTATTGCATCATTCAAACACTTGCTGATTGTTTGTGCCAGGACCAAAGAGTTGTCTATAAAATAAAAACAAATTACACCATTGGATCTCACAAAAGCAAATACAGGCTTCTGAATTTTGGTGAAAATTCTGGGACTTGATGCTAGACCAAATGGAAGAACACAAAATTGATACATCTGACCACTCCAGAAAAATTTCAAATGTTTCAAATCAATTGACACAAAAGGTCTCCTTTTTGAATAGAATCTAAAATAGTGTCAATGGTTTCCATTTTGAAATATTCAACAAATCTGTTAGAGATTTCAGATTTATAACAGGCCTAAACTTCCCATTTTTCTTTTCAACCAAAAATAAGATGGATATGAACTCACCAGGTACATGCCGAGTGCGTTCAATGGCCCCTTTTTTTAATAGTTCATAAATTTCAATATCCACTAGTTCACACTAGAATGGTGAAAATTTTACAGGTTTTGGAATAAATTGTTGATTTGGCTCTTCCAAAAATTGAATCAGTTTTTTCCATTCATGTAGACAGGAAGGTACATCAGCATTACACAAAGACTGATAAGATGGTTTGAGGTATTTGCACATGAAATTTTGCCTCTGAAGAGACAACTCCCTAAAAGCACCCTCAGAATTGTCAAAACTTGTATGATAGCCATCTCTATTTGAGATATTGACAAAGTTTTCTCTTGCAAACCAGAAGGCTAAAATTGGTACAAAACTAAGCCCAACAAGTTTCTGGATATCTTGAAGGGATTTATCCCACAGCGGACAACATTCTCCAAATTTTATGATTGGTACTTGGTGGGATGATAAATTTACAATTTGCAGGGACTAAGATTTTATTATCCTGAACATTTTTGGACAGATTGGCCTTGCTTTTAACCACAGTGGATAAAACAGATTATACAGAATCATCAATCAAAGGGCAAACACCTCTTCCTTGTTAAAACTTGAGTGAAGTTTCAACCTTGGGGCTTCATCCCACTTTTGCATGCATTTATTTTTAAATTGCACTGTGTTTGGATTGAACTCACTGAGTTCTACCAAGTGCTGGCTATGAGCATCAAACACTACAGTGGTAGATGTAAATGCAGCTGGAGCTACATTCTTCTTTACCTTTGTTCCTAAAGTCATTATAGTCTCATGAAGCACTGCAAGTTGGTCTTTTGTGGTCAACCCCCTTTTCATACCTGTTTTTTCCATCTTTTTTACATTTTGGCGATTTCTCAGCTGCGGCCGAATTGCAAATGTTTTGAAAACCCAGTTTGCTATTTTTAGGATAGCTGGAAGCACCTTCTGACTGCATCTGCACAAATATGGATTCATTGGGCAAACACCAAGGGTTGACCCCATTGTGCAGTTTTCTGTAGTCGAGTAAACAATATTTTAACTGGTGAAACATGTGAAAAAACATTCCTTGAGAAAGAAGGCACTGCCTCCTTTCGGCCACTCGTTTTGACAACTTCTTCCCTCATAGTAACAGGTACCTTATTATCTGAAAATCCATCAAAATTTTTGTCAACATCTGAGTCATAAAGACTCAAAATGTCAGAATTATCCATGTGGGATAGGAAGACTCAACACAAAGTTAAACAACAATTGCAGGAGGCAAAATGACAAAAATGGTAAGAAATGTTTTAAATTGTAGTTAAACTTAAATTTTAACACGTGCTGAAGTCGCAGGTATCACAATAGCTACATGTCCGTGTACATCTGTAGTGCTAAACTGAAGGAGAACATGGTACGGGCAACACTGGACTTTATAGTGGTAAGGACAAAAAGTAGGTCAAAGGTGACTTTTCTCTCATTCTCTTTGAAGTAGCACATGCAGTCAGTGCCTGAACTGACATGAAATGCCAATTGAACCCTGAACAGCTTTGCTGGTATAGGAAAGAATCAGCATTATTTCAACCCATCCATCTATAAAGTTGGCATAGTGTTATCTATATGTGTAAATAGTACATAACTGGTGTAACTCCACTTCAGTTGGCGAATTAGACCAGTGAAAGGGTTTTCCTTTTATATTTTATATATGATCCCTTCTGGTACTACATACTGACTTAATCTACATTATGGTTAACCTCATAAGTGAAATAAGTGGACCTCAGAGAATTTCTCTGAGAATCATTCTAGGTTTGATGCTGAGCTAAACTTCTTGTTAGATTGTTGTCAACTGCAGATATTTATCTATCTTTGCTATACAAATGAAAATGCACAAAGCCTAAATTCTGTATTCTAATTATAACAATACATCCGCTCTCCACACACACCCATTGTAACATTTAATTTGAAGTAGAAGTAGAATTTCCAAAAAGGTCATATTAGTGAGAAATTACATGTAAAATATGAGCTAAATATATTTAAAAATTATGCCCAAGCTACTTAAATCTGTCTTAATAACATTACTGAAAAAGCTACAGATTTCACACTTCACAACGAATGGTTCCAAAACAAATGTCATCTGTTAAGAGGAACTTGCTATCATGATTTATTGCAAGCCAGCAAGCATATAATTCCCACCAGTAATGTTTTTTCTTGTTTCACTGGGCGTAGCAACTAGTTGTAAATACCCCGCTCTGAGGCCACAGTGAGCTCAGGATAACACCACATTTAACAGGAATCACAGCGAGTTACTGAAATTAACAATAAATACAAATTTAGCCACCTATCATTGCCAACTATTATACAATAAGAAATAATTAACTTTTTCAAGAGAGTTTAGAAAATTATATAAAAATAAATCTTTTCATTTAAGGCATAGTTAACTACATTACAACATGAAATAACAAAATTTGACACTATAGTCAATGCATTTGCTACTTGTTGATATAAATATTTATGTGAATTTTTTGCAGTTTGTGAACTTTGCTTTACTGACCTTGCGCTTCAACATGTTTCGTTGGTGCTCGTTGTTGGCTGCTTTTTTGTGCACCTTATTTATGTATTTCACTTGTTTAGTAATGAGTGTTATTATTGTCATATGTGAACACTTATGGGTCGTTATTTTTTTGTTTTGTCATTCTTGTCATTTCAGGTTAAACATGATGATAAAATGTTTGAAGTGCAAGAGGTTTTAAGTCAGTGAGGATACATACGATATGTGCCTAACCTGCACTAAGTGCTACTTCACTGTGCAATGTGGTCAGAAGAGGTATCATCCACAGTTCTGCGCAAGAGCTTGAAGAGTAAAGAGAGACAAGTCAAAATTGACAGAAAATGACATCTTGAGTCTTGCCAGAAGACATCATCAATAATGAGTGTATTGATGGATGCCACAATGGTCTACACACACCCCAATTGAAAGTGATGTGTACAATGCCAGCTGCAAATGTTACATCTGGCAGCTTGAATTGTAGGAACAGTGTGCATTAGAGTTGCCAGTGCTGCACCAGTTGCAATGCAGAGACTTGTGTAGGAAATGATGCATTTGCTGGTCTCGGGGGAATTCTGTCCCTCCATTCATTGCATATCTCCAATAGTGCCATGTCAAGCAGATAGTACAACTGCTCAGCCAGATTTACCTTTTCACTAGCAACCAGAAGTTCATTGCATTGGTGAGCCATGCCTCAAATCAGCTGGACGTTTCATTGTATGCAGAGTCTTACAGGGATATTTGAATTGGTCCAACTGTTTGTCACCCATTCTGTCCAGCTGGTCTCTGAGCTGACCATCCAGCAGTCTGCCAAGACGACCATCTAGCCACATGTCCAAAACACTTTCCAGCTGCCCTTCCAGCCATCCATACCAGCAAGACAAGCCAAGTTGCTTGTCTGACTGTGAGTTCAACTAGTGAATCCATTGTTCACAGTTTTTCCAATGAGTAGATACCATGTCACACACAAGGACGATGGCACTGTCTCATCCATGCTGCCAGGTATGATCTACTCCGATCCCACCATGGAGTGGACAGAATTTTACTACGTTGAGTCAATGGGAGTCTATGGCCTGTATTGCCAAAATAATTAATAGGGCCACACATGATTCTATGGCTAAAATTTGGCAGCTTTGGGCAATTTTGATTTAGTGAATGAGATACTGTTCTCCACTCATCTTCACTGCAATTGCATCATTTTATGATTCTGTGATCAATACCCTTTGGTATGCAATTGCTGTTTGGCAGTAAAACTGAGGATTGCATTTAGATGACATAAGACTCAACTGTACTGGAGTGATGATTGTTGGCAAAACCAGAAAAGGCTAAACACCACCCAACAGCAGCAATTTCAACTTGTGTCTAATTTCAGGCATCAACAGGCCCAACAATTGTGGTGGGACTTCAATAGAAGGGGATAGAAAGCAAGGTTTCTCCTTCTCCAAGCCTCGCAACAACTGCCAGTGACTTGCCACCCCAGCCACCCTCCAACAACTTGCCTGTAGGTGCCAGACTCTTTCATTTTTGCCAGGCTTGAATCAACTATTTTTTGAAAAATGAATGGGTGAAATCCAGGTTGTCTCAGAGAGGCATTGGATTTTGTCTATTCAGCCCCCATCCCCTTTTGTCTTCCCTTTCAATGATGGACATTCTCTCCAATTTAGAGAAGGCCGAAATATTTGCAGAAGATCTGCTCTTTACTCAACAGGCTGGGAGCAGATCAAATTCACAAACCAAACTGTCTGGGCTTATGGAAAGCTCAGGATGGTTTTAGAGGTCAGATATCTTAACAAACATATAGCACACAGAGATTCAAAATGGAAATGGCATTTGCGATAAGTTAAGATGACACCCATCAAAAAACACATGGTGAATTCATCTTTGGTGAAGGGCAGGAACAATCTTCTTTCCCTTTTATTTCAGCTGGGGTTTCTAGTGAATTGGGAGAATTCAGATCTCAACCCATTCCATCGTGGTGTCCATCATGGTATGGAGTTTTTGACCAATCTCAACCTCATTTGCCTCCCACTTGTACATATGGCATGGATAATTAAGCTCATATAGTCAGTTTCCTCAGGGAGTGGATTTCAGTGTTAGAACTTTTGCAACTCCTTGGCTTGGTAAATGTGTTGGCTCTTTTGAGTATTATTGGCTACCTTTCCATGTGCCATTTGCAGATAACCCTATTGGTCATGTGACACCCATTTTTCAGCTGATTTGATCGAGTTATGTTCTTAGCCAAAACCAGACTATTCTTGCATCAGTTCCATGACAGACAATGGATCATAGAAGGAATTCCTCAGGAAAAGCCCCAAGAGGATGTTATGGTCTGCATGGACACCAGTTTGTATGGTAGAGGAGCCACCTGTTGCCCTGCTTCATCAAACCCAGTTGCATTTGGGACTTGAGGAGATGTTACATCATATCAATCTTCTGGAAATAAAGCCAATAGTAAATGCATTTAATTTCTGGAAGAATGAACTCTGCAGAATAGTAGTTCTCATCATGCCAGACAACTCGGTGGTTGTAACCTATTACCACAAGCATAAGGGGATGAAATCATCCAACCTATGCAGTCTAGTCTGGGACTTTTTGCATTGGTGCTCCTAGCTAAAGATCATGATTCAGATCAGACATATCCCTGGCAGGCTTAGTGTCCTAGCCAACTCACTGCTGAGGAGGGGCCAGACCTTTAGCACTGTGTGACCTGTTCATCTGTTGGTCTTTTAGAAGATTTGTGCACTTTGGGGACATTCAGTAATACACCTTTTTGTGATGAGGTGCAAGCACAAATTGCCCACCTTTGTATCTTCAGTGCCAAACACAGAAACCTGGGCTGTGGATGCACAGTCAGTCAG
Organism: Margaritifera margaritifera; assembly: GCA_029931535.1. Classification (NCBI taxonomy): domain Eukaryota; kingdom Metazoa; phylum Mollusca; class Bivalvia; order Unionida; family Margaritiferidae; genus Margaritifera; species Margaritifera margaritifera. Next base: position 871,346 of record JAQPZY010001285.1, read on the forward strand.
CTGGGAGGGGTTTTGGAACTACACATACTTCCCTACTTCTCTGGTATCAAGGACAATACAGAAAATGAGGGGCCAGAACTGCAAAGTGATTCTGATTGCCCTACTCAGGTGGAACAAATCCAGGATGAACAGTCTGCTCCATCTAGCAATAGTCATGCCCAGGAAAGTCCTCGCAAAGCCCAACCTGCTCAAACAGCCATGGTCCCAGGTGTCTCTTCCATGCCGGAACAGGCTTTTCCTTTAAGTCTGGCTCTTGTCAGGAGAGATTTGTATAGAAAGGAAAATAAGCTTTCAGTTGTGGAAAGAATCTCACGAGTTTTGAGGCACTCTACTTTAAAGGCTTAAAAATGTTAGAGGCAGGTTTTAAGGGACTTATACAGGGTCAGCAACATTGTTCCTTTGAGTGCCTTAATCCTGCAGTTGGCTATCTTTTTCTCTAGCTATTTGTGGAGAAAAACTAAGCCCCTATTACTATCAGACATCATGGTGGAGGGGATATTGCTCATGATAAGGATCTATCAGACTTGCTGGCCAATTTTGACTTGAATAGGCACATAGATCTCTCACTCAATTTCCTAAATGGAATCTTTGACATGGTTCAGCTAAGATAATTTTGAGCCTTTAACCCAAACTGAAGCTGCTCTCCTATAAAACATGTTTTACAATAGCCTTAGCTTCACCATGAAGAATGAGCAAATTGCATGCATCTCCAGTTTAGATTGGATGGTTCTGTGGTCCTAATGATGAAACTTGGCAAAGTAAAGGGTAGTCAATTGGCATTATACACGACCCAGTCCATGCTATCAAGCACTACTTAAATTGCACAGATAAAAGTCTTGGGGCTAAACAATGTTTGTTTTTTCCAGAGAAGGCAGGAAAAGAGGATATAACTCCTCAAGCCCTTGCATAATAACTGAAGTGGGTAATGTGCTCAGTGTAATCTGAGATCTCAAATGGTCAGATACACTTTATGAAGATTTCAGCTCAGGTGATTAGAGTGAGCTCAGTGCAAGGCTCATGTATGAACACAATGTTTTTAATCCATTTGTTTTAATCAGTTTACTGGAAAATTTCTCACTTTTATTCCTCATAGTTTGCCTCAGTGAATTACTGAAAATTATTTACTTGTGACATACTTTCAAAAGTTTAGCTGGAAATAAACTTCAAATGTGAGGTGCGGACTTCTTACTCATGCCATTTGTATCAATGGTTATGATGTCCCAATGAGTGCACTTTGATCTTTAATCCTTTATGACATTATTGTTCATTTATATTTTAACTGTTACAGTTTGCACAGTGTATTTATTTGTTCAATATGGAAACAATCTACACAACTTTTAAAATTTTCTCGACTGTGAAACTGACAAGTGAGACTTAATGTTTTTTTAAAATAATATACCTGATAAGTAGAATGATGCATATTAGCATAGCGATTATGTTGAATAATTCACCTGTGTCTGACCTTAAGAAAACTTACTGGTTAACTGTACTCACTTGTAAGTTTTGTGGTCTTAGGCAATCGTTATTTATTCAAAGTAGTATTGGTGTGATTTGTTCTAGCTCAGTCACAAACACACTTATTTTCATTTTAAACGATGAACACACTATGATCCCTGTCTCAGCCACAAAATAATTTATGTCCATCTTTGAAAATAAACAGCCTGCCTCATGTGCTAAGTGCTTTATATTTTTTATTTTCAACATACACCTTATAAAGCCACATAAATAAATGCATAAAATCTACAATTATAATTTCCACATCCCATATTGCGCTAAATCCATTTATCAAGTATCAACAGTTAATCATGATCATCATACTGACAATTATCAGCATTGGACACACAACATTCAACTATTATCATCCAAGGCAGTGTCATGCATGCAGTCCAATACTTTTGTAGACACAACCCATAATCCTACTGAAAGATTATCAAATGTATTTTCAAATGTACAAAATAAAATTTAAAACTTTAGACAAATAAACAACGAACTTAAAATTTTAAATAAGTAATGAGCGGTGCACCTTACCCTTGTCCAGCGACTCATTTTAATGCTCAGTTAGTAAAGAAATTGCAAACACATATAAAGAGACAACAATATGCTACACAGAAAACAATTATGTATTTTATGTACAATGCATAGAACCTTTTAGACAATTACACATTAAAATTAGACAATGGTGATGCAATGAACATATATAGAGCACATTGTGATATAAAATACTGGCAAAATGAATTAAATTGGGCAGTATGAATGGCATTATCAGGATGTGGAATAGCATATTGGCATGTAAATGATGGTAGCATGCCAGAATTAGTAAATCGATGTATAGGTTCCATATATACTTTCAGATCCAAAATATGTCTGAATACAAAATACATTACCTAATGATAAATAATTTATTCCAAAACAAAGTAATATAGAGCTAAAAAGTTTAACATAATCTGTAATGACTTGAATATTTCAAATCATCAACTATAATTACATAGCTGGAACTGTTAAATACTAGAGAAAAATGACTGCTGAAAAAATAAATTCAGTGCTTGCAAGTGATCTAAGAGGATGGACTTTTTTATTTCTTCAAAATAGCAATGGACTGACAGAAGCAGGAATATTGAGATTAAACAAAGTATAAAGTCTTATGTGATTTGTGTTTTAGATGGTCAGGTACAAAATAGAACATCCATTATGCAGCTTGTTTCAGCTGTACAAGACACTGTAAAAAAGCAGTCGATTGAAAATTTAATTTTGGGTGAACAAAGATATAACTCAGATGAATACATTTCATTAAGATTTCAGCAATATATTTCAGATTCAAAATTTAGGCTAAACTGTGCTATTGGTGCTGGTGGTGTATTTTTGTTACCCAGTGATACGGTGATGAAAGAAAGTAGTATATTAGGTTATAATAAAAGTTTGCAAAAGTAATCGGATAAATTCATCCAAGGAAGAAATAGTACTGCTATTAATACTGACATGGTAAAAAACATGGAATTCCAGCAGCTGTTAAACAGTTTATAACAATTCATCAGAAGATAGATTACAAATTCATTGATAGAGAAGAAGATAATGTGCATAAGAATTATGTAACCAAGAAGGATGAAAACTGTGAGAGTCTTATAATCACAGTGGCATGGAGTATGTCTGAGTATGTCTCATAATTTAAAAGATATAAATCACGAAACAAGTAAAAAGCTTTTTTTAATTATGATAATGGTTGCAGGAGCTGATATAATGTACTTTTTAAGTAGACTTCTTTTAACTTTCCTAGGAGCCCATTTTCTCGTTACCATATAAAAATCTTTTTGTAAAAGTGAAAAGAACAAGCTCATAATGCAAAAATTGGCAAAATGGTATTATCAGCTAATAAAGAAATAGCTTTTCCAGCTAATGTAAAAGGTCAGCTTATTACACTGCCAGTTATACCAGTTAATGATGCTGCTGCCTTTTTAGCTAACTCCAATAAATAATGACATTATTTTTCTTGCCTCTTTTTAGTTTGTCAATGAATATAACTATATTATCTTTATCACCACCACCACCAGCACTTGTTCCTCCACTTCCTCTTAAATCTTTTACAAAATTTGCTACGATTATTCCAACAGTTGCTGCTTTCATATCTGTAGCTGTGAAAATTACACCAGTTGTTACTCCTTTTTCCTTAAAAAGTTGTTTCAGTTTTTCACCTAATGGTACTTTTTCTTTAACAGTTGAATCAATGTTATTATACTTAATCAGATACACAGGTGTCCCAGATATCCTCAGAGTTAGGGCACATAACCTGACACCATGTTTATCCACATGACTGCCTTTTAGACCAGAACAAGACAGTTTTATTAGATTAGTAATACATGTATATATTCTTATAAACCAATCTATATATCACCCTTCTGTGCATATTGTGTTTGTTCAATTGTATGTGTCTGTGATTTCATTAGGATCTTAAAGTCATGCAATCAAGTTTTTAAATTTTAGTACACAAAAAACATTCAAGTCTTTACTATGCTTTGAGTACTCTCTAGACAACTTAAATTATACAATGTATTGCTGCACTGTTAGATTAGTGCACATATTTAATCAATGAGATCATCTATTTATGGTATCACACACTTTGGTTATTGACCTTAAGAATCGGTACTGTAATGAAATGCTGCTGTTTTCACATAAGTTATACCATTTAAAACTTAATTTAGCGAAGTGTATTTACCTCAACATCTCAGCATGCAAACATGTCAAGATAAATTAGTCCAATTTTAATGTCCAATATTGTAATGTCCCCTGTTGAAGACAGCTTACACATCATGATACAAGAAAGTGTATGCAGGCAAAATTACCATTTGTTTTTTGATCTTGGATATATATGAAGTAATTGGACTCCAGGCATGATGCTGCCAGAGATGATAATAGTTGAGTGTTGAATATTAAATGTTCATAATAGTCAATTATCACTAGGATGACAACCATTAACTGCTGATATTTGGTTATTGGATCTACAGGCGGTAGAGGACAAGGAAATTACAATTACAGATTTTAAAATTTATTTTTGTGGCTTTGTAGGCTCTATGGCACACTTACAAAGCTCAAAATATAATGTTGAAACTAAAAGAAAGTAATTCTTTAGCGCAGGGAGTTAGCTGAGAAATCAAAATAAGGTATTTTGTGGCTGAGCTGGGAAGGTGGGGATGTGTTGGTTTTTGAAAATTAAAACAAGGGTGAGCTAGAATGAATGACGTCAATACTACTTTCAGCATGATTGCTATGCAAAAATGCATTACCTTCTGTATAATTAAGTGTTAGAATAGCATTTTGGTGGTGAATACAGTATAATTGCAGTAGTTTGCTAAACAATTGATTTTCATGTTTATTTTAACTATTCTTTATAGTATATACTGTATATATCTCAATGTATTTATACCATGGGAGTCAAAGAAAGTGCAAAGTTTGTATCCACTTTTTTACCCTTTTATTACAGAACTTTATATGTACAGACGTGTCAATTCTTGGATTTCATAATGGATTTTATAATGTAATATTTCATGAAATTGTACACTAAGCGCTTTTATTTTTAACAACTGTAAAATATTTCTGTACTGTTAATTCACTAATTTGTTTGGGTGTATCAATTTTTGTGGATTTCTTGGTTTCTGCAAACCATAGTCATATGCAATGAACAAAAGTCATTCCCTGGAGACAATAAGATCCCTTGTGCTTTAGTCATAAATTTTAGTATTGATGAAAACATTTTTGTTAACTGATTTTTTTTAATGCACCTGAAAATTTTGGAAAGTCATATATATACAGTGAAACCCCGCTATAATGCGATCGTAACGTGGCTCCCAAATTTTCATATATTCTTTTGCACATGAATTTTTTTTTTCAAAGTACGAGAAATAGTGTATAAAATGTGTATATTACAGTATTATTTGGGGACGAGATCGCGTATGAATTCGAGTATAATATGTTTGTGGCGTGGTTACTAACATTTTATATACATGTATTTTTCTCGTACACGGAATTTTTTTTTTTAAGTACGAGAAATAGTGTATAAAAAGTTTATTATCATTTTGTGGAAGAGATCACGTATGAATTCGATTGTGGTGTGGCTTCTGAAATTTAACAATTTCACCAATTTCTTGAAGTGTTATGCCAAAATAAACATTATTGGAAATGTTACTTATTACTGATTCATGATTAAAGCCAGTAAGTCTTCTTTGTGTTTGTCTTCAATTCATGATATATACAATCATTGCTCAAACAATAGCCAACATGTGTTTCTTCTTTAACTGCATACACAACCAAGCACCAGACAATGCGATGGTTGATCAAAGATTGTCATATGTGGGTGCTTACGTAGAGACTGAGCTTGGGCAGCAAGATCACAGGGAGTTCAAATAACCACTCTCTGTTACTTGGCACTGAACAAGTATCAAACTCGTGGCTCAATCAAAGAGTTGTTACGTGGGAAAACAAAGAATGGATTAAAGTCAAAAATGCACAGGAAGTTGTAGAACTCTGCTTGACACTGAGCAAGTATTAAATTTGCGGCACGATCAAAAGGATTGTCAACCTGAAAACAGAGCGAGTACTGCCTTTACAAGCCAAGGGCTTTTCAGCCCACATGCACTGGCAGATAACTTGGGAAATATCATGTGGGAATTAAATCTGACTTATGGAAAAGGAAAATACAAATTAAATCATAACTTTCATTGCATCAAGCGCTGTTTATACAGCAAAACAAAAATATTAATACAAATACAGATCGTTCGGACTTGCATACAAATGGAAGTAATATACGTGCTAGTAAACAAAGTTGACAGACACTACACAAAGGGTTGTCATGTGGGAAAGCAAAGACGGATTGATATCAGATAGTAAACGGTGTTGTTACCCTATTCATGCTATACATTAGGCGTGTATACGTTGTTCTCTGAATAAAGTAAAATATAGTAAAACCCCGCAATAACACGACCCCGCTTTTTCCGCAATTGATTTTTATGGACCCCAAAAATCGTGTTATTGCGGGGTTTCACTGTATATATATTTATAATATTTCTCTCAATTGATAATACTAAGAGGGCTAAGTGTCAAAAGAATGGGGTGGGTTTATTATTAGACAAAGATAATATTTGCTAAAGGTTTTAAAAAAGGGGGTCTTATCATCAAGCATAAACTTATCATAGGATAACTATATTTTGAAAGCTTGCAGTGTGGATACATCTTAGTATGCTGGTGTGTCACATACTTGATCACTATGACATACTGTTTAGCTAGGGTTTATTATGAATTGTGAGTCCATGTTCAAATTCTAATACCTTTCAGCCTTTGCCACCAAAGTTGCAATATGGGTACATCTTGGAATAAATATGTTACACACACATTAGAACTTGATCACTGTGGCCTTCTTTCTGAAGTTTATTCTAGATCAGTGGTTTCCAACCTTTTTTTGCTGCGACCCTAAATTGGCCACCAAAAGGAACTCCCAGCCCTCAGGCTTTTGATATGATTTTCTCTGATGAGCCTTTGCGACCCTACTTAGTACTCCCTGTGACCCTGATTTGGGTAGCGACCTGAGGTTGGGAACCGCTGTTCTAGACTGTTGAAAATATTGATTTGTGCATGGCCAGAGACATGCATATCTTGAGAGCTTCTGGTTTTATACTGGAAAGAAACGATCATAGATCTTACATAAGATTTTCTTTTTCTTCAGTCGTGAGAAAAAGGTTCTGCAAAACATTTTCTGAAGAGATTAAAAAGATCAGCCATATGACGTCAACCACAGACTATACAGAAGCTTTGGCTTTATTTGGCCTTGAGAATCCAAACCTACTAAAGCTGCTGACTGAAGTTTTGTACACACAGCATGATACCTATGACTTCTTCATTGAGGTTGCATCAACATGTTCCACTCTGCTGGAGACCTTTATGGCTTGTAAGTATGCATAGTTGACACTGATTGCTTTTAATCAGCAAACAATTGAAAATTGAGAGAATGGCATGAAATGACTGAGGCTTTCCCTAATAGAGAATACAGTATATTGAAAAATATTTAGCAAAAATGTGCACCAAAGACATTATAAACAATAGGGAATCCAAGGAAGCCAGACCAGTGTACCATTGTGCATTATATATTAATATGTAAATAGTCTATGTACATGATTCCCAAGCCATTCACTTTTTGCATCCTCTTTCCTGTCTATAATTGCTACCTAGTATAAATGTCGTTATTGTGGCCAATACATAGTCAATATTCTTTCTGGCACATCAGGTTTTAAATGGTTTATATCTCCTTAAATTTTCAAACAGAAATCACTGTTTTGTTCTTAGTTAATATTATTAAAGGCACAAAACCTATCAGCATTAATGACAAAAAAGATTATCAGAAATTTTGAATGATATTTTCTCTAAAAGTCATCATGTTCTTGAAATAAATCTAAATTATTTCAACATATAGAGTTGACAAGAGCAGCCCAGTTTCTTTAGCCACTGCACTTCATCAGTGCTAGTGATTATACAAGGGGCAGAGTAACAGGCTAAAGCAAGATATCTGTGACATAAATAGATGTTGAATTTATTTTGCAAATTATTTTTAATGTTTTTTGATCATGTGAGCAAAGAAACAGATTATAATATCACATGATTATAAATGAATTTATTTATATTTCCCAGACCAAATCATACTGAGATTGAGCAAACACAAGTTAATATGCATATACTTCTGCATGGAGTTTTAGTTTCAGCCAAACTCATAATTAAGCGAGGAATAGACCCTTCCATTTTGTCTTTATATTTGTATGGATTTTCCATGCTGGATGCTCTGAAGATTTCTTGTCTAAGTATTCTAAAACAGTTTAATTAATTTGCACAGGTCTTAAAGTTCAGCGATTGTGGGTTAAATGTTTTCCTTGCAATTTATATTGTGAGCATGTGGCATGCTTGGATTAGCAGTAAGGTCCAGTCATCCACGGAATAAAGGAATAGTCACTCAAATCCATGCTTTGCCAATGCAGCATGAGTGACCCAATGATCCACACTAATACCCTAAGGTCAGCGATCGGGCAAAATGTATAATGTCCATATGGCCCCTATATTCCAACATGGGTTCTAGCATTGTTGTTCTTGTAGCAGCCAAAAAGTAAATTTGAACACCAATTCTTTTCAAGAAACTTTATAACATGTAGGCTAAGCTGAGTTTCTTTTTAAACTGCATGAATAAATAAAATTCATGTCAACTGTCCTTATATGTGATTGAAATTTGATTGGAGTTGCTTAAGATTGTAATGTGCAGTATGCAATTAGCATAATGCTGCTGAAAATTAAGACAGACACCTTTCTTCCACTTTCTCCTCTTTAATCTCATAAGCAATTGATCTATCAAAGGAACAAACAAAAATGAATGAGATTGTGTGATAAAAAAATTTGTGTATGAAATGGTTTTCAGTTTGAGAGAGAGAGAGAGAGAGAGAGAGAAAGAGAGAGAGAGAGAGTAATTTCAGGGGACAAACTAAAGTGTCTAACAAATTTCATAGTTTAAGATAATATTCGACAGAGATTTCCCCCAAACCAAAAAGTTACCGTAATATAAGACAAACAAAAGTTGATTGGCTTTGTCATGATCTGATACAGTTTCATAATTTTTCTTGACAATAACTTTTGAAACAAATGTTCCATAGACCACTCCTTGTATTTTGCAAAGTTTTATGGAAGAAAAGCATTCGCCATCACATTTCCTTCTGGTTGATGCCGCTGCTGCAGCCAAAAATAACATAGCATCGCCAAGAGAGAGAGAGAGCGATAATATTCCGTCTATTATAACTGGAGATTGATTGTGAATGATGAAGTTACTTATATATTCATAGATTAAAAGGACTGATTTGGTGACTAAGGAAACAAGAGTTCCATTTTCCATCAAATAATGAGAGAGAGCGAGAGAGACAGAAAAACAGAGTTCCTCTGTTTTTTCTTCATTTGTATAATTAACCTCACTGACTCACTTGAATCTCATGATAAAGACTGAAATATAAAAAAGTGAAAGGCCAGGCCGAGGACACTCAGTCAAGTTTTCATTGTATTGGAATTCTATTTAACACAGAGAGAGAGAGAGAGAGAGAGAGAGAGAGAGAGAGAGTCTCCTATACATGCAGATAAATACATGTATATTAGAGATGCAACATCACAATAGGTTGAAACAATAATTATTAGTGAGCTTGTTTGGCACAATATGAACAGAATATACACATTAGAATATTGAGGATCAATTGTAAAATATAATTTTACTACATAATAAAGTTGGATCTATGACATTACCTGCCTTGTAACAGGAAATGTGATAATGAAAGGCCCTATAAAGAGGGAGTTCTGTTGCATAGCCCACACTATCAATACAGATGTTTAAAATTAATCAGCCATATCTTTATAACTGCTTAGATGGATTTGAATAAAATTTGTGCATTTCCATTTACATAGTATATTCATTCGAAGGACATATTAAAATACAAGTTTTTGTTTAATAATGTGAAGGAACATTTAGCAGAGACGTGATTGATATGACCAGCTTGTATTGGATGGAGAATCAGCATGAAAAAAGGACTTGAGATTCAGCAGTATACAGTATATGCATCACGTTTTTGTGCAAATCCACGTTCCCATGGTGGACCTTTATCCTTTTCATGCTGTGTCTGTCACGGACCAGATACAGTGGTTGTTGTGGATTGTCCACATTGTGGCTCGTAGTGGACGGATTCAGTTTTATTGCCCATTTGAAAGTTCCAGCAATATAATTATGTAATAGTGGATGCCCACTACCTCGCGTGGAACTTACCTGTTGACTCAGCTACAGTACACAGTGCAGAATGCTCTTTTTAAGTTGTACGCAATACAATTTAATATTCAAAGACTCGCCCACTAAAACGCATTCACATACATGTATTGCAAGACATGAAAAATAAATTTCCAAGCAAAGAGTCATGACACTATTTAGGTGCTTCACAAATTATACAAAGTTTAATTTAAGTAATTTTAATAAGAGAGAGAGAGAGATTCTGTTTTTAAAAAAACAAAAGGAAAAAGAAATCACACATAAATACACGTATTAGCTGATTTCAATCCATTATTAAAATAAAAGAATGCAGAAAATGCAGTGATTTATTTTTTCATTCCCCCATTCACTTTTAAATTATTTGCTAAACATGTTCTCACACAATGAAATATACCTGGTGCTATCCAATATACAGCCTCTACTAGTCCATCCTATTTAGTACTTGTGACTCAAAGATACATGTCCATGCAACACATTTTCTCAGGAACTAGACACGTGTTTACTTTTACCGTAGACCTACTGTTTGTACTCAGACTCTACGAAGCACATGATGCTGCATTCTATGACCAACAGCTTAAAAAATATACTTAGGATTGCTGTTTTGGTCATCTGACAAGTTTAATATTACCAAATGGAAAGGTGAAAGCGATAAAAAAGCATAATCACTTAAATATGTTTGGTCAGAGAAAAACTTGTATGTATTATTTTCAGTTAATGCAGATACAGTTTATTTGGAACAGTACATTCTTTCAATCCACATGATGAATACCTCAAAGTGTCCCCGAATGTCAAGTGAATATTGTTTATCAGTTTAGCTACTAATTTGTTATATTTGGACCCAATTATCCTTTTTAAGAAGTTGACATGAATACAAATAAAACATTTTGTTGCGAAAGAACATGAATTCAAATGCATATTTATACCGGGTTTAGCAGTTAGGCCAACAGTGTGAAATTACTGAAATGATGTCCATAATCGCCCAAACAGCACTGTGGTAGATACGATTGCATTTACTGTACAATATAAATAGCTTCCAGTTTTTAGCTTTATTTAAGTGGAATTTCTTCATGTTCATACTTCTTTCTCCCCCTTTTTAACTTGTACTGTATTACATGCAAGCTGCACACATCATATCTATCAAAAATGCCTTGTACATCACCCAAAATTGCTAAGCCACATGTTTGCCAAGGCTATAAAATCTAGCTCTAATTGCACTGATTGATGTAAATATGTGGCTTCTTATTTTTCATGGCTTTAAACTGGTATCCCTGGTAGAACTTCGTTAACTACTCCGACCTGGAGGTAGAAAGGTTTTGGCTCCAGAGGTTGTAAATCCCATTATTTCCTGTTTATTTTGAACCGTTCATATTAATTGTAAGGTCGTCGCAAATATTGTCATGTCTACCTTGATTATTGCAGTAATGCTCACTCATTAGACTTTCAGTCTATTAAATTTTTGAAGCATTAAGTTCATACATGGTTAATTATGACCAGATTCGACAACAGATACACAGCTCCCTCGATAACTCATGCCTGGATAACTCGTGAACCTGCTTATAACGCAGGATCAGGCATGGATCCTGGATTTTGCTAGAAAATACTACAAAAATTGGTCCCTATTTGTTGAAGGTGAAAAAAATCGTGATCAAAATGAGTAAATAAAACCTTGATATATCGCTCGTTTTATTGTCTAAAACAGTGGTTAGTACCCTCAAATTTGAATCAACATCATGAAATTTTCAACTTTTAATAAGAAGTCATATATTTTGTTCAATTTTCTTTCCAAACAACATTCTCAGTACGCTGTAAATAACAATATTCGACGAAATTTTGATCAATGAAATGTCACTAATGCCCACTTACAAAAATAAATATCAATTAAATAAGCTTTGTCAAGTGAAATATATGTTTTAATTCTATCTTTTAATTTGGTTTCAGTGTAATCATCATAAATGCAATATGCCATCTTGTATTAAAACGTGAAAAATATAATTCAACCATCACAGCTATGTCCGCTAGTGTTTCTGTGAGAACCAAAATAAGTGCCAACCATTTTTTTATCTCCGACTTGCAGAAGTATTTGTTGTGTTGTTACACTCAGTTAAAAACAGACCTGTTTTGTATTATCACGTTAATTACGTCTTTTGTATCAAATCAAATAAAGAGGGTGGAATAAAAGAAAGTTAAAAGGTGTGCAAATCCTACATGCGTAAGAGCTTGCGGTCACGGCCCTGTGTCAGATCAACTCATTTCAATTGATCAATTGAACACTGTTATAAATATTATTATATAAGTAAACTACCTTAAATTAGCCTTCTCATTCCTAAAGATAATATGGCAACCAAGCGAAATGAGTACTTGTTGAAATATAAAGCTTTGTTTCACAGATACAATTCATTATGGAGAAGCTAGTTCCAGAGTTTGTATTGAACTTAAAATTTCTAAATTGCCACTCAGAGATATCCTATTACTATTACTTGCAATGAAATCACGGTATCCATATTGTATTAATAGAACAATAAATAAATTGAGTTTTGACGTTGATGGTTGTTTCACGAAATAAATGTCCCTAGTTTAAAAAAAAGGAATCTTGTTTTGTTGTGAATCAAAAAAAAAAAAAAAAAAGCAGTGACATAATACACAATATTTTAGCGTGTTTTTGAAACCGCTTGGACTAATGTTGTTAACGATCTTTCAGAGGTTGGTTATTTTGAAAATAAAGGTAATTTATACAAAAAAGCCAACAACTACTTTAGAAAAAAGCTCTTTATTGACAATTATTCCCAATCCAATTATAAAACGAGTATTCAGCCACTAAACAGCCCCTTTACCTCCTCCCTCCACTGCGGTTTTCTCAATGTCCAGCGGGGATGGCATCTCCTTCTTAATTTGTTTGAGGTCCCTCTGTAACTTGCGCCCTCACTTATAGTGCGGTCTGTTTTTAGACCCTGTTGAGTGCGAGTTATTGAGTGAGAGGTGTAATAAGAAAATAAGAAAAAGCACACTAATAGTGGTTAATAACCCAGTGAATTATATAAACTTTTGTTAATACAAAATTAATTGCTAAGCAGCAATTTACCTATTTATGTATTTAAATAAAGATACGGAAGCAAAATTTTATTCGAAAATTTTGTCAGTAGACGAATTCCAAAATGAAGATGAACAGAGCACATTTCAAAAATGCATATTCTCTAATTATCAATGCCTGTTTCCAAGTTAGCGATAAAAGCTTGATGTAGAACAGTACATATATGTAGATGTAAATATTCAAAGACTCGCCCACTAAAATGCATTCACATACAGCTTGTCATCATTTTCCTACTAAGAGGTATTTATATACATATATGGATATGGGTATTTGTATAAAAGTAATGTTCATGGGGCAGGGTTGACGTGCTAATTGTTTATCTTATGCTCTTTCATTCATGTCTTTTGAGCACTTGCATTACAGGATGTTGGCCCAGCTTATGTGGCTTCATTAAACAGAAACCCTTGGTGTTTTCATAATATTCCCATGACATGCTTGAATTCTGATTTAAGTAATTTGACTTCTACTCTGTGCACTATTGGGGGTGGGGGTGTGATAGGATTTAGCTTTAACAAAATTACACTTGTTGCGAATTTTAGAAAATCAAATATTAATAATTTTACGTGTGAATCAGGACCATTGCAGCTTGTTACATTTAAATGCTTGGTCCCTTATCTGGAAAATAAAAATACTATATCTAGTTTGCTTTATATACCGCTAGAAACCAGTTTTAGGTGATAATATAAAAACTTAATGGCTATGAGCTTCTATGTCTAAATTCGTTCTTCACAAACTAATATCTTCTTAGTTTTAAAGCATTTGATTTTGTGACAACAAGAAACATTTTCATTCATCAGTGTTTGTTTTGAACCATCAAAGCACTACATTGACCAGTAGCTGCGAGGAACTGTCCTAATTTAAGTCATGTAAGACTCTTACTCTGTTTGCTTATTATGCAACGGAGTGTGTGTGTGTGTGGAGGGGGGTGGGGGGGTTGTAGGCTGGGAGAGAAAAAGATGGAGGGGATGGGAAATAGCTTGAAACAAATACGCTTGTTCTGATTTGTTAAAAAAAAGAACAAAGTTTAGATGGGTATCAAGACTATTACAATTTTTTTCTTCTAAATTTAAGTTAAATGGTAGGTTTCTAAATGGGAAATAAAATAATTATATTTAGTTTTTCATATAACATTAGAGACCAGTTTTCATGATAATATGAGAACTTAACATCAAATGCGTTTCTCAGTCCAAAGTTGTTTTTCACAAACTAACATCTTTTTAGTTTTAAAGTTTGTGATTTTGTGATGTTTTCATTCAACTGTTAATGTACTGTACATTTTGAAACATCAAAGTGCGACATTGAACATTAGCTGATGACATGTAGGAACTGTCCTGACTGATTGTTGTGGAGTCAAGGCAGGAAGCTACAGCAACAGGTGTAGCGACTGGCTTCAAAATAAGAATGTGACTCCTCAGTCAGTGTCTGGTGATGCATGTAGATTCGTGAAAAAATTAAGGACAGGAAGTAACTTTTTTCTCATTGAAATCACTTTTGTTTATGACATGAATAGCCACTGATATAGCGCAACATTCAATACAGTGTGCACAATTCCGTGCATTAAAAAAATTGGCATACTCTCTCGTAAACAATTTTATTTTCAAAGTTTGAGGGTAAAAGTACAGAAGAACCTTTTTGTAGTATAGCTCGTGTTTCTTTTTTATTTTATTATACTTTGGAAAGAATTATTACTTACACATCATAATGTTCCAGTTTTTATGATCGTACAGGTTCGATATAAATATCACAGTGTTCATTTGTAATCTCTTTTAGAGTTTTATATGTATTACTGCTTTCAATGATTTCTTCAAAGTGGGTCTTGTATAGAAATTAAAGGGAAACTATGATAAATTAATAACCGGTACACAAAACACTTTTATGAAATATCATTTATTGAGAAAGAACATCGAAGTTACCGCTTGATGCAGAACAGTATGTAAATTTCTGCTTCTGTATATTCTAACAGGTACATATACGTGTATTCAATCAGCAGGGATGTACATTGTACCTAAGAAATTGTTTCTGATGTATGCTCTGTCATGGACATGGGTGGGAAGATATCCAAGAAATATAAAACCCTATATTTTTTCTATCTTATCCGTGTTCGTCTGTATATATCATTAGCCAGGCTACTGATAAATACCGCAAGAAATGTTAACACTGTACAGGTAAAGGTATGAAATTGACACCTGCCATGTTCGGGTTTACCGTCTCGGAGTTTCTCCCATCTGTTTGTTTAGTGTGTCGACTCATGGAGTGAATACAGTAGAATCAGTGAGGGGTGTCATAAAACCCACTATGGCTGCAATAAAATCTGTGATAGACTTCCAGTAGATTGAGTGGATTTACACTAGACTGGGGGAAAATCCACCAGAATGAGTGGACTTTCACTACTCATAGTGGGCACTTAATACTCTGCCCCTCTGTCCACGTCCACTGGATTGAGTGGCCAATCGCAACAAATGTGATGCATGTACTGTAGATGACTGATGTACTATTAAACTGCTTCTATGTGACAGGTGCTGTGGGCAAACATATTTAGACCTTAAATCCTTCATGGCAAGGATTGGGTATTTAGGGATATGCATGGCAATTTGAAAATAGTAAATTAATAGATGGCATTTAATGTAGAATCCAAATGCACCCTTTGTAATTTTCAGCAAATAGTGAAAAGTTCTATGAAGGCTGTCTGAAGGTAATCCCACAGTTTGGCAGGCATGGGGATGAAGCTGTTGTGAAGATTTCTTATGGAAGTTTGTTAACAAATGCAAAGGTAACTTTGTTAATATATGTTTAGGACAAATATCAAGAGTTGGTATGTTCCTTTCTCAGGTACTGTTCATCCTACAATCGTAAAGTTGAAGATGATATGCATCTCTCTTAGTACCACTTTATTAAAACAAAAGAGGTTCATCATAACCTATAATTTATCTTTTACTGGCTTGGATAAAGTTTTTGCATGTAGCACATGAACACATGAAATTTTGACATGCCATATCAGGTTCAATCTAGGATTCATGGATATGGGGCCAGTGGCCCCTTGATATTTTCTAAAGGGACCAGGTCAGATTGTGATAAGGCCAATATTTTGTGTGGTTTCTGTTTATTATTAATAGAAGAAATATACGTTGCATTTTTTATAGTTACTTCAGTATGGCCTGATGTAGAGAAGTCAAAGTAAATATTTAATTAATGAAATTTATTTAGGGTGCTTTACTCCTGCCAGAGAGTTTACTGTGATCATTACTCACTGCAGATGTGTTCTTTTCACAGGACTTTTGCAGTTTAGTCACCAAAATCATGTGCAAGCATTATAAACCTAAAAAAAACCCCAAAACAATTGTCGCATAAAGTCAAGTATTCTGTATACATTATATAGTATGCCCCATTTTATGTTAACATTGCTTAAAGTAAGTTTCATGCAAACATTATTTATTTTAGGTTTTTAATGCTTGCTGCAGCATATTGGGGGGGGGGGGGGCACAAAGCTAGCAAATCATTTTGATACATGAAAATTATTATCTCTGTTGCCCAGCACGAATAGTTGAATGATGGATTTTAATACTAATGGATGTTAGATCTTAAGAAGTCAAATACAGTTTATAAATTGATGACAGACTTTTAAATATATATGAAGTTGACATGCAGCACTCACAAACTCATGCATCAGTAAAGTTTTAGTTGTCACTTTTGCAGTATCAAACCATCAAACCATCATACAGTGTTCATACACTTTATTGAAAACCTTGAAACTTGTGGATTTTGAGTTTTGGAGTTAATCATTAAAAATTGATATTCTAGTTTTTAAGTCCTTGAAAAGACCTTGAAAAATATTTTTGCTCACTGTAAAATTATTTTGGACCATTTCTTTCATACAGTTTCTGGAAGATGAGCATAATTTGTTTATTGGCAACCTTGCTGTGTTATGGTGCCGATCTCCAGTGTTCAGCTTTTTTGGTTTGTATCACTCATTTTTCCATGTGATTTTCACTTTTAGTGTTTACATGGTTGGTTAACTGATTTTGTGGATTTGGATTCGAACAATCTCCCACAATATCCTTTATTCCAGCATATTTGACATCCAGGAAAGTTTTGTTTTGAGGCGCAGGAAAATTCTGGAAAAGTCCTTGAATTTCACTTTAGTGGCAGAGTACAAACCTGGCATGTGTCCATTGTAAGCAAACATAAATGAACTAAAAGCTTAATAGCTTGAATTACACCAATAAACCAAAGGAGCCAAATGCATCAAAATGGTTGCAATAGTTAATTCCTCAAGACAGCGATTTTAAATGTCACCTCTTGGTTAATAGCACATGGCATTGACTATGTCATTTGTACTAATACATGCAGTCTGCACAAGGCAGCTACTAAGCACTGTCCTAGAACATTATGTCCACATTGAAAAAAAATACAATCAGATAAAAAGAAAAGTAAGAAATATTTACATTTATTAGAACTTGCAAGTTATTTTCGAATGTATCACAGCAAAGTTTGAAGAACAATCCACAGGTTAGCCAAAGGCAAACACTCGGGAGTATTTTTTGTTTCTTCTTCAGTGTGTGATTTTGACAAGAAATAAGGCTGATCTACACCCAGGTGTTACTGTGATGTCAGCTTCTATCATGTACTGTAATTTGCTGGAGACACCTAATCTGTTAATTAGCTTGTGTCGTCATGTTGAAGGACCATTAGGTTCTCAACAGTTGTCAAAATAAAGCCAGCTTAGCAACTGAGTTAACATTTAATTAGATTCTCACTGAAGCACTCACTTGCATTGCTGTGACAGTTGATTGACTCTTTTCACATTTGATGAGATGAGAACATATCACATTTATTATTGAAACTCAGTTAAAAGATAAAATTCCAACACAAATTTCTTTAGACAAGACTTCTTTAATTTGTATTTATTTCATACAGTTGGTGCCATTATGAATTTACCAACATTTTCATTGATCGATATTTGTCATATATTGTGTTATTTCTTGAGGAAATATTTTAGTTAAAGAAAATCATTACAAAATATGTGATTTCTTATTAAAATTTGTGAATTTTATGACAATTCCAAATTTTCATGCACTAACTGTCATATTTTACTATGAAATGAGTGACATATTGAGCTTTCATTTATCAGTTTCAATTGCAGTTTTTTAATGTTAAGCAAATAATAGCCTGTTTTGTCTTTCTCATAAGAAAACAAAAATGGAAACCATACCTGCCTCTGCATTATAAGTGTATTCTGGAGTACAGGCATGCTAAAACAAAGGAGTGGTGTACTTTGTTATACTGCCCATATCCTTAATTCCCAATTCCCAAGCTTAATTCCCAATTCCCAAGCCATTAATTCCCAACATCCTTAATTCCCTATTCATTAATTCCCAACTATCCTTAATTCCCAAGCCAGAGACAATCCTTAATTCCCAAGCCAGAGAACAAATTTTGACTTTGCCAATGAAGACAGGGACTTTTTAAGTCTCTTTAGACAGTTTCAGTAGTACAGTGCCATTTTTATATATTAATGTGGGCATTTTTCCTTGAAGACATTTGTTTGCATGTAGTGCGACTGGTTATCATTTATTGCTGTGTTATGAAGGCAGTGACTTAAAGCAATGTAACCAGTCTCTGTTAAATGCTCATCTACATAATGCACATCACATGTCAAGGGCTAAATCTGAAGCCAGGAATGAGACACGATTGGAATCATGTGACATTTGCACTTGGCAGTTTGACACAACAACATGTGGATGCATCTTTTATTTGTGAGTGGGGCATCAGTAATTTTTGTCCATGATTGGCACAAAAATGCAGCTTAGATTGATCCCTGCTATATGCATATTATCCCACCTAGAATCACAAAACTTGATGAGGGTATGCATCAAGGTAAGTACCTCACCCTTATTACAAAATAGACATCTGTGACCTTAATTTTATGCATCAGTAAAATTGTTGAATTTTATTTACTGGTTGCTGTTCAGGAGTCAAGCTAGACTTGAATTTTAGGGAGAAGTGATTTCTTTTGGACAGAATATTAAGAAGTGAGAGATGAACACGGTGAAGTGTGAGCAAGGCAAGAAATACAATATATATATATAGATATATATATATATATATATATATATATATATATATATATATATATATATATATATATATATATGTGTGTGTGTGTGTAACATATTCATATATTTGGATGGAGAGATATTATGCAATATATTTTGGCCATATGACTTCAAAAAAGCATAGCAGAAACTATATATTGTTATTAATATTAACTGAAAGGAGTACCTAGATTACAGTATTGTAATTACAAATAAGTACAAATACTTAATCAACTGCCTGTTAAAAATTTGTTTTAGTTTCTAAAACTTCGCTAGAAAATGGCAGTCAAAAACATTTCTAAACTTGTTGAAACAACCCCTATAACATGATCATGAAAGCACATGCACAGGTATCTTTGCACCATAGTGTTTATTCATTGAAACCACAGTGATCACTGATGTTATGGATGAGTAACCTGAACTTTACAACTTCATGTTTAGGGAGTTAATTCAAAATTAAATGTGAATCTTTTGGTGAAGTTTTGAAAAGTGGAAAAATTAAATTGCTTTATCTAGTTCTAGTGGCAGTTGATTAACTATCCATCATTCCAGTTGAATTGGCGCACAGCAAAGAACAAATATGGCACCATGCATGCCATGTGGGTGCATCTATTTTTAGAAACAGGGATTTTCTTAATATGATCACTCCCACTTTCTAACTTCGATACAGCAATCCATAGATAGGATTGCAAATTTATGCTTTTAATATTTGTCTACATACTTGTAATAACGTGCATTGGTCAGGTATTATTTGCTTCGCTGTTTTTTTTCTTATTTTCAGAAAATTGAGTGATGTAAGAAAACAGCATTGACATTACAGTGCTTTTTTAATTCCAAAACATAGCAATTTGTCCCATATGTTTCAGATTTAAAAAATTTTATTTTTAGGCTAAATCGCATATTATTTAGACTTTGCTTTCTATGAATTGTATATTTTCCTTGATTTATGTGTGCAATGAATTATGCAAACAGACAGTCTGTTGAAAAGGTACTTCCTAGACACAGCAATATCTGACATTAGTATCCCTTGACAGGTTCACTTACAGTTTTAGACTGATTTTATGAAGAAAATAACGCAAGCATGGCAGTTAAAATCTTCAATATATTGAGAAAGTGCTTTCACTGATTCTGTTCTGAAACACAAATTGTTGTTTACATATTGATGTTTCAAATTTCAAAAAACAAGTTGGTATGTTTTCATCATCAAATGATAACTTGGTGGAAATCGGGCAGTGATAACAACTGATAACTTGTGGGAGAAAGGGTTAATGGTCAGTCAACTATTAAAACACATGCCTGTGAATGTGCAAAAGTTTGTTTTGTCGGCACAGTTGATATTACCACCTGCATGAAATATATTTCACCTGGGGCTTACCACACTGAGTTGAGGAAGCATTTCAAATGCTGTAAGATACTGTCACTCAGTTTGCCTTTAAAAAAATCACAGGGTAAAGTAGTTTTCACTTTCCTAATAGAAGAAGGCAAAGTTTACATTGTTTCAGCAACTTAGTCACCCACTTCGCCTGGTAGCATGACCCCTGGCTGTTTATATTCCAATAATTAAACTTAATAATTTGATTCATCTATGTTAGTACTCCACCCTTAAAACCAAAGAACATCACAGTCACCTGCATTTTATGGTTTACTAACATAGCTTAGCTTAGATTATAACTACATATATTTTTCCATGCTATATTCATCCTAGTCGTTTATGACCAGTGCAGCTGGAAGAACTAGTTAATATGTTTATTCTGAGGTAAACTGACTGTTTTAATGACTATTCATGGTATATTGTGATAGGGTACCTGTAACAGGTTAAATGTATTGTACATGTGAATATGTGTAGGAATTAGATGAGTGTACTGCATGCTTATTATGTGCAGCCTCAGCTGTAGTGGCTAATCAAGGTAATTACTGATGTATGAATTATATTTCCAGTAGTGATTGTACTAGCTGTTTCTACAAGGTTACTCAAATTCTGTGACTTTCACCCAGTAAAATCTGGCTTCTGGGCTGGACAATGATAATAGCTTCTGAAGCAGATTTTATGAACAATGACTTTTTTAAAAATTAAGAAAACAAAATTAATCTTTGTAATGGAAATCAGAGTTTTTATACAATTAAAATTACGATTTCTTATGAACAATAAAATAGTCACTATGTGAGTAGTTTTTGTCAGTGTGCATGAGAACTTTTGTGTGATTTCTGAGTCAGGGAACATTATTTTGACTAGATCTGAAAAATGGTCTGCCACTAGAAACAGGAGATTATGTTTGGCTATAAAGTTGGCAAATAGTGTCTTGGTATGTGTAACTTTGTCCACGTTTGGTACAGATTCTGCAAACATGGATTTCAGTGATGGTATATTTGTTGTTGTGGTTAATATGCTTTAATGAGATGGGGTTTCTGCATGACGTGTTATGTAATTCTTGCCACCGTAATAGATTTTAAAATATGCTTTACAGGAAGAGCAGAATGCATATTCATGTCCCTTCAAACTTTCGCTCACACATAGTATAATCCATCTCGAGAAACTTCAAACAATGAAGCTAACCAACCCAGCAGACAGAATCAAAAGGATGTTAATTGTTTTATGCTGCTTGAAATTACCAACTACATTTTCTTGCCCTGCTTAAGCCAGTTCACAGTCACGTGATGACAAGCAGTATTACCGTAAATAGACTACACTGGAACCAAAGTGTGAAAAAAATGGAACAAATTTAATTTTTCAATAATAATTTTGCATACGCGGGAGATTTCCATGAGTGACAGGAGGGACGGAGGACACCCCTCAACTCAGAAGGGACACCTTCCTGCCAAGGAGGTTCACATGTATGTTATTATTACATGAAGATAATTAATAGTGTCTAGATCAAAGCTTTGGCGAACAGTCCAGTCTTCTGCCATAATAATTGATGTGTTACCTAAATTCTCTAAAATATTTTGCATAAACTTTAATGATGTTCTATAATCATAAACCTTTGATAGAAATATCCAAAGTAAGATAGTTGCCCATGAGATCTCCTATGGAGCCATGGTAGCTCAGTGGTTAGCACGCCAGGCTCGCTACTGAAAGGGTAATGGTTTCAAATCCTACCTTCAGGTCAACCCTGGTCAGCTGCCATGTGTGTCCTTGGCACTAAATAACCTACTTGTGTTGTTGTGCCATAAAACACCAAAACATACCAAACCAAATGATCTTACATTGTTTTATGAAGTTCACACTGAAAAGTATTATTAATAGAAGTGAAGACTGCCATAATTACTCTTAAGTGAGCTGAAAAAATCTGAAGTTTATATCTCCACTGTACAAGCATATAATGTTACTATAAAATATATATCTTGGTTTGATATTATCTGAATACAATCCACTGCAGATAGTGCAAAGATTAGACAAAGATAAAAAGTAATAAATACAAATCTAGACCGTGTTTCATTTATATAAAGACATTGTACACGTAAGTTTTGGGAAGTTTTTTCAAAGGAAAAAAATATTCTTTCACTCAGCCATACTCATTTAACTGTTCATACACATTATCACGTCATTTGCATCCTTTGTTCTTAACAAATACATCAATAGTTTATGCAACTTGTTTTGCATTTACTGTATGCTTCTAAACTCAGGCACAAAATATTTTGAAAGAAATGGATGACATCTATATATATGTATATATAAACAATTATGTCATTGGCATTACATCATTAAATGATATGCATTATAATAACAGTCTTATATGTATAATGGGATCAGAAAGATACACAAGTCTCTAATGAAATCTGGATCAGTAAATCCCAATATAGAGATGAACAGTAACAGTAATACATTCAATTTTACATTTAGAATTGATATATGTATACAACATATATCAATTCTTTTATTAAAATTGTATACATTGTTATATAATCCCTGAGTTTTAAGGCCATTGGGATACAAAGTATCTAACCAATAAATCCAGTAACTTTCTTTAATCAGTCTGTTAATCTTTCCCCGCACAGTTGTGATTGGCATGAAAGAAAAATCACATAAAGAGTGATTATTTGTATCAAAATGTTTTGAAACATTAGAGGAGAACTGAGGATCCATACAATTTTTTATATGAAAGTGGTGATTATTCATTCTCTTAGAACCTTGCTGAAGTGTTTGTTCAACATTTGTTCACAGGTTACTTATCAAATAAATTAAATCAGTTGATATGCAGCCAGCGTTATAATGGTGAGAAAACACTTATTTTGTATTAGAGCTACTAAAATGGGTACTTTCTGCACTATTTGTACATTGAGAGCACCAATGTCTGTTATATTTAGATAATGATAAACATCTCTTTATATTTTCTGTCTGTTTTGTTCATATAAAAAAATCTTGCTAATTCCTAGGTCTTCTATAATCAAGAATTGGCTTGCTTTTGTAAAGTGTTTTTATGCTGTTTTTATTTGATAAGTTAAGGAGACTCCAGTATTATTTAATCATAAGGCCTATATTAGATAATGAAGTATTATATTGTATTAAAAAAGAATTATATTTTTTCTTTCATACTTATGTATATATCTGTGTGTGTGTGTATGTGTATACTGTGAAAATAGTACTAGTTGTGCACAACAACAACTTCTTAAGTACATTTACAAAATTTGCATGTTTTGCAATAGAGTAAAAAAATAATGTTGCCCAGTTCCAAATAAAAGCTAGTGTACCTTGTAAATTGGACTCCGTACTGTAAAGACATTGTACTGTTATAATATCCAGATATGCTTGTGCAAAAATGCAACCAAATGACATGGCTAATCGGTATGCATGAATAAAATTCCTTTCTGTCTATGTATGTATGTACATGTATGTTTGTATTTATGTATGAACAAGAAAAGAATCCAGGTAATGTAAGTCATGTAATACATGTACATATGCGACATTCAGTGACTGATGTTTGCCTATGCACTGTACAATGCTCTCTTGATGAATGTTAATGTAATTAAGCACAAAATGAATATTAAATATAAATAAAGTTTCTCTACTAATCTATACATCAATTGACCTAAAGAGAGAGTGAGTTTGGAAAATCAAAGTACTAAATCAATGACACATGAATGCGACCTATACATGAAACACCAGTCATATTTATAATGAACTATATTTTGTGGTTTGGTGCACACCGGAAGTGTACAATAATTGTAGTTGTCATTTTTCCATATGCTACTGGTAATTGCTTGAAAAGCGATTTATCCCATGTAATGTGCTATTCTTGTATACAGTGATTAAATAATGGGTCAAAAGAGGTTTTCAGTGGGGAAATGTTAAACCTGTTTTACCAGTACTTCAGTTTTGACAAATGTAAACAGAGGTGGTGATAGGAAAAAAGGGCATAAAAAATGCTAACTTTACATGGATCAGTTAAAAAGTTAAATATACTCTCGTAATGAGGATGATTTTGTGCCATGCTAAATTAGCATTAATATTCAAGGCTTCTTGGAAAAATCATATTAAATGGTAAACAGTTGTACAAGGCTAATTCTCAGAAACTGTGCTAAAAGCATATGATGAACATGACAAGATTTTCTGGAAATGTGAATTATAAGGACAAAGGTTTTCAATCATAATTAAATTATCTTGGATTCCCAAAGCATATCTTTTCACAAGTTTTGAGGTGGTATTTCTGTGTAAAATTTGAAAAAATGTATGCCAATTTATACCTTTATTATTTCAGAAACTTTAATAATTAGCAAAATAAGTGGTCATTCATGAACAGATTTAGCAATTGATTAGAGATTAGGCAACCAAATTGTGATATATCATTTGAAGAACATGACATTTCTTCTTGTATTCAGTTTCCTGAAAAGGAAATGAAATTTTTCCATCTGTCTTGTGATTGAAAGAATGTGTTGTACCAAAATTTAAAAAAATGCAGACTGTGAACAGGCAACAGTTAACCAATGTACATGAATATACCTATACTTCTATATAATTCCAAGCTGAATGTATAAACACTTTGCTGTTATGACCCAGTGTATATGGTTCATGGCTTCAGGAGAGTCATGGATATTACACAATTTTAGGTTTAACACAAAGTGAGTATTTTAGTTTACATAATGTTGATTTTGAATTTTTTACGTATTTTCTGGGTGATGTCAAAAGTGGGGAGCAGTTTTATTGTCAGGCTCTTGATGTATTAAAAAATACCCCCCTGTGTGTAAAATTGGCTGAGCTTCATCAGAAATATGGCTGGAATCTGTTTATGCAAGGACGATCAGAAGAGTCTATCAGGTATGTGTGTGTACTTTGACAAAAAGTTGATATGTAATCAAAAAGCATTTGGAGTCGGAGCATTTTCAATTTCCTTTGACATATTTCATCCAAATCATATACAGTATAGACCTTTGAATCCTTCAACATAATTAAATTAGTATAATAGTGTCTGCCCTTATAGGTCTGCAGCATATTTTAGCTCCCTCCCCAAAAAGTAATAATGGATAATATCACAATGCAACTAACCTTGTGATCTCTTTTGCTCTTCCTTTTTTGATGTGAACTTGGTTTTCACTAGATGTGCCTCTCTTGTTCTAAATGTGCTTCATCTAAATGTCGCAGTGTCTTCACAAATTGATCAGGAGGGACTTTGGTCCATGGTTCTGCTGAAGTAATTGAAAGTCAGGGAAAACTCCTCAAATTGAAGTCTTCAGTTATCAAATTCCTGACCCTTCATCTCAACAGAGTCAGATGCCATTATAGTGGGTGAAGGACCTGTGACCCTCCCAAGAATTTTGTGGAGCTACGATCATTACCTTTAAGTTCTACCCTGCTGTTTGGATGCCATATAAATGATGTGAGGAGGTGTATGCACAGTAATTTCCTCTTCAGTTTGCCTCACCCTCTCATTCTTCTTTCCACCCATGTCAGTCTTAGCTCCATTGGCAGGACAACTGGCACCACAATGATAAATGGACAACTCCAATCAGCACAAGTTGTTTTGCCCACAACAGCAACTTAGAAAGCAGCAATCTTCACCGAATCATAAACAATAATAAAGGGGAGGTGAAGTCCATGTTCTATTCCTTCAAGCCTTTGAATAAATGACAATGACTTTCTGAACCTGCTGCCTGCCAAAAATATCCCTCCATGCTGCTTCATTTTTATCAAATGAGCGATTCAGGTTGTTTGGGATGGGTTCAGATTTTGTTCATCCAGCCATCTCCCCTTTCATCCTCCCTTTCAATGACAGACATTCCAGCCAACCCTGAAAAGGCATTGATATTGCAGAAAGAGGCCCAGACTTAAGCAAGCAGGTTTTTATTTACGACTTTTCCTGGTGCATCTCTCCCGCTGCCCCCCCCCCCAAAAAAAAAAAAAAAAAAAAATTAATAATAAAACAAATAGAAAGCTCTGGCTGTTGATCAACTTGAGACAGTTCAACAAGTTAATTAGGATGTTACCAGGTTTGAAATGGAGACAGCATTACAGCTTTCTGTCAAGAGGGATGAGATTGCAATCAGTCTTAACTGGATGCCTACTTCAATATCCTGAGGCACCCATCCTCATGCAAGTTCTTTCAGATCACATTTCAGGGGACCATGTATCAGTTTCAGTTTTGGGTACTCTGGTTCAGGCTCAACATCATTCAGTGGTCCTTCACAAAGACAGGACTGCGTCATCTCCCTCTTCAGGTTGATGTTGAAAATGGCAACTGTACCTGGATGACTGTTATAGAAAAAACATGGCAAACTTTATTCTGATTCAGAGAAATGTATAGATTACTGTCCCTTCTTATGCAGCTATGCTTTCTTTTGAATGAGGAGAAGTCAGATCTCTCCCTTTCCCAGCATGTGGTTTATCTACATATGAAGTTTCTGACTCATCTGAATTTAGTTTGCCTTCCCCCACTACAGTGCTTTGCTCAGATTATTGATCCCACTGAAATGATCTTCAAGAAGAAGTGGATTTCCTTGAGGAAGTTTCTGCAACTTCTTGGACTCTTCAGTGTGGCCAAAGACCTTCATCTCGGCTGACTCTTTATATGACCACTCTAAGTGGCTCTCTCAACCCAATATCACCCCTTTTCCGGTCACCTACTTCACTGTGTCCTGATCTAGACTGAGATAAGACACTTCGTGAATCATTGGCAGAACAGAGAATGGCTATCAGCAGGAATACCTCTGCTCAGACAAACCCAACCATAAGTTACGGTGTGTATGGATGCCAAAATGCACAATTGGGGTGACCACCTTTTGTTTCACTTCACTACATTAAGCAGGAACTGGGGTACTACGGAGATGGTCCTTCATATAAGTCTTTCAGAAATGAAGGCCATACTTAATGCCTTTCATTTAATAGTGCACCTTCTAAGGAAGGTTGCTGTCATAATGTCTGCAGTTCTGTGTTGGTCAATTACCTCCACAGAAAAGGAGGACCAAATCATCAGATATCTATGTCCTGGTGTGAGATTTTGTTCATTGGTACTCCCAGGATTGAATCACTCTACAGATAAGACATACCATAGGCAGGATGAATGTCCTGACAGACTCAATCTCAAGGAGATGTCAGACTCTGCACATTGATTAGTCTCACTACAAATCAATCTTCTATCAGATTTACACTTTTTGCCATCATCCAATGATTGATCTTTTTGTGACAAGGTGAAACCACAAGCTTCCCACCTGTACATCGCCAGTATCAGAACCAGGAGCCCCACAGTGTGTGCTCTATCATTCAGTTTGGATATGATTTTGAGAATACGCCTCCTCTCCTACTCTTCTAATTCTGAGAGTGATTCAGAAATAAGGGATGAGACCTGTAAAGTTGTTCTGATTGCCTCCCACACTGATGCGACTGGTTCTTGGTCAGTGATCTAATAAATCTAGCAATTGATGTGCCCAGGAAGATCTAGACTGAATTCCCAACATGAGCAAACAGCCAAGATCACAGGTCTTCCACCCAGATGTCCAGATGGACTTCTCCTTCATGCCTGGCTCTTATCAGGAAAACCCAGCCCTCAATGGAGTTAGAGCTTCGATTGTGGAGAGATCTAGCATACTATAAGGCCATCCATTTTGAAAACGTGAAGGAAAGTGGCATGTTTTTATACGCAAGTGCAGTGACATTATTCTCATTTGGGACTTGATCCCACAACTGGCAAATTTATTTATCTGGATCTTCGAGGAGAAGAAATTGGCACCTATTATGATTAAAGGCTACCATTTTATGATTTCTGGACATCATGGTAAATCGGGTGCAGGCCATGACAAGGATTTCTTGGACATAATGGCCAACATTGATCTGAATTGACCCAATCACTCACATTGTTTCCCAAATGGAATCTCTTGTGAAGTCTTACATGACACAATTTCTCTAAACTTGAGTCTTTGTCCATAACATCTCTGAAGCTGATATAATGCAAGAATGTGCTTCCTGACATCCTTGGCCTCAGCAGACAGGGTGAGTAAACTGCATGCCCTTTTGGTCAACCCAAACTATCTTAAAAGTTCCTCTCGGATGGTTTTGTGGTTCTTATAACATAACCAGGATTCATGGCCAAGAACAGGTTGCCATGCATTTTGCTGCAGATGTTGTGCCTCTTGAATATCTTTTGCTTGAACAGTGGCATTTTCCATACAGACTTATTTTAAATGTCTTTTGTTGCCAAATATTGCCACAGGTAAATAACAATGCATGATAAGATTTGAACTGTTTGCAATTCTGATGCTGAGTTTCTTATCAATTTGTTTAAAATTACGGTTTTTATTATCTAATTTTGTGAACTTGGAATTCTTAAGTCACTCTTATCGTTGAGTCATATGTAAAAAAGTCATTAGTTTGTCATCACAAGCCTTTTCTTTTGGCTCTGAGTTTCTAATTTAAATTTGAAATGTTTTGACATGCACGAATTTAAACATAGATGGTCATTTTCCAAGTATTATTGCCCTACAAGTAAAAATTGTTTTCTTAGATCAAGCAATCTCATTGTTCTTTCCATTTCACTCATAGGCATCTGAGAAATACCATGGAACTTGTTCAGAAATTAGGACAGGGCAGGTCCAACATACGTTTGCAAACCCTGACTTACCTTGGTATTGTTCACACTTTCATAGGTAAGTGTTTTAAAAACTGGTCACCTTGTAAAAGCATTATTTGGACTTTCAACCTAATGAGGATTATTCAACAGGACCAGCAACATTTTGTAAACGATTAACAGGAATTTGAAGTAGACAAGAACAGTTGCTGTAAAATATTTTCAAATCATGAGACTACATAAGATTTCATACTTTATGCTACTTTAGGCCTTGTTTCCATGAATTGAAGTAATTTGAAATATAAAATGAAAAGAGTGCCACAAGTACAAGATAAAAAAAAATGATTTCTTTCTTATCCTGCATTCTAACATTGACATTCTTAAACTACAAATAAGAAAGATGAAAATTAGAAACAAGCAGTACATATTTTGAAAATATATTAATTTGCTCCATTTTTACTTTTTGCTTTTCTTTTCCTTTCTTTCACTAATGCGAGGTGAAGTTAGTATTAGTTTGAGTCAATCCAATATGAAGGGTTCCCTCAAAAGTTGCT
The DNA here is from genome assembly GCA_029931535.1 of Margaritifera margaritifera. NCBI lineage: Eukaryota > Metazoa > Mollusca > Bivalvia > Unionida > Margaritiferidae > Margaritifera > Margaritifera margaritifera. Next base: position 901,387 of record JAQPZY010001285.1, read on the forward strand.
TTGAAGGACACGATTTTATCTCAGGGGTGTCATTCTGTAAACCAACATGAATATGCCATTGTGTATGTAGTTAATGTACGTTTTTTGTTCACTTTGTCTTTTATACCTTTTTTTAGTTGTATTGTCAGAAAGTATCTTAATTCCCCATAATGAAAATGCATGCCCTCGAATTGGCTGATTGCACATTGCCACTGGTGTACAGAACCCAGCATGGCTTCTTTAAGGGGTGTATGCATCAGTGTTCTTGGATATGGGATTTAAAGATGGCTGATGTTTTGCAGCTTTATTGAGGTGAAACTTATTGAGAGGAATTTTATGACTTTAATTTGTAATGGAAAATTGAGTAAAATTGTTATGCTGTAATTAATTTAATTATAAGAGGAAAGAAAACGTTCTTATCATGAATACAGTCTAAGGTAAATAACAAGTGCATGTTGCATGTAATTTTCTGGAAATGGCTTACAGTGGCAGAAATGTCCAGCGCAGTTTGATAAACAAAGAAACTTGGACGGGTAATAAATTCATTAAATGGTCTTATGGCAGGTGTAGTGGATGATATGGCCCTCCTAATTTCCACAATTTCTTCAACTTTGCCTCATAAGGGTCCTATCACCTGTTACACTCTGCGAATAACAGTGTGACTGATGTACAACATTAGAAATAGTGCAATCATGCTAGTTGACCACCAATAGTTTTCTAATCTGGTCAACAAAAGTCCTTATGGCCAGCTGAAAATGTTACTAAGACCAGTAAGTATTCTGGAGAACTGGAAACTTTTAAAGTTGTTGATCCTTCAGGCCAGAGAAAATTTAGGGAAAGAGGGAATACTCAAAAACTGTCTTAAATCATAGAAATGGTTTTATCTGAATATGGATTATTTTGTAAATTTTTATATCTCTGCCTCTATTGAGGCAGGTATATGTAGGAATCCTTGTGTCCATCCATCCACAATTCCGTCAGGTACACAATCTTGTTGGAGTAACTCAAGTCTCAAAGATTTTGATGAATTGAAATGAAACTTGGCAAATATTATTTTTGTCACCTGAATATGTGAATATTGAAAAATAACTGTGCTCCTGCAAGTTTTAGCTCAATGGTGCAAAGGCCAAGTAGGCTTATGGTATGTACCTGCATCCATCGTCTGTCATGTATCATGTGTTGTCCGCCCATCAACACTTGTTTGTAAAATATTCTAGATGCTTCATTTCTGATCAGATTTTGGTCATACTTGGTACTTAAGCTTATATCATCAAGATCTTAAATTAATTTGATTATGAACATCATTCATGAATATTAGTGAGTGATCTTGTATCTGATTGGCTAAGCTTATGAATACTCTAGAGGCCATATTTCTGAACAGATTTTACATCACCATGATCTCAGATGAATTGAGAACTGTTTCAAAGCCATATTTCTAAACAAATTTTGGTCACTGACTTGGCATGTAAGTTTATGTCATCTAGGTCTCAGAAGGGTTTGATTATGAGTAACATCCATGCATATGAATGAAGTGGTCTTGAATCTAATTGGCCGAGCATTCAAACACTCTAGGTACAATGTTTAATTCTGAACAGATTTTGATCAGACCTGGTATGTAAGATTGTGTCATCAAGAGCTTAGACGAGTTCGACTATGAGCGATATACACATATATTAATGAGGTGATGTTGCATCTGATAGGTTGAAAGTGTGAAATCTGTAAAGTCCATATTTCGGAACGCATTTTTATTAGACTTTTCATGTAAGTTTATATCATTGAGATCTAGGACGAGTTAGATTATTGTTTATAGTAATTCTAGAGTGTCAAGAGATTCCATTATAGTAATTTCTATATTGAAACCATGTATAGACACGGTACAGTGCATGCATTTACTTGCTAGTTGTTTTAGAGGAAAGCAAAGGAAATAACCTGTGATAATGAATATTTAGAATTACAGGTTTCGGGCTATACAGAGTTCTTCCCCATGCACATAAAATAAAACAGATACAATATTAATTTAAGAATAGAAGATGCACAAATTTCAGTACAACAGGTTGTAAAAAAATAATGCGTATTAGGGATAACATTAATGGTATGTAGTTGAAACTGAATAAAAATATATCAAATTGCAAGATAAGAAGCAACACTCTAAGTTGATAATAATTTGATAATATAATTATACTTTAAGATTAGTAAGTAAAATAACAATAAATATGGATTCAGTTTTGTTTTACACTGAAGTGCTTATATAAAAAATTCCAATCAGAACTTGTTCCTATATTAGAAATGGTTTATTATAATATCTTCCTTAATGAGGAAATGACAGAATCAGTGAGAGAAGGAATCATAACTATTATATCTAAAAGTAAAGGAGAAAGGGATAATTTTTAAAAAAATTAGAGACCTTTATCACTATTAAATACTGACTCTAAAGTATTAAACAAAATATTATCAAATAGAATTAAAAAATGTTTAGGACAAATTATAAATAAAAAACCAATCTTGTGGGGAAAATGGATGACAAATACTAAACAATACCCTATCAATAAAGGTATATGAGATTATATAGATACAGCAGGTGAACAGGGAGCAATGATTTTAATTGATCAAGAAAAGTCTTTTGATAGAAATGAACGAAATTACATTAAAAATGTTTTTAAAAAATTTGGTTTTAGGTAAAAATTGTTTTAATTGGGTTAAAATACTATATACTAATATCTACTCCAAAGTATAAGTAAATGGGGCTTTGACAAAAGCTTTCAGAATAGAAAGATCAGTTAGACAAGGATGTGCGCTATCAATGTTATATGTAATAGTGATAGAAGTATTAAGTATAAAAAAAAAATGAAATAATAAAAGTATTCATAGAATAAGAGCACCAAACATATCAGAGGAGGTAAAAATGTATCAACATGCCGATGACTGCATAAACTTTATCTCAGATAAATATTCTTTTGCACACTTACAAAAAGAGTAAGAATCCTTTGGGAGGGCATCAGGATTGAATATAAATAAGTTAAAAATAGAGATTCTCTTAATAGGAAACTGGAGAAGCAATCGTTCAGACCTCCCACGTGAATATATAAATAAAACCAAACAAGCTTTAGGCATTTACTATGGTAAAGACAAAATTGATAAAAATTGCCAACATACCGTAATTAAAATGAAAATGCATATAAGTCTCTGGAAAGGTCAAAATCTTAGCAAAATAAATAAACTGCAAATAATAAATACATACATCCTTAGTCAATTGTGGTATGTATTAAATACTACAAATCTGTCTAAAGCTTAATGCCAGATGAAATAGAAAAAAATAGTAAATTAGACTTTTTTTGGGAGGAAATGCATCATATTAACAAGGAAACAATAATGAAAGATAAAGAAAAAGCGAGGTTTAAATATATTAGTATACAATTAAAATCCAATGCTATATTACTGAATAGAATCAATAAAACAGAAGAAAATATTGATTCCACTTGGGCTAAATTATACATATACTGGTTTGGATATTGTTTAAATACGAACCAAGAAATATATTATAATAAAAAGTTGTCTAAAGCTATTGATATACCAAAAAGATACAGGAAATAAAAAGAACTTATATTAAAATTTAGACATAATCCAGAAATATGGGCAACAAAAAATATGCAAGGGATATATAAAATATTCAGAAATCTGAATGCACAAAAAAAAAAATTGGAAATAAAAAACAGCTAAAATGGTCAGAAATATGGAAAAATTGTGGGACAGTCACAACTAAAAATAAAATGTAGAAAATATTTCTTTACGAACACAATGCGTGATTATTTTGTAACATGTTTCAATGTCTCGTGAAGGTGGGGGAGCATGCTGGTAGACCATGTTGGTATGACTCGATAAAAAGTAGATCCCATGTCACTAAAGTCTGGCCCCCTCCCCCCCCCCCCCCCCGGTTTATAGGAATTTACCAAACCTAATTGTTAAAATCATAGACACAAATTGGAGGAAATTAAATGATTTGAGAAAGTAGATTTATTACCTTCTCCATAAATATATGCATGTATGTGTATATGTTTATATAATTTTGCTGATGACTGTTTCCTGAATGCCAGTTTGAGTCTGACGTGCAACACAGTATGGACCATTTCTCTTCAGCTTGTGACAATTTTGGTCTCACAATCAGTATCAAGAAGACAGAAGTGATGCTCCAGCCTGTACCAGGAAACCCTTACATAGAGCCTACCATCACAGTAAATAGCCAGACCCTCATGACAGTGGACATGCTCACCTATCTCAGCAGCACACTGTCATGTACAGTCCACATTGATGATGAAACCAATGCCAGAATTGCTAAAGCAAGTGTGGTCTTTGGCAGACTACACGCAAATGTGTGGAGGCGCAGAGGCATCAGTCATAAACAAAACTGAAAGTCTACAAAGCCATTGTGTTGCTGACCCTGCTGTATGCTTGTGAAAATTGGATGGTGTACAGATGCCATGACAGGAAGCTGAACCATTTTCAAATAGGCTGCCTGAGGAAACTGACGAGGATAAGATGGCAGGACAGGGTCCCAGACACTGAGGTTCTCTCATGGGCAGGCATTCCAAGCATTCATACTCTGCTGATGAAATCACACCTGAGATGGGCAAGCCATCTCACCAGAATGTCAGAAGAGCGACTACCAAAGAAGATCTTTTGCAGCGAGTTGAAGGAGGGAAAGTGTTCTCAGGGTGGTCAGAAGAAATGCTTCAGAGATTCCCTCAAGTCATCCTTGAAACACTTCAACATTGACCCTCAGTTTTGGGAAAATCTTGCACAGGATCACTCCAACTGGCACAATCTCATCCATACTGGAGCTGCAGACTTTGAACTGAGGAGAATTGCAGAGGCAGTGCAGAAGTGAGAGCAGCATAAATCTCAGAGATGTAGCAGATCCTCTATTGATCAAGCAAACCCAAGTGGCATGTCCTGTTCATTGTGCCACAGACAGTTCAGAGCACAAATTGGCCTGATCGGCCACTCATGTACCCACAGAAACCAAACCAGTTAGTGATGTTATGGCCATCTTTGAACTCAAAGGACGAACAACATGTATATATGTATAACTTAAAGAGAGGGACTAAGCTCACGTAAAACAGAGGGAAAATGCTCTCGGAGCATAAGACTACTGAGGGCTGTAATGGATTAAGGCTAATTAAACTTCCTCACTGAGAGATTACAAAGGGCCTCTTCAGGCATGGCCTTCAACCTTGTGCTTTTGTTTTCATATGTAAGAGTGGAAGATATGGAGGGGTAATGTAACAAGAATAATATGAAATAAACTAAAATTAATAAAATAAATGATTAAATAAATAACTAAATAAATAAATAATTTTTTCTGCCCAGAATGGAGGAGGAACAAAGTATATCCACTGGAATGGTAGGGGCTGGGTACATCACTCCAGGACAGTGGAGCATATAACAGCTCACCCCTCTCCATCACAAGTTCCACTTCCTAAAAAGCGCTGACAAGTGAACTTGAAAAGTAAATATAAATAAATATATAATTAAATACATCTTATAATAACAATACTATTATCAATACAAAATACTACTAACAATAACATATTCCTTTAAAATATTTTTTTAAAAAGTGGACTGCATGCGATAGGGGAGGAACAAAGTATATCCACTGGAGAGGAAGGGGTTGGCTATATCACTCCCATTAGGGAACGGCGGTGCACATATTGTGGCCCAACAACCACCTGCTCAAGCTAGAAAAGTCCCACCCCTATGAAAAGTGGATGAGTCTACCAATAGAATGAATATAAAACAAATCTAACATTAATAAAAAATGGAAAAATACACAGTTACTAATATAAGTATAACATTATATAGGTAACACATCTAGATGTATCTTATATACTCACTTATAAGTATGTTGTTTTACTGAAAATTCAAATCATGTAGAGTAGGGGTCGTCTTATAAGTTTAACATACAAAACAGTTTGATAAATCTAGGTGTAATGTTGCAAACTCTACATGTTTGCAGTACATACAAATACTGTCAATTCAAATATTTATACATTTTCATGCCACTGTTCCCATTCAGAAATGCATATATTGTATGCACTGTGTTTGTCTGTTTCATGATGGTATTCATTACACAATACCTGTATCTACAGTTATTTGGATTTTAATAATTTCAAATATTACCGGTTAATTAAATACTACCTACCACAAACTTAAGTGTCCATCAATTTTGCTTACCATGGGTGTTTACTAGCAAGTATATTGCTTCCATTTTCCAGAAAGACCAATCAACCTGTATTTGTATTAATATGTATTTTGCTGTATAAACACTGTGTTTGATGCAATAAAAGTTTTGATTTAATTTGTATTTTCCTTTTCCATAAGTCAGATTTAATTCCCAAGTGATAATTTTCCAAGTTATCTGCCAGTGCATGTGGGCCAATAAGCCCTTGGCTTGTAAAGGCAGTACTCACTTTGTTTATAAGTTGACAATCCTTTTGATCGAGCCACAAATGTAATACTTTTTCAGTGCTAACTTCCTGTTCATGTTTGACCTTAATCCCTTAACTTGTAAAGGCACCATCCTCTTGGTTATTCCACATGACAACCCTTTGATCGAGCCAAGAGTTGGATACTTGTTCAGTGCTAAGTAACAGAGGGTGGTTATTTGAACTCCCTGTGAATAAATATATACACAGAACATATTAAGACAAATACTAGCAATTGCAAATTGAAAACACACAGAGTATACAGACATACAATTCAAGAAATTGTTACGACTCTATGGTCTAAGAAAAATGTAACAGAAAGAAAGTGAAACCAACAAATCAAGTAAAAATCAACAAGCAATTTATTACTAAATAATTAAAATGAAAAATCAAAAAGTCACTTACAGTAATGTGTTTTGAAATCCTAATAATCCAATAAGAATGATTGTTCTAATCACAAGTCCTAAATATAGAATGTTCCAAATTCACGGCTGTGTCCTTGAATGTTATGATGTACTAATGGTCTCCAAAGTCCTGATGTATTAGAAATCTTGATTTGCTGATGTCAAAATGAAGTATTCCAAAATCTCTGAATAAGTTCACATAAATTCCAAAATTATCAATTAAAAATCCAAAATCCAAAAGTTTATGAGCACTGTTATAATCCAATGAATATTTAAAATAATTCCTCTCTTAGAATTTGGAATGAATTTTCACAACTGTAATAGCTCTTTACAAGACTGATGGTAATGTCAAAACTGAAAAAATGTCCACCAAACATGGCATATATAAAGATTGGTCACATGACAGAATGTTCTAGAACATGAGTCATCTTAATGGAATTTTTACTTGTAAACAACAATCAACCTTGACCTTCAAATTGAGAAAACATATTGATCAAAACAACCTAATTCAAGGACACTAGTTAAACATGTTTTTCCTGATAACATTAAGATTTAAGCAAATATTAAAGTGAAGAAACATTTATAATTTCCTAAAATATTTATAATATTATATAAACATCATACATAACACCTCCCCTCATAAAGAAAAAGAAAGATTTATATAATAAAGCTTTCTTTTGAATATACATCTAATACTACAATAACCAAAATTACATAAGAACATGTTTTATGATACTGGACTTAATTACATCAAGCAATATTACATTTCTAGGCACGTGAGAGTGCATCTGCAATCACATTGTCTTTTCCCCTGATGTGTTTGATGTCAATGTTATATTCCTGCAATATCAAACTCCATCTCAACAATCTCCGATTTTTATCTTTCATTTTGTTGATGAAAGTAAGGGGATTGTGATCACTGTACACAATAATTGGAGAAAGAGCTGAGGTGACATACACTTCAAAATGCTGTAAAGCCAATATCAAAGCCAAACATTCCTTCTCAATTGTGGAATAATTTTTCTGGTGCTTGTTTAGTTTTTTAGAAAAATAACACACAGGGTGATCCACACCACTTTTGTCTTCCTGAATCAATACTCCACCAACCCCTACATCACTTGCATCAACAGATAATTTAAATGATTGGCTAAAATTTGGTGCAGAAAGAACTGGTGCATTCTTAAGTATGGCCTTTAACTTGTCAAAAGATTCCTGACACTTGTCAGACCAATGAAATTTGGTTTTCTTACTCAATAAACTTGTCAAAGGTTCAGCAATTTTGGAAAAATTGGAACAAAATTTCCGATAATATCCAGCCATACCTAGAAATCACATCAGTTGCTTTTTACAAATTGGAACTTGAAATTCAGAGATAGCTTTGACCTTAGCTTCTATAGGTTTAACTTGACCTTGTCCCACAATATGTCCTAAAAATGTGACACAAGCATGACAAAACTCACTTTTGCTCAAATTAATTGTCAGATTCGCATCGCTGAGTCGATCAAAGAATTTTCGAATGGTTTCCAAATGATCTTCCCAGGTGTTGTTGTAGATAATGACGTCATCGATATAAGCGTCACAATTATCAAGACCAAATGTTATCATGTTCATCAGACGTTGAAACGTTGCAGGCGAATTTTTCATTCCAAACGGCATGACTTTATATTGATAAAGTCCATCTGGAGTTACAAATGCTGAAATTTCTTTTGCCCTTTCCGTCAGTGGAATTTGCCAGAATCCTTTTAAAAGGTCAAACTTGGTGACATATTCCGCATTTCCAATTTTATCAATGCAATCGTCCATTCTTGGGATTGGAAATGAATCAGTTTTGGTGACACTGTTGACTTTTCTATAGTCAGTACACATACGGAATGTATTATCTGGCTTGGGAACAAGAATACATGGTGAACTCCAGTTACTTTTACTTGGTTCTATGAAATCATTCTCCAGTAGATACTGAATTTCTTTCTTCAGATAGTTCTGTTTGAGAGGATTCATCCTATAAGGATGCTGTTTCACAGGCGCAGAATCTACAATGTCAACGTCATGATAAATTTTACTTGTTCATGTTGGAACATCAGGAAACAAGTGCTCATAGTCATGTAATAGCTGTTTTAGTTCATTTCTTTCCTGTTGTTGTAGATGTGAAAGTTTCTGGTCTAGGTTGTTCAATATTTCTGAATTCCGAAGATTGGTTATACCAGAGTCACTATAGTCTGATCGTACTCCATCGTTGATATCTTCACTGTGTGGGACAGGTACAACTAAATTAACTGAATAATTAGCTAAGCTATCTCTGTCAAAATATTCCTTTAACATATTTATATGACAAAGTTGTTTTTGTTTCCGTCTCCCAGGAGTGTTAATGATATAATTTAAGTCATTTACTTTCTTTTCAACAGTATAAGGACCATAAAATTTAGCCTGAAGAGGATTCTGAGGTATGGGAAAGAGAGCCAGAACTTTGTCACCAGGTTTAAAACTCCTTTCCTGTGAATTTCTGTCATACCTTAATTTCATTTTTGACTGGGTAGTGTGAAGATTAGTTCTTGCTACTTCACAGGCCTTTGACAACTTGTATTTGAAATCAGAAACATAATCAAGAAGATTAATCTTTGAATCTTCATTTGAAAGAAGTTTCTCTTTCAATAATTTCAATGGTCCACGGACAGTATGACCAAAAACTAGTTCAAAGGGACTAAAACCCAACGACTCTTGAACTGATTCCCTAACAGCAAACAACAACAAATGAACACCCTCATCCCAATCTTTTTCTGTATCAAAGCAATATGATCGAATCATATTCTTCAAAGTTTGATGAAATCTTTCCAAAGCACCTTGACTTTCAGGGTGATAGGCAGAAGATTTAAACTGTTGGATGCCTAGTTCATGCATAACTTGCTGGAAAATTCCAGACATAAAATTTGACCCTTGATCCGACTGGACAGATTTGGGAAGGCCAACAAGTGTAAAAAACTTCACCAAAGCTTTCACAATAGTTTTAGTTTTTATATTTCTCAGAGGAATTGCCTCTGGAAATCTTGTAGATGCACACATGATGGTCAACAAGTATTGGTTGCCTGACTTTGTTTTAGGTAAAGGACCAACACAGTCTACCATTATTCTACTAAATGGTTAATCAAATGCAGGAATAGGTTGCAGATGAGCCTTAGGTATTTTCTGATTGGGTTTTCCTACCATTTGACAAGTGTGACAAGATCTGCAGTATTTAGAAACCTCACTTTTGAGTTTCGGCCAATAAAAATGATTCAAGATCTTGTGATAAGTCTTACGGACTCCTAAATGATCAGCTAAAGGAGTTTCATGGGCTAAATTAAGAATTTCCTGTCGATATGACTTAGGAACAACAATTTGATAGCTCACTGACCACTCGTCACCAGCGGGTACATCAGGTGGTCTCCATTTCCTCATAAGGACCCCATTTTTCACAAAGTAACACACTGGAACTTGTGTGGCTTCAGTTTCACTAATAGCCCTCTGAAACAAACAAGATATCTCGGGATCTTGCTCCTGTTCAACGACAAGGGATTGTCGTTTGTCATCCTGATTAGAACAAAGAGAATGAGTTGCCAAAAGAGGATAACTGTGATCAATACCATTTGATTGATCAATACCTGAGGAAAAAGTGACCTCATCAAAAGACTGACCAATACATGTGTCAGCTAAAGGAATAATATCCTGATCAACATCAATCTCAAGAGTTCTTTTTGCCATAGCTCTAGTAACTGCACAAGCAGGGTACAAATCAGGGATTTCAGTTTCGACAGGATCAACTTTCTGATCCAAACAAGGCTTGTCAGTTACAAGTGGATAAACCACAACCTTATCTCCAGCTAGGTCATTGCCTAGTAATAAATGAACACCCTCTATGGGTAAAGAAGTCACTGCCCCAACAGTCACAGGTCCAGAAACTAAGTCTGATGCCAAATTTACACAATGAAGAGGAACATTTACAAAGCCGCACTCTACTCCCTGAACAAGAACACTTTCACTTGAAGAAGACTCCTCAGACAAAGGCAAAGTACCTGACAATAAAAGACTCTGAGAAGCTCCAGTGTCCCTTAATATTTTAATTGGGATAGGTTTGGCAGAATCACCAATAAGTGATATAGAACCTTCTGACATGAATGGTTCATAAGCCTCCAAAATAGAATCAGACTGGGGTTTGTTTGACCCAACAAATGTATTGCTTTCAATACAAGACCGTGACCTTGACCTCGTAGAAATAAGAGCATTTGGAAAAGCTCTGTCTTTTCTCTGTTGCTTATTTTTCAACTTGAAGCAATCAGAAATAACGTGCCCTTTTGTTTTACAATAAGTGCACGTAGGAAGAGATAAGGATTTCTGATCAGTCTTATCAGATGTTTGATTCCTAACAGTTGTGCTGTTGTGAAATTTGGAAGTACTCGAATGAGATTGAAATGGTTTTTAACCAGAAAACTGCTGAGAGGACGATTTATTACCAAATGAAATTTTGTGAGTCAAGGAATAATCATCAGCCATACGAGCAGCATTTTCCAAAGTTTCCACATTCTGCTCGTCAAGATAGGTTTTAACATCACTATGGATGCACCTCTTGAACTCTTCAATTAATACGAGCTGTCTGAGGTTATCATAAGCTTGATCAACTTTCTTGGCTGAGCACCACCTATCAAATAGTTGTTCTTTATCCCTTGCAAATTCGACATGAGTTTGTCCAGTTTCTTTTCTACAATTCCTAAACCTTTGTCGATATGTCTCTGGTACCAACTCATAAGCTTTCAAGATGTACTCCTTAACCACATCATAATCAGTGCTATGTTGTACTGACAGTGAAATGTAGACTTCACGAGCTTTGCCAATAAGTACACTTTGTAATAACAAAGTCCAATGCTCTCTGGGCCATTTCAAGTTTTCAGCTATTTTCTCGAAATGAAGAAAGTATTTATCTACTTCTTTTTCCTGAAAAGGGGGTACTAACCTAATATATCTAGTAACATCAAAACCAGAACTTGTGTTTAAAGGAGTGGAGTGTGCTCTGTTTGCCAGTTCTAATTCTCTTAATTTAAATTGCATTTCCCTTTCTTCTCTTTGCATCTGCATTTGTATCTGCCTCTCTTCTTTCTCTCTCTCCATCTGTATCTGCCTATCTTCTTTCTCTCTCTCCATCTGCATTTGCCTCTCTTCTTTCTCTCTCCATCTGCCTCTCTTCTTTCTCTCTCTCCATCTGTATCTGCCTCTCTTCTTTCTGCATTTGTATCTGCCTCTCTTCCTTCTCTCTCTCCATCTGTATCTGCCTCTCTTCTTTCTCTCTCTCTCTCTCTGAATCTAAAGCTTTGCCAATTCTAAATCAATCTGGTTCTTTAACTCTAATTCCCTTAATTTCCTGTCAGAACCAGATACAGGCTTTCTCTTCAAACTTAAAGCACTGCTATCAAAAATTCCCTTTCCTACTAAATACTGAATCAAAATAATCTTTATCTCCTGTTTTGTCAATGATACTTTTGCCTCAGATAGACTGTATTTTCTGGCAAGCTCGAGCAACTCATCCTTTCTCATGCACTCTAACCCCTCCTGGGTAGGTTTTGAAATGAAATTCTGAACATTAGATGCCATTGTAAATGCTTGTTGGTTTCACACACAAAAAAATTTCTCTATTAAAAATCTTTGCCAAAGACAAAAATATTCTCAGAGACAAAATCAATATGAATTTCAAAGATAAATTTAATATCTCTAATATGCTTTAATGAAATTCAGATCCCAGAAGACGAGCTCCCAATTTCTGTTACGACTCTATGGTCTAAGAAAAATGTAACAGAAAGAAAGTGAAACCAACAAATCAAGTAAAAATCAACAAGCCATTTATTACTAAATAATTAAAATGAAAAATCAAAAAGTCACTTACAGTAATGTGTTTTGAAATCCTAATAATCCAATAAGAATGATTGTTCTAATCACAAGTCCTAAATATAGAATGTTCCAAATTCACGGCTGTGTCCTTGAATGTTATGATGTACTAATGGTCTCCAAAGTCCTGATGTACTAGAAATCATGATGTGCTGATGTCAAAATGAAGTATTCCAAAATCTCTGAATAAGTTCACATAAATTCCAAAATTATCAATTAAAAATCCAAAATCCAAAAGTTTATGAGCACTGTTATAATCCAATGAATATTTAAAATAATTCCTCTCTTAGAATTTGGAATGAATTTTCACAACTGTAATAGCTCTTTACAAGACTGATGGTAATGTCAAAACTGAAAAAATGTCCACCAAACATGGCATATATAAAGATTGGTCACATGACAGAATGTTCTAGAACATGAGTCATCTTAATGGAATTTTTACTTGTAAACAACAATCAACCTTGACCTTCAAATTGAGAAAACATATTGATCAAAACAACCTAATTCAAGGACACTAGTTAAACATGTTTTTCCTGATAACATTAAGATTTAAGCAAATATTAAAGTGAAGAAACATTTATAATTTCCTAAAATATTTATAATATTATATAAACATCATACATAACAAAATACATTTTCTTTTTTTCTTGACGTAATAATTTTGTTTTTTATATAGCTATATGGCATGATAAATAAAGAACTCGAAACAAATTTGATTCAAGATAATGCCAGTCTGGACATGTATACATACCAAAGAATTAAATACACTTTTTACAACAAATATAGCACACATACTGCAAACATGAAATGAACAATACATTGATCAAGGGCAAAGGATCACTAATATGTTTCATAACAGGTGAGGAAACCATCCATAGAGTGTATTATGCCTGAGAAGGGTAATGCAAGCCCATTTTGAAACAATAAAACTTTAGACCTTTGGACGGAATGATTGGAAACATGGAAATGGGAATCTGAACAAGTATATCCCTATCAAAAAGAAAGAAGAACCCCCGTATAAAACCTTTTTCCATTTTTGTACAAAAGATTCTGTTTGATTTTTTTAAAAAGTATACTCACAAATACAGATCGGGGGGAGGGGGATGGGGGAAACCCTTTAATTTTGGACCAAGGGGTGTCGCCTCACAGGCCTGCTAGTTTCCAAATAGCTAGAGTTCTTCAGGTGTCCACACAAATAAAAAGAAAAGGCAATAAAACTTAATGCAGTCTTAGCTCAATCAAATGAAAGTCTTGTTGTGTGTCTCCGATGCACACCAATAAATTTTTACTTAGGAATAAAACTGCATTGCGATTTAATAAAAATGCAATGAAGCCTATAGGCAAAACAACTAAAAGCGGGTTGTGTGTCTTTGATGCACACCAGTAAATGTCTCTATTATCAGAATCACTATATATATGTGAAAAAAGATATAAGACTTTGTTTTAATAGAACATATTTCTTGTAAAAATCATATCCAGGTTTTAAAATACACTACAGGGAATTATTTGATAAAAACTTGATGACATTTGAAAGACTTATATTTTAAAGCAAGTTTGATATTTTTGGTTAAATAGAGTTTGACAGTTGATAATATTACTGTGTCTGAAATATTTATATGTTATCACATGTATTGATTATTATGTTGTGGCATTACATATAATCTGTGCCATTACAAGCAAATTAGTTTAAATGTATATTTTGTGTTTTAAGCTTTAAATAAAAAATAAAATATAACACAATATGCTTTCCACCCAAAACACTTCCAACTGTAATTACTAATAGCAAACAAATCCATGACCTTGAAGGAAAATCCCTAGAAATTCGGTAGTTGATCTAGGCTAATCAGATGGTGGGAATTTAATCTGCAACCTTCTGGTCTTGAGTCTAGTGCCTTAAATACTGAGTTACTGCAGCTCCCTTAGATGGGGATTGCAAGATGTTTCCAAGTTATTACTCAGTGGCAAAGGCCACATGGGTAAGTTCAGATCCAGGAACTCAGGCTGACTGAGCAATGTAATGCCAAGTAGGTCTATATACTCTAATGGAGCTATTAACATTTTAAAGGTTATGAATCAGTGCCTAGCTAGTCCCCATGAGGCAGAGAGATCCAGGGGATCATGCTGGTTAATTGTGAGAATTTGCATTCACATGCTGACATATGTCAACTACTCAGGTGAGCAATATCAGGCCCACTTGAGACTCTTGTTACAAGTATTATTGCCATTTTGGACTTGCAACTAAATACAGTCTAGGACAAAATCTTGCGAACATAACTAGTCTCACATTTTGTCAATTGATCATCATGAAACTTGGCCAATGTTATGGATGTCATCTAAAGATATAGACAAATCAATTTTCCCCTGCAATTTTTGTTAAAGCTATTACTGTTATTGTTTTGTAGCTTTATGTATTTTGACACAATCTCTTTAGCACAACTAGTTCCACAGATTTTTATGGATTGCCATGAAACTTAGTAAATATTATGGACATACCTGAAATTGAAACTTGAAATATGGACTTGTATCAATATGTTGGATGAGTTTGATAATGAGCAAGATCCATACATATTAAACAGGTGATTTTGCATCTAACTGATGCAGCTTGTACCACTCTGGAGGCCGTCTTTCTGATTTGATTTTGATCATATCATTACTTAGAGAGTTTGCTACCACTCTGGTGGACATATTTCTTGTATGATTTTTAGTAAAGTTAAAATAGTAGTTTCTTATTATAGTCATCAAGATATCAGTCAAGTTCTATAATAAGCGATCGATGGAGCTTGTAGAGATATGTATTTCTGTACTGATTTTGATCAAACTTGGCAAATAGGCTAGTAGCATTACGACGTCCAATGAGTCTTATTATGAGTGAGATATAGGCTTCTTACTACTCAAGAGACTATTTCTGACCTAATTTGATCAGACTTGGTAAACTGGCTAATATGTTGGATGACAGTTGTGCATATTACTAGGTTAATCTTGCATCTGATTGACTGAGCTATTGGTTTTTGTCTCATCTTTTACAATAGCATTGGTGTTGTCATTATAAAGCCATCAACATTAATTTCTTGCATTTAGCTCAGATTAACTGACACAGTTGTGTGTGTAGTCATGCAACTTGATGTATGTATTCATCTTGGAGTATATTAGTCACCACTGATAAAAGTAAGTCATGGCTACCTGCTTTTCATACTCCAGTGATTATGTTAACATTATGCATTAGCTCAGATTCTCTGACAGGTGTATGCTGTCATGAAACTTGTTGGGTACATTCATGTTGAAAGGTTTTTTATTCATCATATGCAAAGGTAGTTCGCTGTTATATACTTTTCATGCTCCAGCAATTACATAGAATTTTGGTATTTAGTTCAGTTTCTCTCATGCTGTAGGGAACCATAGTAGCTCAGTTGGTAGAGAGTCAGTCTTGTAATACAAGGGTTGTGGGTTCGATACCGCCCAGGCCAGTCTGCAGGGTTGGCTGTCTTGGTGTGTCCATGTGAAAGCAATTAGCTCCCTTTCCTTAGCATGATATAGCCAATAATGCATTAAAAGCGTCATTAAAACCTACAAAAACAAATAAAACTCACTCACCATTGAATGTACAGTCATGAAACTTGGTGTATTTATATTGAAGATACTCAATCATCATGGGCAAAAGTAGTCACTGTGACCTATTTTTCACATTCTAGCAACTTAGGTACATCTTTTGCTTTTATCTCAGTTTCTCTGACACCATTGTTTGTACAGTAATCCAGCTTGATAAAAGTTGATTCATATTGGAGTGTACTACCCTCAATGGGCAAAACTAGGTTACAGTGACCTTTTTTTCTTGCTGCAGCATTTGGCTCAGTTTCTATTATATTTTTGTATGGACTGTCATGAAACTTAATTGAAGGGTGTATTGATATTAAAGGGCTCTACTCACAATGGGCAAAAGTTGGTCATGGTGATCTATTTTTCACGCTGCAGTGATTACATTAGGTTTCTGTCTTTAGTTCAGTTTCTCTGAAACCGTTTTACGTAGATTCATGAAAATTGAAGGATATATTCATATTGAAGGGTACTAACCACCATGGGCAAGTATTATTCACAGTGACCTTTTCTTGTGCCAGTGATTACCTGAAGTTTTTTCATTTAGCTAAGTTTGCCTGACATTGCAAGCGTCATGATCTTTGATATGTAAAATGTTAAAATTGTGAGCATTAGCCCATGACAATTTGCACTGTTGTAAATCCTAATTAAATTTAGTTTAGAAATACAACTTTCCTAATACTTATTTTCCAGGTAACTTTGATAAAGCAGAAAAGTATCATCAATATAGTCTTCATCTACATAGAATAATACTCAAAGAAGAAAACCTTGAACTTGTTCAGAAAAATAAGAAACAGGTTACAGAAGATGAGATGCCAGAATTTGGAATTATTTTCAGCTACATTGGTGTATTCTATCAGCAGAAAGGTAACCGTCAGAAGGCCCTCCACTTTCACAAGAAAGGGTTGAAAATCAATAGGCAAATAAAGGTGTCAACGCAAGCCTTATTAGTCTCAATAAACAATGTAGCGGCAGACTACTATGTACTTGGGAGGCTTGACAAGGCTATAGAGTTATTGAAAGGAGCTGAGTACACTGTCTTACGAGCATCTCCACTCAATGAAATAAATCTCAGCATCATCTATGACACACTAGGGAAAGTGCTAATTAAGTATAGTGACTTTTCTGAAGCTAGAAAATACCTTGAAAAGGTAGTTGAGATTCGGGGAAAGAACATGGCCAAAAGTGCAATGCATGCTGAAAGCGTTCTTCATTTATCCCAAGCTGAAAAGGGACTAAAACATTTTGAAGCCGTGAAGAATTTGGCAGAAAATGTGGTTTCTATGAAAATTGATATCGCAATAACTCAGCCTCAGAACAGTTTTGTATCTGAAGCTTTAGAATGCTTACTTGATATTTGCATACAGAATGGGGCTTTACAAGAGCTACAGGAAAGATATGAAGATTTTGAGGAGGAGTTGCAAAGGCTGATACTATTCCACAAGATCAACAGTAATGAACACCTGGTACAACATCTAACAGAGAGACTACTATCAGTAAAGAAAAGAGTCTATGAAAAGAAATGTAATGAAAGTTTGAGTCGGCGAAACCATCTGAAGTGGTAAACTTTTAGAGTAGTTTAACATTTACAAAGTCACTATAATCCATATTATAGACAGAACTGAATGGCTAAAGTTCAGAATGTTTCATACACCCTTGGGATTGATTTGCAAGATGAGACATCTTATTTATTTGATTGTATGTGCAGTTGAAGGGCTTTGTCCATTATCTGTTGTAGATCTCATCAAACTTATTTCTGGATAGTCTTATTATGGTACATACCTTTTTACTGTATATGTTTATCAAATGTGTTGCCACCTTTTGTTTTCAGTCTTCCACAATAAGACAAAGAAAAGTATGATTGAGACTGAATGGACTTCTTTGCTATCAGTTATTTCTTTATTTGGTATAATTTCCCTATGTGTATGTATATATATATATATATATATATATATATATATATATATATATATATATATATATATATATATATATATATATATATATATATACATACATGTACATTTCTAATTTTTAGCTCACCTCTTTGAAGTAGACAAGAGCTACCCCTGGTGTCAGCATCGGCATCTGGACGTATGAAAGCATACATAATGTTCAATCCCACTGCATCTTTCTTCCTAGGTCTTTGACATCAGTTTGGTGTAGGTTTCATAGCATCTAGTCTGCACTATGGATGGGGCGAACGAGGCAAAGTTTGTGCATAAATTGTACTTTATTTGTCTAATCTTGGTTAAGTTTTTGCACTTAACTCAGAATTTTTGCAACCTGCATACATATTGTAATATCTGGAATCATGAAACTTGGTGAGTGGATGCATCTTGATTAGTACTACACCCTCATCACAAAAGTATATCACTTTATGATGACTCTTATTTAAAGCTTCACTGACTTTGGCTAAATTTTGTGTTTTGTGGGTTTTTCTCAAGCTCTGTTCATGATACAGTTGACAAACTAGCTTATTGTTTGTATCTTTATTAGTTCTACATCTCTACAACAAAAGAATATCAGATAAGATCTACATTTCATATTTTCCTGGCTTAGGTTAAATTTCAGCATTTAATTCGTGACCATGCAGGTTTTTAGCACTCTGTATACCTACTGTTATATCTGGAATCCTGGAATCATGAAACTTGTTGATTGGATGCATCTGGATGAGTAATGCTTTGTTATCACAAATATAGGTCACCGTGAAACATATTTCACACTTCACTGACTTGGGTTTAATATTGTGTTTTAAGCTTATTTCTCAGGCACTCTTCATGCTAGAATCATCAAAGAAGATCACTGTATGCATTGATCTCTTGTTAGTACCATACAATTACAACAAATTTTTAAAAATTCACCATGACCTACATTTCAGATTTGGCTTAGGTCAGGTTTTTACATTTAGCTCATAACCACATATTTCATAGTTAGGTTTAATATTTTTGTTTTAACTGTTCATGTTAGGATCATTAAACTGGATAAATATATACATCTCTGTTAGTACCACACCAATACAAAACAATCATTGTGACCAACATTTCACATTTTACTTCCTTTGGTTACTTACATGTTGTGTATGTACTGTCCTATCTTGAAGCATGAAACAGGGTGAGGCAATGCATATTCATTAGCACTTGTAACTCCCTCATTGTAGCAGTGGGCCAATATTTGCCATATTTTATGCTTCACTGACTTAGCTTAACTTTAGTGTTGATGTTCATTTCTCAGGCAATATTCATGCTTCAATCATGAAATTGAGGATGATTTGCATCTATGTTAGTACTACACATTTGCAACAAAAAAAGCTGATTGGGATCTTTATTTTATCATTTTTGCATTTAGCTCATGACTACATGACTTTTTGGCATGCTATGTGCATTCTGCTCTATATGGAATCATAAAACTTGATGAGAGGATGCATCTTGATAGGTAATGAAGCCTTATTACAAAAAGTCTGTCTCTGTGACCTATATTTTATGCTTCGGTGAAACTAAAATTTTGAGTTTAAAGTTCACTGATAGAGTGCTGTTCATATTCAAATCATGCCATTTGATGATTGGATGCATCTCTATTAGTAATACACCCTTTCAAACTAAAGAAGGTTACTGACCTAAATTTTATGCTTTGCTAACAATTAGGTATTTTTTTTTAGCCTATTCACATACATTTTTCCATTACACACACACTCGTATATATATATATCCAATCAGATGGTCTTTTTTGACCAATGCAGCTGGAAGTAGGAATATATATGTTTATTCATTCTAAAACTTTCCATATTAATGACTATGTTGTATATTATGATATGTGAACTTCAGCAAGTTAACTGTGTATATTGTAAATATGAATGATTATGGGAATTAGATGCATGCACTTCATGTGATGCCTCAGCTAATCAAGGTAATTATTGATGCATGAACCATGTTTTTATTAGTGGCCATACTGGATATCACTCCAAGGTTATTCAGAGCCTATGACATTCAATCATTAAAATCTGGCTGCTAGCATTTAACAATGTTAATAGCTTTTGAAGCAGATATTATGAGCAGCGATTTAAAAGAAAAGAAAAACAGTATTAGTTCTGTTTTTATCAACTCTTTATAGTACCTCCACTTTGATAAAAAAGAATGTTTTTTTTTTTTAAAATTTATGCCTATTCTTCATTGTCATATGGTCAGCATTTTGTTCTGAAGATCACTTTGTTCTACATTCTTTTTTCTGTGTGATACTTGTTTACAATTGCTGCTGGAGACTTCAGAAAGCTTTATAGAGACTTTCTGTGTAATCACTGATTACATTCTAATTTAATCAGTTGTCGATGGTTTTTTATATATTCATCATTGGACATTTTCACTCAAGAATCAGTTTTCCTTATTCGACAATAACATTTTCATTGTTGGATGAAGTAAGACCTTATTCATCACAAAGTCATATATGAATTATTATTATAGATCAATTTCAGTTATCATTTTCTAAAGAAGTATTTAATAAAGTTCTTGCTCTTCTAAATTCAGACTTGTATATACTAGGAAATGTTACATATATGTTTATTACAGGAATTAATTTTGTTTTAAAATAAATAAATAAATGAGGTATAGTGGATAATTTTGCAACATGAATTTTTTTATAAAGAATTTAACAGAAAAAAAAGTGTAAATAAAATACAGGCATTTTAAATTTTTGACATCTGGGGTTTATATATAAATAAAATTGGCTTAAGAGAAAACACAGAATTTATGCATTCCAACTTGCTGGATGGCACTTCGTGATAATTAATATTTTGCAGTCAAAACTCCAGAATTTAACATTACCTAGACATGGTGACATCCCTGGTGGCTAGGAAAAAATGTACAGCCACTATTTCTCTGTTCCTTGGGTCTTAATTAAAATCTTCCCTTCACCAGCTTGGGAATTTTCTCCCTCAAATTTTCATCTTAATCCTCCTCCAGTCCAAGAACTTTAAGATTCATCTTTCTTGAATAATGTTAGTTTTGGTTTGCAGCTGCACTTGGTTGCTTCTATCTCCTATCTGAGACATTTAGGTCGCTCTTCAGTTTATCATCTTCCTTCTTTGCTTCTTGTAGTTTTGCTCTCAATTTGTGATTCTCAAATTCTAAGAATCCACTCTGTCCATCAGCTCTCCTATCCTTTTACTTCCTACTGCCATATCCTTTCCAAAAGCTTCTTTCCCTTTTTCTAACAATTCCCTCAACATACAGCAGTCCATCACTATAAGGCCCTTTATTATAACATGATTCTTATTATAAGGCAAGTATGGTCATGGATCTTATTACATTAAGAGGTAGTAAAGTTAAATGTATCATATACTTAGTCTCACTATAAGGTGGCATACACTGTGGTTCCCATGGATAGCATTATCATGAGGGAGTGCTGTAGTTGCAATGATTTATGGAAGGTCATTAGTTCTTTTTCAAAATGGGAAAATCTGCCTTAGTATTGTTCTCTTTTGAGCTTTGTTTTATTTTCTCAGGGTCTAACTGAATTGCAGACAAACCTGGAATCCCTCAAACTTGTGTCAGATGTCTCGATTTGAGAACTACTATGTGATCTAGTTTCATTTGTTTGTTTTGATTTATCTTTCCACTCATACTTATAGAATATTTTGTATGAACCACTTTGTTGCACTACCTTTGATTTGTATTACTGATATTTGTATTACATGTATTACTGATATTTATATGTATTACTGATTTTTACATGTATTACTGATATTTACAAGTATTACTGATAGTTACATGTATTGCTGATAGTTATATGTATTGCTGATAGTTACATGTATTACTGATAGATGTATTACTGATTTTTACATGTATTACTGATAGTTACATGTATTACTGATAGTTACATGTATTGCTGATAGTTACATGTATTACCGATAGATGTATTACTGGTTTTTACATGTATTACTGATAGTTACATGTGTTACATGTATTGCTATAGTTACATGTATTACTGATATTTATATGTATTACTGATTTTTACATGTATTACTGATAGTTACATGTATTACTGATAGTTACATGTATTGCTGATAGTTATATGTATTGCTGATAGTTACATGTATTACCAATAGATGTATTACTGATTTTTACATGTATTGCTGATTGTTACATGTATTGCTGATATTTATATGTATTTCTGATATTTATATGTATTACTGATTTTTACATGTATTGCTGATTGTTACATGTATTACTGATATTTATATGTACTACTGATATTTATATGTATTACTGATAGTTACATGTATTGCTGATAGTTACATGTATTACTGATAGTAACATGTATTACTGATAGTTACATGTATTACTGATATTTATATGTATTACTGATTTTTACATGTTATATATATTGCTGATAGTTACATGTATTACCAATAGATGTATTACTGATTTTTACATATATTACTGATAGTTACATGTATTGCTGATAGTAATATGTGTTGCTGATAGTTACATGTATTACCGATAGATGAATTACTGATTTTTACATGTATTGCTGATTTTTACATGTATTACTGATATTTGTATGTATTACTGATTTTTACATATATTACTGATAGTTACATGTATTGCTGATAGTAATATGTGTTGCTGATAGTTACATGTATTACCGATAGATGAATTACTGATAGTTACATGTATTGCTGATATTTATATGTATTACTGATATTTGTATGTATTACTGATTTTTACATGTATTACTGATAGTTACATGTATTACTGATATTTATATGTACTACTGATATTTATATGTATTACTAATTTTTACATGTATTACTGATAGTTACATGCATTACTGATAGTTACATGTATTACTGATAGTTACATGTATTACTGATTTGTACATGTATTACCATTAGATGTATTACTGATAGTTACATGTATTGCTGATATTTATATGTATTACTGATATTTGTATGTATTACTGATTTTTACATGTATTACTGATAGTTACATGTATTACTGATATTTATATGTACTACTGATATTTATATGTATTACTAATTTTTACATGTATTACTGATAGTTACATGTATTACTGATAGTTACATGTATTGCTGATAGTTACGTGTATTGCTGATAGTAACATGTATTACTGATAGTTACATGTATTACTGATATTTACATGTATTACTGATAGTTACATGCATTACTGATAGTTACATGTATTACTGATAGTTACATGTATTACTGATAGTTACATGTATTACTGATTTTTACATGTATTACCGATAGATGTATTACTGATAGTTACATGTATTGCTGATAATTAGATGTATTGCTGATAGTTACATGTATTGCTCACTAATTGTCAAACAGTACTTACTAATGAATGTAATTGATAAACATTGTTGGGAAAGGATAAGTCCCAATGTACTGAATCAAATAATCAAGATGGGGAAAATCTCAAAACTGCATCTTTAAACTTCCATCTTGACCCCATTATCCAAGAATTTGAACAGAAAACACCTTTTTTCTCAAAAATTGTATATAATCCACCAGTGATTTTATCTACCCTGCATTCCTTGAATATTCACAAATCATGCAAACAGTTCTGAACCAATTGAAGTAACAGAAAAATATAACTTTTTGGGTTGAGTCTTTTAGAAAACTAGAATATTTTACTCAGCTAGAAAAGCGTTGACATAGGAATTTGTTTCTTTTAACTCGCAGAAGTGTAAATGATATAATATTCCCATCGACTTACAACTAACATTTTTTTTTATCAAATTCTTGTCCCAGTATTGGAAAGAGTCCATTTAAATTTTCTGAGGTAAGTAGTTGATGTTTGCAAAAGTACACCATAATTTATGGTATCTGGTAAAATTGGTCATTATCCACTTAAACTTAGAAAAATTAGCTATTGGGAAAGACTTGTTTATTGGGCAGTCAAACAAATACCTTCTTACCGTATTTATAAGCTCCGTCTAAATGATTCACTTAGTGGACAATATAACTACAAATATATTAATTTATGATTTAATCCTTATTTTTCTTCTGAAACTGGATTACCGGTATATGCTATTTGGCGGTATGAGATTTTCAATAACGTACACTGGTTAAAAAAGAAATATGATGAAATTTCTAAATGCAAAGATCTGTAACAATGTAATGCAGGAATTTAAAATTCTTGTAAAGGTATGACTTCCATGATATCAAAAGATGATTTACTTTGGAAAAATCTGTTCAGTTTAGTGGTTAGTCATCGTACCATGCTGTGTAAATTCAGGCCCCAGTTTTCATTAAAGTCTTAAATTTTCTTCCTCAAACTGAGTTTTTAATATCTTCCTTATTGCTTGGTTTGCAACGGTGAATTGTTCATCAAACACTTAGTATGTATCCACTATTTAAAATGCAGCCATAACATTTTTAATTTAGTATGAAATATAATTCTTGAATCCCTTTGAAAAATTTGAGTTTTTTTGCCAAATCTGAGTTCCTCTGCCTTTTATCAACATTATAAAGGTTCACAAATTAACAGTTATAACACTACAAACTTAATATTCATCCCTTCTACTTTCTCTATCTCTGAGAAAAATCCCAGTATTATTAGAAGTATCGTAAGCAAGATAATGTTATATCCCACTTGGAGCAAAAATGTTGAGAAAGTTAGAGAAACTGGGGTCAGGAGTTCAATTAGTAAATTACCTATTGAAATCGGTCGATGGTTAAATGTTCCTAAAGAAGAAAAGTATCTGTTTTGCTTGGTGATGTTAACAGTATTGAAGATGAGTATCATTATATTATATACTGCCCATATTTTGATAATAGTAGATGTATTTATAATAGAGGTATTTACCCTAAACCTTGCTTTGATACGAATAGCAATACTAACAAATTTAAGCAATTCATTTGTAGTATGAATATTAATGTAATAAAAAACTTATGCAAACTTATTTGAATTGACAATTTTTATGCTCTGGAAAAGATTTGATTGTATATTGTTGTCAGCTACCATGTTATGCAGTTTGAATTAGTCTCATATTTCACATTTGTGACCTGATTTTAAGTACATTTTTGTTCTGTTCTGTTCTGCTATGCTGTGTTATTTGCCAGAATTTTACCGATTATAAATCATTCACTTCCCAAGAGAATGGTGTCTTTGATCCACAGGTGATCTGGTGGCACTTCATTAAACTGAAGGTACCACAATTTGCGAATTTAAATTATTTTAGTGACAAATTAGGTAATTTACCAGTTTAAACTTGACCCATTTCTGTTCAATTGCTGTAAAAACTAAAGTCAGTTGGTGTAAATAAGCCATTTGCCCAGGACAGAGTTCACATACTGTGAATTGTTGGATGAAAACATAATTGTGAGGCCTTGAACTTCAACAGCAGTTTTGTAAAATGCATGAGCATATGGCTGTGTCTTTGTGTTGAAAAGCTGCCTATGTATTTCTGCATGCCATAAAACTGTGAACTGCACAAAAGATTCATAAGTTTAAGATGTAAAAATGCTTGAAAATGAATATCTATAAATTTAAGAACAGGTCATAAATCTTTATAAACTTTATCCGACCAAATTTATTCAAAGAAATGATGATTGGTTTGGTTTGTTTTGGTCTTTTATGACACGCCAACGCTTGAAGGTTATATCATGCTGAGGCAAGTGGAGTAAAATGTCTTGCCCTAGGACACACCACAGTTGTCAATGCTGGATGATACAATAGTAGGAATCAAACCCACACCCTTCTGGTCATGAGCCAGATGCCTTAACCACTTAACCACCATGGCTGTAAAAATATAAAATTGGAATACATAGAACACAAACTCTCTCTCACTCTTACATATACATACATTGCCCTTGTTTTCTTAATTTATACTCAAAATCGTTTCTATCCTACCAGTTCTTTTTTCCATTGGAAACTCTCCTCCTAAATAGCACATCAATGGAAGAGCATCTGTTTTAAAAATTGGTTTTCTTTTGAGAACTAAATGATGTAGTCAGCTGGCTTACACCATGGTTACCTGTAACAGGGACTTTATATAAGTCGACAGACCCTGCCTGTAATGACGGTAGGAAGGATGGGCTCAGCATTATCCTACTCCCGCCTTTTGTGCAGTTACAGTTATGTTCATCTATCTTCTGTTTGAGTTTCAACACTATAAATGATGAAAGAATGATTTATTGAACCCATACAAACAATAGGATTTATCTGATGGTTGTAAGATAAAACATTAGCATCAGATTAAAGATATATGACTGTACTGAGAATTACAATAATACCTTACTCAAACTGTAATGTGAGAGAGCAGAGTCACTCAAACTATATATGTATGTATAAGGTTTAATAGCACATCAGCACAACCCGGCTATTTAGTGCCGACTGAGTTTAGGTATCCCACGAAAGATGTACAAAAAAAGATAAAGGCAATCTAGGGTAAAATCCTTGCAATACAAAGTCAAACATCCAAGACTTTCTCAGCTGTAACATTACAGAATGCTTACCATGGCAAAATGGTTGGTCTCGTACCACATGCAGGAGGGTGGATCAGACCTGTTCTAGACCATGGTTTAGACTTGTTTTTACAATTTGAGATTCATTATTATTTTGATGATCCAGAGTCAAGAAACTGATGGACTGAATATTTATGAAAGGGCAAAAAATTAATGGCCAGTCTTAGGCTGATGAACATGAAGTCTTCCTAACACTAGTCTATTGCGCTAACACCTATCCCGCCTCATTTTTGCCTACATTTTCAGAGATGGGTCCCCGTGCCTCCATTAATTCTGCATGAAGTCTCCCACATATATGCTACCCCCTCATTTGATTGTTGTATAATAAAATCAATAACAGAGAGAAAAATCCTATGGACTAATAATTTTGTATTACAACAATCAACTGATAGTGTAGCCTGTGTCCACTTCAATCCAGGTTACAGCTGTACACTTGGAATCCTAACTTCACCGTCAGAATGTAAAGGGTATCTAGTTTCCGGCCAGACTGGGTCTCAGACATGAAACATCCTAACATTACCACTTCTAGCTGAGTATTACCACTTGAAAAATTAAACAAGATTTTATCTTTGATATATTTGTAAAAAAAAATGTAAAAGAAGGAATAGAACAATCTGTAGTATATTAAGAAGCTGACTCAACTTACGAAGAAGAGGCACGGTCAAGAAGACACCAAGCATAATCTTACAGGTAGTTTGAGGAATGTGGTCCTTAAGTTTTGAAGAATTTTCATGCTTCATCATTTTTAATTGAGGGTGCATGTACATGCATATATTGTTATCCTCGGGCATGTGTCCCTGCATACGCCCATGTGTATGCTCCATTCTTAGACTGTGCTCACTAACTTCGGAAAACTTTATGAATAGATATTACTTAAAAGAAAAAGTAATATAGATTAAAATATCAAGGCTCAATTCTGTTTTAAATTTTGTCAATGATTGTTGTGCATGTTCACCTCAAACTTGTGTATGGAGAGATCTATCTCTTGCTTGCATTCTGTAATTTCTGAAGTGAATCACATTGAGTGTTAATTGTTGGGTCATGTATAATGAGTGGATCATCAATGTGTTTCAGCAATATTTCTCATGGGCAAAACCAGAAGATTTTCAGCTGTATGCACTGTCATGGGGATGGGGTGAGGGTGCAGATATCTAAGAAATCAAATGGTACTTTTTTTCTGTGTTACGCATGTGTGTCTATGAGTATGCCTAGCTACACCATTTTTTGTGACAGTTTTTGTCCTTCTTCATTTAGACTACTGCACAGAAGGAGAGATCATGGATCATTGACTTAAGTAATTGCTAATACATCAGGATCAGTGAAGTTACACTGAATTCTTTCAGCTTTTTAAATTGTTTTCAGCAGTAATTTCCTTTTTTTTTTTACAAAGAAATGTTGGTGCCAAAATTTGTTTAGGATGACTGCCATCAAATAGTCCCAGCCCAGTAGAACTGAATCTAAAGTTGTGAATCATAATAAATGATATTTTAACAATTCCATAAACCATGTCTTAACAAACTTTGGAATATTTAGTTGGTATTTTTATATCTTTGAAACAACTTTCGTATACATAAGTAACTTTATCAGATTTAATGTAAAGTAATAAATTGGTCTTTAAATTGTCTCTGACAATAGATGCTTAAAAATTTTGAAAATAGTTTACAACTGCATGTTTTAATAAATTAATAAATAGATACAAAAACTGGTAAGTGCGTGGGGAGTAATATTCTTCCTCAACATTTTGAAATAGGAAAGCACTTTGTCGCATGAGTGGAGAAAAAGAACACTTAAATGATAAATTGTAGAAATTACGGCATGGGTGGAGAGTTGGGAGTAGAATATGATTTTTTTGTGCACTTGGTGTAGTATTCCATTCAAAACCACAGAAAGGGTACATTTGTATGTCTCCGTTACGACTCTGTGGTCTAAAAATATGTAACAGAAAGAAAGTGAAACCTGCAAAATCAAGTAAAATCAACAAGCACTTTATTTGTAGACAATTAAAATGAAAAGTCATAAATACACTTATAATATTGTGAATTAAAATCCAAATAATCCAATAATCCTAAGTGTCCTAATCACAAGTCCAAAATATATAATGTTCCAAATGAATTCTCGTAGCATTGAATGCCCTGATGTGCCAGTAGTCTTGAATGTCCCGATGTGTCAGTAGTCTTGACTGTCCTGATATGCCCGAATGATGTAATCCAGAATATCTTTAAATGAATTCAAAGTCATGTATCAATCCAAAAGGAGAATGAGCACTTAAGTAATTCCAATGAATATTTTAAATAAATAATTCCTCTCTCTGAATTTGCTCAGAATTTCACAACACAACTATAAACATCTGGTTATTAAAATGATTATTCATAGACTGAGCATTACAACAAGAATGAAATATTGTTTACCAAACTCCCTATATATAAACATAGGTCACCTGACAGAATATTCTAGAAAACAAATACTACCTGACAAGAGACGCGGAAAGGAAGACTCTTATTGCAAAATACTATGTACTAATTGTGAAATCCTTTGTAAATGTCTTGTTAACAACAATATATTGCAAAATACGAATGTAAACAACTTGTTTATAAAATGACCATAATCTGACTAAAGTACAACTTACCTCATGGACACATTATAAATTCAATATGCATAACACCTCCCCTCATAAAAAAGAAAGATTTATGCAATAAAGCTTTCTTTTAAATATGCATCTAACACTATAATAATCAAAATTACATTGGAAGATGTCTTATAAATGTCAATCGGCTTAAGTACATAAAATAAAGCAATATAGTACTTATATACACGTGAGAGTGCAACAGCGATCACATTGTCTTTTCCCCTGATGTGTCTAATGTCAATGTTGTATTCGTGCAATATTAAACTCCATCTCAACAGTCTCTTATTTTTATTTTTCATTTTATTGATGAAAGTAAGGGGATTGTGATCACTGTACACAATAATCGGAGAAGGAGCCGAGGTAACATACACTTCAAAGTGTTGTAAAGCCAATATCAAAGCCAAACATTCCTTTTCAATTGTTGAATAATTTTTCTTGTGCTTGTTTATTTTTTTTTAGAAAAATAGCAGACTGGATGACCCACACCATTTTTGTCTTCTTGAATCAATGCTCCACCATGCCCTACATCAATTGCAACAACTGTCATTTTAAATGATTGGCAGTAATTTAGTGCTGAAAGAACTGGTGCATTCTTAAGCATGGTCTTTAATGTATCAAAGGATTCCTGACACTGGTCAGACCACTGAAACTTGGATTTCTTACTCAGCAAATTTGTCAAATGTTCGGCAGTTATGGAAAAATAAGAACAAAATTTTCGATAATATCCAGCCATACCTAAAAATCGCATCAGTTCCTTTTTACAAATAGGCATAGCGAATTCAGAGATAGCCTTGACCGTAGCTTCTACAGGTTTAACTTGACCTTGTCCCACAATATGTCCTAAAAATGTGACACAAGCGTGGCAAAACTCACTTATGCATACATTAATTGTCAAATTTGCATCACTGAGTCGATTGAAGAATTTCGGAATGATTTCCAAGCGACTTTCCCAGCTTTTGATGTAGATGATAACGTCATCGATGTACGTGTCACAATTATCTAAACCAGATGTTAACATGTTCATTAGACGTTGAAACGTTGCCGTAGATTTTCATTCCAAACGGCATCACTTTATACTGATAAAGTCCATCTGGAGTTGCAAATGCCGAAATTTCTTTTGCCCTTTCGATTAGTTGAATTTGCCAGAATCCTTTTAAAAGGTCAAACTTCGTGACATATTTCGCATTTCCAATTTTATTAATACAATCGTCCATTCTTGGGATTGGAAATGAATCCATTTTGGTGACACTGTTGACTTTTCTATAGTCAGTACACATGCGGAATGTATTATCTGGTTTTCACACAAGAATAAATGGTGAACTCCAGTTACTTTTGCTTGGTTCTGTAAAATCATTCTCCAGTAAATATTGAATTTCGTTTTTCAAATATTCCTGTTTGAGAGAATTAAGTACTCTACAATGTCAGCGTCATAATAGATTTTATTTGTTCATGTAGGAACATCAGGAAACAAGTGCTCATACTCGTGTAATAGCTGTTTTAGTTCACTCCTTTCCTTTGGTTGTAGATGTGACAATCTCTGGTCCGGATTGTTTAATATTTCTGAATTCCGAAGGTTGGTTAAACCAGAGTCACTACAGTCAGATTGCATTCCATCGTTTACATCCTCACTGTGTGGGATAGGTACAACTAAATTGATTAGATATTTAACTGGGCTATCTCTGTCGAAATACTTCTTTAACATATTTTTGTGACAAAGTTGTTTCTGTTTCCGCCTCCCAGGAGTATTAATGACATAATGTAAGTCATTTACTTTCTTTTCAACTGTATAAGGACCATAAAATTTAGCCCGAAGAGGATTTTGAGGTATGGGCAAAAGAGCCATAACTTTCTTACCAGGCTTAAAACTCCTTTCATGTGTATTTCTGTCATACCTTAATTTCATTGTTGACTGAGTAGAGTGAAGATTAGTTCTTGCTACTTCACAGGCCTTTGACAACTTATATTTGAAATCAGAGACATAGTCAAAAAGATTAATCTTTGGATCTTCATTCGAAAGAAGCTTCTCTTTTAATAACTTCAATGGTCCACGGACAGTGTGTCCAAAAACCAGTTCAAAAGGACTAAAACCCAATGATTCTTGAACTGATTCCCTAACAGCAAACGACAGCTAATGAACATCCTCATCCCAATCCTTTCCTGTTTCAAAGTAATATGACCGAATCATATTCTTCAAAGTATGATGAAATCTTTCCAAAGCCCCTTGGCTTTCAGGGTGATAGGCGGAAGATTTAAACTGTTGGATGCCTAATTCATGCATAACTTGTTGGAAAATTCCAGACATAAAATTTGACCCTTGATCAGACTGTACAGATTTAGGAAGGCCAACAAGTGTAAAAAACTTCACAAAGCTTTCACAATGGTTTTAGTTTTCATATTTCTCATAGGAATTTCCGCTGGAAATCTTGTTGACGCACACATGATGGTCAACACATATTGGTTGCGTGACATGGTCTTAGGTAAGGGACCGACCCAGTCTACCATTATTCTACTAAATGGTTCGTCAAATGCAGAGATATGTTGCAGATGATCCTTAGGTATCTTCTGATTGGGTTTTCCTACCATTTTACAAATATTACAAGATCTGCAGTATATAGAAACATCACCTTTGAGTTTCGGCCAATAAAACTGATTAAAGATCTTGCGACAAATCTTATTGACTTCTGAATGAACAGCCAAAAAAGGTTCATGGGCTAGACTACGAATTTCCTGCTGATATGGCTTCGGAAGGACAAAAATTTGATAGCTCACTGATCACTCGTCACCAGCGGGTACTTCAGGTGGTCTCCATTTTATCAAAAGTACCCCATTTTTCCAAAAGTGACACACTGGAACTTGTGTGGCTTCAGTTTCACTAATAGTCCTCTGAACAAACAGAAGATCTCAGGATCTTGCTCCTGTTCGAAAACGAGTGATTGTCTTTTGTCACCCGGATTAGAATAGAGAGAATGAGTTGTAAAAAGAGGATCACTATTATGTATATTCAATCTATAATGCATGCTTAATTTTCATCCATGATTGTAAGATGCTTAACTTTTGTTCATGACTGTAGTTTTTAGATTGTAAACAACCTGTTTACACAGAATTTCCCAATTAGTACATAGTATTTTGCAATAAAACTGTTGCTTTCCATGTCTTGATGTGATGAATATACATAACACCTCCCCTCAGAAAGAGAAAGAAAGATTTATGCATCTGACACTATAAAAATCAAAATTACATAGGAAAATGTCTTATAAATGTCAATCTGCTTAAGTACACAAAATAAAGTAATATAGTCTATACACGTGAAAGTGCATCTGCGATCACAATATTAAACTCTATCTCCACAGTCTCCAATTTTCATTTTTCATTTTGTTGATGAAAATAAGGGGATTGTGATAACTGTATACAATAACCGGAGAAAGAGCCGAGGTAACATACACTTCTTTGGTGCGTATTGTCGACCATTTTGGTTTCAAGATGATAACTTAAATTCTTGTTCAGATTTCAATGTAACTTGGTACATGTATTCCCCTCAGACCAAGGAAGAACTTTGTTGATCTTGGGGCCAGAAGATGTATTTAAGTTCTGCATGACACCTGAAGTCTTGGCAAATAGATTTTAATGCAACTTGTTTCATGCCCTTCCTTTAGTACAAGGAAGAGTCCTGTACCTTTTGAGGCCAGCAGCTGCTAGGTCAAGGTCGCTGTTTCTAAAATGATTTTACCTATGCATTTCATTTCTAGATGATAACATGATTTCTACTGGACAGATTTCAATACATACTGGAACATGTGTTTGTTCCTTAAGATAAGGAAGAACTATATTGATATTGGGGTCAGTAGGTCCAAGATCAAGATTGTTTCTAAAATAGAATTTGCCTATGCATTTTATTTCTGGATCATATCTTAAGTTATGGCAAACAAATTTCAATGTAGCTTTGTGCATGTCTTACCCTTGGTGCAAGGAAGAATCCTGTCAGTTTTGAGACCATTAGCTCCAAGATCAAGGTCACTGTTTCTAAGAATAGGTTTTGCCTATGCATTTCATTTCCACATGATAATGATAACTTAAGTTCTAGTAAACAGATTTGAATATAGCATGGTGCACGTGTTTCCTTTAACGTGAAAATAATGCTATTGTTTTGGCGGCCAGTAGCTCCATGGTCAAAGTCACTGATCTTGCAGGTATATTTTGTCTATGCATTTAATTTCCAGAGGATCTCTGACGTTCTAGTGAATAAATTTTAATCCAACTAGATTCATGTGTTTTTTCCTTTTCATACGAAAGAACCCTATTGATTTTGGGGATTAGTAATTCCAAGGTAAAGGTTATTTCTAACACTAGATTTTGCCTGTGCATTTGATTTCTGGATGATATCTTCATTTCTAGTGAATATATTTCGGTGCAACTTGGAACATGTGTTTTCGTTTGCCCAAGGAAGAACCTTATTGATTTGGGGTCAGTAGCTCCAAGGTCAAGTTTCCTGATACTAAAATAGATTTGGGCATTGAATTTCAACTTGAACTTAAGTTCTCTTCAACCCATTCAACAAAGTTTGGTACATGTACTATAATTATATTACCTAAGAAAGAGCGCTATCTATTTGGGAGTTGGTAGCTTTAAGTTCATGGTCAGAATTACTAAAATAGATTTCACCCATGCATTTTATTTCTGGACAATAACAACTTCTCTATTACCAATTTCACGGAAACTTGGTACATATGTTTCCCTTTGCCCGAAAAAGAACCATGAACATATCGTGTAATGGGAAATTTTAGCACAGTTACAAATCCCAAATCGGTGAAGATTCAGCTAGGAGCTGTAACCATCTCTATACATGACTTTTCATGTGTACTCAAAGCATACTGCAAAAATATATTGAAACAGCTAACGTTAGTGTTGGTGATGTATCATGCCGCATTTGTGCTACTCATGTTGATAGCGTTCTGCAACAATTATAAGGCAAAAACAAGGGTTCCATGGGTCTTGCCTTTTTCGGAGTTATGGGCTTGAACATAAACTGAAACATTGGCTTGCAGAAAAACTTTGATGTTGTGTTGATGCTGCCATTGATGATGTTATTGACACTGATCATGATGACCCATGCATAGCTGTCTCAAAGTTTGTCTCCAAAAAGTGACCATACTATAATTATTGGCTGCTGATATATTTTTTTTAACTGACATTGATGGTAATACATGTATTTTTTAATTTATTTAGGTCATAAATCAGTGGCCCTTGCAAAAAACTTGGTCTTGATTCCGATGAAAAGGAGGAACTTTATAAACGATGACACCAGAACAGAAAGATTTGATATACAGTGAATTATGAGGGACTGTCTATCTGTATATGTGTGTATCAACAATATCCCGGGTATATGCACAGGTCTCACAATGTGTTATTATCCCTACGTTTTAACATTGAAGATATTATATCATCTGTCTCCATCTGTGTGTCCATCTGTCATTCTGTTCATTACCATATCTCCTCCTAAATCTTCTGATGGAATTTTTCCAAACTTGGTACTTTATTTTTCCATATGACAACCAAGATTGGGGTATTACTTTACTTTCCTCCTCATTGGACCCTGAGAGAAAATTAAAGGTCAGTTGCATGTAAAGTTAAATACCAATGTGGGATATGCTAAGCAATATATAGCATACTTCAGGTACTAACCCTGAGTTGGTGTGTGTGTGTGTATGTGTGTGTGTGAATGTTAAGCGATATATATATATATATATATATATATATATATATATATATATATATATATATATATATATATATATATATACGCGTGTGTGTTATATTAAGGATTTGCAATGTGAAGCCATCACGGTATCTTTAGGTAGTTTTCGTCTGAAGACTTTGAGAAAACTTTCAAGCCTTACCACTTCAAATGGTCTTGGAATGGTTTTGAGATCTGGGTAATCAAAATGCTGGATATAAGACCATTTTAAATACCTTGTATGGATCATCACATATTATAATATTGTTCTGATTCATATTGTAGAAGCAAAAGCATATGTTAGCTTCAGATTTTAGACTTGAAAGAAACAATTGTAAATCTTACATCATGTATTTTGTTCTTCAGCTTTCAGGAAAAGGTACTGCAAAACATTCATTAAGGAGATTAACCATTTGATGCAAACTGCGGACTATGCAGAAGCCCTGGATTTATTTGGACAAGAGAATCCGAACCTGCAAAAGCTGTTGACATAAATTGTATACACTCAGCATCACATTTACCACTTCTTCGTTAAGGTTTCATCAACCTCTTCGACTCTATTGGAGAATTTCATGGCGTGTAAGGACTTTTATTACATGATTCTCATAAGAGATGCATTTTCATTGACTGGAACGACATCACGTGATTTACGATTATTCATGATATTGAACTGTCGTAATGTAATGATGTATATTTTTTAGTGTCATGCGAATTGAATGGGATTTTACTATACTTAAACAAGCCAAAATGCCGCAGTTTTGCACCTAATCATGTAATAAAATAATTACAGACCTTTGTTTTGGTTAATATTATGTTTTCTAAACCAGTAAACCTTCGTGGCGGTCAGTATGAGGTTTACTGGTTCATACTATATTCTGTCATGCTATCTTCTGGGGTATTTGTACTCCATTTTTGTTGTTTGGTCAGGTATGGTCCCTGTCCTAAAGATGAGGGCACTATACTCTACTAGACAGCACTGTGGGAGAAAATTTTGCAAGGAATAAGACAGTAATAGATCTAGTACATCACAGGACGTCATGAGATGTCACATAACATGGCTCATGGTACTAGTGCTGGCTGCAGCAGGTATAATTCCTATAGTCCAAGGGAAATGCATACTGTCCGTAAAAACATCCCTGTAATCAGTCAATGAGAACTCAATAATTTATTATGTGATGTACTCAGACTTCATTTTCATCTCAACAGTGGTCAATAATTGTAGACTATTTTAATATCATTATAATTTGTCCAATATTTTAATTTTGGCATATTAGCAACATAACATTTTAGTGATTCACCTGTTGGCAAAACATTATTTATTTTTATGCAATGGTTTAGAGTTTTCGTCTTATTTGAAAAAATTAGCAATAAAAACTAGACGACAATTTCCTAGCCCAAATAAGCCTAGACCACTAGAAACTCGTTGTTGGACAAGTGAAATTTGATGTAAGTACCAAAATGTTTGCCAGATGCGATCGTATGTTTTTGTTTCCATTACATAAAAATGGGTATGGTATATGGACTGGAAGCAACTGATACATACTTTTTCTCCCCCACATCTGAGTTGGAGCTTGTACATTTTGGAAAACTACCAGTATTTCCCAGTGTTGTGAAAATGCTGCTACCGGCAGTTTATTTTTAAAATATTCCTAGAATTCATCTATTTGCATCAAATATTAGTGATTCAAATTCAAGTTATTTGTTTCAGACAAAAAATATGCAGTACAGGAAATTGTCGGTACTTTGTGGCTGCAAGTGGCTTTACACCTGAGGCTGCATGATGGCACCTCCTCACCTACCATCTAATTGAAATCGCAACATGGGCCTTGTTCATTCTCTGACATCGTGAGCACTTGTTTGTGAACTCATGCAAAATGTCTCATAATTAATATCAAGTTAATAAATTTAATCACTCTTTGTGTGACAAATTGCTGATCTTTTGATGACATGCTCTAGAAAGTCACAAGTTAATATAGGACACCCCCATGAATTGTATCTAATGTGAATGTTGTTTGTCTCTATACACTTAGTTCCTTCCTGTGTATACCAGTGTACCAGTAGTGTTTATTTTTAGCTCACCATTACAAAGTAAGGGCAAGCTATTTTACTGCCCCAGCGTTGGGGTACTCACAGATACAATTATATACAT
Source organism: Margaritifera margaritifera (assembly GCA_029931535.1). Lineage (NCBI taxonomy): Eukaryota > Metazoa > Mollusca > Bivalvia > Unionida > Margaritiferidae > Margaritifera > Margaritifera margaritifera. Next base: position 938,743 of record JAQPZY010001285.1, read on the forward strand.
ATGTACACCCTCACTGAATGTCAATCAGTCTCTCTTCCTAGATTCTAGGCAATAGTTTGGAGGAGGTTTCATAGACCCCCCCCCCGCTCCCGGGGAAAGGCTAACTTTGTACATAGATGTACATCAGTTCATTTTTGATGAAGTTTTTGCATTCGGAAAAGGTTTTTATGGACATTATATAAGTGCTGTTTTACCTGGAGTTTATATATCTGCAGGGGCTAATTCCCTGGTGGTTAGAGTTGGACCCCAGGGTCAATGTCAGTTGAATGTATAAATTTTTCTCATCAAACCCAGTCAGTGTATATTTAGTTACAGGGTGGGTATCACGAAATTGCGTGTACTAAAATACCTTTCGATAATATATGATCGAAAATGTACGTGGGCGTCGTTGCCGCGTACAGCGTTATCCGGTGGTGTATTGTTTCAGCCTTAGCTATTTCAAAATACTGAGTTCGGTTCACCCACTGATGCACGTACAAAATGCTGGCGGTAAGAAACCCGATTACCTTAAGTTCTCTGGCCATGGATTTGACCACAACCAGGGTTCTTATATCCCAATATTCTCTGTATTGTCAATATGCAGCTGAGTCTTGTCAGAAAGCTGTCTACTTTACGAATGCAATCCTCAGTTGTAGAGGAAAATGAAAATATATTCTTTCTTTATATACGTTCTATGTGATAGAACTGTTTTATAAATTTTGACGTTTCAGAATTTAGTCTAAATTTTATAGAGAGTCAGACCTATGTCACAATAACACCATGCTATCAGATAGATGATAGCCGGTTTCAAGTCAATCATTGTTGATAGCTGAACAGACAAGTTGAATTCAATTATACACTGGTGTAAAAATTTTTAGAAGTCGTCTGCTTCAGAGATATAATGTGCTATTTATTAGGGATTTTGATGTACTGAATTCAAATATAACAATTAAAACAACTGATTGGCTACTGTTTCCAAGATATTTAAGTTTTTACATTTTACGTCTATGTATATTGTGTACATAGTAGACTTTTAATCATAAATTGTAAACCTAGGTCTTTTCATGTGTTTATAGTTGCTTTACATGATAATATTTCACCTGTCCTGTTTATGTAACACTTTAAAAAAACAGCAAAAGGGTTATATAAATAAAAAATATGTTGAAACAAAAGTAAAAAATCTATTATGTATATATAAGTACATAGTTTAGTCCTTATTCAGTGTCTACTTCTTGGCTTGTCTCTTGTATTCATTAAATGGAGCATCTCTTGTCACTGTCCAGCAATAGTCTGCAAGCATTGATGGGCTCCATTTGCCCTGATAGCGTTTCTCCATTGTTGCAATGTCCTGGTGAAATCGCTCGCTGTGCTCGTCGCTCACTGCTCTGCACTTCGGTGGAAAAAATCTAGATGAGAGTGCAAAAAATGTATCTTTAGTGACATGTTGCAACTAAGACTTTTGAATAACTTGAGGAGGTTTTCCACCAACTCCCTGTAGTTGTCTGCCTTGTTGTTTCCGAGAAAATTTGTTGCCAATAACTGGAAAGCTTTCCATGCCGTCGTTTCCTTGCCACGCAGTGCACGGTGAAATGCATCATCTCGAAGAAGTTCACTAATCTGAGGACCAACAAAGACACCTTCCTTTATCTTAGCTTCACTTAACCTTGGAAATTTTCCACGGAGGTACTTGAAAACTGCTTGTGTTTTGTCAAAGGCCTCGACAAAGTTCTTCATCAGACCCAGCTTGATGTGCAAGGGTGGTAACAAAATCTTCCTTGATTTAACAAGTGGTGGATGCTGAACACTTTTCATCCCAGGCTCCAATGCCTGTCGGAGTGGTCAATCTCTCTTGATGTAGCGGGAATTTCTCGCACGACTATCCCATTCGCAGAGAAAACAGCAGTACTTTGTGTATCCAGTCTGCAGACCAAGCAAGAGAGCAAGAACCTTGAAATCGCCACAAAGCTGCCACTGATGTTGGTCATAGTTTATGCACCTCAAAAGTTGTTTCATGTTTTCATAGGTTTCCTTCATATCGACTGCATGACCAACTGGAATTGATGGCAAAACACTGCCATTATGCAGCAAAACAGCTTTAAGACTTGTCTTCGATGAATCAATGAACAGTCTCCACTCATCTGGATCATGAACGATGTTGAGGGCTGCCATCACACCATCGATGTTGTTGCAGGCTACAAGATCACCTTCCACGAAGAAGAATGGGACAAGATCCTTTTGACGGTTACTGAACATGGAAACCCTAACATCACCTGCCAGGAGATTCCACTGCTGTAGTCTGGAGCCCAACAGCTCTGCCTTACTCTTAGGTAGTTCCAAATCCCTGACAAGGTCATTCAGTTCACCTTGTGCTATGAGGTGTGGTTCAGAGGAGGAGGATGGGAGAAAATATGGGTCATGTGACATTGATGGTTCAGGAGTAGAAGTTTCATCATCTTCCTCTTCCTCGTCTGACTCAAGTAAGAATGATTCTGGTGCACCAGGAACCGGCAGTCCTTCTCAGTGGGTACTGGGCGTATAGCTGATGGAATGTTTGGATAATGCACAGTCAACTTTTTCTTCTTTGACACACCTTTCCCAACTGGAGGCACCGTGCAGAATTAACAATTGCTGGTAAGATCTGTTGGCTGTCTCCGAATCATTGGCACTGCAAAAGGCATAGATTTCCTATTTCTGTTCAACCACTGGTGAAGATTTGTTGCACAAGTGTTGCAGCATATGTGTGGGGCCCACCTCTTGTCCTGATCTCCAATTTTGCAGCCAAAATAAAGGTGATAGGCTTTCTTAACTATAGTGGTTATACTGCGCTTTTGTGATGCAAAAGTCACTTCACCACAAACATAGCAGAAGTTATCTGCATTGTTCACACAAGTACGAGGCATCTCTGCTCACTTTGGCTAAACAGAAATGTGTCCCTTTGCAAAATCAAACACTGACAAATAAGAGAGCACGACACTGTATGATTTGTAGAGCTGATATAGGTCAATTTCTTCAGCAGAGTGATGTAAGCTTAGTTATGATTACATCATCCATGACTTCTAGGAATAACATGATGCAATTCATATCATGTATGACGCAATACCAGCTTCAGATTGCATAATTCATTGATTTGCCTAAAAAGCAAGTACTGTCTAAACCCAGTCACAGATTTATTCATAGATCCAGTCAAAGATGTATTTTAGTCATTTCTGGTTTAAATTGAGATCCCTTCCCTTTATAACTCACTTATCGTCCTCCATTCCCAAGTCAAGGGTCGTATATACTGACCCAGTATCATATCTTTAAAACTAGAGCCAATCAACAATTTCAAGCATCATTTTCGTTCTCTGTGACCCAGAATTAGTAAAGTTTGACAACATTAATTGCGGAAGCATTTTGCCTGTAGACTAGTGTTATATGTTTTATACATTAATTGATGAGTAGTGTTTGAGTTTTTGTAATTCGATCATTCTTGCCGGAGATAAATTAATGTACGAAAGTGGTTATTATAATATTAATCTCGTACAGTTGTTTTTATGAAATAATTGAATGCATAACGGAGTCAAATGATGTGCGCGCATGCATAATGTATATCATTGTAATTGTACTTGACCGTGTCTGATATATTACACGGCTCAGGCATTGTATTTAAGCAGTTCACGGGGAGTCATCGAACTATGGGGTTTTGTATAACCAAGATACAGCAGTCGATGGTGACGTGTGTCTGAGTGATGGAATTGGTTTATTCAGTGTGAGAGGCCAAAGTTTCTGGACCATCGGGTCTTCGGGATAATGATGCTCTCGAGGCATTCTTCGGCTAGGAGGAGCTGACCACTCGAGGCTGTTCCTTCACCACTGGGCGGGAACTGCGGAATCGGAAACATCTCGTGCTCGTTTACTGGACTCCACGAAATAAATAACATCATATATTCCATTTTTGAATCAATTTAAAATAGCTTCCATTTGCATTTGACTGTTTCTATTTGGTCAAGTTTAGTAAATATATTCCTAATTTGGGTCCCAGTATGCACTGCACGTTAACGATAAAGGCACAGACTTTGTAATGTTCAGGAACTTTGTTATTCTATTACATACTCAGCACCATATTATCATACAATCCTTTCATAACAGAAAGGGCCCAACAGACCCAACAGACCCAGGAAAAATAATATCATACAGTCCCTCTTTATCAGAATTCTGCTATGAGAGAGAGAACCAGAAAAATAATATCATACAATCTCTCCTTATCAGAATTCTGCTATCAGAGAGATCCATATAAAATAATAGCATACAATCCCACCTTATCAGAATTCTGATTGCAGAGAGATTCAGAGAAAATAATATCATACAAACCCTTCTTATCAGAACTCTGATAGCACAGAGACCCAGAGAAAATAATATTATAAAATCCCTCCTTATCAGAATTCTGATAGCAGAGAGACCCAGAGAAAATATCACAATCGCTGCCCTACAGAATTATATTATTATACAGACCAAGAGAAAGGGTAATCATATTATCACATCCTTACATATTTACACAAAACAGAACTTAAGGAAATGGTAGCAAAATGTTTATTTCTCAGATATATACATTTTATATATATATATATATATATATATATATATATATATATATATATATATATATATATATATATATATATACATCTTATTTACAACTTTGTTACCAATATATGTGAACAAACATACAAATTAAATTTGAGGGAGCAACTCTGGCATGCAATCAGTTCTATTATTATACAGACCAAGACAAAGGGTTGTTATAGTATCGCTTCCAAACATATTTACACAATACAGAACTAAAATAAATGATAGTAAAATGTTTATTTCTCAGATATATACAGTATATATATATATATATATATATATATATATATATATATATATATATATATATATATATATATATACATCTTATTTACAACTTTGTTGCCAATATATGTGACTTAATGTACAAATTAAATCTGAGGGAGCAACTCTGGCACGCAATCAATTCTATTATTAGACAGACCAAGACAAAGGGTTATCATAGTATCACTTTCCTGCATATCCCAAATGCAATCTTGACACTTTGGCCCATCCAAATATATCATCTTTAAACAAGAATGGTAACTGGTACAGGGAGAAAAAAGTCTCTCAGTATATTTTAATAATATGAAGTAAATTGCATATGAGGTTACTGAGTTGTCTGCCTTAAAAGAATCAAAAACATTTAGTTAAACTTTTATTAAAGCTATCAATGCTTTTCATTCAGTTGAAAGTTATGTTTTTGACAGAACTTACATGGGAACACACGTGTGCGATGATAAATTTTATATTTATAGCTGAATATTCAATTTCTGACTCAGCAATTTAGTGGTTAATATACATTCATTTCTACAACAACATTTTGTTATTTCTTGGAATTTTTTTAAAATAGATTTTCGAGACTATCAAATAGTATGTAAACATTATATATATATGTAATTTATATTTTAGAAATTTAAACACTTTGGAAAATATCTGTGATATTTAAGAGATAATTATATATATGAAGTACAGATTTGTATTAGTGATTTAACAATACTTTTATACATGCTGGTTTCCAAATGATAAGAAAAGGATGATAATTCTAAATTACAGCTAATGGCAATGGATACATTGCAAAGGGCTCCACTTATTACATCTCTGTTGGCAAAGCCCACTTATTACAGTTCACTTGGCAGTGCTTTAAACAGGTGATCTTGTAAACTTTAGCAAGTTTCAAGTACCGAAAATAATTCTAGTAACCAGGACCATACTTATTATAAATGAATTAACAGAAGGCTTGAAATCGAGCTTCCTCCAGGTCTCATCAGTACAGAGCTACATATTAATTTAGGTTAAAATTCTAAATGTATGAAAACAAACTTTGTCATTGTAACGATATTTTACTGCACATACATACCTTTATACATTATTATTTAACATGCATCCATCGACCTATACATGCATACATAACAAAAATACATATATACCGTTACATACATATTCTTACATGATCTGGCCAGCACTAGCTGGTTTGACATTTTGTCGTTTTATGACATCAGCTGTAATTAAATATCATAATCGCACGTGCAGCTTGAGTAGATTGCTTTTCGTGTTTAAAAGTTGTTTATTCAGGCATCTGGTAGATTATAAAAGTACATAATACTTGATGTTGGAATAATCATAATGAACTGTGCAAATGTTGGCAGAGCACTTGGCAAAGACATTCCTCGTTTGCACGCAGATAAATGTTTATTATCTCTATATAAATATATTATTGAAAAATGTAAAAATACACACTGCCATTGTCAATATGTGTTCGCATGCCCATTGTATTTTGCTCCATTTGTTGAAAAAGCTCTTTTAGAGTATTTCTTGGAAAGGCATCTGCAAAATTGGAAGCACTGTAGTGATGTTTAAAATAATAACCTGCTTTAATATAAGATTTTACAGAAATATCAAATAAAGGACATATGCTATCAATTATGTTCAACAAATTAGGATGATGATTATGGTGGTGATTATATCATAAAGAAAACCTTTAACGCAAAGGAATTGCTACAGTAAAGTAGGTTATATTCACCTATACCAATCTATTCCTCATCAGTTACTGATATTATGGTAGATGTGTACACAATATTTTATAACAGTATATGCAGAACTTTGCCATAATCACCGCTATACAAATTGCAGTTCAGCGTGATCATAGATGGAAGGATAGACCTGTGGAGAAAAACATACAAATATTTAAACTGAATAATTCCAAATAGCAAAATGTACATGCAGACTACTACTCCGTTATTTGTATCAAGTTTCACAGGGAAGTCTTGAATGATTATGGAATCTAACTCCGAAAACAAATGTGTGAATAATGGATGGATGTATGGATGAGTGGTAGACCAACAAGTTATTCTCCACCTTCTTTTTTTTTTTTTGAAGATGGAGAACAACTTGTTGGTATGGGATGAGTGGATAAACAAACATATGAAAACATTGAAACTCTTGCAAATGAAGAATTCTAAACAGCAAACGGGCATGTCTACACCTCTAGTCTAATATATGCAGCAAATTTCACAGAAATATCTTTGATGATTTTATACTTTTGCCATGCACACAAAGAGTGGATAAGGGACCAACGATTTAATTTTCCCCCAGTGTTTTTGTGTATTTATTTTCTTAAAACAAATTTCCAGCCCACAGATAGCCTAAAATTAATAAAATTGCTCTAATTTATAGCAGAAAAAAACCTATTATTTCCATTACATTAGTTGAGAAACAAATTCTATATTTTAAGGGGAAGAGAACAAATATTATGGCGCAAAAACAAAATCCCTAGCACCACCACCTTCCAAGATAAAATGGTCGTTCTCTTACATGGATGGCTAGAGTACTGTGCAAATTTACACCAAAAATGTTGAAACTGATACATTGAAACTGAACCGCAAAGATGTGGATAGAGATGTGGACAGATGGATAAGGCATATAATTCTACCATGAGACAGTAGTTATGGAGGGGGAGACATTTTCTATTCTCGGGAATAGTAGGAAAGCAAAGTTTTATAAATGAAGTTTAAGTTATTCTACTATTATGAATGCCAATGATTATAAAAACATTAAAATAACCAAAATCCGTAAGTAATAGATGTTAACACCATGGTTTTTGAAACGCTTAATTTGCCAGCTAACTAATCGTGCCGATCCATAATTGTGTGAGTTTCCATTATGTAAGGATTTTGGTTCATACAAATTATACATGCTAATTAATTTTACATGCTAACAGTAACCATGCTCACATATCAAGCCCAAGGCCATGATCATTGATTCTTGCTATCAATACAGCCTAATTATATTCATGAACATTTGCACTTTCAAGTGAGATCACTGGACATCCTTTATACTACTACGTCACTGTTAATCCCATACATTGATTTCCAACTGAAATTGGTTTACACATATTCATATTCATATTCTGACATTTTTGTGCCTGCCACAGTCAGTTGAACTTGGCGCCTTTACAATCAGTTGATGTTTGTGCCTGAAATCCTTCTCAATCTTCTCATTAGAAGAAACCACTGTATACAGTATTCCCCACAGAAGTACATGCTGCAGACAGCCTTGGTGCTCTTTCCCTTTTATTTCCCTGTCAGGGTTTCACATTCATTAAGAGTCTGACCAATGTTTATGTTATGGGTGTGAATTACACTTGGCTGAAACTGGTTGTTCCATTTATCAGCATCAATCTTTAGTGTGAAAAGAGATAGTAAGGCACAAAGAACACATTAATCCCTAAAATAATAATATCAAAAAGGGACAACTCCTCCCTCGTTCACATATCTGTGAATTTAAAGGACCCACATTTTAATTTTTGGGGTGGGGTGGGAGTTATTTTGTTTAAAAAAATGTTAGGTTGATAAAGTTCTCTCACACTTATTTGCCGAAAAAGATTATATCCATTATATTAGTTGAAAAGAAAATTTCAAGATGAAATATAACCACAGCCTGCACCCAGCTGGTTAACAAAAGTCATTTTCTGCAAGGCAACAAACAGAGAAATGATTCTAATACTAAATACATTTACACTTATATAGCAAAATCACAGGTTGAATAAAAAACAATGAATAACATAAATGGAAGATTACATGTTGGAGACGTAAAAGAAAAGTATGATAGAAAACAACTCAGTGGATGGTGATGATAAAGGAAATAAAGCGAAATTGGTGTAATTTACCCCAATTTATTTTGGACTCATTTCAATCCAGATAATTTTGTTGTCGTTTATTTTGCAGCATAAAATAAAATTGACTGTATTATTAATGCCAGTTACATCTGACACGCATATAACAATATAGTTTTAGGAAGTCTTTCTCTCCCAAGACGATCAGTGCGAGAGAGAGAGAGAGAGAGAGAGAGAGAGAGAGAGAGAGAGAGAGAGAGAGAGAGAGAGAGAGAGAGAGAGAGAGAGACGTTCACACAGGTATAACAGAATATTTTCATTGTATAAAGTCGAAGGTTTTAATTATTGTCAGATATTTCTGGTTGTCACGAGCCATGTCAGATAAAGATGCAGGAGAGAATAACTTGTGGGCGAGGTCATTCGTGTTGAAAATCTGCTTGGTGAAAGGAATGAAAAATACCATTTCTATCAGCACCTCAAGGACATTGCTTAATGCTTTCAGTGATTTAATCAACCCCCATTCTATTTAAACCATTTATCTCTGCAAACGACATGACCAACATACTAGTCTCCACTACAGTGTTTAATATAAGTAGCCAATCGCTTGCCTTACACTCGGGTTACTGACCATTACGTCATACTGAAGTGTGCTAAAACAACTGCTCTTTCGAGAAACGCTTTTCATATAAAATGTATAAGACTTGTTGCATTAAAGAAAACTTTAAGAAGTCTCGGCGAAAATAGAAATGCTATAAAAAAACCATGAGATTTATCAATTTCCATGGAAATAAGCATAAAATACAAGCCATAATAATACACTGTGATGAGAATTAATTCTTGCCAATAAAAACAGAAATACATAATTGCAAACATACATGGCTGTTTAATCTGTAACAAAATTTACTACATGCATATACAACATAATAACCCTTTATCTTGTTCCTTTAATTCATTAAAACACTAGAAGCAGTGGTTTAGCAGTTTTCAATGGAAAGAAGAAAAGGGGACAAGGGGGATTTCAGCATAAAAATTTGGGAAAGACAAATTAACTTAATTGTCTCGATGTATCAAAGCGAAATAACAATTTGCCTGATCAGCCTTGTTCCTAACATTTACCGTAGGCCTATTATTGCAATGAAAACTTCATAGTAGACCTACCTCAAATGTGTTACTGTCTAATTTATATATCTTACAAAACAAATTTGGCACCTGAAAATAAATTGTTGTTCCATGGTAATGTAAGGTATGCAATCTAAAACAATAAACGTTTTTAAGCATGGTAAGAGATAAACTTAAAAACATTTGTTTTATCAAACAAATTATCAATTGTTTTGTTGTTGTTGTTGTTTTATAGCGTTATTAGTTTAAAGACAGCAAAAAATATTGGAACTATTTTGGTTTTTAGTTCAACCTCAATTTGAAGAGGTTAATCGGGTTTGTACCAAGCAAGCTTTTCTTAAATGTATTCTTGGTAAACATAGTTTTTCTGAAATGTATAACATTTGTGTAGTATTCAATTTTAAAAATAGAAAGTTTGTTGAATATCAATTATTCTGTTCAATATACCGCAGTTAGGACCTAGTGCATAACCCGACTGAGTCATTGCCTGAATTGAGTAATGTTACATAATGATTGTAGCTCGTGCGGTGCTCTTAATGCAAGTTGTCAGAACTTGTTGTGTAACCGAGATAATGTAAAGTTTAAACATTGTTTATATCCACTTGTTTGCACTATTTAGCAGTACTTTTGCAGCAAACATAGGGAAAACTATATTTTTTTCTTCACCGATTTGCGTTGGGTTTGGATATTTTAGCACCGATTTATGTGGGACAGTTTTATTTAATTTTACTGTATATGTACAAGTACAATTTCTGAAACATTTGGAGAATGTGGAGGGGGGTGGGGGTGGGCGGGGAAGAGTGTCATGTGAAAACAAAGAACACCAAATAGCCCATTATCTGATATGCTTTAATTCTAATACTTGGAGGAAACTTCAAGCACTTGACTATTGCAAAAGATAAATATCGATTCATGATTATGTCATTATATACATCATTAGTTTAAACATTATGTGTGTGCAAGTGACGGACCATTTAATTGGGGGAGGGGGAGCTTGCTTTTTTTGTGGGAAAAAATATCCAGCCCTCAAAGACCTTCAGAAAATATTCTTCTTTTCATTTTGTAGAAAAAGGAAATTATTATATCCATTGTATTAGTTTACAAAACTAAAAATCTTGAGTTTATAATTAAGAAAATATTCTGGCTGGAGAGAAGAATAAATCAAGACATTTTTAAGGACAGGCAACTAACTTACTTTTTACTATCGAAACACAAGCATATGACCAACAAAGCAGTCTAAAAGTGACGGAGTTTTAGAATTTTGGCCATCCTAAAGGACGTGTTGATGGTATAGTGTCGGTGCAGGATAGCTGATAACTTGGTATTGGTCACTACAAATGACGTGCTGGATAGTAGATAGGTGGGTTTTAGATAATTAATAACTGGCGTGGTAGTCACTCCAAACGGCTTATTGGTCATTGTGTGTAATTTATATCTCTGTCTAAATATATGACAATTTATCTGTCTGTAACATACATGGAAGACAATTTTGAATCTCGTTCAATACTTTTCATGATACCTCCTGGTTAACCATTTTAAATTTTCAAAATTATTGCAGGATTGGATTCTTTCCTTGGAGGGGTTGGGATTGATAGTATACGAGAATTAAATCCTCCAAAAGAACAGGAACAAAATCGGATTATAAAAGTAGCGTGAAAATACACTGCAGTATTTAGCCCCACATCTGGTAACCGTGATATGCATGTACCTACTGGACTTCACCAGATCATTTCAAAAATGCATTGAGCAATGAGCCCATGATCAATCTTTAACCCCTTTGGGGGGGTGGGTGGCACATACCCTGGGTATTAGCTTGAAAGCTACTGACTCGCGTCCTATAACCATGTATACAGGGCATTGAAAGGCATAACAATTATTCAGAAACTTAGACAGAGCTTGCCCCTTTGGTCTACATTCTTACAACCAAGGAACTGATCCCCTGCGTCATAACTTAAGAAACTATCCCATCCTTGTAACCTTACATACGCTTATTGGACTAGGGGATAAGAAATGAACATAGTGCATGGTTTTGAATTGTGCAGACACATTATTATTATTATTATTATTATTATTTAATTGTTCTGACACTACGTAATTGCTTCACCTTTGTTCGTGTTGGTGAATCAACCCATGACACGAAATGGTAAAACAATAATATATGTACTAGCTAAGACTGATACAGTCACCAGTATTAAGATCACGCAATAGCAGGTGTTCTGATAATGAGCACATAATAGATTGATGCAACATTTGACTGCCTGGTCCATAGAACTGAGACTGATCGAGATAATGGCAATGTACTTCAATTAAAGAGAAATATAGAACACTTGCACAAACAATTAAAGTGATTAGGACGCCAGAACCAAAAGTGTGACTTTTTGACTAAAGAATCAATTTCATTTGTTAACTTCTAGTATAATCTAGAAATTTGTTTCTCTCACTTGATAAGTTGTGTAAGTTGTTTTCTCCATAAGATGATGATGGAATAAGTCAAAGCTGCTCTGATCTGAAAGTAATTGGTTAAGCTTCTTAAGTACGGAAAACAAGATGTCAACGATGGTACGGGCATACCAAAAAAAAAGAAAAAAAAAAGAAAAAGAAAAAAAGAGCAATATTGCGGAAATGCTTCAAGAAGCACTGGTCTTGAGATGAAGATTCATTTGTGCTGTACCTAATGTCTGTCCGTATATATCATAAAAGTGTATTGAAATATGATCTAAATGTAAGGCATGTTTGAATGAAAATTCTTCTTGAATTGCTAAAAAGGAAAAGGAAAAACCATAATAATTAGGCCCAGCAAAATATTTCAAAGAACAAGAGCAGTCTTCAATACCGTGTATATTATTTGTATAATGCTTTCAATAATTTCTTTAAAGGAGGTTTTGGAAATAGTTTGGATATTAAAGGAAAACTATGAGAAATTAATAACCAGTACAAGAAGCACCTTTATGAAATATTATTTACAGAGAAAACACATCTGCTTAATGCAGAACAATACATAAATATTCAAAGACTTGCCCACTCAAACACGTTCAGATATATGTATTGCGATATATAAAAGATGCATTTCCGAGCAAAGAATCCATAGAAAATTTGTAGGTGCTTCACAAAATATAATAAGTTTAATGATAGTTATTTTAATGAGAGAGATTCTTCTTTTAAAGAGACAAAAGGCAAAAAGAAATCACAGGTAAGTATTGGCGGGTTTCATTCATTCTCATTAACTGTTTTGTGAAAAAATAGTTAAAACTGGTCTTTCCTGTTTCGATGATAAACGATATTTACTAGATGATGGTATTAAAACTTTAGCCTATGGACATTACAAAATTAAATGAAATGTCAAAGACAATATATTGTTATAACTGTATACAAAATAATGAGTCTATGTATCTTGTTTATTTAATGTATGCAGATATAATTTATATTTTAGCTTTATGTTTTTACCTTTAATATCTCTTTACTTGTATTTTTCTTTCTCTCATGATCCAAGCTTTTTAAACAACTATCATATCATGAGTAATTGCTATTATGTTTATAATGATTGAAAATGTAGCATAGATAAACTAAATTATATTACATTTTCTACTATTCTTTAGTAATTGCTTTAAGTTTATGAATAGCAGTTACTCACATAATATAAGTTCTCTGCCTTTATTTTTCATTACAAAATACATGTGTGGGTGTGAGTGTGTACGCGTGATGGAAAAAGTATAAAGATATCAGAAAACAAAATTGTGTCACAATTCAAAATATGAATATATTCAATAAAAGTTATAAACCCTAGACAACTAGTGATTGCATAGATAATTGATTTCTATAAGTATGTTAACACATATTATATCTTTTAATTGCCTATTAACACATTACGTTAAAGTTAGTATTAGAAATATTATTAAAGATAAGGTTTTGCTGAGAATTAAGAATACATGTTTTAAAGATAAAAAGTATTGTTATTTTAATAGAAAGAACAGTGACAAGTTTTTGATAATAATTAATTATTACACTTCTTTAAAAAAAAAATGTATTGTTATTTTAATAGAAAGATTAATATTCGTCTGCAAGACGTTAGCAGTTTCGCATCTTTGTGGGTGGTGTAATATGCTCATTTGTAGTTTCATCTAATGCTGGAGGTGTTATGGAGCGCTTCAAGCTAGAAGTAGGCAATGATTGAGCTATCTTTGAAACTGGATATTGTGGTGGAGTTAGCTGGACTGGAAATATCTGGCTGGAGTTTGTTTCAACATAGGGTGATGGTGGTGGTGGTGGTGGCGGTGGAGCTGATGAATTGTGTTGCCATAGTGTCTTGGGGAAACATTTAGAATTATCCGCCAAATGTAAATATGTAACTCCATTGTGGTTATTTAGAGTTACCGCGTTACATTTTCCAAATATTGCTCTGGTTTTAGCCAAGTATCCTTCTTTACAAACACTTCATAAAACCCAGAAGATGCCATGATCAATGAAAAACTTATCAAACTACTGACAGTCCAGACTTGTGTGAAGTTGAATATTCAGATTATCCTCTTTTATAGTACTACTTCCAATCATGCATACTAAATGTTAGTCTTTTTCAGAAAGATCAAATGTTAACCTTTTTCATAAAGATCAAATGTTAACCTTTTTCATAAAGATCAAATGTTCACTTTTTCATAAAGATCAAATGTTAACCTTTTTCATAAAGATCAAATGTTCACTTTTTCATAAAGATCAAAATCATTTATTTTAAGAGCATTGAGGATTTTTTTACGCTTTTAATGTTTATTCATGCATAAGATATGAAAAATGATGAAGGTATAAATTCTGATCATTATGATGAATATCCTTTCGATTGATATGTGATACCATATGATACCGATTCATCCGTTCGTTCCTTCATCTGTAATTTTAGTCTGATGGATAAAAATATGTATACAGTTATAAATATTGTATTGTAATGCCTTGTATGTGCACTATGGTAAGCTTTTGCTGCTTATACGGTTGTATCTTTAAACTATGTACTGTATCTGGCTAAACATTATGCTAGTCATTTAGTCATTTAATTTTAAGAAAATTGCCTATAAAAAGGACATTAGTTTTAATTAGATATACTTCTAAATTGTAACTATCAGGCAATGCGGTACTAATCTTTCTCATTCTTTGATATTACAAATACGTTATATATATATATATATATATATATATATATATATATATATATATATATATATATATATATATCGAATATTTTTTAAATTTTTAATTTTCATTTAGCCTCCTCAGAGATTCTGGTACGCATAAATATACACTAATCATTTCTATATGCTCAATCACATGATGAAGGAAGTGTGCATGTGTGCACGTGCATCTTTTAAAGTAGATTAGACTTTGAATGTAAATTTTTTTGGTACCTATTTATAAACTCAGAAAAGGTGCAATGATATTCATATACTTGTGATTGTCTGATTTGTTTTTGTATCTTTATATTTAAATCTTAGTAGAATGTGTGCGCGCAAATGCCTTTTAAGTAGATTAATTAGGATGTGTGTGTGTATTTGTGTATGCTTTTTAAGTAGATTTGTTTTCAAGTCACATTTTACTTTTTCGGATCATATACTGAGGCTATAATAATATATCGATATAAGTTTGATTTGATCTTTCCTTTTCTTTACATTAAAATCAAAATAAAGCATATGTATGTGTGCGTGCGTGGGCGTGTGTGTGCATATTTTATATTTAGGCAGATTAGTTGTAAAGTCACATTTTACTTTTCATGATCATATACTCAGAGTATGATATGTCTATAATTTTGATTGTGATTATTTGTCTCGACACTTAAATCAAAACTAAGGATGAGTGTGTATTTGAGTGTGTGTTTTTTTAAATTATTGAAGTATATTAATTTATCATTAAGGACTGACCACTGAATAACTAACCAATATGTTATTATAATGGAGGATGGGGGTGGGGATTACATAGGGACTTTAATATTATACATGAATTGTCTCCTGTTAGAACATTTAATATGATATTTTAAAATAAATTTATCAATTGTGAATTTAAGAGAGCACTTCAAATTACATATAGCTTACCATTGTGTGAGCTGTATTAGCCCACCTGCAGATCAACATGTATCTACGGATAAATCCAATCAGATGACAATCACGCTTGGATTCTGGGTTCTCTTATCACTATGATCTTACATAGTTTAAGGCCTACGACCTCTGAATAACTAACCAATATGCTGTTATAATGGAGGGTGGCGATGGGATTTACATATGGACGTTAATATTATACATGAAATGTCGCTTGTTAGAACATTTAATGTGATATTATAAAATAAATGTATCAATTGTGAATTTAAGAGATAATTAAGCACTTTCAAATTACACATAGCTAACCATTGTGTGAGCTATAATTGCACGCATATCACTATGATCTTATAATAGTTTAAGGCCTACGACCTCTGAATAACTAACCAATATGCTATTATAATGACGGTGGAGGTGGGGATTACATAGGGACTTAAATAATATACATGAATTGGCTCCTGTTAGTACATTTAAGATGATATTATAAAATAAATTTATCAAGTCTGAATTTAAGAGATCATTCAGCACTTCAAATTACATATAGCTTACCATTGTGTGAGCTGTATTTGCCCACCTGCTGATCAACATGTATTACGGATAAATCAAATCAGATGACAAGAACGCTTGGACTTTGAGTTCTCTTATCACCATGATCTTACATAGTTTAAGGTCTACGACCTCTTATTAGATAACCAATATGCTATTATAATGGAGGGTGGGGGTGGAGATTACATAGGGACTTTAATATTATACATGAATTGTCTCCTGTTAAAACATTTAATATGATATTTTAAAATAAATTTATCAATTGTGAATTTAAGAGATCATTCAGCACTTCAAATTACATATAGCTTACCATTGTGTGAGCTATATTTGCACACCTGCTGATCAACATGTATCTACGGATAAATCCAATCAGATGACAAGCACGCTTGGACTTTGGGTTCTCTTATCACTATGAATTTACATAGTTTAAGGTTTAAGACCTCTGAATAGCTAACGAATATTCAATTATAATGGATGGTGGGGGTGGGGATTACATAGGGACTTTAATATTATACATGAATTGTCTCCTGTTAGAACATTTAATATGATATTATAAAATAAATTTATCAATTGTGAATTTAAGAGAGCACTTCAAATTACATATAGCTTACCATTGTGTGAGCTATATTTGCCCACCTGCTGATCAACATGTATCTACGGATATATCCAATCAGACGACAAGCACGCTTGGACTTTGGGTTTTCTTATCACTATGATCTTACATAGTTTGAGGTCTACGACCTCTGAATAACTAATCAATATGCTGCTATAATGCAGGGGGAGGGTGGGGATTACATAGGGACTTTAATAGTATACATGAATTGTCGCTTGTTAAGATGATATGATAAAATAAATGTATCAATTGTGAATTTAAGAGATCATTCAGCACTTCAAATTACATATAGCTTACCATTGTGTGAGCTATATTTGCCCACCTGCTGATTAACATGTATCTACGGATAAATCCAATCAGATTACAAGCATGCTTGGCCTTTGGGTTCTCTTGTCACTATGATCTTACATAGTTTAAGGTCTACGACCTCTGAATAGCTAACCAATATGCTGTTATAATGGAGGGTGGGGGTGGGGATTACATAGGGACTTTAATATTATACATGAATTGTCGCTTGTTAGAACATTTAAGATGATATGATAAAATAAATGTATCAATTGTGAATTTAAGTGATCATTCAGCACTTCAAATTACATATAGCTTACCATTGTGTGAGCTATATTTGCCCACCTGCTGATTAACATGTATCTAGGTATAAATCCAATCAGATGACAAGCATGCTTGGCCTTTGGGTTCTCTTGTCACTATGATCTTACATAGTTTAAGGTCTACGACCTCTGAATAACTAACCAATATGCTATTATAATGGAGGGTGGGGTTGGGGATTACATATGGACTTTAATATTATACATGAATTGTCTCCTTTTAGTACATTTAATATGATATTTTAAAATAAATGTATCAACTGTGAATTTATGAGATCATTCAGCACTTCAAATTACATATAGCTTACCATTGTGTGAGCTATATTTGCCCACCTGCTGATTAACATGTATCTACCGATAAATCCAATCAGATGACAAGAATGCTTGGACTTTGGGTTCTCTTATCACTATGATCTTACATAGATTAATGTATACGACCTCTGAATAACTAACCAATATGCTGCTATAATGGAGGGTGGGGGTGGGGATTACATAGGGGTTTTAATATTATACATGAATTGTATGAATTATATATATATATATAAATATATTACCATTGTGTGAGCTATATTTTCCCACCTGCTGATCAACATGTATCTACGGATAAAACCAATCAGATGACAAGAATTCTTTGGGTTTAAGAGATCATTCAGCACTTCAAATTATATATAGGTTACCATTGTGTGAGCTATATTTGCACACCTGCTGATCAACAAGTATCTACGGATAAATCCAATCATTTGACAAGCACGGGTGGACTTTGGGTTTTCTTATCACTATGAACATTTAAGATGATATTATAAAATAAATTTATCAATTGTGAATTTAAGAGATCATTCAGCACTTCAAATTACATATAGCGTACCATTGTATGAGTTATATTTGCACACCTTCTGATCAACATGTATCTACAGATAAATCCAATCAGATGACAAGCACGCTTGGACTCTTGGTTTTATTTATTGTTATAGGAGGATGGTAGGGAATGGTTGAGTTCAGTAGAGTAGATGATATGTTAGATGCTTTCTCAAAAAGTATACCACTTTTAAGTAGATATTAATGTTTTATCTAAATGAAAATGAATAATATAACCATTTACAATAATTTCCTAAGTTTTGCAGTCTTTTAGTGTAAAATAAAAGGAAAAACAGTTTTTAAAAAATATTACTATACAAATAGTCTTTACCGTAAATTATCTAATTTAATTAAGATTATTGCTCTGAAGGAAAAGTAGATCTTATCTATAAATGCTTTCATATGGATAAAGATTGAGTGGATTGAGAATGGATTATATTTATTAATGCTTCCATATGTTGCGTGATTGAGTAGGGTGATTATAGATCATATCTATTAATGTACTTTGGCACGCATTTGCTTTCATATGTGGAGTGGGGTGAAGGTGGAAATAGATAGTATCTATCAATGTTTTGTTATGGTAGATAATTCAGTAAAATGACATGGTTGGTTGATTTGATGGTGAACAGGTTCACCTTGTATGATTTTGATTTGCTCTGTGAAATCTATCAAGCAGCTAAAATAGTAATGCACATCATATCCTTCTAACTAGTGTTGCAAGTAGTTTAGTTTTGTGTGATCTTTGTTTATGAATACCTCTCATTCAGTAAACAAGAAACCTTTCTCTGTTCTTGTAGCTAGTGCAATTTACTAATATCCTAACAACTATCTTTAAAGTTACAACTCTGTATGTCGAATTACTCTTGGGCCATGTCTTTTGATAGTACTGCTATTTCATATGAGTAAACTTAATTGATATGTTGATGTAAAATCTCTAGGATTCACTCATCCATAAAACGGTAGTAGATTGTACAGCGTGAAATTTGTTTCACCCCAGAAATCCATCCATCCATAAAATCTCTCAAACTGGCGGGCTTACTCCGTCTGTTAACCTATTGTGACCTTTGTTTAACCCCATTCCGTCAAAAAGCGGAATACTCCGGCGTGAATTCTATACTACTAGCAGGGTTTATTACCCAGGCATGCGACATCTTTTTTGATCCTTTGCCGACCAAGATCGACAAACAGTATTATAAAAAGTCAGATCCACTTAATTGATTTTCAGAGGAGAAAATTTCAATTCACACATGCATTTAAGTAGCCATGACTGTCATTTTACTTCAATCTTATGTCAATATGGCACAAGAACCAGCTAAGCATCATATGATTGATCTGTCCTTACAAAATAAAATTAGTCGGTTCAAAGAGAATGAATCAGTGCTTAGAAAACATACCTGTCTATCCAATACAACCTGTTGGATGATATTACCATCATTCTATCTACTGATCTATCTAATCTACTAAAGGGCTTCATCCGCCTTTGAATCAATAAAGGATATACTGAATAGTACTGCAATTCTCCCAGCTGCTTTGCCAGAGAGGCCAATCAAAGATTATGTAAATGGGTCATTATCTCTGACATGGCAAATTAGGTTGTAAACATTAACAAGGTTCCTGCTGAGTGCAGTTAACATTTCATTGACTGTGGATCTCCATAATTTCTAGTGTCGAACTTTGTCATTTCAAAAGCAATACTTATGTTGTAAATATGTTAATTGAAAGTTTTAATTGAATCCAGGAAAATTAAATATTATGAGATTTTCAGATTTATGCTAGCCTATTATAATGCACCTGACAAATGGGTACAATATGGGTGATAAATGGATGAAAGTTAAGCCATTACACAACAGATGTATTTAAGAAGAATCTCCTAATAATGCCATTTTAAATTAGTTGCATTCCCATGGGATTCGAAGAGAATGATGAGAAACTAACGAACCAAAAGCATCTTTCTATAAATACATGTCTGTCTGCTGATGCCATAGCCCTGTTGGTATTACAATATATATATATATATATATATATATATATATATATATATATATATATATATATGTATAGTGAAACTCCTCAATACTGAACCCGTGGCATATCAAAATCCTCTCAAGATCGATGGGCGGGGGGTGGGGGGGGGGTGGGGCAAACTTTTTCCTTCTTTGATATCAGAATTTATTCCAGCAAACCGAAACCCCTCAACTCAAAAACTGAGACGAATTTCAATCCCAAATTTCAAGTTTACACCTAAAAATCCAGATAAAACTGAAACTCACTTCAAACTTGGACATGTGTTTTAGCTCTGAAATTCCTGACAGACACTGTTCCAGATTATTTACAGTCAACAAACACTGTATTAGGCTTATCAATGAGAAAATGTCCAAATTGCACGCAAGGTTAAAACAATTCTTGACACCTGCACCGACACAGAGTAGGGCCGACAATAGGATAAGCGTAAGTCTTTCCACAATAAAAGAGTCTGCTTTTAAGGTAAATTATTAATTATATGCTGGTAGATAAGTCATTTAAGAAAGATTATGTTTATCTGAGTATTTTCTAATTGTGATGTTATTCAATGGTAGAAATGATCGATAGAAGGTTTTGCTTTTGTTTTTTAATTAAATAGCAGGGTTCATTAACCAGGCATGCGACATCTTTTTTGATCCTTTGCCGACCAAGATGACAGACAGTATTATAAAAATAAGATCCACTTAATTGATTTTCAGAGGAGAAATTTTCAATTCACACATGAATTTAAGTAGCCACGACTGTCATGTTTCTTCAATCCTATGTCAATATGGCACAAGAACCAGCTAAGCATCATGGGATTGATCTATCCTTACAAAATAAAATTAGTCGGTTCATAGAGAATGAATCAGTGCTTAGAAAACATACCTGTGTATCCAATACAACCTGTTGGATGATATTAGCATTATTATATCTGCTGATCTATCTATCTACTAAAGGGCTACATCTGCCCTTGAATCAATAAAGGACATACTGAATAGTACTGCAGTTCTCCCAGCTGCTTTGTCGGAGAGACCAATCAAAGATTATGTAAATGGGCCAGTATCTTTGACATGGCAGATTAGGTTGTAAACACTAACAAGATTCCTGCTGAGTGCAGTTTACACTGAAGGTGGATCTCCATAATCAATAGTGTCAAACTTTGTCATTTCAAAAGCAATACTTATGTTATAAAGATGATAATTGCAAGTTTTAATTGTATACAGGAAAAGTAAAATATTGAGATTTTCAGATTCATGATAGCCTGATATAACGCACGTGGCCAATGGCTGCAATATGAGTGGTAAAGGGATGAAAGTCAAGCCATTACAAAACACAGATTTGTTTCAGAAAAAAAGTGCAAAATCTTACATATAAAAACCATCATCTCAATATAAGGACTACATATTCAAAATAGATGTTAGACTTGAAAGTAAATCCACAAGGACATTAACCATTCCATGTATGCACAATCTCTCACAGAATGATGACTCTGCCTGCAATTTAAGGCAAATATTTATTTAATTAATACATGGCATTCTGTATATCCTGAAATGACGATGGTTACAACCAGTCCATGAATAACAAATCATATATCATCATATAACACTGGTCTACAGCCAAAATGTTTCCCCAATAAATGTTGTCAAACTTTACTAGCTCTGGGTCACTGAGAACAAAAATGATGCTTAAAATTGTTGATTGGCTCTAGTTTTAAAGATATGATACTGGGTCAGTATATACGACCCTTGACTTGGGAATGGCGGACCATTAAGTGAGTTATAAAAGGAAGGGATCTCAATTTAAACCAGAAATGACTAAAATACATCTTTGATTGGATCTATGAATAAATATATGACTGGGTTTAGACAGTACTTGCTTTTTAGGCAAAAAATGAATGATGCAATCTGAAGCTGGTATTGCGTCATACATGATATGAATTGCATCATGCTATTCCTAGAAGTCATGGATGATGTAATCATAACTAAGCTTACATCACTCTGCTGAAGAAATTGCCCTATATCAGCTCTACAAATCATACAGTGTCGTGCTCTCTTATTTGTCAGTGTTTGATTTTGCAAAGGGACACATTTCTGTTTAACCAAAGTGAGCAGAGATGCCTCGTACTTGTGTGAACAATGCAGATAACTTCTGCTATGTTTGTGGTGAAGTGACTTTTGCATCACAAAAGCGCAGTATAAACACTATGGTTAAGACAGCCTATCACCTTTATTCTGGCTGCAAAATTGGAGATCAGGACAAGAGGTCGACCCACACACATGCTGCAACATTTGTGCAACAAATCTTCGCCAGTGGTTGAACAGGAAAAGGAAATCTATGCCTTTTGCAGTGCCAATGATTTGGAGAAAGCCAACAGATCATATCAGCAATTGTTACTTCTGCATGGTGCCTCCAGTTGGGAAAGGTGTGTCAAAGAAGAAAAAGTTGACTGTGCATTATCCAAACATTCCATCAGCTATACGCCCAGTACTCAACTGAGAAGGACTGCCGGTTCCTGGTGCACCAGAATCATCCTCACTTGAGTCAGACGAGGACGAGGAAGAGAATGAAACTTTTACTCCTGAACCATCAATGTCACATGACCCATATTTTCTCCCATCCTCTTCCTCTGAACCACACCTCATAACACAAGGTGAACTGAATGACCTTGTCAGGGATTTGGAACTACCCAAGATTAAGGCAGAGCTGTTGGGCTCCAGACTACAGCAGTGGAATCTCCTGGCAGGTGATGTGAGGGTTTCCATGTACCATTACCGTGAAAAGGATCTTGTCCCATTCTTTTTCGTGGAAGGTGATCATGTAGCCTGCAACAACATCGATGGTGTGATGGCAGCCCTCAACATCGTTCATGATCCAGATGAGTGGAGACTGTTCATTGATTCATCGAAGACGAGTCTTAAAGCTGTTTTGCTGCATCATGGCATTGTTTTGCCATCAATTCCAGTTGGTCATGCAGTCGATATGAAGGAAACCTATGAAAACATGAAACAACTTTTGAGGTGCATAAACTATGACCAACATCAGTGGCAGCTTTGTGGCGATTTCAAGGTTCTTGCTCTCTTGCTTGGTCTGCAGACTGGATACACAAAGTACTGCTGTTTTCTCTGCGAATGGGATAGTCGTGCGAGAAATTCCCACTACATCAGGAGAGATTGGCCACTCCGACAGTCATTGGAGCCTGGGATGAAAAGTGTTCAGCATCCACCACTTGTTGAATCAAGGAAGATTTTGTTACCACCCTTGCACATCAAGCTGGGTCTGATGAAGAACTTTGTGAAGGCCATGGACAAAACACAAGCAGCTTTCAAGGACCTCCGTGGAAAATTTCCAAGGTTAAGTGAAGCTAAGATAAAGGAAGGTGTCTTTGTTGGTCCTCAGATTCGTGAACTTCTTCGAGATGATGCATTTCACCGTGCACTGCGTGGCAAGGAAAAGACGGCATGGAAAGCCTTCCAGTTATTGGCAACAAATTTTCTCGGAAACAACAAGGCAGACAACTACAGGGAGTTGGTGGAAAACCTCATCACGGCATGCAAAAGTCTTGGTCACTAAAGATACATTTTTTGCACTCTCATCTATATTTTGCTTCCACCGAAGTGCAGAGCAGTGAGCGACGAGCACAGCAAGCGATTTCACCAGGACATTGCAACAATGGAGAAACGCTATCAGGGCAAATGAAGCCCATCAATGCTTGCAGACTATTGCTGGACAGTGACAAGAGATGCTCCATTTAATGAATACAAGAGACAAGCCAAGAAGCGCCGAGTAGACACTGAATAAGGACTAAACTATGTACTTACATATACATAATAGTTTTTTGACTTTTGTTTCAACATATTCTTTATTTATATAACCCTTTTGCTGTTTTTTTTAAAGTGTTACATAAACAGGACAGGTGAAATATTATCATGTAAAGCAACCATAAACACACGAAAAGACCTAGGTTTACAATTTATGATTAAAAGTCTACTATGTACACAATATACATAGACGTAAAATGTAAAAACTTAAATATCTTGGAAACAGAATCCAGTCAGTTTTTTTAATTGTCATATTTGAATTCAGCACATCAAAATCCCTAATAAATAGCACATTTTATCTCTGAAGCAGACGACTTCTAAAAATTGTAGACCAGTGTAATTTTTACATTATGGGCAAATATCTGATAGCATAATTTAAAGTAAAATGGTTTTGATGGTTTTTATATAATGAAGCTGTATATTTTACACCAGTTAGATCACTCTATAGTTCCTAGTCAAGCATAATTTACTGAGTCACCATATGATGTCATAGGTCTTTACTTAAGCATAGAAACATGTGGGGTTATTGCAAGCACTCTGTGGAATTTAACAGCAAAAGATATTTTAATTACACGTCATTTGGACGTGTTCATTTCGTGCTGCTTCATTATCTTGCCTCCAATACTACAGGTACTCTGCAGTTACTTTGTTGTAGTTCATCTTTTAAAGTGCAGCTCTTTTGCCAGTTGCACAATACTATACCTGTGTATATTCGTTGTCTATTTGCATCTTGCATTCTTGTTGTATATTTATTAGCTAGACAGATGTCAAATAAACTTTTCATTAGCGTAATTGTATTTAGTGTTTCGCTAAGTCTAATCCCACTCGGCTCAATATTGTTACAGTGGGGATCTCATGACTCAAAGTGGAGGTTCTGGATCTAACTGAAATACATCTGGATGGGCATTATAACGTAACCCACATCTTTTTGTGAAACATTTGGAGATCCAAATGTACACCAGAGTCAATAAAAAAGACGGAATCAAAGTGACCTGTTTCATCCTGCAGAGGAAATACCATAAATTGGCTAGGTTTATTTCCAGTACATTGTTTGTCATGCAGTTCTAATGATTTAAAAAAAGTAAATGGCAAAAAGGTCAGCATAGCACATGCAACTAAAAACAGCCGATCCATAATCAACCTGAGGGTTGGCAAAGCAGTTTTGAACTGTAAAACACATGTATAGCAAAATACAGAGCCATTTGCTCTTTGCCACATATATCCTGATTTGCACTGCAAGTGCAAGTACATACAAAGGTCATTTGTGACTGACCAATGGTTAGTATTTTTTTCTGGCACTCCAAGTTTGAATCACTTTGTATTTTATATCACCCATACTTTTACACTAATTGATTAAAAAAATGGAGAAAGAAAACAGACTCCAGAGAAAGGTACTGCATACAAGTTATATGCTTTAAATAAGTTTTTTACTAGACTCACTGGATTGATTGCAGTAAAAATGTGGTCCCGTTTGTATCACTTTAAAGACCAATTAATAGATGAGGTCGATAACAGGATTGAAATCCCTGGTAGTAGAATTATCACTCGAGCTCTTTGACTCCGCTCCATCTATTAGAAATGCCAATTTGTATCATTCCTTTTTATCTTTCTCCAGCTCAGAGTGAGACATTCTATGAAGGCTGCTTAAACATAACAGCCGAAAATGGTCGGCCTGAGGTTGAAGCATTAGTGAAGACTTCTTATGGCAGACTGCTAACAGATGCTAAGGTAATAATACAAATAAAATTTTTACAAAATGTCAAAAAGTTTTCCTTTTCAAAAGATATTTCTTTTCATAGAGAAAATTTGAAGGTCAAAGGAAAATCTGTCTATATTTGTATTATACAGAAGGAAATCCTGTTTAGAGAACACATTTGTTATGCCCCCAATGCATACAGTAGGGCATCTTGATTTGGTCGTTACGGTCTGGATGTATGAATGTCTCTCTGACCCGAGAACCTTGTTAGCATAATCATGCAATAACCATTTGATTTTATGTAGACAAATGAAAATTTGATTGTTGTGTTTGTATGCACACGTGGATGCCCCCAGGTAAAGTTTTGTGCCATTTGTTTAACTTTATACACTTTTGAAATTGTATGACTTTATCAGTGAAAACTTTTTTAGCATGACTACAAAAAGAAGCATTTGATGAAGAGAAATTATATTTGGAATGCATGTTTGTAAGTGTGTGTATATGACCTGATTAGATATTTATGCCTTTACAGCATTTTGTTTTTCTATTTTTTCTTACATTTATGAACTTCTTGGGCATAAGGGTTTTCATATGCAGGGGTGAATACATATTTTATAAACACAAATCTAATGTGTCCAAAAATTTCATTTTCACTGCACGCAAAGGATATTGTGCTTTGTACATGTGTGCATTTTCACAATTGCTTGCTGGTTATTTAAATTCAAGTTCATTCAAATTCATTCACAATGACAACATTCTATCTACTGATCCATCTATCTATTACTGAATCATTCTTTATCATTCAATTCATTAATATGATGGAGAATGTTTAATATGTACTTGTAAATTTTCCTCATCTTGATCGACAACAATTTAAAAAAAATAGATTCATAAGTTTGGAACCTGAAACTACATGTATTATTGTAGAATGCAAAAATGGAAATATTATGCAGTGTACATTTTATCTTGAAACACAAATCTGTGGATAAATGGGGTCAATTTTGTACTTTTCTTTAAACTAGTAATAAAATATTCAGTGAAATTAATAATTTCCTGTTCAAGATTAAGTACAAAGTTTTGACAACCATTCATTTCACAAATTCATATTTTTAATATGCATATATTTCATTATTTCAGGGTGACATCGTTGGTGGGAAGTATCACCGCCAGGCACTGCAGGTATTAAAGACTGGTCTCCTTTGTGTCAAATTGGCAGAGGTTCACAATCACTTTGGTTGGAATTTCTGTGTTCAAGGGTGATCAGAAGAGTCTCTTAGGTCAGTCTGTGGCGTGAGATGTAATTTCTGTTGAAACTGCTTGCTTTCTAATAATCAGCCATTCTTATGCCAGCTATAAGAATGATTGATATTTAAAATGTGAACAGATTTGAAGCCAGTTACTTTCAGATGTAATGCAGTAATTTACAAATACTTTTTTAAAATATTGATTACAGCTAAAATTACTCACATTAGGGCATAATAATTGGTTGGTTGAATAACATTACTTTTTACAATGTAATCAATTATGTTTTTATAATTTCAGACTATACCCTCCCCAACCCATATAGAGAGATTTGTTCACTAAGTTAGTGGATCATTGGACTTGCAATCAAAGGTTTACAGGTTTGATACCTGCTCAGGCTAGCTCAGGTTGGATGACTTGGTATATCCGTTTGAAACGCACTTAACCTTCATTTTCACAGCGTGATATATCCAAACGAAGTGCTGAATGTGCCATTAAAACCCAACAAACTGAACATGTGGAGGTATTGGGGTTGGTGATTGGAAATAGCTATTGCATTATCCATCCGGCCATCCATCCACCAGTTGATGATGTGCTAGCCACAGCGTAACTTTAGTTTGCTATGATCTTTTTTTCTCAAACCTCATATGTACCTTACCCACGGATAGAGACAGAAGCCTATTCATTTGGGGCTAATAGGTCCACGGTCAAGATCACTGAAGTTTAAATTATAATTTCCGTTTATGCGTGATAAGTACAGTTTTCTAGGCCTAATTTTCATCAGACGTCTTAGGTCGGCTACACTTGGACAGTCGTACCACCTTTTTAGTTGTAAGGCTGTGAGGTGAAAAGTCGAGGAAACTGGAGCAGACATTGTAATTTGTTTGGTTTCTGATTGATAAGTCAAGTTTCCTGGATTTAGTTTTCATCAAATTCATAGGTAGCAGGGTTGCACAAATTTTATAAAGGCCTGTTTCCCAAGCTGACTGGAAAATTGAATTTGCCCATGGGAGATTTGAACTTGCTCTAAAATGACAGCATAATATTACAACGAAAGTTTAGTAAAAGTTAAAATAAAATATGGGATGTATTCTTGAAATTGTGTTTTTTTTTTTATTTTACAAATAGCTGATTTTTAAAAAAAATCTTCTTTTAGAAATTAACGGCTTAGCCGATAGTTAAAGAAATATATATATATATATATATATATATATATATATATATATATATATATATATATATATACACATATATACGTATATCTAATTCCACATGATGTGATGGAGCTAAATATGAGAGAGTTTGAATTGATAGTTGGATAATAGAATGCATAGCTAGTTCGTAGAGCAAAGATATATATGGTAACAGACTTATGTCTTGGACTACATTAACAATAATGAACGCATGTTTTGGAAATGCGGGTGGGTTTGTAATGGTTCATTTATTTACTCACTTGAATGATTTGATAACATTTATTTATTCTCCAGGTAATTATTTTCCCGACATCAAGTATGTATCAGTGTCCTTCTAATTACCATGTAAACAATACATGATAGCGCTTTTCGATAAAACCATATGACTAATTATTACAGATGAGTTCCTGTTATTTCGAAACACATCTGTAATATAAATCTCATGAGTTATTAACAAGTAAGTCCGATTAAAATCAGGATCTACTCTTAAGTAGATCAACAGATACTGATAAAAGTTTATGCTGTGCAATCCTTTGGAATTCCAGGTCCACTTATTTTTAGTATCTTATCAAAGAAAGCGTGGCATTTCATGTTATGGAGTGTTAGCATTAGAAATAATATGTTCAAAATTAAGTTTTTAACTCTTATAAATGTAAAAGCGGTAATTTGATTGGCGAATCTAAAGGCCAACATAATATGACCATGTACTGGTGTCCGTCAAATGTCCATTATGAAGGAGATCTCGATTTTACTAAGATTAATCACCATGTCACCTTAAAGTCGATGACATACATCAAACCAATCTTTAACAAGCCGACTTTTGAGAGAGTTGGCTAAGCTTGATGTAGACTAGAAAATCTGCCAGGTAATTTCATTGGCCAGCATAATAATTAGGTAGGAGCCTACTCATCCGGGGGCTATGTTACGACTTGATAGTAGGCGAATCCTGTATACTTATAAATATTACTATATTAAAATGTAACCGATAACGAGTTAAAATATAAATGTATATTCCCTATATGTCAGAAGTTGCTTTATATAATAAGTATTCACACTGTCACATCTGTAGAAGAAAATGTGAGACTGACAAGACATTGATTACATAATTGAAGTGACGGATTTTGAAAGTGTATTGTGTGTAATGTAGGCTCTATAGGTGAATGAAGCTATGGGTATTTGTGTAATAGAAGCATGGGCTAAATACAAACACTAAATAAAGGTGCTGATATATGTACTCAAGGCGAGATCGCATACTATAAATCTTGCAGAAAATAAATTACAAACTGAATATGACCGCTCTCTCTCTCTCTCTCTCTCTCTCTCTCTCTCTCTCTCTCTCTCTCTCTTTCGATCTCTTGATGTTTTGGACTTGTCCATTATCAAACACCATGTAAACCTGAGCTTGCCAGAGCCGAATATGAGCTCGTTTCAATGGGCCTAAAGGCCCAAGATCAAGTTCAGTTGAGTTTGTATTACATATAAGTCCTTTTAACTAAAGTATCTCACTCCCAGTTGTTTTTAAACTTCATAGTCGGATGATATTTGAGGAAGGGCAGCGGTCAAGGACACAATACATGAAATACATGGTTTTTGCATAATAATTGAACTGTGGTGGATTCAGTTTTATGTTTTTATAGGTATACTACACTTGGACAGTAGCAGCTATTAATCAATTCTGGGTCTGGTGGGTCTAAGGTCAAGCTAACTCGCACTGGAATTGCAAATTTTGACACACACCCAGGTTTAAAGACCAATATACTTTTAGAGCTTTCCATTTCATGGATGGTAAAACATTCAAACATCAAGGTGACTGGAGTTCGTATTTTTGACTTGGTTTATACATAACAATATCAGGTCAGATCATTACAGGTAAGGTCATTTGAGATATTGGTAATAATTATGTTTGGTATGGTGATAAGCCATTCTAAGAGACAGCTATTTTTGATTTTTAAATTGCAAATATATTTCTGTGTATAATGCATTTTTAGACTAATACCAATGTCTTAATAACTACGTTACCTCAATAGGAAGTAATGTGCTATAACTTAAATGGTCGTAAGCTAAATATATGTACTCAATGCCCACACCATCCAAATGTATCTGTATTTCATCATTTAGGTTTGAAAGAATTCAAAATCAAATTTAAAGATCATAGATTTTATAACAATTTAGTCATAAAATGACCATAAAAAAATCAATAAAATTATTTGTAGCAAATACTTATCTGGTTACCAATACATGTGATTACCTACAAATTTGTAATTGATTTTACTGGACAATTCCGACAACGTATTATAATTACTGCAGGTTCTGTATTATCAAGACGTTTTGAAGATGAAGTTCAAAGTCAAAAAGTTTGACAGCGTGTACCTCTAATGAGAATAAATGTTTAAAAAAAATTCACAATTTTATTAACTTTGGTCCCTTTGCTAGAATTCTAAATTTCACTGACACTGATGTACTCCAAGTATCATATATATTTTTGGCATTTTGAATTTGAGCTGGAGTTTCTTGCACAAAAACATATAGAATACAGGACCAGGTCTGAAAGTGAATGGTTTCAACCATATTCACAATGCTCCTGATGTTAAAACTCAGTTCTTTTAAAGATAACTAATGGTTACAAATAAAAGCTTAAAATGTTTTATTTAATAAGATGAAGAGTGTTGTTAAAAATAATGCATTTAAGGTTGTTACAGTACACTTGGGACCAATGGAATTTGGAGTAGTCACCCACAGATGCAATTTATAATGTTGTATCAATTTCATATGAACTCTTTGAGTAATCAGACACCCTTACATATGTTTTTAAAAGGTGCTTTCCTGGGTACCATGTATGACAATATGGAACAGCCCTTGGTATATTTTACTTTTTAACACAATAAATTATGACAGGTTTTGTCGTTCTCTCTGTAGGCACATGAAACGTTCTTTTGAGATGTCACAGACCCTAGGAAATGAGAGAACAGTTCTTTGTTTGCAGTTTTAGTGTAGTTAATACTTTCTTAGGTAAGTATTGAAAGTGATATTATTAGTATCTTTACATTTGTGTGAATCTTTAATTTCAGCATAATAGCAACGTCAAAATTGTTTTTTTTTAGAAATTACTTATGTGCAAATATTTTATGGTTTTTGTTTTTATGCTATTGAAACAAAAGGAATGTTTGCTTGCAAGCTACGCAACGTAAATACAAATGCAATGAAAAGTCTTTGACTTATTCCAACACCAGGATTATCGCAATGCACACAAGAAAAAAATGCCGTTAACAGCGAGGGATGTTAAAATAAAACTGTATGCAAAGCATAGATCATGGTATTTCTTTAAATAATAATAACTAGAAATGAAAACTGCTTATTTATTAGCAGAACACATTGTAAAATGTGGGCTACTAACTCTAACCATGATTCCAGAATCGTTTGTACAGTTAGTCATTGGACTTTATAGCACGCATACGACAATCTTTTCATCACACAGTTTTAATATGAATACAATAGTAGTAAAAATTAGTGCATTCGCTAAATTAGGCATAATGGTTTACTCCCTAATACTTTGTGACTTTCAGTACGTGCAGTTGGTCTTCTGATTAAAGCTTTATTCTAAAACATTTGAGAGTAACGTGCTTTCTGATTGATTAAAAATGTCAAAAGTAACGCATTTTCAAAAACGAATGGATATCTTGTAAAGGCAGTCAAGTCGCTCTTCCTGATGCTGTGTATTTACATCTTTGATTGGAGTATAAAAAAAGCATCTTGCAGAATGAGAGGTTCAGATTGAATTTTAAAAGGTCAACTAATAACTGTTCCTGCAACCGTAAGTATCAACATACATGAATGTTGTTTATATTGTGCTAATATCGTTTTTCGGTCTTTTCTAAATTGACATGTGCCATTTCAACGTCAGAGAATCAGATAGCATTGACAGAGCTGACCATAGGAACATAATCATTCTTCATCTGTACATAATTTTTACCCATTCGTGTTTTTTGTTTTCGCTACAATTTCTTGTCGTATTGCCATGGATAACTCACAACGTTTAGAACTGTGTATAACTTGGTATTCAACATAAGGGTCATAAAACTTTTTAAAAAATATTATATGATGTAGTTTCTCTCAGTTCAGTCAGATAATATTTTCAACCAGGCTTTGCCCATACATTACTAATCACAAATCTATTTGTTTCCTTCAGGAATCTCTCGTCATGGCTGTGTTGGAATTTAAAATTGTTGCAGCTGTTTCATATCTATTCATTTATTTGATTTGAATGTATTGTCATCAAATGCAGGAGTTTTAAATTTGGATAGCAGTTTTTGTATTTGGAAATATGAGATCTGCAATCTGCATACTGATCTGACTAAGTCTGCTATATTGTGTATATTTAATACTAGTAGGAAATCCCACAACTTGATGTTGCCGTCGACACTCCCCAGTTTTGTTGATTCTGCTAAAATCTCATGTCACAGTCAGCTCTGTATCTGCCCATAGAGTAATTATTATCAAATTTTAAAGTGTAATCATCAACAATGTTTAATAGCTTGCATGTGAAAATTTGAGTTTTAATATAGTTAATTGTTATCTCACTGAATGCATTTGCTGTTAACTTGGTTAAGGCGAGTTCACCAATTTATTGAATTAAATCGAATCCCAGGACAATTTCAAGGTGCTACACTAGTTTGTTTGTTTTAATCTGAAGTCCATGTATTTGTGGTAAGGTCGTAGATTCTGCCAACCTAATATTTACATTAAAAAGATTAATATGAAATTGACTTTTCGTATGTAAGTACACCGTGCTTCTGTTTATTGTTTTTACACTTTCACATGTAATTCTGTTGATTTTTCTATCATTGCCTCCATTGTAACAATAGTTTAGTCTTGTTTCTTTGACAGTCTTTGTGTCTCTGGTATTTGGTTTTTATATTTCCTCAGTTTTTCTCAGTTACATTTGCAAGATTTTTCAATTACTAATTGTACCATTTTCTTGTGTAGTAGTTTAATTTCAATTACTACTAGATGTTACATACAGGTTCTGTAAACAGTTCATCTTTAATATCTGTATATAGACTGGAAGGGTGTACTGGTTTTAACTTCATCCACACAGTGTGAACATTCTTCCCATATCGACTGATGTTGGTTAATATTATATTATTTCTCTGTGATGGAAGGTCTCATGGATGAGTTGAAAGTGTACATAGGAAACGTTTAGTCCAACACAGTTTGAAAAAAGTTTAAATGTCTCCATTATTACATCAAAATCAATGTTAATTTCATTACCCATATCTTGTTCAAGATCGCGTATACCAGCTTGTAGTCTATTTCAATGGTTTTCTTTTCCAGCTTTTAAAGAATAGTAGTTAAAACCAGCTTCATATCTTTGATTGCTATTTCTTTTTTTATTTCTTTCGTGAAAGTATTTTTCCTCTGGTTGTGCGATCAATAAATCTTTTCATGCCGTGCATGTTTCATCTCGTTCATTATCTAATATGCTTTTCTCTACATCTGTCACATTCTTGAAACTTGTTTATTGTAAAATAAAATCAAAGTTTTCATTCTCCTTATACTGCTAATGGTAAGTCTTGTTTGCAAAACATGTCCTATATATCATCTCCCAATAAGTCTTCCAGTTTGTAAACTGTCGGATCACCTAAAATTACTTGCTGGAATTTTAATATTTCCTTGGTAGAGTTAGGAAGGTAGCCCTTTGCAAATGTTTTGTATTTTGAAATTCTAGCCGTTTTATCAATTTTAAATGTAGGCGTCTCAAATGTATCAGTTTCAAAATAACGGAATAGATTGATCCATATTCTTGTTATTTTTTCTTCTTTGCTTGCATCAACTGGAACCATGCTTGTTGATGTGTTATGAGTGTTATTGCATCCCTCTATTAGCTTGGGTAAAACATAACCTATTTTCTGGTTTCTGTTTTTCCTTTGTAAGAAAATCGATATCAATTTATCTTGTGAAATAAGTTACTATCAACAAGTTTGTTGTTACCGTCAAATACAGCAAAAATATAACTTCATACATGCATATGTACATACATACATACATACATACATACATACATACATACATAAATACATACATGCATACTTGATATTTAATGAGCATTGAATACACACGAACATAGCTTTTAATGAGCACTGAACCAATTTCAAATGAATCATCTGAAGTAGAGTCAAATAGACTGCTTTTTGATTTAAAAGCCAGTTGTCTGACAGAAAAGAGATGTCAAGAACTTGAAAACGATCATAAAAATCAGTTTGCAGCAAAAATATTATTTTCTGTTCATTCAAAGAGACCCTAATCAAGGATTAAAATGTTTACTTCATCTTGAACTTTGCTAGTAGTACGCAATTCAACGAATGGTTTCGTTCATAAAGTCGTTTGCATCATGATCATATTTTTTATTATGTAGAATAGTACACCTTTGTTCATAAACATACTGGATGGTCGAAAATTTTAATTTGGATGTCTGAACTGCAGTGTAGAGGTAAAGGTATCACTGTACACTAATGAAAAATCAAAAGTGAACATGCTATTCACAGCAATTGTACAGTCTTTCTATGCGTCGCTAAAAATGTATGTATGTTCACACTATAGAAAATTGACTAGATATTGCTCTGCAAAGTAAACAATATCATGCAAGATTATCGTTACACTTAAAAGTTTTATCTCGTTTGTTTGAAATTGCTTTAAAAAAGTCCATGTTTTGTCATTTAGTCGCAACGTGATTCCTGATATTACGTCTAAAGAAGTAATATTTGTTGAGGATATGAATGATGCGCGCAAATATGGCTGAATAATAAGTATAATTCCTATTAAATGCATGTGTTTTTATTGTCTGATAATTGCGAGATAGGAAGCATGTAGGATATTCAAACACAGAGTTCATGTTTGCAACAACTGCTGTTAAAGTAGAAAATTAAAGTATCCTGAAATTGTCACTTTTACCATGAACTGTAATTGACAAGTCAAAATGCTATGTCAGTTAGGCATCTGATAAATATATTCGCGTGTTACACCATTGCTGACGTAAACAGAAATACTGTTTTCGTATATTTGTTACGTTTTCTTTAAGTAGGAATCTTAAATAAAACATACATTTTGCACATTTGTACATTTATCATAAATAACCCAGGCGTTTACAATTGCTCAGATAAAAGCCAAAATACAATGTGCGAGATAAGGACCCCACTCACATTATCGAATTGGTGCTGCTAAACGGATATAGTACAGCTGCTAAAGAGTTTTTGTAAACAAAATACAATTATCCTTGAAAATAAGGTAGTTTATATTGCGCAAAAACACAATAATACAACAGGATCCAATCAGTGGATTTTAGATATTAATATAAACGAAAATAAAAGATGCGCTTGAAGTCTTGTTATAAGTTTGATTTGGTGTTTTTCGCTACAGAGATACAAGTAGCTTATTTAATGCAAGTTTATGGAAGTGGAGTAATATAACTTGCCTAAAAAATCAACGTTTTGTTTATGAGTTTCAAAGATTCACTTTTTATCTTTCTCCCTCTCTCTATCTCTCTCTTGAAATTTCACCCATGAAATAAATATAAGCTGAGTTTCTTTAATCAGTTTGATGAAATAAGATAGACAGGGAAGAAAAAGACGAATTTCTCGGTGCATATGCTTGGGCACAGAAACTTTACGCCATTTGTTTTATAAAAGGAAATCCCCCCGTTAATTTAGTTTGCATGTTATCATCAAGTGACTAAACAATAAGGATTCATATTCTCTACGAAAAGAATCAAGGCATAATTCAAAACACTGGACGTTTGTACATTTTCCAGTGATGAACAATATCAAGGAAATCTGTCGAAATTCTACTCCACATCGAAGTTTGAATTATCTATCGCAAATAGATGCCAAAACAAAAAAAAAAACAAAAAAAAAAAAAAAAAAAAAAAAGGCAGACATGTTTACTTATTTATACATATATTTAAAAAAATACAAGCGTATTAGTTAGAAAATCAAACCAACATTTCATTTTTTAAAGGTGATTTTGCTCGGAAAACATTTTTTAAAAATGTTTCAACGTTCTTACCAAGATCAGTAAACAGTAAAATTGTATTTTACAGTGGCAGGTAGGTATTTAAAGCAGGAAATTTCTATAAATAAACTTAGATATCTAAATGATGATGAAATAAAGTTGGTTTCATAATGGTGAAGTACAACAAGTGGACAAAAGAGGAATATAGCTTGTGATGTATTGAAAAATAAATTTGAAAACGAAGAGAAATGAAAATGGAACCGAAAGCTTCACTCCTTTGTAAACTTAGAATGTTTCCCGACAATTATTTAGAAGCTGGATCGACCCTGATCAAGTCCAGGAAAGAAAGCTAACAGCTTTTTGTATATGTATAAAGTGATAAGAATGATGATTATTTTTTCAGAAAATACAGGTTTTAAATTCAAAGTAGATTTAAAGTCACCAATTACGTTTGGTGAATTCAGAAAGTTGGACTTGTAGAATTGTATGCTACTGGAAAAACAAAAAACAAAAACAAAAACAGTAAGAAAACAATGAATGAATTACTATACCTGTATACAAATATCTGAAATGTGGAAGTGCATGCGTGTTAGTAATATGTGCGCTTAAGTAAATTGTTTTGACTTTTCAATAAATGTATTAACGGCATCGGAAATACTAATGTTTACTTCCCACGGAAGCGTTGTATCAGCATAAAGACGTTATTGGAAGTTAAATTACCATATGGTGTGAGGAATTGAAACAGTTGGATGCGTTGTTTTTGGTAATAAAGGCAAGAAAAAAAGAAGCGTTGCATGCTTTTAAAGTAACTTCATTGTGTTCTCACTGTAGATGCATGTTTTGTTTACTCTTGATCTTTTATTTTATAAAGTGCTTAAGTACATAATTAAGTTTTAACTTTCCACGCTTGATATAAACAGTGATACTGTATGTAAATCACGATATTCTTGTTTTTGAACTACAGTTACCTACCAACCTTTACTTGTTGGTTTGTTTTGGTCTTGGCGGACTTACAAAAGGTAAAGCAAGTATAAGTGTTAAAATTAATAACGCAAAAGTAAGACAAAACAACCCCCCCCCCCCCGACACAAAACCAACCCATGCAACACTAACACGTATCCATAAAGATGTGGTAATTCCTATCAGAGTGTTAGCGACATTGACACTTATGAAAATATTGATAATAAATATTTGTCCAAAAGTTTGCAGGCAATCGTTCCCAGAAAAGTTCAGTATCTCATGGCCATCAGCAACCTGGCACACAGTGACTTTACGTGTAAAGGTGTGAGAGAAATGTAGCTAAACGCAAACACTTGATGTAATCACACAATCATAAAAACGTACATCACTGTCAGCTACTTTGGCCAGCAACGAGTAGTCCTTTGCAAAATGAATGCAGTCATCAGGTTTCATGACTGTACGTGCGAACATGTCAAATAAATTAAACTAAATGCAAGAACTTATTGGAATCACTTAAACTTAAAAAGCAGGCCACTAAGAGGTAATTGTGTTAATAATGAGTAGTACTCTTCAAGAAAAATGTACTTAAGAAGTGCCATAACTTTAGAGAAAAGCTGAAATTATAACAGTTTTAACACAAAGTTCTTGCTTTTGCCCCCACATAAATCTACTCCCGAAGACGTGCAACATATATGGGTATAGGGCTTAGGCATACAGTAACGTTCTACACAAAATATACTTGATTCAAGTACATGATGTTGATATTCTGTAATTCTGGAAAACTTTAACACAAAATCTTGACAGTGTTGATGACCCCCAACACCAGAAAAATGATACATATGTCGTGCTGACGAGACTAAAATGGATTTCAGATTCTGTGAACATTATTAATACTTCACATATGTTCCATATAGAAATCACATTAACATGATGGATGTAAATAATCAGTATTAAACCAAGTTAAATTACATGTAATCATAGTTGATCATCTTTATTTTGCTGCAATGAAGCAGCAAACTTTCTTCAAAAAGATGCAACATAGCATAGTTTTCTATTTCTTTTGCGTTCTATATTGAACAATTCTTAACCTTTTTTCAAAATGTGGTGGAGGCGGATGTGCATTTCGTGCAAAATTAAAACGAACCATAAATGTTACGCATGGAGTAGCTAATTAAATCCATCAAGAAAGACAAAAAAGTATTTTTTGACAATTCATCTTTCTATGTCTACCATTAAAAATAAAAGGAATAAAAAATATACGTCTCATCCACCACAGTAATCCTCTTTAACACTAAGTAATCTCAAGTCTAAAGTTGTCAGCAGGATGGGTGTGTTGTTGTATACAAGTACAAAACCCATTAACAGTACCAAATATGCGATAAAATGAGGCAATCTTGTGGTTTCCAAGCTACTGCAGTTTCTTAGTCATAGTAGGTTCCACAAAGCAATATGTGTGCATGTTCAGGCAGTAGATCCGGTTGCATTATCGATGTTTTTCATCACGTACACTTTAGATGTAGCAGTATGAAACAATACCATGATGTTTTACCTTAATTTAGTGTTCATTCCAGAAATCGAAAAAGTGGGGCCCAATGGCTTCTATCATGTTGAGACGTGGCGTTATTTAGAAACAAATTGGGGTCACAAATACCTTTACATGTTTCTTGTTTATGAAAGAAATTCAAGCACATATCATTATCACAGGCACTTGCGTCGTGGGTTTATTATTTTCTGCAATAATTATTCAATTTTACATCATTATCCACATTTAATTAGTCATTGTGGAGTGAGACTACAGCACGAATTTCTACAATTTCCTTGTCCGCTAAAATAACAATGTCCCTTGTACCGGACATGGTTATTTTAGTTGACAGTGAAACTGTAGCAAACCATCTTTAGTCTGACTCAACAGCTTCTGATTAAAAGTATATGATGCTGGAAAAGTGAATATTTATTACAGAAATTAATAAATCCATGACCTGAGCGCCTGTGTTCATTATCATCTTCCACTGTCGCAAGCTTTCCGTACTGGCATTTGAATTCCTCATGCTCGAGTAACTATTCCCCAATAGAATGATTTTGGACATTTGACTCTACATTTGTCCCTCTTTGTACACTACTTTGGAAATAAAAGTTGCACTCTTTTCACTGAAAAGTTAATCTTCTCTTCCTTCAGTATTCTATCAATGTTTCACCATGTGCTGTCGATTGATGACCAAGGTAATCTAAATCAGTAAGACATATCTGTCAGCCAACGAAATTGATCATCTTCTGATTGTTTGGAAATGAGCTCACTCTATTCAGTAAGCTTAGGATGCGCTAGATTCAGTCTAAAGTCAACCATAGCAATGTTTTATCTTTATTTTCTTGGGTCTTCTTTATGCACCCTATAGGCGCCACGGAAGGAACTTTCTTGTGCCAAAGATGAAAAATAAGGGGCATTGTCGCAAGCGCGTAGGCTAGAAGGTACCTTGCTATATTGTCACATATATTCAACAAGATATGTCTTAAGAATTGAATCATGTCGTAATAAGCGGTGACAGATGTAGAACAGTGAAACAATTGCGAGTTGAGCAAGGTGCAGCATGCACATTTTCAATGGTTTACATATACATAGCAGATCTGAGGTGAGTTTAGAATCATTTCGATTAAGTGGCATCATTTCGGTTACTGTATACCGTGTACACGTTTAGTTTCAAATATAGATTATTATACAAGCAATGGTAAAAACACATACCTGTATACATAGTTGAAATTCGGGTCCCA
Source organism: Margaritifera margaritifera (assembly GCA_029931535.1). Lineage (NCBI taxonomy): Eukaryota > Metazoa > Mollusca > Bivalvia > Unionida > Margaritiferidae > Margaritifera > Margaritifera margaritifera. Next base: position 978,909 of record JAQPZY010001285.1, read on the forward strand.
GAAACACATACTTGAAACTGAGATACAGACTCAAAAATGAAGGATTCCTCAAGTTCCACTGTCAAAAGCCCTCTTGCAAAATCATCCAATCTAATTTATACTGTAAAATCCCCTCTGGCATGATAGTTCAATCTAATTTCCACTATCACAAGCCATTTCGCATGATCATCAAATCTAATTTTCACTGTTAAAAGCCCTCTCGAATGATCATCTAGTCTAGTTTTCACTATCAAAGCCATCTCGCATGATAATCCAATCTGATTTTCACTATCAAATGTCATTTCGCATGATAATACAAGCTAAGATTCTTTACAAGAACATTTTGTCACCACATACAGAATTTGGGTTTATCCATGTGTCGCTGTGGAGGGATAAAGACCTACAAATCACTACTGTGACTCATCAGGCACATGCTATGCACCTCCACAGCGGAGGGAGCTGATAGACCAGCTCAGAATCCAGCTGGTGAAGTGGGTCTGGACTAGATGGACTGCCTGGCTGGGATTTCTGAATTATCACCACTCATTTTCATATCTGAATTACCAATATGGGGAAGTTGTATTTGATCTCCAGTTAATTGAAAATTTATATCATCACTTGATGCTATGGAAGACTGGTTTGGGGTGCTACAGACCTGCAATATATTTGTATTGCTGCCATGCTTACTGTCCCTGGGTTTGGAATAAATGTCTTGACCAATGAGTTGAAATTCAGTGCCAATCCATTTTTTATAATTAGATCACTGCATAAATATAGTGTCTGTTGAATTGTAAAAGGTCATAGATACTTTCTAGGACTGTAGACTGTGTGATGAATATGTAACTTTAAAGATGATACCATTATGTTTATGATCAATACCTCATCCATAACTGAAGCTTAGTGTGACATTCTATTCAGATACACAATATAAATTGGAAAGTTACTGAGTTAGCATTTCATTTCAAATTAAAATAATCTCCATCAACATTTTTGGTTTTCTTAATGAGAGTGGCAGAGGTGGTGTCTACATAATTTTTAAAAACCCCTACAAAACTGCTGCCCTGAAGTGAATTGTCATGAATTATGTACCAACGATTGAAAGAAGAGAGAAACTGTTGTCCTAAATATAGTCATGTTTAGACATAAGTAAATTATTCAACTGGCTAATAGATTTAGTAAAGGTCCAGATTAGCATATTTTGAATATATAAATCTCCCTGATTCGTTTAGGAATGATGGGTAGGAAACAAAGTTTTATATTCCACTGCAACTACAGTTGAGGATTTATGTCATACGCTGAAACACTCTTTTGTCACATTGATATAAATGCGCTAGAAAGTCCCCAATTGTGTCAAACATAGTACATCACCAGAAGTGTTGGGCAGAGGCAATTTAATAATTTTAACACTGACATATGCAGAAATTCAATCATTTCTGCAAGATATACTGCCCACTCTCTTCGTGCCACAGCTTTGAATTCAATAACGGATGCCAACCTTCCTGCTAGGGACATTATATCTCTGTCTGGCAACTCCAATGAGCTCTCATTAAAACCCTACACAAGGACCACTACTCAACATAAGCAACAAATGAGTAAAATTCTGTCCAATGTTCAAATGTGGCACTCTCTCCTCCAGATTATTCCACAGGACCTTCCAAGACCTCTATAAATGTTCAAATGACCCCTGCAGAACCAACCACTACTACTCAAGTAATCTGTCATCCATTTGCACAAAGTTCTCTACAAGCACTATCACAAAACACAATGAACTCTTCGACAGGTTTCATCACACACTCCACCTGCCATTTTAATATCTGCACCTTCCAGTTTAGTTCCAGCTAAAAAAATTATTTTTCCCATCAAGTTAATGAAATATGTACTTTTTTAAGTTAAGTACCAATGTATAAAAATATAAAACATCTATCACTTCTGGTTTTTCGTATAAATTTAATGGCAATTTCCAATTGATAATTATAGGAGGGATTCAGAAAATGCTAACAAATGGTTATATACAATTACAAATTAAAACAGTAAATACATACATGCCATGCAATTGCTTGATTTTTATAGCTATATTTCAATGTTGTCTTGTAAAATGTTCTTATTAAATTATTGCTAGAAAAGTGTGTGAATAAAAAACACAAAATTCCAAATAAACAAAATATTTAGGCTTGCTGCTATGATTTTCTGTGTGAGATACTTAACCTTTTACACTAACAGCATTCCACATCAACCATTAATCTCTATTTCTACCTGTTCTCATGTGTGTATGTATATTTATTTTATACACTGATGTCACATATTTGATTGGGTAGGGGGATCAGGTTGTAAACTTTTATTTCACTGACAAAAGATCCTGGAATAATTATATGGATCAAAAATAACTGCTCATTATGTTACAAATATGTGTGTGGACTAACAAAACTGATCACATAGCTTCCATAACCTGATGGTAATGCATCTACATGTATTAGCCTAGCCTGTTATAAACACGAAAATAGGTATACTGACAAACGAAAATAGATTGCTCACGAGTGTGGACAGTGATGAATCAGCCAAATCACTTCAAATCAGTCCAGGAAGCATGAAACGTTTAGTCATTTTTATATCTAAAACAACTTCAAAGCTTTACTTTGAATATTGACCTTCCACTCAGAATACATATGTCCATTTTGGTAAAATATGTAGACAATCTAGGAATGTTAAAATTTTTACATAGGCTACCATTGGTTGAATTATTTGTTTGATGATGTCCTAGATATTATGCCCATGCAGGAGAATCCTCTGTTCTATAAATAGCTAAGTACCAGGAACCCAAAAGTTGTATTCATATCCTAAATGAAGCGTCAAAAAGGATTCTAAGTAAGAAAAGCAAAATGACAAAAATAATTAATAAAGTTAGTAGAAATTGTAATGATAAGAGTTTAATGTTGTTTTTTTCTGAGTTTACTGTGCTATAAACTGATAGTTGCCGAATCACACATCTCACATAACGCCCTTCGGGCGGTATTTGGTGTGCGATTCGGCACCTGACAGTTTATACCAAGTATATAAACTCAGAAAAAACGACATTAAACTTTTAAATACAGCGATAATTGTTTAATATAATATTTTCACACTAACTCTGCTACAGACGATATAAAATATTATACCACAGTCGATATTCTGCCACAGTCAATATTCTCAAATTAACTCTGCACAGAGAAAATTATATCAGCAGAATATTTTACACTATGTAGTGGCGATTATTAATCCTATTGCTGCAGTAGTAGAATTTCTGATCTGTAGTATAGTTACAATCAATAATATAGGCCTGGCTGTGGATAAAACTTACGCGCATTGGAGAATGCTCACTGCTGTTTTATGTACACTTACTTAAATCACATACGAGCGTGTGAATTTACGCAAAGTCATGAGGTATAGAAGGCTTTGACCTATATCAGTGAGCCTGGTCTAAAACGCTCATAATGATACTACTGATGGAGTTGGACCAAAAACGCGTGATGAGTACATACCTGCGAACTAAGGCGAAGTCTGTGTTGGAAAAAGACTTCTTTGAGCTGATGAAAAACTCTTTGAACCAAAAGAAAGGCATCTGAGTATATCTTGTGCGGCCTGCGGGCGAGGAAGACAAGCTGCGCCGCCTGATTATTGCCGACTGGTCGTTTCTATCGCGGAAAATCTTTGGCGGCATCCATTTTGCTGTACATTCCGCAATGACCAGCTTGATGCTCAAGCGCCCCATCTATATGGAGCAGGCAATCCGTGACCTGAGCAAATACCTTATGTGCAACTTGTGCTACATTCAAATAAAAGTGCCCTACGGCAAGGCCAAATACATTTCGAGGACACTGGTAAGGTCCAAACTCATGCATCACCTCTACCTCAAGTATCTCTGAAAGACAAAATAGCTTCGCCTTTCCATGACAACCATGCGCTGCGACCACCACAAGACTGAGGTATATCACATCAACCAGACACACTTTATTTCACTGGACACTATAAAGTGGATTGCGCCGGACAGTAATCACGACGCGGTCATACGGCCACTACCGCATAAGACAAGAGCAACGGAGGAGTATCTCAACGAGTTCTTGACCAGATAAGAATGCCTTAGGTGGTAGCTGAGTGCATTCAGGCACTATCTGTAGTTCCTCGCGAAAGAATCGCTACCCGAAAGGTGGTATATAGACATCTGGTCTGGGTTGTCAAACCTGTCAGTAAAATAGAACATCTTTAGCGACCAACAAGGTCGGTGGGGCCGCGTTGCCCACCTTCCAACTCTCTTGGCGCATATATGTACCACACCAGTGTATCTGAGGGCAGGCGTTTCTCTTCCAAACCAACCGGTCGCGTCATCGCACAGACGTAGCACGACTGGCATCAATAGGTCTCGTCCCTGTAATTCGCTTTACCTCGCCGTTTAGGGTCGCTACAATGGCCGGTAGCCGCTAAACGCACTCAGTGCTATTCGCGCTTGGAAAGCAACATCTTCTGGGCATTGCCCTGTGCATGGTAGTTGCCGACCCCACCCCGCCTCAAAAGCACGTTTTGCTCGACAAAGAGTTGCGACAGAGCACCCAAAAGATCCCAGCCCAAGATAAACCAGCAGCCCCCGCTTGTAGATACGTGCCAGAGCGTCGGCGACTTTCGAAGCTTCTTATGTGGTCAAGGACTCGGTTTTCTTGTAACGGCCGGCGTCGGCAAGTACGGTTAGCGCATAACTGTAAGTGTGTCGTCCAAGCTTGTCGTGTGGCAGCAACAATAGGTCGGCCTGGTGCGCTTCTATAGGGGTTGAAAGATCAAATCGCTGTCGGTGGATTAAACATGGTGCCAGTAGGTAAGTCTACCACACATTCTGCTCCTCAAACCACGCCATGGCAGCATTGTCTGAGACTTTTACAGCTTCTGCCAGTTTCTTGACAGCTTCCACTCCCTTCCAGAAATCTTGCGGGCTGTAGTATATTGCTGCAAGCTGAGTACACATTGCGTTTTGTTTTTCTTTTTTTTTTTTGTTTGTTTAGCATTTCGCCATGCTAGCTACTTTTGATCTACAAATGAGCACTTTCCGTTCCCACAGCATTTATCAAGTCAATCATGGCGAGGTATACCAGGACAACATAACCGGTCCCGCGTCTTGTCAGTCTAGGAAAATACTGAGGTCATGCGGTTTTGCGGAATTCTGGGCAGTGATTACTTGACAAAATACAACAGCTGTGCAGGCATGTCGGTCGGATCTGGCCATCTCTCGAGCGAGCGTTACACGGCGTGTTTTAAGTCGTGAATGCAGGGGGTTGGGGGTTGGGAGGTGTGCTGCCACACTGACGCCGTGTATATGTGCCCAAACCCTCACCGGCAGTTCATTGATATGTATATATATATATATATATATATATATATATATATATATATATATATATATATATATATATATATATCCACACAAAAAAGTGGCAAAGATTTAGACTGGTTCGCAACGAGCTCACGGCTAAAAGGGGATAAATATGTATAGGCAACAAGGCCGACGGCTTCAAGCCCCGCCCCGCCCCCTCATCACAAACACAATTTCGTCTTTTTGCTGCTCTGCTGATGGTGGGAAAACTTGCGCAATGAGGCCTCGGTTTCTTGATCATTTAGGCATGATGTTCGTCTGGGAGCATACCGTTAAGGTAATCGATATGCTTGGTGTGCATACGTTGGTATTTGGCCTGCGCAGATTGGGTGCTTTCAATTGCTTTGTCTTGGCGGGCTCGTGCGGCTTCTGCCAATTCTGGTTGCATTGTGTAGGAAAAATAGTTTGATCCAGTGAACGCAAAGGCACTAACAATTGCGCCGGCCATGACAGCCACTGTGACTATTGTGTACACCTGCAAGTGAAAGTTTAGGCCGACTAATAATATCAACAGGAATGATGCTTTGTTTAATTAACATGCCTGTGTGCAGAGACTTAGCGCTATAGTACCATGGCATTTGCACTTTCTTCGGGGGCGCCTCGGCCCAAGTCGGCTGTTTTCATCTTGATTATCTTTAAACAATCATCGAATATCACACACTGAGGCAGCCGAGAACGGCCCATTTGTAAACCATTTTCCAAGGTCCTTGGCGTACGGTGGTGTATACATATTGCACGGTTCTAACAAGTTTGGTGCTAGCACAAGCATACACTACTTTTCCATACGAAAGGTGTCAGGTGTATGCCTAAAAAATGCTGCTGGCACATGCAGTGCTGGCTTCTCTCCAGACGTTGCCTTTTAGGGCTGTTCTTGCATCTGCGTTCCGAGAACTTGTGCTGGTGTGCTGGATGAGGTGTAAAGAAGGCCAGCTACCAAATTCAGACGGCCCCAGAGAACATACGATGACATCGCTTCCTGCTGCTCTTAAGCAGCAACAGCGACGTGCATGTCGCAGGCTCCGCATTTTCTCAGCCCGGCGTTATTTCATCATCTCAGAAAGTCTTTTACCAGCACCAAATCTAACTGGGTGTTTAACCTTAATGACACGTGTCTCTTCCTGAGCTGGTTGCGCAGTCGGTTGCGCTGGTGCATCAATCATCGGTTGTGTGCGTAATTTCTTGTTGCTTCTTCTCAAAATCGACATGCGTATAGTGCAGCCAAATTTACCGGATTCAGTAGACCATCAACAGAACCATGAACAAGGATTTAACACTCACCGAGCGACTGTGTGTACCCTCTCCGCGAACAGAGTATCACTGTAGCCTCTATTCTCACGGAGCTTGGGTTTATTATAAGCACAATCGTACAAACAATTCCCTTCATGCTGGCTCTGCTCGTGCTGATTAGCCTTGTCGCATTAACATTGGCGTTGGTGCTCAGTGTCAAGCTGTAGCGGCAATGACAATTTCGTTCAATCCCCGCCCCTCCCCACCCCCCAAGAGACAACACGAAGATCCGTGTCGTTAGGTATCATGCAAAGGCTATCACCAATAACAAAATCTAGCTTGTTCATCGCATAATGGAGTGCATCTTGGTACTTTTGTATTTAAATTTCAAGACTTTCTTCGTGAGTAATCTCATAATCCACGTTTGCAAGAAAGTGCTTTTGAACATTAAAGTCAAGCCCCACTCCTATTTTCGATGACATGGTTTGGTTTTGTGCAGTCAGGATTGTCCACTCATATGCCCGAATGCTCTCGTTAAGGCGCTCAACACGAGCTCGCGTAAAGCCTTGCGACTTGTCCAGCATGAATGATGCTCATGCATTTACTGTCCCAGGTCCCTGCTTGACGAGGTCGACTGTCACTTATTGCTTTAGCATTTGGTATATAAAACTGACTGTTTCTGAAAATGTTTTTTCGTGAGCCGGGATTAGTAATATAACATTCCAAGTCCGTCGGTGGGATTTTGCATTTAGTGCCTGTTTGACTTCATATCCAAGTTAAACTTTATTGCAAATCTTCTCATAGGCGGTCGTGTCAATATAGCTGTGAGACTGATTAAACCGCGTCTTCGTTGGAGTGGCGTATCTCAGCTGGTGGAATAGCAACTTACCTGGAAGTACACGTGAACTATGTTAAAGCTGGATAACTGATGGTCTTTAGCGCTGACACCACATCCTGTTGTTGCAGATCAGACGACAAAGTTCACCTGATTTTGACAAAACTGCAGGGGGCTGCTAAACCACTTGTACTTCAAGTTTGTAGACTTTGTAACAGGAAGCGCATACTTATCGGTTATGTCGAGAAAGTTTGTCTGCAACGAAACGCCTTCTCGTACATTCACTTTAGAATTGAAAAGCATTTAGCGGATGGCTGCTCTATCTGCATCACGGTATTTAGAGACGCCACCGGCGCTATATTTCGCGCTGGAATTTAGGTAAAATGTCTGTGGAAATACCATTGCTCCGTCGTTCTGACAATATATGTTGTATTGGCAAATCCTCTAGATGAGCCGATGGCTCTTGAACAGGCGATTTGCACAAGTGCAAGTACCGTTTAAGGCTTTGAGAGATTAGTAATGAGTCTGACCCCAACCATTCCGGCAGTAGAAGTCACCACTCCCTATGGGTATTACAGCATGGATTCGCTCGAAACAGTAATGCAGGCTACCATTCCTGGAATGGGTGCGAACTACAACGCCGCAAATGGGCTGATCAGCATCACGCGCACTGATTCAAACTATCAGCTCTATCTCAACCTGCTCTCCCTCATCTTTCGATTCGAATTACATGTGTTTTTCGGAGCTGGCTCGCACACGGCACCAATGATCGAGCGTTTACCAACGTCTCGCGGCTTTATGCACACCTCGATCAGATAAACACAACAAGGAGTATTCTTGATGGCCAAAACAGCACTCTACTGCAAGTCATTCCTGTGGGTGGTGAATCCTACTGGCAGTCGCGTACTGTCTTCTATGGGAAACGACATTGGCGTGAATTATGTGAAGACAGAATCCAGGAATTCTCGCTATGCATCTTAGACGAAAGACAACTACCGTTTAATATGCTGGCATGCACTGTCACCCTTGAAATTAAAAGAAATGCTTGTGCACTATGAGCCTACGTGGTCCGGCCTTCTTTCTCAATCGCTCTGCAAGTGCCTCCTGTCTATCGCCAGTTTAATGCCTCCCCAGATAATTCCGCAGATGCTGATCACGTCGGACCGCGGGATTACAGCAATGAATGCGTCTGGGATTCAACGCAAACCTTTCAAATGCTTTTATCCTCAGTAACAACAACGACACTATAACCTTCCTTGTGCGATATTTTGCTTCATTAACCTCCATGGGGCTCGTGGTAATGGAACGCTGGCAACGCTTTCAATCCGTGTACATGGAGTCGTACGGGCACATAATGATAGCAGTTGCCAATCACTAAATAACTTCTCATGCAAATGCTTCGCAACTAGCTTTGCGCCTATGTTTGCTGTTGGAGACACCATCCGGTATAAGAGTCTCAGCGTCAATGTTCAAGTGTCGGAATTTGAAGCCACTATGAGGTTCTTCGGCTTGCGCACGTAGAACCCACACTATACTAGTTAAAAGCGAAGCCATGGGGGAGAGATTAGACATAGACAAGAAACTCAAATCATTGGTGCCTGCTAGCCGATCCTGCGATCGACGAAGACTGAGTATTGATGCAGCTCACACAAAAATTGCATAACATAGACAAGGAATACAAACCAGTATTGCGAGAGTATATGTGCCTCCTTGTGGTTGACATTAGTGGTTGAGATTGGGGTGGAAAGAGGATGCAAAGCAGATAGGCATAGAACACTATCACTACCCAGAGCACCCTTAGCCAAACCACGAGAAGCTAGGGAAATTGCGCTTTCATTGTCGGAACAACAGCCGAAAGTACTGACCTCTGGGTATCTCGGACACGATTGCTAATACAATGCGAACGTGACATTTGGCAAAAAGGTTCTCGCTGATAATCTTTCCGTCGAGGTATGTAACGCCCTCTAACACTCATCTCAAAGACAACAATGTCAGAGTCGTATTAAAAAAAGAAGCGCTTTGGCGCATAGCAGTAATAGACCCAATCATATCTAGACAACTGATATCTTCTTTGGCATTACTGCCGTCTTGCTAGTAAACAGAGGCAAATAGGTTTAGAGGTGCGTGTCCACAAGGCAGTTACCCCCCCCCACTACTTCAGATCAATTAAACGTTCATATCACGCTCCTCATAGAGGAATTGTGATGTCGATATATGCAAAATTGCAAGACCCACAATAATTTTGTCTAAAATCATTAGCGAGGCCGAAACCTTCCTACGGGCAGATATCAGCGTCTTGGCTGAAGCGAAACTCGACACAATCGCAGACCACATATCTAAGGCGCTACGCGACAACGCTGTTACCGAAGAATATTTCGAACTTATCCTAAATGTAGTCGACAAATATACGACCATGAAAAATGAAACACGGGCTGCGTCGTACAAGGCATGCACTTAGGTTGTTGACGACAAAAAGGCGAGCCAAAGAGCCAAAGCCCGCGAGTCGATCATGAAAAGCTCGCTGTGTACCGTCCGAAAAAGAAAGCACAGCTTGTGTTTCTGCTGCTTCCCCTTAACTAACGTAAACTGCACAAGCGCCGTATTGTAGCACACCTTTGGCATGGACGGTAAGCCGTCTCCTGGCCTTGTGCGGACCCTTTCTTTTACTTACAGTCAATTATCAACCAATTATATATTTAGAACCTCATAAAAACCATGGAAGCTTTTGATAGTGATCTATATGTTACACCAGTAATACCTTGGAGGCAAACACAAAATTGCAATATCAAGTTCAAAGTCTACACATAGTATTAAAAGATTTATTCTATTTACGAAGCTGAACTTAGTGCCGCCAGTATCCCTTTGCCATATCCCTCTCTGTTCAGCCATAACCCAGAAATTATTGCCAATGAACTAAGAGGCGATCCCTTCTCAATTGAAGAATTCAGACATGTCCCAGATGATATCGGCAGATTCATCATATACATCCATAAAATAGCTTTTCTAATAGGTTAAAACGTTATTAAAATAAAATCTCTGTACGTATATCATAAGCTATGTGTTCGTAGGGAATGTCCGTAGCCCTGAGCACTATCTCAACTCCAGTATGAAGAAGAAAGGAAATATGCACATTTTTATTCTGCTCAATTTACAGTACAACGTGCAAATCTGGTAAAGATTATTTCATCTAAACGAACTAATACAGCAGTCTTATTACTGAGTAGGCGAGTAAACATTCTTTGCAAGCAGACGTTATTAAACATCTCACTGATGCAATCAATAGTCGAGAGTATTCGGCGTGTATAAACCAATGCATTCTTCCCATTTCCGTGACAGCTGTGGGCATAAGCAGATTTTGCGATTGTGACCAAATGAATCGAAACGTGACCATGAAGATCGAATGACCAACCATCACGAGATAAGCCCAACCCCCTTAGAATATTATACTAGACAATTTATACTTCAACTTATAACATCAGCTTTTAAGCAAGCCATGAAGGAACACAATTATGATGCGTATGATATAAACTGTATGCAGAAATGAAACGCTAATGGTTTACAGGTAAACCAAGATAAAACAAAGCACCAGTTGTTTATCAAAATAAATATGCGCGTCATCAACACAACGTGGTACTAAAACGGAGGTTAAACTATAAGCTTAAATCTTCCCAGTATGTACCAAAAATACAATGAAAATTCAATTGTTAAAAGCAAGCTTTGCGACTTTCATATTTGAAGTATTGTTACTATCTGAGATTTACCACTTGACAGTAACATCTACGAAAGAAAGTTATGTAACTGTATGCACAAAAAGTCAGTGACAACATCAATTAAGTATAACGTTTGTAAAGACCTGATGTGCGCTGGCATCGAGTCAGGGGTGGGGGTGGCGATGCGTAGTGGGAGGAGGGGGGGGATGGGCGTCTGGCGTAACAAACACTGTTTTTCCCTTGTTTCAAACTGCAGGCCTCTTCAGCGGCTGGCTTGCCAAGGCCCCAACTGACTCCCAAGCGGCTGACAGTCGTTCCGACAGGACTGACCTTAGGCCCTCCAACCAGCTAACCCCAGACTAACTTCCCAAGCGGCTGACAGTCACACCGACAGGGCTTACAGCAGGCCACCAACCGGCTGATCCCCGGCTTAGCAAAAATACACATTTTGCTACTACTCCTTTTACTACCTGATACGACTAAAACCAGCGACACTAAAATTGTACTATTGTCTTGCATCACATCTTTCATCAAACTATGTTCAACTTTTACATCATCCTGCTTACGATACATGCGTCACAGTTTGATTTCCAAGAGAAAGAGGTAATGGACAGGGTAAATATAGCTCCAAGTTCCAATTTGTAAATGTATACTTACGCTAAGTTGATGTATAATATCACAGTCCTTTATATAATACCCTGTGCGACTAAGATTTAGTTTCAGTTTTTCGAGTTTTGCAATTATCGTGTCGAGATCTTCATCAACGAGATATACATAGCAGTATTGCCGTCAGCAATAATTATTTCATATTAACATTCAACTGCAATAACTTTATTTCCGTTTAATTAACAAGACACTTATTTTCCAAGGTAGAAATCGTTCTTTCTCCTGGTCTCAACATGGTATAGCTTTAATTTGTAACAATGTCACCATAAACAAACTTGTTGGATGTGTGTGTATATCTATCTATCTATCTATCTATCTATCTATCTATCTATCTATCTATCTATCTATCTATCTATCTATCTATCTATCTATCTATCTAACACGTTCGAAGTTATCCTCCAGACGAGTATTTACATTTATGTTCGAAATGTCAGATACATACATTGATAGGCAAGATCGTTTGAAATGCCTTTCTTTCAATTAAGTTCTTTTTCGAATTCCCCAGAGTAGTTGTTGTCCGCATTCTTTGTTCGGGTAAATTCTTTAGTAAATGGAAACCTCTTTGAAACAGAAAATTATTGTGTTTGATGTCTCCTACTAATGGAGGTAGGGGCGGTAGACTTTTGGCAAGTTACCCAGGAGAATGCCTATGTTGTGCAAAAAAGATGAAGAAAAAAAGATACTACTCGCTAGAGCTCTCACATGGATTTTTCTTTTTCTTTAATTCTAGTGTTGTTGTATTCCTCAACGAAAAAAAAAAAAAAAAAAAAAAAAAAAAAACCACTCTACTTGCTGATCTGTCAATATGACCTATTTTTACAATTGTAGTGTTCCTGTATCCCTACACAAGTAAGTTGTATAAACTACATATCGCTAGATATCTCAAATATTATATTATTCATGGCTGCAACAACAAATATGTAAACACCACATCAAGTGCGATAGGTCGCAATTGCAAACTGCAGAGCTTTCTACTGCATATTCGAACGATCCTCATATTTCCCCTTCCCCTGTACTCACCCATATCCTGAGACAGTGACACAGGATTCATTATGCAAAATACGTGACATGTATGATACGTGTTACTGCTATGACTGAATATATTAGGTTTTGCAGGATAATATTTGAAAATATCATTGTAATTAAAATATTTGTACATAGCAAGTTTGACCTCACGCCTCTCGCTGGGATCACACAGGCAGAGGTATCCCCATCCCATCAGAGGCGATATAACTGCAAACGTGCGTGAATTAACACCCTGCGGTTTTGGAGGATCTGTGGCAACGGACAGACGGATGGATGAATAGACAAACGGAGTGTATCACAATATCATCCGCTAAAAATGGGAGAGGAGGGGAGCTTTGCAACTGCTGGCTTATACTTGCTGATATTACTACACTTTAAAAGTAAGAGAGCTATATTGAACAAACGACGTTGGTTGAAAGCAAATATATCAAACTGTTTAGTATGATGATGTAACGCTTACCAAAAACATCCTGGTTTATACCAGCATGTCGAACATTTAAATGTCACATGCTAACAATGCCCGTGACATTTCAGAGTGTTTGTTTTGTCTTCCAGATGTAAACCATTTGCACTGCAGCGCAAGGCCACAACTTCTTCATATGGAATAAGATACATTTGGTCACCCCATCCTGATAGAAGTGTAGTAATTCATATTTAAATGTTTTGGACCATGCAATAAAAATTTTCTCATGTACACTCTCAATTTCCCATCCTTATAGTCATATGGGTTTCTTCTGTGCGTGTGTGTGTGTGTGTGTGTGTGTGTGTGTGTGCTTGTGTATATTTGTGCGTGGAGAGCAGGGGGTGTTCTTGATGTATCACTTTAATATATGGGCGAGAAAAATAATGTACGCGAATATCTATATATTTGTCTATATTACACTCCGATAGACGGAATGATATATATATATCATTTGTAAGCAACAATTGACGATTACTGTTATGAATGCTTGAACAATAAAGTTATGCAAACCAAATGTAGCAAAGAGGTAATATACTCATATATTTTGACTGATTTACTGGTCTATAATAACTCCGCTATCTAAATGTAGACCTATCAAGACAGCTTTATCAGTATGACAAGCCAAATGTATTTACAATCATCCTGCATGTGAAAAACTACTTCAAGTATTCTCCAAGAAAACAAAATATAAATCTCAAAGGTCTATAGTACCCCGTAATCATCCCTTCCAAATCGTGTTGTAAAATCTTCCCATGTATTGAAAGCGTCAGTTTACGTTGAACAAACAAATCGGTCCAAAATTAGGAACAAGATTCAGCTTCTGTTGTCTCGATGTAACGATGATGTAGGATGGTGTCACTCTGGCTCTGGCTTTGAGAGTGATGTCCTTACCTGATCATTTGTTTTAGGTTTGCTGTATAGACTCTAAAGAATAGATGCAACGACAAATAAGTTTTCGCGCACAGGTGAAATGAAAAGATGAAGAATATAATAATGATAATGATGATGATCGTGATAACTTTGATGATGACAAATAACAATAATTATATATCATTTACTGAATTAAATACTAGCAATATAGATCATGGTTTGTGGGATTCAAACTGACGAACAAATTCATAGAGAGGCACCTTTACCTTAGAATCTGGAAACTAATCAAATTTACATATAAATAAACATGCATGCTATCAATACAAAAGTAACTTAAAGAGTTAAAGAGAGAGAGAGAGAGAGAGAGAGAGAGAGAGAGAGAGAGAGAGAGAGAGAGGGAGAGAGACAGAGAGAGTTTGTGTGTGCGTGTGTGTTTGAGAGAGAGAGAGAGAGAGAGAGAGAGAGAGAGAGAGAGTGTGAGTGGACAGCTTATTAGCTTACTACAAATATAAGTAAAACATATATACTAGTATTTACTTCTATATAGAAGAAATGCTGATAGATAGATAGATAGATAGATAGATAGATAGATAGATAGATAGATAGATAGATAGATAGATAGATAATGTCAACAGTGATTAATATCTGCTTGTAAAGGTTTAAGTAAACTGATAATAAATGAGTAGGTCTTTCATCAAGCTATGTAAACTTCTATCACTGTGTGCATGTTCGATCACTTTGTTACAGACATTTTTGATCCTTTACATGTTTGAAGTGTTTGATTCGTTATGCTGCGTTCGAACATTACTTTGCACTGTGTCAACACGTATTTATGAAAGAACATTCTTATTTGTTAAACGGAAAATTTTATTACCATGTATCATGGGAGGCCAGGGTCATGTTTTGTCAATAGAGGGGCATATTTCCTTCTTTATTCAGCCTGTTAAATTCATATAAACGAACTCTAGAAAGCTTTCCCAGGCACGCAGGACATAAACTTGTCAAAATTGTGTACCCGAGTTTATTTGGTTTGATTTCAAGTCACTTAAGTGGTTTCCTGTGTAGATTAACCACAAACAGGCTACTATTACATATATATGCTATCTATTGTCGATGTTTTAAGTTGCAAGCCTTAATTTTACAGGTTTACACAAATAAACATGCAGTTCGGTCCACACTAGGAGCTGTTGATTACTAATTGTTTATGTGATGCAAGGTCATCTGTCAAGATTTGTCCACAAGAAAAATGCCTGGCGATATAGTGTGTTTTTGAATCGTTACTGAGTGGAATGAAATGAAATAAAAAAAGAAGAGAACAATGAATTTTATGGAATTTATTTTACGTACTAAGAAAGAAAGAGAGAGTGTTTGAATACAGATAATATAGACGCACACACACAAACACACATAATTTTTGTTCTTGAATGATCTATAACGACACATCACGGTAAGAAAGACTATATCGTGCCGACGCAGTTGGAGTTAATAAGTTCCTTACTTAAAGACACACGGTTGTTAACCTAGACTCGTCTTGGCATGAGCACGCTTTGTTGTAAGCGAGTCTTGTCATGAGTCGGTTTATGCACTTGCCATTTATCTACAAGCACACGACTCAGTGGAAGTCCAAGAGAGAAAAAGCTGTTTTCTTAAAATCTTAGCGTGTTAAAATAGAATTTGAACCCACACATTTATCAATTATATATACATTATTTTACGTAATCTTGAATGGAGTTGCTTACTGTATCTTAGTTGGACACCAGTTAAGTCTTCACAATTCAGCTATAGTCGAAAAGTGCGAACAATCAATGCCCATCATAGTAAAAAGTTTAAATGGCAGGCATGTCATTCATTTAACATGTATTTGCAGAGTGTCAGTTCATAGCGTCTGATAACATCGTGAATGGATCTCAACGGCGTTGTTCAATAGAGCTATTTTTAGATCTTTTGAGGACTACGCAATGGTCAGCGACCAGGATGTCAGAAACAGCAACTGTCATGAAGCATCGTAGTATAATCTAGCATGCAGGTGATAACGTTAGCAGTGTAATGTGATTGACATATAGCAGATGTTGACAAAAGTACTGTTGTTAATATAAATATTTTCCTGACAGGAACGGAGTATTTTTAATCTTTTTCTAGCATTCGAGGTTCTACTACCCTCAATCATGCACTGACGTTTTCTAGCCACAACCAAAGATGACCGAAAATAATCAACCGTTTCGAAGAAAAACCCAGAATCTTTTCACATTCAAAATTGTAATTGTTATTGTATCTCCTCCCCCTCTTTGCTTCTGTCTGAATCTCTCTGCTACATCTTACACGAGAAGAACGAAGTAATTACGCAAATGTAAATTTCGGACAAATCTGATCAAAACAATGCTATATTACAAATATGATGGCATGATGACGTATTTTTTCTTGCGTCATAATTACCATCTACATACAATGAATGAAACCTGCATTGCACGTGCACTGCATGCCACGATATATTCATCTATAACTGGCAATCAGTTTGTTGTACCAATTATTGATCAAATAATGTTTACCAATCCTAACTTACATTCCATTTACAATATGCATGAAACAAGATTTCAAATATTTAATCACCTAACCGATGTTGGGAAGGTGACGGAGAAGCTTTTCAAATAGCAAATACCGGCTGTTTAGTTTGATATCAGTAAATTGGCCAAGAAATATCGTTTGGGGTTAATTTTATGTCTGTGATGCTTTTGTGGATGATATTATACCCTACAATGACTCGTGAAAGTATGTCTGAGGTCAGGTGACGTGACTGGGACATGCTCATTATTTAATCTTCCGTTTCAAAATTATGACTGAGTCGGGCATTGACTGTTTGTACCATTTCTTTATCGGCTATACAGCCTCGATAGCGTCTGTAGAAATTAAATTATTGTTAGGCGTTTATAATTTGTCTAAGTTTGTAACATTTTCTGCACAATCTATAAATGTCATCCCCTATTTTGTGAAATGCGCAACGACTTATATTAAAGATATTCTATTATAATATGGATGCGTATAGTACTTATATTTTAACTGAACATTTGTTTATAACAATCGAAAAAAGTTTCAAGACAAAATGAGCTGACACTCTTTTCCTCCCCACCCCACCCCGTCTCTCGTATTATTCTTAACTGTTTGGGGATTGGAGATGTGGTGGCGGAGGGAGCAGAATTCCGTTCATCTGCCGGAAGGTTGGATGAAGATGGGTGTGGTAGGAAATATGACTGGAGGATACTAACTAAATAACAAAAATTATGTTAAAAATGAGACACTGTTATGTTAAATTTGATATAACATATCTTGCCTATTATCAGTAACAAGTAAAGTTGTCATGTGCTGTGAATGACGTATGACGAAACACGCTAAGCATGTCCAATGACATGTTCTGTCCTTCATCAGTCTGTTGACCGGGTTTGTAAAATATAATTCAAACTCTTAGATCCTAGGCCTACTCACAACAACTCATAAAGCATATAAAAACATATCATTGATAGTACTGGTGAATTTTACAATAATAAATGAACTTGTCTATTTAAATCTGATTAGTTACAACTCTGATAATAGTTAACTTAGAAAATTAAAGCTTAGAATAATTTAATAGTGATCACAAGTTTTAGGGCCAGATCTTCCTGGTAAATAATACTTGTCATGCTCCTCCAAGAACGCGGACGGCTTATATAATGTTGCACATGTCTGTCCGTTCATCCTGTTGTCCTTCCGTCGTTCCTCGCGTCCGTTTGTCTGTCCGTCCCTCACGCCTTGATTACATTTTGCATCGAGGTCGAAAGATAGGCTGCACTCCTGTCAAGTGTTGATATGTAGTTCAAAATCTTATGGATTGAGTACAAAATGTTATTAATGTTTGTGACTGTTCCTTATTCAAACAAGATTACGACTTGTCAATCATCTAGTTTTTAGAGCTCATGTACTCGCAGAAGAATTTATTTCATTTGTCAACTTGGTATATGTAGGCGAAGTTGTCGATAAGTTAATTCTTTTATTTTCTTTTGTGTTGTTTATCAGCCGGTTTGTCCTTTTCATTACAGATTACATACCTGTCTTATTTTGCCGTGCGATTGATTCCAAATACGTAGAATGACGATAGCGAGCGAGTGTGTTATTTAAATATATAAGAGATGTGATTCTTGGTAAACTAGTGGTGCACATATTAAGCCAAGAGTTACAAGCGACGAGAAGTCTCGGAATTAGCTAAATAAAAGGTAGGTGTTTATTTCTTGGTAAGTGTAATTTTGAAAAGTTTGAACATTTTAGGACACAAATATGCTCTACCTATATCAAATCGCTATTTTTTAATCCACCTAATTAACAACATGAACATGTTTATCTTGCTACTTAATTATAGTTTGGGTCATTACGTTCTTACTTCCTGTTCTGGCAAAGAA